>CM070715.1:32613607-33827953 GCA_036346275.1 Otatea glauca | reverse complement strand
CCCCGATCATGTAGCCGAGTACCTTCCGGAGGTCGTGCCGAAGACGTACTTCTCGGGATTAAGTTTGATGACGAACTTGTTTAGATTGGCGAAGGTGTCGGCCAGATCGTTGACGTGGTCGGCCTGAGAGGAGCTCTTGACGATGATGTCGTCGACGTAGACTTCGAGGTTCCGGCCGATCTGCGGGTCGAAGGTTTTGACCATTAGTCGCTGGAACGTTGCGCCCGCGTTGCAGAGGCCGAATGGCATGGTTGTGTAACAGAGGTTCCGAACGGCGTGATGAAGGCGGTCTTGTCCTCGTCTCCCATGGTGAGCTTGATCTGGTGGTAGCCGAATATGCGTCGAGAAAACTCAACATCTCGGCGTTGGCGGTGGAGTCCACAATTTGATCTATGCGCGGAAGAGGAGATTATCTTTGGGGCCTGCGGCGTTTAGGCCGATGTGATCGGCGCACATTCTCCATTCCACCTTTCTTTTGCAAAATTACGGGGTTGGCGACCATTCGAGTAGTTGACCTCGCGAATGAAGCCGGCCTTGAGGAGCTGTCAGGTGCTCCCTAATTATCGCGCTTTCTCGGGAGAAGCGTAGCGATTCTGGCGCAAGGGCTGCGGCGGGCTTTGTTTGCGATTTGTGCTCGATCACCTCCCGTGGGACCCCGGCATGTCGGTGGTTCCCATGCAAAATTCTTTTATTATTTGGAGGAAGGTGGCGAGCTCGTCTTCCTATTTTGTGTCGGTTGCGGCCTTGAGTGGTCACGGGTGGATTGCGCCTTAGATGGGCGTTCTTGGGGTTGCCTCGGGACCCTCGGCGACATGTCGTGGCGCTAGGGCCTTTCCTCTCGGCCGTCTCGCCATGCAAGTCTCCATGTTGTTATGGCCTTGCTTGAGCCACAGGAGCTTCATACACCAGTGCCCGTAGTGACTCGCGGCCATGAACTTAATCAGGACCGGCCGCCCGAGAATGGCGTTATAGGGGAGGTCCTTATCGACCACCTCAAAGGTGATCAGCTCGGTGCGGAAGTTCGTAGAGTCCCCGAAAGTCGTGGGCAGAACCACTTGCCTGAGCGGAGTGGTGGTGCTCCCCGACACGATGCCGAAGAAGGGGATCGCTATATTTTTTATTTTTGACCAGGGTATCTCCATCCGGTCTAATGCGCTTGCTAAGAGCAGGTTGAGGAAACTCCCCCCATCAACCATAACTCGCCCGACGACGGTGTTGCTTATGGTCGGGGCGATGACCAGGGCGGTCTTGAAGTCTCGGGACATCCCCGGGGGAGCATCATCCCGGGAGAAGGTGATGGGAACGCCATCCCTGCGGGGGTTGGTCGGTGGGCTTCGGCGGTGGCTTGGTACGGTCGCGGCATAGCGTCCTTTAGTCTGTGGCACGACCGGTATGCGAAGAGCCGCCAAAGATTACGTCGACATGGCGGCCGCCCTGCTGAAACTCCAAGTCGAGGCCTACTTGGTCCTCGTCGGCGTCGATTTCGCCGGGCAGCTCGTCGTCCTTCGGGAGCGTGGGCATCTCTCCACGCCCTTTGTAGAAGGCATCCAGCATGTATAGCCACGTCCTGCAATTTCGCAGATCGTGGCCGTAGGTTTTATGGAACGGGCAGAATTTGTCGGAGTCAAGGCGGAGCCGTTCTTCGTCGAGAGATCGGGCATCGGCGAGGGCTGGCGACCACGCCCCTTTGGTGGCGTGGCGCTTTGCAGGCCGTGGGCGATCTGTTGAAGTGAGGCCCTCGGTCGTCGGCATGTCTCGATCCTTCTTTGTTGTCGTCGCGCGGCGACCACGCGGAGTTGGCCGCCTCGGCACCGCGGTCTTTCCTTGCTTCTTGTCGCGCGGTGAGCCCCTTCCCTAGTCTTGGGGCGGCCACCGCCCGCCAAACATGAGGCGAGCTTGCCTCGGTCGTGAAGTCGATGCTTCCGGTGGACGGCGTCGTCCGCGTCTGCGTGTCGCTCGCCATGCGGAGCGACTTGATGACGGTGAGCTTTGTTGCGATCGTGGTCCTCCGTAAAGGCGTCATCGCGAGACAGCCGAACGAAAACCTTGATGGCGATCTCATTGGAGCGTTGGGGATCGAGTTTGTGGCGGGTAAACCGGCGCCGAAGTCTCGGAGGGCTCACCCTTTCACTGGATGACAGGTCGAGGCCCCTTTCTCGTCGGGCCGCTCGTGGCGGCTCACGGAAGTTGGAGTGGGCGCTCATGGCTAGCGCCATATTTGGAAAGTGCGAGGCACTTGGTTGAAGAGCCAGGTGCGGGCGGCTCTGTCCAGGACGGTGGGGAGATAGTTGACCATCGCGGCCTCATCCCCTCCGTCCGCCAAGATGGCGGTGGAGTAGATGGAGAGGAATTCCGCGGGGTTCTTGGTCCGTCGAGCGGCTCCATTATATTTGGTTTGATTGGGCGGCGGCGCTTTGTGGTCGTCCAGTCTGTACAAGACAACCGTGGCTGGGAGACCGTTCTGCCGCTCTTTGGCGTCGGAGTTGCCCATCCTTGTTGTCGGTGGAGTGTTGTCAGGACGGTGGCGCGGGCGGTCTCGGACCCGCCGATGCTGGGCGAGCGTTCGGGAAAGACCTCGGAAGCATTCTTTAGCGGCGAGCATCACTGCGCTCTCGGCGGTGGCGTGCCGCGTGCCGCGTCCTCATCCGACGAAGCGAAGGGATGGTGACGGTGCGAGCCCGCGGTCTGGTCGATGGTGGAACGGTCGGTGACTGCGCGGCGAGTCGTTACTACTCGCCAAGGCGCGGGACTTCGAGCCAGTGCCTCCTTGCGGGAGGCGCGACATCGTCGGTTGCCACTGTTGAGCTCTTGACCGAGGACCGCGGAAGAGGTCGGCCGGCCCGTGCGAGGTCGACCATGACGGGTGATGGCCATGACGCTCCGGCGAGTTCGTCCGGCGGGAAGGTGGGTATGCGGATGGAGAGCGGGCCGCCCCGCGCTCCTCCCACCGAAAGGCGGTGATAGCCTGGTTGATGGAGACCTGGGCGAGCCGGCGCGCCTCCTGTGGAGTCTCTGGGCCACCGTCATCCACCCGCGGAGTCGCCTTGCGGCTGCCGGCCATGAAGACCCGACGTTCGCGAGGCGGCAATGAGGGCGAGAGCATGGAGGTGGAGCCTTGGTACTCAGGGATCGCATCCGAGGCCAGGCTCGCTGATCGCGACATGTTGTCGGTGAAGCTAAAGGTGCTCATGACGCTGAGGCGTTGAACTTCGGACGAATGAAACTTTGGGCCCCACGGTGGGCGCCAACTGTCGACGATCGGGACCATCGACCGCAAAGAAGGGGGGAAGGATCGTTCAAGGGGCGAGGCCCAAAGTCGTGCTCGTCTGGGAAGGAGGGAGTGTCGATAGGTGCACAGCTCGGGGAAGAACAATCGGACAGGAGACACAACGATTATACTGGTTTGAGCCTCCCAGGTCGGGTAATAGCTCTACTCCAGTCTTGCCCGTAGGCGAAAGATGACTAAAAGCTCCTCGGGGGAGTACAAAGAAGGAGCTCGACCTCGAGGCCGTTCAGAAGTGGCGACCGAGGGGAGCTCGATGGACGGTGAGGTGTACAAGTGTGTCTGCGCATCCCCCACAGGTTTCTATTGTGTTGTGTCTTCTTCTGACCGGGGTAGCCTGGCGCCTTTATAGACCTTTGGCGCTGATCTCGAGGCTGACGTCGGATGATTGTCTATGAGTTGATGGGGGCAGGTGACCCTAGTTCCCACGCAGGGAAATCAACAGGAGTTGCCGGGAGAAAGTGACCCTAGTTCCCATGCAGGAGAAGCGCGGTCGGTGACCCAGTTCCCACGAGGATTTGTGGCGGTGACCCTAGTTCCCAGCGGGGAGAAAGGTCATATATACATAAAAGAGATTACTATCTTGGAGGTCGGTCGAGTCATTTGAGCTCGGAGAGGTCGCGGAGTCGGCATGGGCTCGGAAAACCCTCGCAGAGCTCGGGAGCAGATCCTCGAGCTCGAGAGAACCCGATCTGAGCTCGAGGCAGTCCGCAGCGCTCGGGGATGGCCTAAAGCCCCCGGGGGGGCCTAGACACGTGTCAGGACGACCGATCCCCGACAGTATGATCTTCAACGTAGGCATCTTTTCCTATTAATCTATTATATATTCACAATTACTTCTTAAGTAAAAGAGAGGGCGTGCAACCACTCGTATCACACACACACATAAGCGTGTGTCTCACTATGTTTGCCGTGGATTGCAGAGCTTTTAATAAATCTAAGACCTCATTAAGTACAAGTACTCGCTTTACCACTAAACATATACATGTGTGTACTTTGAATCTTTGATTAAATAAGGCACAATGTGTCAATCCTAGGATCGAACATATGGGTGGGTACAAAATATCCTCGCTCCAACGACTATGGAAGTTATATTGATACTTCTACACTAATTATCATGTGGGACCCAACTCATAATATTACAATCAATATAATGTATTGGATGTCATACACGATATATATTGGTAAGATATGTATGTAGTTTGTCGTTCAATGACAATAGGACATTGATTAGGCATGAAAACTAATGATGGCTACTATATAACCTACCAAAACTCTAGAAAATTCTCTTATTAATCTATGTATTGTATAATAAAATATGGTAACAGTTGTATCACAATTGCTAAGAAAAAAAAAGATAAATATGCTATAAGTCACTACTACGGACCGGGCATGCACAAGTGGTTCGAAACCGCTTTCAGAAGCGGTTTTAGAACCGCTTGTAAGCAACCGCGAGTGATACCCCGTCGGATATCACAAGCGGTTCCCCGAACCGCTTGTGGTTCGACACTTCCTGGCGGTTGGTGTTACCAACCGCTTGTGAAGGTTCTCTCAAAAGCGGTTGGTCTTACGAACGCTTGTGGAAAACTCTCTCCTGGCGGTTGGAGTTACCAACGCTTGTGAAAATCTGACGACATAAGCGTTTTGATTATATTCAATATAGAATATGTTTTCGGAGGGCTTTTGATATAGATTTTGACAATGAAAATAAATAGAACTACATGAGTTTTTGACACAATTAAATATATATTATTCATGCATACTCATTGAGATAATTACGGGTTCATTTACGGAAAATCGAACTTAATAGACTAAAATGAACAAGTTGATGAACACATGAAATAATAAGCCACTTTTACAAGTTTAAAAGAATAAAGGGCGAATCTTGAGCTCATTTCTTGCGTCGTCACTCTTTGTGCCCTTGGTCGGCGTTGATGTCAGTTCACTGTCCTTATTTGGGACAATCTCTCCAACCATTTGCGTGGAACTACCTTTGGTGGATACAATCTAAATCGACAATAAAGCCGATGAGTTGTTCTTGGATTCTTTGCAACCGGTCGGCGGAGCACGCCTTGCACATCGATGTTGGGTGACAAAGCGGGAAGTAAATAAATCTCTGGACATGTAATTAAAGTGTAAGTACTAAGAAATTGACATGTGCACACTACCTCGATGTTGGTTGTCGGCACATCACCGTGGGTAATACTTTGCATATAGTGGCACACATAATAGCCACATAAGTTGTTTCCACCCGTCTGTTGTAGAACCTACGATGAAATTTGAAAAGAAAATGATTATTGGGATGAAAAACTGTTATGACATATTAATATTCTTTAATACGTACTCGAGTGCTTATTTGTACATCAAATTAGATCTCGAAATCTCCTTGTTGCTTCTTTCGAAACCCTGCGAATGCCCTGTGTGATGCGTTAGTATGAATAGTAATTATCAGAGTTGGAATTAGCAAGGTATTTCAATATATATAATAAGGAAAACTATCGTATATATATGTGCTATATACCTGTTTAGGGTGTCAACGATAAATTGATATTTTCCACTTTGGAGTCCTTTTGAGTCTTGAACAACGATTTGGTTTGCTATCAAGCTTGATGACAAGAAGGATGTAGTGAAACCTATTCATGTATTGCAACATATATGTAACTAGCTAGTAGTATTATAAATGCCTTGGAAAATATAAGAGCGAGAGGTTGCATATATCGTACTTTCGAAGTTGAAGGCGAAGTATGTACGGTTTGTAGTCTTGTCCCAAGAATGCATCGAGAATGTAATATTCAACAGCCTTTCGGTTGTATCCAAAGACGAACTCGTTAACAATCTCTGGTCGATGAAGCCCACGTTGGAGATATTCTCTTTTCTACATCGTTGTATCTCCATTCTACATAGAAAGGTATAAGTTTAAGAGTCGCAATTTTATTGTACGAGGAAGCACATGGTAAAGGTATGAGCTTGACACTTACAGGCACCAGCAGCTCATGGGAGACACGTTGATGGCGTCGGCATGGTAAATATGGTATAAGTTGTCAAATTCGAGCCATATGGTGTTGTCCCCGCGATAAAAATCATCTTCTTTGATACGGAGGGGGAACATCGTTCTTCCTTGAGCGGACTCTGTCATGTACCATTCGTGAAATTGCCGCATCTTGGTTGGTAGATCCTTTATCTCATTTGGGTCAATCAGCTCCCGGCCCAACTGAAATTGCCATCTGACCTTTGTTGCCATTGGGATATCATCTATTAATCCAAGAGTTGCAGCTGTGGAACTGAATCCTACCTCCTTCATAAACCTCTCGAGGTTCTCTTGATCTTGGTCTCTCTTCTTCTTCTTTGTCGCCGCCTCCTGACCACGTTTATTCTTCTATGTAGCCTTTATTATTGTTCGTTCATAGTTGGACGGCACAGGCAGCGGCTTTGCACGGCTTGTCGCGAAGTGTTCCGCCGCTTTTGGATCAATTGCTACCTTTGGCTCTACCTTCTTTTTTGCGAAGTGTGCAGCCAATTCTGCTTTAGTGACCGCGTCACTCTCCTCCTTATTCATATCATATGCCCTCTTTGGAGGTTCCTTTATCTTTGTCGATCGGCTAGACTCCGCCTTCTTGGGAGCAGGTGGAGGCCTTAATACTGCTATCGAGCTTCTTCCTCGGAGGAGATGGTGGGCGTGCTTTTCTGGGGTTTTTTTGTTTGAGATCTTTGGTGGTGGAGTAGGGCCTGCGTGGAGCGGGTGGTGGAGGAGGCGTGCTCTGTTTCTGGGCGAGGCATTGCGTGGAGGTGACTTTGGAGGCGTGGGTTCTTCGTGGTGGAGATGATCGTCCACACCATGTGGAAATATGATGTACCGTTTGCGCCAAAGGATGATATTGTGGAGGGCCTGTCCAAGCTTGGTCATGTCGTCGCCTCCAGCAATATCGAGGTGAAGTTCTTCAAATCCGCTCAGCACCGCCTCCACCACGACCTTTGAGTAACCCGGGGGTATCTCGTTGCAGTGGAACATCTGGCCTAGCTCCACCGGATATGCTATGCCGTAAGCCACCTTGATGGAGAGGTTACGCGCATCAACGTGTAGCTCACACTGGCGGCGAACCCTTATGTCATCCACGGGATAACAGGCTAGCAAGTTGTCCGCTTCAGGGGCCCCGATGGACGTGCAGCTACTCCGCCACGCGGAGGGGCTGATCACGGCGTCCGGCTGATTGCTCGGACCTAGTCCTTGAAGCTTGTTGAGGGCAATTTGTACTTGTTGCGCAACTATGTCGCCGATGCTAGCCTGGGTTGCTCTGAGCTCTTGTTCCAATTGGTACACTTTATATGATTCTCTTGTTTTGCTTCTATGTCGGCTCCTGTACGTATGTGCATCCTTGGCGAAACCATACTTCCACGGCGTTAGCTTGCCCATACCTCGTGTCCGTCCTGGGAGCTCAGGGTTTTCAAGGGCATGTGTTAGCTCATCATTCTCTATGTCTGCCACCAACGTACCTGCCTGAGACTGCTCGACAGCTTGTACAATCCTTTGGCTAGCCTCTTGTACTCCTGGTGCCATCACCAATCTGCCGTCATCTGAAAGGCTCCCCCCATGACCCATGAACCAATTGCGTAGGCGCTCTTCCCACAAAGCGGTAGCCGATGTGATGTCCTTCGCCATTAATTCTTCTTCCCGCTTCTCCCATTTTGGTACAGCCTTGAGGTAACCACCGGTGCCAAGATGGTGGTGGTATTTCTTCATCTGTGAATTGGCCTTGTTCTTCTGACTCGCGGCTTGGCCTTCAGCTGACAGTTTGAACTCCTCGAATGCTTCCCAGTGATCCGCCAACTTAGGAAATTAGTTGAAGTCGGGTCTTTCTCCCTTCTGCACATGCTTGCGGCTGAGAGACGTCTTCCACGCCTGAAACATTGTTGTCATCTTCTTCAAAGTAAATTTCTTGGCCTTGTCTTCGGACCCTTGAGGAAATGTGAAATTTTCCTTAATATCTTGCAGGCGAGTCCTTGGTAGCGAGGAACTTTGGCCCATTTACGATGCTAATTGGGATGTGATCCCTCAGCGGTAACCGCAAGCGTTGTTATCTGCCCAATCTGCTAAAGAGAGCAACCGCATCCTTCGTTGTTGGCGTCGGTAAACACGTGCTTTGTGGATGGCTTCTTGTTTGGTCCCGATGCTTGGATTGGTTGCTTGTTATGCAGGGCTTGAAATACATAAACATATGTATAAGCGTGTCAGCGTGTATTAAATTAATGGTGCGATTAATTAACATGTCTCACGAGGATTATATTCTTACGGCTATACCTCATCTGGCGAAACGGTGTTCTGGGACTCGGCGGCTCTAGCGTCAATGGCTTCATCGGCTCGGCCTCAGCGACCTCACGGAACCAACATTAGCCTCGGCCGGCGGCGTTAGCATCACCTTGGCGCTACCCGGTAGCGATGGAGTCCAGCAGAACTGTTTCTCCTCGCCGAAAGTAGGGTCACCACGTCCTGGTTGCGCCATCTATCCTAATTCCGAAAAAATGTTGACATAAATATCATATTACTTTGAAACAACCATATTACATATTACAACACAAGCATATTATTACATAAATTTCTACACCAAGCAGACGGTTCATAGGTAACAACTGTCTATGATATAGTTTGAGATATTTTTTGTATCACGTGATGACCACTGATTATCATAGTTTGGTAACCATCCGTGTTGACTATTTTCAACCGCCAGCTGTGATGTACTTCTGTGTGATAGTGAATGAAGATGGTGGCTATAAAAGAAACGTCAACCGCCGCAACATCAAAGAAACCACAATCCAATTCAATATATCTACTTTTGTCACGCATTACTTTTTCCCTTTGTTCTTAAATTTATTTCATCACCGTATATATTTTTCCTATAATTAGAAGTAGTTACAAACCCTTCCTCTCATTGTACTTCATCGCTGAAACTGAAATTTAGCCATGCTGAAACTGAACCTTGTGGGCATTTCACCGAACACCTTGTGGGCAGCCGAATTAGAGAGGAGGGCGACGGCGTGCACAATTGTACCTCGGTCCTCCGGTGGAATGGCGGTGTGGCGGCGGCAGTGGCGGAGGCGTCGGCGAGGTGGAGTGGCGGCGCGGCAGGGCACCAGCGCGAGGATCGGCCCAGCGTGGAGTGGCGCCGGGAATGATTGGGTGGCGGAGGAGGCGGCGGTGTTAGCGAGGACGGCGTCGCGGGTCTCGGCGGAGGCGGCACGCGGCGGTCGAGAGAACACGAGGAGGCAGCGGCACGGGGTCTCGAGCGGGGACTTACAAAATTTGGGGTGTGAGAAAAGGGCGGGGCATGTAAACTTTATACAGGGAGCACTTCTACAAGCGGTTCTTAGAACCAACCGCTTGTAAAATATCTCTACAAGCGGTTTTAGAACTAACCGCTTGTAGAGGGAGGACTTCCACAAGCGGTTCTTAGAACCAACCGCTTGTAAAATATCTCTACAAGCAGTTTTAGAACCAACCGCTTGTAGAGGGAGGAATTCTACAAGCGTTTCATATTACTAACCGCTTCTGAATTTTGCGTTCTAGAAGCGGTTCTTTTCTCAAACCGCTTCTGAAAATGAATGTCAGAATTTTTTAAAAAGCTTTTAGAACTTTAGTTTCATTCCATAATTTTTAAAAAAATGCTTTTAGCAATTTAGTTTCATTCTATAATTTTTAAAAAAGCTTTTAGCACTTCAGTTTCATTTCAGAATTTTTAAAAAATGCTTTTAGCACTTTAATTTCATTCTATAATTTTTTAAAAAATGCTTTTAGCAATTTAGTTTCATTCTATAATTTAAAAAAAATTCTTTTAGCAATTTAGTTTAATTTCATAATTTTTAAAAAATGCTTTTAGCAATTTAGTTTCATTCTATAATTTTTAAAAAAGCTTTTAGCACTTCAGTTTCATTTCAGAATTTTTAAAAAATGCTTTTAGCACTTTAATTTCGTTCTATAATTTTTTAAAAATGCTTTTACCAATTTAGATTCATTCTATAATTTTTAGAAAATGCTTTTAGCAATTTAGTTTCATTCTATAATTTTTAAAAAAGCTTTTAGCACTTCAGTTTCATTTCAGCATTTTTAAAAAATGCTTTTAGCACTTTAATTTCATTCTATAATTTTTTAAAAATGCTTTTAGCAATTTAGTTTTATTCTATAATTATTAGAAAGTGCTTTTAGCAATTTAGTTTCATTCTATAATTTTTAAAAAATGATTTTTGCACTTTAGTTTCATTCCATAATTTTTAAAAAATGCTTTTAGCAATTTAGTTTCATTCTATAATTTTGAAAAAATCTTTTAGCACTTCAGTTTCATTTAAGAATTTTTAAAAAATGCTTTTAGCACTTTACTTTCATAGCATAATTTTTTATAAAAGCTTTTAGCACTTTAGTTTCATTCCAAAATTTTGGCACTTTACATTCACTCCAAATAAACACTTCATACAGTAGAATACCCGTGTTACATATACATAGTTCATACAGTAGGGGTACATCTTAAGTAGTAACGTACTTTGTCTTTACAAGTGTTCCTTCATTATGATCGCGACGTATGAAAGGAGTATCCACGTCTGTGTCATTGAGGAGGCTTATGTCGACATCCACGGCGAAAGGAGGATCTCGTCGAGTGACTATACTCTTCCTTATGCGTGGCGTCCTCAACTCCAACAATCCTTCGTTTGCCTTGGAGAACCACGTGTCGCTTTGGCTTAGTACTACAATCTTTACGCTTGTCATACGCTTCTTAGGTTTGCTTGACATATCCATTCGTAGAAGACACTGTCTCACATCGTTCGCGGGACGAGCGGTTCGCGCCTATAGCCGACTTGCGTGAGGTCCACGATTGTCATACCGTATTTGTCGACCTTCACGCCGCTTGAAGTCAGTTTGACCCATTGGCACTTAAATAGAGGGACCTTCAAAGGTCTATAGTCAAGCTCCCATATCTCTTCTATGAAACCATAATATGTATCCACCTTGCCTTTGTTGTCTTCGGCGTTTATACGGACACCGCTATTCTGGTTGGTGCTCTTGTTATCTTGGGATCTGGTGTAGAATGTGTAACCATTTATCTCGTACCCCTTGAATGTCACGATTTCACTAGATGGTCCCCGAGCCAAGCGTTGCAACTGTTCATTGTCTGACCCTTTCAAAAGGATGTACTTTTGTAACCAAGCGCCGAAAGAATCCATGTGCTTTAGTGTTATCCAATCCTCAGACCTCCCCGGGAAATCGCGGCGTAGAATACTCTTGTGCTCAAGGACATACGAGGCCACTATAGTTGATTATTTCAAAATCGTGAAATGTGCTTGCTTAAATGTAAGAAGATCATTGCATGCAATTGCTTTCCTTCCTAGTGTCCCTTTTCCCCGTAGCCTCCCCTCATGGCGTGATATAGGGACGCCGATCGGGTTTAGATCATTAATGTAATCCACACAAAACTCAATCACCTCCTCTGTCCCATAACCCTCGACAATGCATCCTTCTTGACGAGAACGGTTACGAACATACTTCTTTACCACACTCATGTACCTCTCGAAAGGGAACATGTTGTGTAGATACACGGGTCTAAGAATACCTATCTCTTTGACAAGGTGAACAGTGAGATGAACCATAATATCAAAGAATGCAAGAGGAAAGATCATCTCAAGACTAACTACACTTTGTACCATGTCATCCTGCAGCTTACTTAGTTTATCTGGGTCGATGACCTTCTGTGAAACCGCGTTGAAAAAAGAACACAGCTTTGTGATTGTGCCTCGTACCCACTCGGGCAGTATGCCTCTCACACGACCACTGGAGCAAGCTGTGTCATTAACACAAGGCAGTCATGGGATTTCATGTGTACGATTTTATTCTCTTTCGTATTTATGAGTCTCTTTACATTCGAAGAGTATCCGGAAGGGACTTTCACACTGTTCAGGAACTCTATCACGCTTTTTTTCTCTTCTTTGCTTAAAGTGTAGCTCGCAGGATGTAGGTAATGTTGTCCTTTCCCTCTCTATCACGCTTTTTTTCTCTTCTTTGCTTAGAGTGTTCCTCAGTTCCAAGAGTTTAAGGTCCTTCCGAGCTTGCAGTGTATCTTTCGATTTTCCGTACATATCTATGTAGCCTAGCAGGTTCAAGCAGACATTCTTCGTGATGTGAATGAAGTCAAGTGAGTGACGAACCTCCATGACTTCCCAATAAGGCAAGTCCCAATATATTGACTTCTTCCACATGGGTGCATGACCATCCTCATTCCGCACATGTTTGCTTCCAGGACCCTTTCCAAATACTACTTTCAAATCCTTTACCATAGCAAACACACGTGGCCCACTCGATCTTTGAGGCCTTGCACGAAGATGCAGTTGCCGTTAAATTTCTGCCTTCTTTTATAGCGGGTGACTCGTAAGAAGAAACCTCTGATGACCCATGTACACAACCTTCCGAGAGTTTTTCAGGTACATGCCGTCCGTTTCATCTACGCACTTGATGCAGGCTCTATATCCTTTGATAGTTAGGCCGGATAGGTTACCGAGAGCAGGTGACGGGACCCGAATCTGCAAATCCGGACCCTCTGTGTATTTTGTGCTAGTCCAGGATCACGCTAGCACACACAATCTTTACAGGGTTGCACATCACCGACATACATAGCGATATAAGAATAAGTAGTGCAAACATTTATATAAACCGAGTTGTACGACCTTATGGTCTCCTTACATAGAATCAGCCACGCAGGACTTACATTATTCAAAGTAAAAGAAATAGCAGCGGAACATAAATAAAAGTCATGGAAGCCTTCATCTTGCCATAGGGAACCGACTGGGCTTGCCCCCTAATTGCTCGGGTCCTCAATGTACTCCTCCTCCCAGGCTGGTGTAGACTCCTCCACTGATGTTGGGGTTGATAAGCAAGGAGGGGTGAGTACACAAGGCACTCAACAAGTAATGCACAGAATCAGCGCTATTACTATATGCAAAGCTTATTCCAAAGGATTGGCTTAATTGGTTCTTTTGCATCAAGCGATATTTTTAAACGATTATCTTATTTAGATTAAAGCGGTGAAACGATTCACGATAATACTAATTTCTTCAAATGGTTTTTCCTCAAAGTTTCTCGGCACACAAATTTATGAGTTCACTTTTAACATTGGCACACTGACCACCCTTCCCACATTTTGTTTTTGAAAATCTACCCTTGTTGTAATCCCGAGCAATGCTCAATACTGCTGAAACACGGCTATTCGAATAGTTTTGACACTCTGCAGAGGTTGTACACTTTACCCACAAGATCTGACCGCTCACCACACGGTGATTGTCGCAACAAAGCTTTTGAGAACCTCTACCTTAACCAAAGAACCTCTCGGCATTGCCTTCACCATCACTTCCCTCACAGAGCGAAGTATAGGACATGCCAATCACCGTTGGATGGGCACCAAGCCGTAGCACGTGTGCGCTCCCGTACATATACACCGCGTATCTTGTCACCCCAAGGTATCGGAGGAAAGATATCGAACCCGAATCAACTAGGTGCATCCCATATCGGACATGTGGTTGTGCGGTGACTCGAATCAAAGGCTTGCAAGGTGAAGTCCTTAATCGACCAAGGCAAGACTTCCAACACTCAACGATGGCACACACCCATTGTGGCACACAAACTCACAACACTCGGCAACCCAATGCCACACAGCCCACGGACACCGACCTCTTGCCACTTGCCTAGTCTAAATCATTTCCCACCCGTTGATTATTGTGCAACACATGCCCGTAATAACTCAACATCGGTATGGAACCACACAGGTCTCCATACTTCAATTTTATCATGTGGCATTATCACACCACTTCCAAAATACATTCAATATTCCATTAGTCAATATTGTAGCATTTTTCCGAAAGACCATTCATGACTCGTTGCAAGGCTAAGCATCTACTCACGATCAAGCCTCCCGTGTTGGCTTCATATTAATATCCAACCAGTACAATCAAACTTAGGGTGACAATGATTTAGGGCATACAATTAATAATTTCAAGGTGGCATAACAGAATGGGTTGATTAACTACGTTATCCCAATTTAAATTACATTCATTTTAAATAAAAAAAAAGCATGCATAATTTGAAAGCATAAATTACATTTTTAAAAAGCTGGGATCAAAATGATCAAAGCATCACTTGCCTTCAAAGAGTTGCTGGTCGTGTTCCGAAGCTTGGTCTTGAGCGACGAATTCTTCCTCGAAACTTCCCGGCAAATTTGCGTCTACGCGTACAAACAAAATATGCAGTAAATAGCTAATATAGAAGACTAGATAACCTCAAAAATTCAAATAATATTCTTCCTTAAATAGATCACAATTTTATGAATTTTTATAAATTTGAATCACCCAAATCCGAGTTAAAATGCAAAAGTTATAGTCATTTGAAGTTTGAATAAAATCTGAAAATACAGAAATTAAGAAATCCGATTTTCCAAATTATTTTTATACTGAAAATTCACATTTATGACGTCAGCATCGCGTCATGATGACGTCAGCACAGAAAAGAATTTTGGCCAAAATATTTTTATATATAAAAATATTTATGACGTCAGCGATGACGTCAGCACGACACGTGGCACGCCCAGAGGCTGCCACGTCGCTCTGGTCTATGGACTGGGTCCACGGTTCGGCTCTGGTCCACCGTGGACTGGCGGAACTATGCCCGGCGCCAATCGAGCGCAAGCAGCGTTAACCGCGGCAATTTGGACCAATCCTATGGCGACACACGGCGCAACACAAATAGCCAAAAATTTAATTCAATCTCGTTCGTCCGATTCTAAATGAACGGTCGGGATTCATGCGACCTTTCGCCTCATCTCCACCGTGCAGCCCGCATGTGGTTACTCCATGACCCTCGGATCCAGATCGAACCAGTACAATCAAACTTAGGGTGACAATGATTTAGGGCATACAATTAATAATTTCAAGGTGGCATAACAGAATGGGTTGATTAACTACGTTATCCCAATTTAAATTACATTCATTTTAAATAAAAAAAAAAGCATGCATAATTTGAAAGCATAAATTACATTTTTAGAAAGCTGGGATCAAAATGATCAAAGCATCACTTGCCTTCAAAGAGTTGCTGGTCGTGTTCCGAAGCTTGGTCTTGAGCGACGAATTCTTCCTCGAAACTTCCCGGCAAATTTGCGTCTACGCGTACAAACAAAATATGCAGTAAATAGCTAATACAGAAGACTAGATAACCTCAAAAATTCAAATAATATTCTTCCTTAAATAGATCACAATTTTATGAATTTTTATAAATTTGAATCACCCAAATCCGAGTTAAAATGCAAAAGTTATAGTCATTTGAAGTTTGAATAAAATCTGAAAATACAGAAATTAAGAAATCCGATTTTCCAAATTATTTTTATACTGAAAATTCACATTTATGACGTCAGCATCGCGTCATGATGACGTCAGCATAGAAAAGAATTTTGGCCAAAATATTTTTATATATAAAAATATTTATGGCGTCGCGATAGCGTCGGCCACGACACGCGTACGCCAGGTGCCACGTCGCTCTGGTCTATGGACTGGGTCCACGGTTCGGCTCTGGTCCACCGTGGACTGGCGGAACTATGCCCGTGCGCCAACTGACGCAAGCACTGACGTTAGCACGACAGCTGGACCAATCCTATGGCGACACACGGCGCAACACAAATAGCCAAAAATTTAATTCAATCTCGTTCGTCCGATTCTAAATGAACGGTCGGGATTCATGCGACCTTTCGCCTCATCTCCACCGTGCAGCCCGCATGTGGTTACTCCATGACCCTCGGATCCAGATCGAACGGCCATGATTAATCTGGCGACGTCGACAGAACGACGGCGCTGACTCCTCGGTTTTCGCGCGTCACGCGTTAACACGGAAATGGCCCGATGCGCGGTGCGATCTCACCGCCGATGCAAAATGGGCGGCCGAGATGAGCAAGGGCTATTGGCTCTGGCGCGACACGCGCGCGATCCAAGACGGCCGTGCGCATCAACGGCTAAAACATTTACGTGGCGCGCGAAATATAAACCCTACAATCTAGATCTAACGGTGAAATAAACTAATCATGAAACTAATCGAAGCAATCTAGACCGTTGATTAAATCTAACGGCTAAGGAGAGAAGATGAGGATTACTGTTTGATGGCGACGTGGACGAATCCGGTGCGTTCGGCGGCGATCGGACGGTGGATGAAGCTCGGCTGGCGGTGATGTCGCGGCGGCGTAGATCTCATCGGAGAGGAAGAAGGCGGCGTGCAGCGGCGCTTGGCTTCTCGGCGTGAAGATCCAGCGTGTTCAACGCGTCTCGGGGTGATTGCTACTCCGGTGCCCTTGGCAACGGCGGGGGTGGACCGACGGCGAAGGAAAAGGCGAAAAACAGCGGCGGTGCACAGAGAGCAACTACGGTGAGCTCTTGTGAGTGAACGGAGGCGTTTTGGGAGGCGTGCGCTAGGGCTACAGGAGCGTCTTGAAATGCGCAGCACGGGGGTGGCGGCGCAATAAATAGCGCCTCAACGTGCGCACAATCCTCGGCGAAACGAGCGGACATGCAGGCGGCTGTTGCTCCGGCGATCTCGCGAGGAAGAAGCGACGTGGCGAAATCCGGAGTCGTGCGCGGCGATCAGCGGCGAAAATGGTGAAGTGGCGGCGGCTTCTTAGACGCACGATGCCGATCCAGCGGGCGGCGGCGACGGCTAGGGTTTGGCGGGCGGGCTGCGTGGGCGGTGACGCCGGTGGGCGAACAAGATCTTGGGCGGTCAAGGATTTCGCCCAAGCAACTGTTTGGGATTTTCAATCCTTTTCGAATAAAAATAATTCGAGAAAATAGTTTTGGCCAAAGAAAATAGTAAAAATATCAGAAAAATTCCAGAAAAATTCTAGAAATTACTTTGAGCTATTTGGGACTCAAATAAAATATTTCCAATAAAACTTTGCAAAAAAATTTCCATTATTTAATTGTTTTTAGGGAAGGCTTTATTTGAATAATTCTAAATAAATTTCAACAAATTCACAAAAATTCACAAAAATAAAAAAAATACTCGAAAATTTAAATTAGGGCAAAATTTAGGGTGTTACAAACCTCCCCCCTTAACAGAATCTCGTCCCCGAGATTCAGGGCTGTCTACAGAAATAGGTTAGGGAACTCCTTCTTCAGATCTTCTTCACGTTCCCACGTTGATTCACTTTCCGAATGGTTGCTCCACTGAACTCTGCAGAAACGCGTTGACTTGTTCCTTGTCTCTCTGTCCATTCGTCCGAATCTTCGCCGGATGTTCTTTGTAAGTCAAATCTTCTTGCAGCTCGATTGCCTCTAACGGTGTTTGCTCTTCCGGTACTCGAAGACACTTCTTCAGTTGTGATACATGAAATACATCATGTACTCCTGCCAAAGACTGCGGTAACTCCAACTGATATGCAACTTCACCTCTGCGGCTCAAGATCTTGAACGGCCCAACATATCTGGGTGCGAGCTTCCCTTTTGCGTGGAACCTTCTGACTCCTTTAGAGGTGTGACTCTAAGGTACACAAAATCTTCGGGTTCAAAGCTCAAATCTCTCCGACGATTGTCGGCATAACTCTTCTGCCTTGATTGTGCAACCTTGGTCTTTCCACGATCGGGGCAATCATTCTTCCGCCCTCTAGAGAATGTACGGTCCAAAAACATGTCGTTACTTTGTCTCATTCCAATTCAATGGTGTTCGACGGGATCGACCATCTGAGCTTCAAATGGAGACATCACGTAAACTACGCTGATAATTGTTGTTGTAACTAAACTCAACATAAGGCAAACACTTGTCCCATGAAGTGGAATATGCTAAAGCGCGAGCTCTCAACATATCTTCCAATATCCGGTTAACCCTCTCGGTTTGACCATGCATGCGGATGGTAGGTGTATTGAAGTTCAAGCGAGTCCCCATCGCTTCATGTAGCTTACCCCAAAATGCGGAGGTAAATTCGGTACCTCATCAGACACTATCTTCTTTGGTACTCCGTGCAAGCAGACGATTCGTGCCATATAAAGTTCCGCTAACGGTCTCGGAATAAGTGGTTTTTACCGGTATGAAATGTGCCAGTTTGGTTAAGCGATCCACTATGACCCATATGGAATCATATCCACTTTGCGTTCTGGGCAACCCGGTTATGAAATCCATACCAATTTCTTCCCATTTCCATTCAGGTATCTTTAAGGGTTGTAATAGTCCCACGGGTCTCTGATGCATAGCTTTGACTCTTTGGCATATGTCACATAATGCAACATATTCAGCGACTTCCCGTTTCATGCTTGGCCATCAAAATCTTTCCTTTAAATCTTGATACATTTTCGCACTTCCTGGATGAATTGAATACTTGGAGTCATGGGTCTCCTCCAGAATTAACTGCTTCAACTCTTTTTTGTTCGGCACATAAATGCGCCCTTTAAACCACATAGTACCTTGTTCATCCAGTTTGAAATCTTTTGCGTTGACTTCATCCATTTTGCCCTTAATTCTTTTGATCTTATCGTCATCTTTCTGCCCTTCCCTGATCTGTTCTTCCAGGGTAGGTCTTACTTCCAAGGTTGCTAGGAATCCTTCTGGTACCATTTCCAGTTCTAATTTCTGGAAATCCTTACACAATTCCGCCTGACTTGTTTCCAACATCATATTTACACTGTGGTTCTTTCTGCTCAAGGCGTCTGCCACCACGTTGGCTTTACCAGGATGGTAGTGAATTCCCACATTATAATCCTTGATTAATTCTAACCATCTTCTTTGCCTCATATTCAGGTCAGCTTGCGTGAAGATATACTTAAGACTTTTGTGATCAGTATACACTTCACATCTGTTTCCGATGAGATGATGACGCCATATTTCTAGGGCATGTACTACGGCAGCTAATTCCAAATCATGAGTCGGATAGTTCTCCTCATGTGGTCTCAATTGCCTCGATGCATAGGCAATTACCTTCCTATTTTGCATCAACACGCATCCCAATCCTTGACGCGATGCATCACAATAGATGTCGAAGCCTTGATGAGCGTCGAGTAAAACTAATACAGTGCCGATGTTAATCTTTTCTTGACTCTGAAAACTCTTCTCACACTCGGTGTCCATAAGAATTTCTTTTCCTTTTTCAACAATTGCGTAAGAGGTCTCACAATCGTAGAGAATCCTTCGATGAATCGACGGTAATATCCCGCCATTCCAAGAAAACTACGGATTTGGGTTACCGTCTTCGGTTGCTCCCAATGCAAAACCGTTTCCACTTTCCTTGGATCTACCGCAACTCCTTCTGCTGTCATTATGTGTCCAAGAAATTCCACCTTATTCTTCCAGAAGACGCATTTACTAAATTTTGCAAACAACTGTTGTTCTTTCAACTTTTCAAGAACTAACCTTAAGTGTTCGGCCTGCTCTTCTCTCGTCTTGGAATAGACAAGGATATCATCTATGAACATGACAACGAATTTATCCAAATATTCCATAAAAACCTTATTCATTAAGTTCATGAAATATGCTGGTGCATTTGTCAAACCAAAAGACATCACTGTGAACTCGTAGTGTCCATATCTTGTGAAAATGCGATCTTGAAATATCCTCTGATCGGATCTTCAATTGATGGTATCCTGATCGGAGATCAATTTTGGAGAATACTCCTGCTCCTCTCAACTGGTCAAACAAATCATCGATCCTGAGTAGCGGATACTTATTCTTTATCGTCACATCATTGAGTGCACGATAATCTATACACATCCTAAAACTCCGTCCTTCTTCTTGGCGAACAAGGCGAGTGCTCCCCATGGCGATGAGCTAGGTCTTATAAATCCTTTTTCCAGACTCTTCAATTTGTTTCTTCATTTCCACCAATTCCTCCATGGACATTACATAAGGTCTCTTAGCTATTGGGCGGTCCGGGAACAAGCTCTATCACGAACTCGATATCTCTATCTGGCGGCATTAGGGTAGATCTTACGGGAAAACATCCGGATATTCATTGACTATGGAAACTTCCTCCAAGCTGTCAATCTTCATGCTATTGACCATTAATTGTCCATCTCAATCTTGATTTTGCTTCAAATTCAATCTTCTTTCCATCAGAGCTTTGTAGATATGACTCTTTTCCGCGATCCGATCGCGCCTTGTGTTTAGTTAACCAATCCATTCCGTGGTAACATCCGGGGTTTGGGTATTAAGGGCGATTAAGTTCGCTAGGAACTCAACTCCATTAATTATTAATTTCACCCGAACATCCTACTTTAGATCGGAGTTACGATCCGAGATTAATTGGTAAGCATACATTTAAGATTCACTATATCCATATCATTTTGAACAGCAAAATCTCGGAAATAAATGAATGTGAAGCTCGAATCGAATAAAGCGATGGCTGATGCTTCGAGTTTACTAGGAACTTACCCGATTACAACATCCGTGGCGTTACGCACTTCATCCGTTGTAATGTGGTTGACTCGGCCTCGTGCGTTCCTTGGGATAGAGTTCTTCTTTGTTGATGCCCATGATTCACGATTGGCGCGGGAGTTCTTGCAGTGTGTTCCCGTGTTAAAGCGGACCGGGTGACACCTCCCTTCTTAGGGCGATTATTGGCAAAATGCCCTATTCATTGCGATGATAGCAACATCTTCCCGCCGCTGAGAGGTTCCTCGATCTGTGCCACGCTTAAGCCGAGTCCGAGCATTCGACCCATTGGGCGATTTGCCGTAGTGGTGCCACGTCATTGCCTGCGGCCGTACCGGATGAATTGTTGGGGTGCCGTCCTCTGCCTCTGCTGGCCCTGACGACCTCGTTGTTGCGCCATTCTGCGCTTCCTGTTGTCATCCAACTCTCGGCGCTTGTCCTCCAAAATAAGAGCTTTGTTAACTAGCTCTTGGAAGTCAGGGAATGTGTGGGTGATCAGTCCCACCTGCAACCCTGCATTCAATCCCTTCATGAAGCGGGATTGTCTGGCCTTATCCGTAGCCACGTCTTCCGGTGCGTAGCGTGCCAGTTGGGTGAACTTATTTAGGTAATCAGCCACTTTATTGATATAATATAAAGCAGTATGGTTGCTCACAAGTGCCTAAGGGCAATGCAACACATACGAGACACTCACAACGAAAAACAAGTAAGCAAACATAGGACTCTACGACGACTCATACTTAATGGTGACTCTGAAGCAAAAGACGCAACTCAATTATTCGAGTCTCAACACTACCCTCGGCTAGACTCGATCACTCATCGAGCCAACCCGGCTGCGGCTCCCCCTGAGCATACACCGGTGGGTGCTCTGGCATCGGGGCGAACTGGTCCTGATGACCCACTGCAGCTGGTGCAAAAGACCCCATCGACTCTGCTGGTCCCGAGGCTGCCTGCTCCTACACTGGTGCCTCCTGCTCTGGCTCCTCCGGATCTGGATCGTGTAACTCCAGGACTGGCTCAGGCTCGGGTCCATACAAAGCCATCTCCAACTCCTGGATCTTCTGCATGGAGTGAGCTAAGCCCTCCCGCACCGGATCCTCACCTCAGTGACCTCGTCGCGGGTCCTCTGCAGACTCTGGTGTCTCGTCCAAGGCGTCCTCTGGCGATAACATACCTCGCCAGGTGGGTGATCGTGGCGTCCTCCTCCACGAGCTCCATCCTGTCAAAACGATTGTCTCGACGCGGATGGTGACGAAAGACGGTGCCCTCCAACTCTGCGTAGTAAGTGCGGGCAATTTGCCGCATCGCCAGACGAGCCGTCTCCTGGATCCCGGCGTCAAAAGAAGACCTCCTGACCGTGATGTAGATAGGATGGCTCGCCCTCATCCTCTCCCGAGCATACACTGTGATCTTGACATCCCAGGCGATGTCAAGTCCTGCTCGTACCACCGTAGTCCCTCGATAAAGTGGTCTGTCAAAACCTCTGAGCAACTGCATCATACGCCATAACTCCGCGGCGTATCCTCCGGTGCGCTCTCCATAGGTGTGGATCATCCTCATCTGCCAAAATAAACCTTGTTTAAATTAAACAGAAAATAATAATAATAATTCAGCATAGGAATGGAGCAAGGGAGAAAAGATAAGTCGAGATTTCATTGATATTCTTGCTCAAGTTGATTAGGTTTTAGAAAATAGTTTTACCCTCCTAGGTACAACCAAACTAGGGTCAAGACCTACAGTCAGCCTGCTCTGATACCACCTCTGTCGGGACCCGAATCTGCAAATCCGGACCCTCTGTGTATTCTGTGCTAGTCCAGGATCACGCTAGCACACACAGTCTTTACAGGGTTGCACATCACAGACATACATAGCGATATAATAATAAGTAGTGCAAACATTTATATAAACCGAGTTGTACGACCTTATGGTCTCCTTACATAGAATCAGCCACGCAGGGCTTACATTATTCAGAGTAAAAGAAATAGTAGCGGAACATAAATAAAAGTCGTGGAAGCCTTCATCTTGCCACAGGCAACCGACTGGGCTTGCCCCCTAATTGCTCGGGTCCTCAATGTACTCCTCCTCCCAGGCTGGTGTAGACTCCTCCACTGATGTTGGGGTTGATAAGCATGGAGGGGTGAGTACACAAGGCACTCAACAAGTAATGCACAGAATGCAGCGCTATTACTATATGCAAAGCTTATTCCAAAGAATTGGCTTAATTGGTTCTTTTGCATCAAACAACATTTTTAAACCAGTATCTTATTTAGATTAAAGCAGTGAAACAGTTACGATAATACTAATTTCTTCAAATGGTTTTTCCTCAAAGTTTCTCGGCACCACAGTATATGAGTTCACTTTTAACATTGGCACACAGCCACCCTTCCCACATTTTGTTTTTGAAAATCTACCCCTTGACTGTAATCCCCGAGCAATGCTCAATACCGCGAGCACGGCTATTCGAATAGTTTTGACACTCTGCGAGGTTGTACACTTTACCCACAAGATCTGACCGCTCACCACACGTGATTATGCGGAACAAAGCTTTTCAGAACCTCTACCTTAACCAAAGAACCTCTCGGCATTGCCTTCACCATCACTTCCCTCACACAGAGCGAAGTATAGGACAGGGCCAATCAGTTGGATGGGCACCAAGCCGTAGCAGTGCGCTCCTCGTGCAGATACACCCACGTGTCTTTGTCACCCCGAGTATCGGAGGAAAGATAGCGAGAACCCTAGTCAACTACGTCATGTCCCATATCGGACATGTGGTTGTCTGGGTGACTCGAGATCAAAGGCTTGCAAGGTGAAGTCCTTAGCGGCTAAGGCAAGACTTCCAACACTCAACAGTGGCACACAACCCATTGTGGCACACAAACTGACAACACTCGGCAACCCAATGCCACACAGGCCCACCAGGCACATAGCCTCTTGCCACTTGCCCCAGTCTAAATCATTTCCCACCCAGTTGATTATTGTGCAACACATGCCCGCAATAACTCAGGATCGGTATGGAACCACACAGGTCTCCATACTTCAATTTCATCATGTGGCATTATCACACCACTTCCAAAATACATTCAATATTCCATTAGTCAATATTGTAACATTTTTCCGAAAGATCATTCATGACTCGTTGCAAGGCTAAGCATCTACTCACGGTCTAGCCTCCCGTGTAGGCTTCATATTAATATCCAACCAGTACAATCAAACTTAGGGTGACAATGATTTAGGGCATACAATTAATAATTTCAAGGTGGCATAACAGAATGGGTTGATTAACTACGTTATCCCAATTTAAATTACATTCATTTTAAATAAAGAAAAAGCATGCATAATTTGAAAGCATAAATTACATTTTTAAAAGGCTGGGATCAAAATGATCAAAGCATCACTTGCCTTCAAAGAGTTGCTGGTCGTGTTCCGAAGCTTGGTCTTGAGCGACGAATTCTTCCTCGAAACTTCCCGGCAAATTTGCGTCTACGCGTACAAACAAAATATATAATAAATAGCTAATACAGAAGATTAGATAACCTCAAAAATTCAAATAAAATTCGTCCTTAAATAGATCACAATTTTATGAATTTTTATAAATTTGAATCACCCAAATCCGAGTTGAAATGCAAAAGTTATTGTCATTTGAATTTTGAATAAAATCTGAAAATACAGAAATTAAGAAATCCGATTTTCCAAATTATTTTTATACCGAAAATTCGCATTTATGACGTCAGCATTGCGTCATGATGACGTCAGCATCGTGTCATGATGACGTCAGCACAGAAAATAATTTCGGCCGAAATATTTTTATATATAAAAATATTCATGTCGTGATAGCGTCGGCATGACCGTGTGGCACGCCCGGAGGCGCCACGTCGCTCTGATCTATGGGTGGGTCCACGGTTGACTCACGGTCCACCGTGGATGGCGGAACTGTGCCGTGTGCCAAGCGAGGCAAGCAACGGCGTTAAGCGCGGCAATGGACCAATCCTATGGCGACACGCGGCGCAACACAAATAGCCAAAAATTTAATTCAATCTCGTTCGTCCGATTCTAAATGAACGGTCGGGATTCATGCGACCTTTCGCCTCATCTCCACCGTGCAGCCCGCACATGGCTACTCCGTGACCCTCAGATCTAGATCGAACGGCCATGATTAATCTGGCGATGTCGACAGAACGGCGGCGCTGACTCCTCGGTTTCCGCGCGTCACGCGTCAACACGGGACTGGCCCGATGCGCGGTGCGATCTCACCCGCCCGATGCAAAATGGACGGTCGAGATGAACCGAGGCTATTGGCTCTGGCGCGACACGCGGCGCGATCCAAGGCGACCGGCGCGCATCCGACGGCTAAAATATTTACGTGATGCGGCGAAATATAAACCCTACGATCTAGATCTAACGGCTGAAATAAACTAATCATGAAACTAATCGAAGCAATCTAGACCGTTGATTAAATCTAATGGCTGAGGAGTGAAGATGAGGATTACTGTTGGATGGCGACGTGGACGAATCCGGTGTGTTCGGCGACGATTCGGACGGTGGATGAAGCTCGGCTGGCGGTGATGTCGCGGCGGCGTAGATCTCACTGGAGAGGAAGAAGACGACGTGCAACGCGGCGCTTCAGGGCTTCTCCGGCATGAAGATCCGGCGTGTTCGACGCGTCTCGGGGTGAGTGCAACTCCGGTGCCCTTGGCAACGGCGGGGGTGGACCGACGGCGAAGGAAAAGGCGAAAACACGGCGGCGCCGAGAGCAACTTCGGCGAGCTCTTGTGAGTGAATGGAGGTGTTTGGGAGGCGTGCGCTAGGGCTACGAGGCGTCTTGAAATCGCGACCGCGGGGTGCGGCGGCGCGCTAAATAAGCGCCTCGGCGTGTGCGCATCCTCGGCGAACAGGCGGACATGCGGTATTTGTTGCTCGGCGATCTCGCGAGGAAGAAGCGGCGTGGTGAAATCCGGTGTCCGTCGCGGCGATCCAACGGCGCGTGAAGTGACGCGGCTTCTTAGGCGCACGATGCCGATCCATCCAGGCGGCCGCGGCGACTAGGGTTTCGGTGGGGCGGCTGCGTGGGCGGCGACCTTGGTGGGCGAGCACAAGATCTTGGGCGGTCCAAGGATTTCGGCCCAAGCACTGTTTCGGGGATTTTAAATCCTTTTCGAATAAAAATAATTCGAGAAAATAGTTTTGGCCAAGAAAATAGTAAAATATCAGAAAAATTCCAGAAAAATTCTAGAAATTACTTTGAGCTATTTGGGACTCAAATAAAATATTTCCAATAAAACTTTGCAAAAATTTTTCCATTATTTAATTGTTTTCAGGGAAGGCTTTATTTGAATAATTCTAAATAAATTTCAACAAATTCCCAAAAATTCACAAAAATAAAAAAATACTCCAAAATTTAAATTAGGGCAAAATTTAGGGTGTTACAGCAGGCCAGTCGTTGATTGTTACAAATAACAATGCACGTAGGGTGAAATACTCCCTTTTGTACTCATCCCAAACCCTTGCATCATCGTCCCACAACGTCACAAGATCTTCAACCAATGGTTTCAGGTAGACATCGATGTCATTTCCAGGTTGCTTGGGGCCTTGGATCAACAACGGCATCATGATGTACTTTCGCTTTATGCACAGCCATGGAGGAATGTTATAGATACATAGTGTAACAGGCCAGGTGCTATGGCTGCTGCTCAATTCTCCGAAAAGATTCATCCCATCGGTACTCAACCCAAACCTTATGTTTCTCACCTCATCTGCGAAGTCCGGGTACGTCTGGTCGACTTTCCTCCACTATGAGCCATCTGCAGGGTGTCTATGCATCCCGTCGTCCTTACGCTCTTCTTTGTGCCAACGCATCATCTGGGCATGCGCTTTGCTAGCAAACATACGTTTCAATCGGGGGATCACAAGGAAATACCACAACACTTTAGCTAGAGGTCTCTTCTTCTTACACTCCCCATCTATTACACCTGGATCGTCACGCTTCACCTTATACCATGATTCTCTGCACACTGGACAAACATCCAAATCGGCATACTCATTATGATAAAGGATTGAAAAGACAAGAGATGTTGCCTAGAGGGGGGGTGAATAGGCGAATATAAAAAAAATTGCAGCTAAATAAAAACTCCCGAGGGTCCTAACCCAGAGTATCCGGGGTATTCAATCCGGATACTCCGGATAGTCCGGACTGTCCGGGTAATGGGGTCCGAATACTCAGGACTGGACACTTTGAAAGGAGATTTTAAATCTTTGCAATTTTCCAACAAACTAAATGAACACAAATGACCTAAATACTTTCAGGTACCTCAAAAGGATGCAGATCTAGAACCAAACCCAGCGATGTAATAGATCGTGTCTTCTAAAGGTCTATCACAACAAACCCTAGCAAAAGCAAAATGAAGAACACGAAGACAAAGATTTTTACCCGAAGTTCGGATTCTTGAAGGGAATCCTACGTCTTCGTTGAGGAGGCACAAAGCCCGGGTCCCTCTTGACCACTATCCTCCCGGTGTTGCACAAAGCACTCGCCGGTCTTCACTTCTTGCCTCTTTCCTTTCAGAGGCGAGACTTGCCTTCACAAACTTCCGGGGCTCACCACAACGAGTATTGGAGGCTCTCGGTGACTCCTTGCTGTCTAGGAGTCCTTCAAACTCCAAGGGTAACAAACACGTCGCAAAATCAACTTGGAGGATGAATCTTGTGCTCAAGAATGGAAGAAGCAAGCTCAAGTCACTCAAATCCACTCCTTTCTCCCGAAAGAATCAAATCTATCAAATGCTTCAAATGGAGAAGGGAGATTAGGGCTCAAGAGAGTGAGAGTGAATGTTTTTGAATGAACAAGTGCAATAATGGAGCTCTACCCTGTTAGATGAAGAGTGATGGCTTAAATAGGGGCTCCAAAATCCAACCGTTGTGGGTGAGCTGCGTACAACCCGGAGTATCTTGATGTATAGCCCAGAGACTCTAGATTGGCAACACTAGGGCGTATTGAAGGGGTCAATCCGGAGACTCCGGATGAAAACCCCGGATACTTCGGATAAATTCAATCCGGAGTGTCCGGACCAGAGACCAGATACTCCGGACTGCCTGAGGGCAGCGCCCGAAGGGTCAACCCGGAGAGTCCAGATTGACCTGCTCGGCCAGAAGAGAAAATTTCAAAAGAAGATCAAATGATTGAAGTTCTGTTACTATGCAATTTCCATCCTTTGAGCACAAGTATATCCTAGAAGCGATTTCCCATCGTGTCCCCCATAATAGTACGGCTATCCTTAGACTCAATAAAATAGAAAGATTACAACAGGAGTCTTGATGCCGTCTTGACAAAATTTAAATATGGTGGGGATCTCCAAACGCTTTCTCATGAGGATATATTCTTTATCTCTACACAAATTCTCATTTGACCATTAGTATTTTTAATTGTGTTGCCATCTATCACCAAAACTTCTTAAGGGGCCTAGATGCACTTTCAATCTCCCCCTTTTTGGTGTATTGATGACAACACAATTTAACAGCTTTAAATAAAATGACAAAGATTTGAAAAACTCCCCCTAAATCCTTACATACTACAAGGATGAATAATAAAGATACATAGATATGCAAGAGTATATAAAAGATATTATTCAAAGATAAATAGCGATAATGTGACCAAGATGAACAAGCATTAAACACTTCACATACAACTAATAAGTTTCACAGGATAGTTAAAAATCAATTAAACAAGCAATTTATAAGGCACACACAGTCAACAAGATAAAGAACCCCGACCCCGCGATGCTAAGCTAAACTAAACACCCCCTTTGGCATCAAGACACCGAAAAGGGAAGCGCTCTAGAAAGAGGATCACTCGTTGTCGCCGGAAGGTAGATAAGCTTCTTCCTTGCTGGCATCGCTGCTACCACTGTCACTGCCACTGGCTTGAGCCACTGAAGATTGAAGTCCAAAAAGGCGGCGAGTGGCAGAGTCTGTAGAAGGTCCACCAGAAGACTCCTCTGACTCACTAGCAGGAATGTCCTCACCTTGCTGACGGCGATAGGCCCTGAACTCGCGGCGATGCTCACGAATCTCCCGCCGTGTCTCCTTGACTTGAGAGGACACATCTTGGCACATGCAGAAGATACGCTTGAGCATCCTTTTAATGGTATCTCTGCTAGAGGAGGAAGAACCTGGAGCTGCCGATGGGGCTGGAGAAGGAACCGAAGAGGTGGCCTGAGACTGATGACCTCTGGTCTGCCTGCTAACTGGGGCACTCGGAGCTGCGGAGGCTGCGGAAGCTAACGGGGCTCGGACCTTGTAGGATAGGTGCTCCACATCCTTCACAAAATCCAAGCCGGAGACATGATCCACTAAAGCCATGATAAAAGGAGCATACCCGCAGCTGCTGACATTGCTCAAAGAGTTATGGCGAATGGCCTCCCACAGAAAATCGACAATATCAAAGTTATGAGTGCGCTCCACCAAGTGAAACAGCAGATTTCGGCCATAAGAGTTAATAGAGGATGCGTCACCTTCCTTGGGCCAGAGTGTGACTCGGAGCATTCTGAGGAGAACTGCCGGCACATCCTTCAACTCTTTGATCGTTCCAACCACAAAGTGCTGCGAAGAGTCATATAAAGTTTCAAGCTGATCAGGAGATAGTGCCTTCTTGTCATGAAGCTTGGCATCTCCATCAACTGTCCTTAGGTGCAGTACCCGAGCAAAGGTTCTCTTAGTGGCCACATACCACACTTCATCGGTCATCCACCATATAAAATCACTCATCATGAAGAAGAAAGCTTGAAGGATGAGGATTGCGAGAGAGGAACTTTTCCCGAGTCTTGGAGAGCAATGCGGGGACTCCTGAGGGTGAGGAACACGCCGGAGAGTGGAAAGGAACTGGTGGCGACGGCTAGGGCTCAAAAAGAAACGGCAAAGATGAAGAGAAAAGAGAGGGGAGAGAGAGAAAAGAATCCCTCCTCGAGCCCTTTAAAGGACATAGCCGCCTCAACCCGGAGACTCTGGACTTTCAATCCGGATACTCCGGACAATCCGGAGAGTCTGGATGAAAACCCTGGAGTGTCCGGATTGACCCTTTCGGGAACAACACAGGATTTGCAAGGAATGAACTTTAGATGGCTTGCAGCAAGAGAGGAGAAGATCACAAAAGCCTATTCACTTTGTGACTAGCGAACATCCAAGCAATCAAGCTATAATCACATAGTGAAAGGCTAGATCCGAAGATCAAAGATTTCATTAAACATAGATGAATCAACGAAATAGATCAAATAACTTCTTCAAAGGATTCTGGCAATCATCAATCAATTTCGTGCATATTTCAAGCCAAGTTACGAGAGTCTAGAATGTTTAGCCCACTCCTCAAATCACAAAATCTCTTTTCATCAAGTGGCTTGGTGAAAATATCGGCTAATTGATCATTTGTGCTCACATGATGAATATCGATGTCACCTTTGGTGGAATGGTCTCTCAAGAAGTGGTGGCGAATATCAATATGCTTTGTGCGGGAGTGTTGGACATGATTGTTGGCTATCTTTATGGCGCTCTCATTATCACACAAGAGTGGTACATGGTTATAGGTAACGCCATAATCATTCAGTGTTTGTCTCATCCAAAGCAACTGAGCACAACAACTCCACCGCTATATACTCGGCCTTACTGTGGATAGGGCTACGGAATTTTGTTTCTTAGAGGACCAGGAAACAAGAGATCTTCCTAAAAATTGACAAGTCCCCGAAGTGCTCTTTCTATCCACTTTACACCCGGCATAATCCGCATCAGAATAACCAACTAATTCAAAAGAGGGTCCTTTTGGATACCAAAGCCCAAAATGAGGAGTGTGCACTAAATATCTCAAGATTCTCTTAACGGCCTGTAACATCCCAAAATTTGAGTTTTGGAATGTTTGAATTCAAAAATAAACCATTTGCATTTTCTTGAATTAATTCCAGCTTAATTTGAATTTTCCATTGAGGAAAGGATTTAATTTGACTAAACTATTCATCAAACTAAAGATTTTCAGTTTTAGTTGGGTTCATTGTGCTCCAAGGAATTTTTCTGTATTTTTGGGGATTTTTCTAAATTTATTTGATATTTATTTGAATTTATTTGCATTTATTCGAATTTCTGGAGTTTTCTTAAATCGGAAAATGTTTTTAATTTCAAAAACCCTTCGGGCCGATTTTCCGCGCGGCCCATTTTCTTTCGGCCCGCTCCTTTCTTTTTGGCCTGCTCCACCCCGGCCCGCTCCGCTTGCTCGCAGGCCGCCTCCTCGCGCGTCCGGCCGCGTCGCGCTCGGCTGCCTCGCCCGCCCAATGCGCGTCGATCGTCCGATCGCACCAGCGTCGGTCGGATCGCTCCGCGTCGCCCGCGTTTGCGCCGCCACCACCAACCCTAGCGCGCCGTTCTTGAGTCCGATCGACACGGCCTCGAGACCCTATTTAAAGCGTCGCACCCTCCGAGGATCGCCTCTGCGCCGTTCGTTTGCCCTTCGCCCGTCGTCCGAGCGCCACCGTTGGCGCGTGCACCCTCGCCGAGTCCGCCACCCTTGCCGGCTTCGCCGCCTTTTCGCCGCGCGGTGCGTCTCGCCGCGGCCGTTGGCGCCGCCTTGCCGCGTCGACCTCTTCCGATCCGCCTCGTCCGGATCCGATTCGTCGCGTCTTCGCCGTCGGCCGTGGCTTCTTCTCCATTGCCGGTGAGCCCCATGCCGTCGCCTCGCCGCCGTCCTCCTTCGCCCAACCCGGCCGTCGATCTCGCGCTGCGTCCCGAATCGCGCGCGTCATCTCCGCCGCCAGCGGCGTTTCGGCCGTCCGTCGGCCCTTCCGCGGATGCGTGGCGCGTGGCCATCCACGTCGGCTCTGCGTCGGCGCGGTGTCGGCTCCACCTCTGCGCCACGTCGGCCCTAAAACGCGCGTGTGGCGTCGCCGACCGTCGCCGGTGCACGGTGAACCGAGCAGCGCCGTGGACCGAGTCCACCGTGAACCAGCTGGCGTCGGCATTGCGCAATAAATCGCTTTTCGATACAAAAATAAATCCGAAATTTCAATTTACGATTTTCAGCCTTTTGTGGATTTAATTTTCGAAGCTCGTTCTCCCTCATACGAACTCCGATTGAGGCGATTCAAGTTCCTAAATTTTTTTAAAATCAAGATCTATCTTCCAGAGCCATTTATTTTCAGTTTTGAGCTTGTTTGAATCTCTGTTTTGTATTTATTTGGTTTCGTTGCTTCTTTTCCGGTAGACGCTAATTCCGAGGGAGCGAACGAAGACTTCGAAGACAAAGATTCAGCACTAGATCAGCAAGGCAAGTCTTAACCTTTGATCATATTGATCCTATGTTTGCAAAGTAATTTATTTTATACACTTGCATGCTATTTTGTGTATCAATGTTTATTTAATGGGAGTAGATGTATGCCTAGTTGACATTATGCCATCTTGATTCGTTGTATGCCATGTATCCATTGTTAGACCTAGGTTGGGACATTACTAGTTGGACATAATCATTATACCAACATTGGGTTATCGTAGCTATGCTTAGACATGCTTACATATACGTTGGGATTCATGTCACATGTGAATAATGTTAATATTGACTTAATGAGATATTGAATCGTGGCCGTTAGCCACTGTTGTAAAATTTGTTGTACCATGGCGGGGTTTGCCATTGGTCTTGGTTGAGCAATTGTTTTCCCTCGGGCAAGTGATCGTGCGATAAAGGGGTGCTTTCTAGCACATTGGGATGTGGATGTCTTGCATGAGACAACAAGGACTTAATCTTGTGCGCCATTGAACTGGGCCTAACCGTACTACCACATGTCGGAATGGGACAGACCTAGTGATTAATTTGCAATGTCTAGCCTTGAGTACTGCCAGTTGGTGTTGTGGGTTCCGGGATGGACGGGTAGATTCGCAAGGTGCAAGAGGGGGCCCTAAGGGGCGAAACCTTAGCGGGCAGAACCGTGTTTAGACAGTGCATTGTAAAGGCTTTGTCTGATCTCTCTGCCAACACACCAAAGGAAGTGTGCTTATTGTGCGTGGAAACAAGAGCCGATCATGTCTTGTGGGTAAAGAAGTACAACCTCTGCAGAGTGTAAAACTATTCGAATAGCCGCGTCCGCGGTCATGGACAAGCCCGGGAATTTCACACGGGGTATAGAGTGTTTTATGAAATGTGGAATGTGGAATTGTTGGGATGTGAATGGGGAGTTCACTGTTGTTTTGTTGTCTAAAGTTAATACTGTTAAATTTATGGGTTGATACTTGTTTTAGATGGTGTAGGGTGATGCCTCGCCATTTTGTTCATGTTGTCTACCATTGATCTACCAGTTATTTACTTATCTTTTCGTAAATATGCTTTCAATCTATTTATTGTATTTTCAATTCAAGTTATTGCTTTCTGCAAATGAACCATATAGCCATCCTTGTCAAGCCGTGCATGAATATATTGCATCAATTCCCTACGGCTTGCTGAGTACCTTTGTACTCACGGCTTTATGCCCTTGTTGATCAGTTGCTGAGGAAGGATCAGGAAATGCTGAGTATCATGAGGAGGAATTCTATGAAGACTACGTGGATTAGGAATCGTTCCCAGACGATTACTGTGGCATGTCGAATGGCTCAAGTTATCTTTTCCGCTGCAATAGTATTTGTTTCTTAAGCCTTAAGGCATAATGGTGTAAACATTGACCATAAGGTCGTTTGCTTTATTCAATAATAATTTGCTTCTTCTTAGTTAATTCGTTGTATGGAATGATATTTCATCTATGTTTCCACTGTGTGCGCTAGCGTGATCCTGGACTAGTGCAGTATACACAGAGGGTTTCGGATTTGCAAATCCGGGTCCCGACACGGCCACCAGGTGGCACTCTTTTGGAGCGGCTTGAAATTGTGCACACATACATACACTAAGCATGATATCGGGCCTAGATGCACAAAGGTAAAGAAGAGAACCGATCATCGAGCGATATACCTTTTGGACGACCGGTTTACCTTTTTTGTCGAGGTCTAGATGTCCGTTGGCTTGCATAGGAGTCTTGATTTGCTTGGCGTTTTCCATACCGAACTTTTTCAGCATGTCTTTGATGTACTTTGTTTGTCATATGAAGGTTCCTTCCTTGAGTTGCTTGACTTGAAAGCCGAGGAAGAACTTCAATTCGCCCATCATGGACATCTCGAATCTTTTAGTCATGATTCTGCTAAACTCCTTACATAGTTGTTCATTAGTAGACCCGAAAATAATATCATCCACATAAATTTGACAAACAAATAGATAATTATCAATATGCTTGGTAATGAGAGTGGGGTCGGCCTTTCCGACTACAAAACCTTGTTCAAGGAGAAAATCTCAAAGACATTCAAACCATGCTCTTGGTGCTTGTTTTAGTCCATAGAGTGCTTTGTGCAGGAAGTAGACATGATCTGGATATTTAGGGTCTTTGAATCCGGGTGGTTGCTCGACATAGACCATCTCGGAGAGTGGACCATTTAGAAAGGCGCTTTTCACGTCCATTTGATATAACTTGAAATCATGGTGAGTAGCAAAAGCAAGTAATATTCTAATAGACTCAAGCCTAGCTACGGGAGCATACGTTTCATCGAAGTCCAAACCTTCGATTTGCGTGAAGCCTTGAGCGACCGACCGGGCTTTATTCCTAGTCACCATTCCATGCTCATCTTGCTTGTTCCGAAAGACCCACTTGTTGCCAATCACGTTTCCATACTTGTTTCTGTTCGAAGTTGTTTAGCTCCTCTTGCATAGCCATTACCTAATCCGGATCTTGTAGTGCTTCTTCTACCTTTAGTGGCTCAAATCACGTTTTTCTTGGGTCTTTCGACAAGCTTCCATACTTGATTCCGTTCGAAGTTGTTTAGCTCCTCTTGCATAGCCATTACCCAATCCGGATCTTGTAGTGCTTCTTCTACCTTTAGTGGCTCAAGAGAAGAAACAAACGAGTAAAATTCACAAAAATTTGCAACTCGAGATCTAGTGGATACTCCCTTGTTAATATCTCCAAGTATATTGTCGACTGGATGATCCCGTTGTATGCTTTGATGAACTCTTGGATGAGAGACAATGGCATTGGTTCTTTGGATGGGATCCTCATCGTCTTTATCGGTGATAGAGCCATCTTGGGCTTGCCTTGAGGATGAGGGAGCATCATCCAGAGGATCCAACGTTGCATTCGGACTCTTTGGACTAGTCCGGATGTTCAAGGTCTCATCCCGGACATTTTGAGTCGGAGCGCTCGGAATTTCTTCTTGCTCAAGAGGTTTCACTTCCCCAATTGCCAATTTCTTGATTGCTTCGCATGGAGGTTCTTCCCTGTCAAACACAGCACGATCAACTTGTTCTACATGAGAATCGTTAGTTTCATCAAAAGTTACATCACACGAGATTTCAACTACACCGGTATTGTTGTTGAAAACTCGGTATGCATAAGCATTTGACCGATAACCGAGCAAGAAACCCTCATCTACTTTAGGAGCAAATTTAGATGATCTAGCTTTCTTCTTGAGGATATAGCATTTGCTTCCAAAGACTCGGAAATAGGATACATTTGGCTTCTTTCCGGTGAGTAGTTCGTACGCCGTCTTCTTCAAAATCTTGTGGAGGTAAATACGATTGGTACTATGGCACGCAGTGTTGATGGCCTCCGTCCAGAAAATGTCGGAGACCTTGTATTCATCAAGCATTGTGCGCGCCATCTCGATGAGAGTTCGATTCTTCCTCTCGGCCACCCCATTTTGTTGAGGGGAGTAGGGGGCGAGAATTCATACTTGATACCCTCATCATCAAGATATTCCTCCACACCGGTATTCTTGAATTCGGTGCCGTTATCACTTCGGATTCTTTTGATCTTCACTTCGAATTCATTTTGTGCCCTTCTCATAAATTTCCTTAGAGTTCCTTGGGCTTCACCTTTGTCATGCAAGAAAAACACCCAAGTGAAACGTGAAAAATCATCAACAATAACAAGACCATACTTGTTCCCTCCGATGCTTATGTATGTTACTGGGCCAAATAGATCCATATGGAGCATCTCTAGAGGTCTTGAGGTAGTCATCGCATTCTTGGCGGGGTGAGAGGCACCAACTTGCTTTCCGGCTTGACAAGCGCTACACACCCTATCTTTTTCAAAGACCACATTTGTTAGTCCAAGGATGTGATTGCCTTTCATGAGTTTGTGAAGATTCCTCATTCCAACATGAGCAAGTCGGCGATGCCATAACCAACCCATGCTAGATTTAGCCATTAAGCACGTTTCAAGATTAATTCTATCCGTAGTAAAATCTACGAGATAGAGATTTCCCTTTAAACGACCCTTAATGGCTATTGAGCCATCAACCCTCTTGATGACATCCACACCCTCATCACTAAACACACAATTGTAGCCCGCTTCACATAATTGAGCAACAGACAACAAATTGTAGCTTAATGATTCAACAAGCAAAACATTGTTTAAATGAAAATCATTTGTGATATTAATGTTACCTAAACCTACCACTTCGCCTTTTCCGTTGTCCCCAAATATGATACTTTCACTATTTGTTCCATTTGTATCCAAGTGTGCAAACATCGCCTTTTCTCCGGTCATGTGGTGCGTACATCCGCTATCAATATCAACTTGATCCACGAGAGATATAGGCCTACAAAACAAATTTAGATTTTTCCTTTTGGTACCCAAACTTGTTTAGGTCCGCGCGTTAATGACAAGAGATTTGGAACCCAAATAGATCGCACATGAGAAGCATAGTTGGGTTTGCGCCCAATATGATAAGGAACTACACGGCCAAGGTTAGTTCTTTTAAGCATATAAGAAGCAAAGAAGGTAGTATGAGCCTTGTACTTGGTATTTCCTTCGTCTTTAACAAAATGAATAGGCTTGTCCAACGGGGCAATCACGATGTGATTCTTTTTACCCTTGGGTGGAATATATCCAAGCCCATGCTTCATAGGGTTACCTTGACGCTTACCAAGAAACTCCTCTAATCCTTTGCTAGCCTTATAGGACTTTTGAAGTCCATCTTCAAGCATTCCCTTGAGCTTTTCATTTTCATGAGCCAACACTTGCAAGGTCTCAAGGTTAGTGGCACAAGCATCAATATTTACATTATAGCATCTAGCACATCCATTGCTAGTAGATGGATATGAGAAATTGGAGTTACCCATCAAAGAGTTAGAGGTGACATTCAAGTGATCAACAAGCTTCACTTCAAGAGCCTTGCAAGCATCCTTTGCTTTGGCAAGTTCCTCTACGAGTGAAGCGTTGGTGATCACAAGACTAGCTAACTCAAATTTGGTCATTTTTGAGCCTTTGACCAACTCCTCATTCTTTCTCCTTTCATTACTTAAGCTCTTCTCTAGCTCAAGATTTTTTTCTTTTTCAAGAATGAGCAAATCCTCTTGAGCTTCGAGAGTAGCCTCCTTTTGCTCAATGGTTTCCTCCAACTTCTCAATATCTTTTAAAAGTAAATTTAATTTTTGAGCATCAAAATCTTTTATGGACTTAAATGCACTTTCATCGTCACTAGCGTCATCGCTATCATCTAGGCATGAGTCGACAATGGAGGGAGATGTTGTTTTGATTAATACCTTGCGCCCCTTGTCCATGAGGCACATTGGAGAGTCTTCATCGTCATCGCTCAAGTTGTCGAAGAGGCCCTTCATCGTTGTTGAGGTGGAAGACATGGTGATGGCGACGGAGGCAACTCCTCCTTCTTCGTCGGAATCGGAGCTTGAGTCGGAGTCGGAGTTTGAATCCCACTCCTCTCCAATGTGAGCTTGTCCCTTATGCTTGAAGTGTTTGAACTTCTTGCTCCTTTCCTTGTCCTTACCCCGGTATTTATCCTTCTTGTATGGCTTGTCTTCTCTCTTTTCTCTTTGTGGGCATTCGGCGATGAAGTGACCGGCCTCTCCACACTCATAGCACTTTCTTGTTGAGTGTCTTCCTCTTGATTTGTTCCATTGATTTTTGGAGTGGCTCCCTGGCTTATAGCCCTTTTTCTTGAGGAATTTGTTGAATCTCCTTACGAGCAAGGCCATATCATCATTGGTCAAGGGGCCACTCTCCTCCTCATCATCACTTGTACTTTCCTCGGCTTCCTGCGCAATCCTCACCGCTTTCAAGGTGATCCCTTTCTTCTTTCCTGACTTGAGCTCTTCTACCACCTCCGCTTCCTTGATCATATTCTCATCCATCATTAGCCTCCCAATAACATCATGGGGAGTGAGAGTGTCGAAGTTCGGTCGATCTCGAATGAGTTGCACTAAATTGCGGTTGTTGGGGGTGATCACTCGAAGAATGATTTTGACAACCGCTTTGTCGGTGAGCTCGGTACTTCCAAGACCGTTAGCTTGATTCACCAACACCATCAAGCGGTCGAACATCCTTGTATAAGACTCTCCTTCTTCTAGAGTGAATCTGCTTAGCTCACCAATAATGAGCTCAATCTTGGACTCACGGACACTTGATATCCCTTCATGAGTAACCATGAGTCTTTCCCAAATTGCTTTGGCATCTTCAAGTCCATCGACTCGGTTAAACTCAGAATCACTTAAAGCATTGAACAAGGCATTGACGGCCAAGTCATTGAAATGTTGAGATTTCTTCTCTTCGGGAGTAAGCTTGCTTGGATCCATAGCTTTGAAACCTGTCTCTACAATCTCCCAAATACACGGGTGAAGTGATCTCAAGTACATCTTCATTTTATGTTTCCATGCGGCATAGCGGGTACCATCAAAATGAGGTGCTCTACCGGATGACACGGAAACATAAGATGAAGAGCTTGAGACTCCAAGAGGAGGATAATCATATGGAATTTCAACCCCTTTGCCCGAACCCGTGGCCTTTTCTTGATCACGGATTTCGTCATTCTTTTCTATTAGCGACATCTTGATTCTCCAAGCGATTAAGCCAAATTATTGAGATTTGGCTCTGATACCAATTGAAAGGAACGGAGATGTTGCCTAGAGGGGGGTGAATAGGTGAATTTAAAAAAAATTGTAGCTAAATAAAAACTCTCGACGGTCCTAACCTGGAGTATCCGGGGTATTCAATCCGGATACTCCGGATAGTCCGATTATCTGGTAATGGGGTCGAATACTCGATTTGGACACTTCGAAAGGAGATTTTAAATCTTTGCAATTTTCCAACAAACTAAATGAACACAAATAACCTAAATACTTTCAGGTACCTCAAAAGGATGCACATCTAGAACAAAACCCAGCGATGGAATAGATCGGGTCTTCCAAAGGTCTATCACAACAAACCCTAGCAAAAGCAAAATGAAGAACACGAAGACAAAGATTTTTACCCGAAGTTCGGATTCTTGAAGGGAATCCTCGTCTCGTTGAGGGCGCACAAAGCCCGGTCCTCTTGACAACTATCCTCCCGGTGTTGCACAAAGCACTCGCCGGTCTTCACTTCTTGCCTCTTTCCTTTCGGAGGCGATACTTGCCTTCACAAACTTCCGGGGCTCACCACAACGAGTATTGGAGGCTCCCGGTGACTCCTTGCCGTCTAGGAGTCCTTCAAACTCCAAGGGTAACAAACACGTCGCAAAATCAACTTGGAGGATGAATCTTGTGCTCAAAAATGGAAGAAGCAAGCTTAAGTCACTCAAATCCACTCCTTTCTCCCGAAAGAATCAAATCTATCAAATGCTTCAAATGGAGAAGGGAGATTAGGGTTCAAGAGAGTGAGAGTGAATTTTTTGAATGAACAAGTGCAATAATGGAGCTCTACCCTGTTAGATGAAGAGTGATGGCTTAAATAGGGGCTCCAAAATCCAACCGTTGGGGGTGAGCTGCGCACAACCCGGAGTATCCGGATGTATAACCCGGAGACTCCGGATTGGCAACACCAGGGCGTACCGAAGGGGTCAATCCGGAGACTCCGGATGAAAACCCCGGATACTCCGGATAAATTCAATCCGGAGTGTCCGGACCAGAGACCAGATACTCCGGACTGCCTGAGGGCAGCGCCCGAAGGGGTCAACCCGGAGAGTCCGGATTGATTATCCAGATACTCCGGATTGACCTGCTCGGCCAGAAGAGAAAATTTCAAAAGCAGATGAAATGATTGAAGTTCTTTTACTATGCAATTTCCATCCTTTGAGCACAAGTATATCCTAGAAGCGATTTTCCGTCGTATCCCCCTTAATAGTACGGCTATCCTTAGACTCAATAAAATAGAAAGATTACAACAGGAGTCTTGATGCCGTCTTGACAAAATTTAAATATGGTGGGGATCTCCAAACGCTTTCTCATGAGGATATATTCTTTATCTCTCCACAAATTCTCATTTGACCATTAGTATTTTTAATTGTGTTGCCATCTATCACCAAAACTTCTTAAGGGGCCTAGATGCACTTTCAAGGATACAATAATTAGGACATGCGTGTATCTTATGTACTTCCAATCCCAAAGGACAGACGACTTGCTTGGCTTCATATGTAGATTTGGGCAGAGTGTTATCTTCTGGAAGCAACTTCTTTACGAGTGATAACAACTCATCGAATCCCTTATCTGACACACCATTTCTAGCCTTCCATTGCATGAGTTCCAGTGTGGTACGCAGCTTTTTGTGGCCCCGCCCACGTTTGGGTACAAAGGAGTTACGTGGTCCTCTAACATGCGCTGGAACTTCTCGAATCGTCTTTCAAGCTGTAGTCTCCTCTCCGTCCACGCGACATCTGGTCTAGCTCATCATCACCAAAGTCACCAAGTGTTTCTTCCACGGACGAGTATGCGTGCCGTCAGGGATATTGTTGAATCCATCTTCCTCTTCCTCGCCTTCTTCATCGTCTTCTGGCTAATCACCTCAACCGCCATGGTTGGTCCAATGGTATAGTTTGGCATGAAACCTCTTATGATCAAGTGGTTCATAACTTGCCATCGCTGGGAGTGATCCTTCTCGTTCTTGCAATCTACACACAGACAACATATGAAGCTGCATGGAGGCAAGAATGCAACGGCCACATCGAGAAAAGCCTACACGCCATCAATGAACTGTCTCGAGCGACGGTCCGCATTGTACATCCATTGCCGATTCATCTACACCAAGTTATAATTTCATTAAAAATTATAAAAAATTTCGTTACAAAAATTATAACCTAACTTAAATTTTGTTACATTTAAACCCAACAAAAAAAGCTCCACCTACACCGTCATCCAATTAAAGACCTACCTTTCTAATTATTTTGTATCCCTTCCTACCTTTGTAACTATTTTTTATCCTTCTACATGTTTTTCTATTTTATTTCATACACCAATAATTACTTCCTTGAAATATTGTACCTAGATCTCCCCCAACTTATTGTGATATTTAAGATTCTAAAGCTAACAACCACCTAGATCTAAAGCTTCCAATCACCTTTACCTTGTAATGTCATATTTTGAACTAGATCTCCACTCTACATCTTCATACAACAACAAAAACAAGCATAGAAAACAAATTTTTGATCATGCTTAAAAAGTTCAAGATTTCTCCACATCCATTGAAAAAAATAGCAATATCTAGGTGAGAAGGATGTTCACATGATGTTACTAACCTTGAAACACTTAATTTAGAGCTAATCACCTCCAATTAAAAATTTGGACAGCACCTCCCCAAGAACAGCGCTGGGCTGACCTTCTCTGTTCGATCGTACCTCTCCTGGCTCATGGAGGAAGAAGTGTTTAAATGCGCTGCACGGGAGGGCTTCCAGAAGCGGTTTGCGACACGAACCGCTTCTGAATGTTGCATTCTAGAAGCGGTTCTTTTCTCAAACCGCTTCTGAAAATTAGAAGCGGTTTGAGACAAGAACCGCTTCTAGAACGCAACATTCAGAAGCGGTTCGTGTCTCAAACCGCTTCTGAAATCCCTCTACGGACCGTTGCCAACGAACCGCTTCTGGTGCGAACATCACAACGGGTTCGCACCAAACCGTTTCTAATAGGCCGGTTGTGATGCTCAGTTCTGTAGTAGTGAGTTTTTCTAAAAAATAAAAACATATAGCCCTTAGTTGGTGAACTCTTGTTATGATTAATAACCGTAGCCCATGGATCTTTTCAATCTACAGGTGTGTCATATGTACTGACCATGGAATTCTCCTTACTCTACACCTGACATGTGGACCCATCTTAATGAATAACTATGGATCAGTACAAGATAATTGATAGGAGAGAAAGAGATAAAAATATAACGTGCATGTGTATCAAGGGCACATCCGCACATGCATATATAGGCCACGGAGACCAGCAGACTTTGTATTCGTAGAATCCTCTCCCACTCGCTCTTTCTTGCGTGCGATATACACGCTCTGTACATACTTATGTTTTTGAACTAAAGATCTTACCGAAACAAATATTCAACCAGCAACATGCGATTTCTTAATTTCCTAAGCGATGAGGCTCCATTTAGAATGCATCACCATCCAATTCCCATAGGAATAAAAAGAAAAACTTTTGTGTTCCAAAGGGTGTTTGACACAAAATTCTACATGCTTCAAGAATTTGTTCTATCACATTATTCTATGCCGCTCATGCCATCATCAGTTCCCGTTGTGTCACAAATCCACCACCACAACATCTGAGTACATGTGACACCCTTATAAACCGCTCTAGAATGTGTGAACGATTTGCTGGATGATGCTCTAAATTGTACCGTCGGCGTGGAAAGAAGGGAGTGGCGAGAGCTCTAGTCTAGGCATTCATGTTAAGGCAATCGAGGGTCATCTGCTCCTTTTTTTTTTTTTGTCACTACTACAGAATGGTACATCACTATCGCTTCATCTGTGTCGGTTCTTAAGTTTTTCGGAAGAAACGATTGTGATAGATGACTTAGGAGAGGCATTAATCATAATCACTATCGGTTCTCAGGTTAGAAGTGATAGTGATGTAGCACTGGGAACATCACTATCGGTTCTTTTGTGAGAAGCGATAGTGATGTGCGTTATCATCACTATCGCTTCTTAAATAAGAACCGATAGTGATGTGTACGCGCTTCATCACTATCGCTTCTTGTGGGAACCGATTGTGATGATTATGATAATCACTATCGCTTGTCTTGTAAGAACCGATGTGATGTGCGTGATCACATCACTATCGCTTTTATATGAGAACCGATAGTGATGTACCTCGTTAGGTTATTTATCACACTCGAGCTGAACTCTTCTCTGTTATTGTTCGGAGGAGGTTTCTCCGCCGCCACCGAAAAAATAGCTCATATTACGTGGTTGGAAGCAATACTTGGGTGAGAAAATTTAAAATCCTCAAGGGTGGGTGTTAAGATAGTAAATTTGAAGCCCTAACTTGAGGAGATTTCCCTCATTTTGCATAATTTGTGGTTTTCTTCAAAATGTGAGCATTCCTTCAAACCCCTTTAATTTTGTACTATGTAATTTTGATATGTCGCAAGAAAGTTTAGATTGCCTTTGGTATTGTGTATATCCTATCGATTTCACACCCTTTATTTCACAAGCATGTACACATGTATTTAATTATCTTAATTTGTAGTGCTTTGATGTTAATATGGAATTATTATTCTTTGTCACATGATGAATGCTAGAGTTTAGGTGCGGAACCTCGTCTCCCGTTCGACGATGCTTGTTTATAAATATACCGAACGAAATGGCATATTTATAAGCGGCGATCTCAGTATCCACGTTCTTTGGACGAGTTCGAGGATATGTGCTCGAAAGTTCTGAGTGTGTTGTACAAGCTGAGTAGAGATTTGGGGCGTCTCACTGGTATTCTCGGATACACACCCTCTTGACTGTTGTCGAGGCGTGTATATGGAGAATAGCGAGAAGATCTTGCCAAATTTTCTCTGAGTTGTACAACAACAAAGGAACTTGTCGAACCACATATCCTCGAATGGGATTAGGACCAAACCTATTTAGAGATTAGGAGTCATCGTTGGTACCCTTGTATTGTTTAGTTGTAGTCAAAAGATCATGAGCTCTTGCACTATATAATTAGATTGTTTGATATCATTGTTCATGTTAAAAATGTATGTCTCTTATCTAGGAAATTGGAAACTCTAAACCAGGGAAGAATCTAGGTATCGATCGGAGTACATATTTCATATATGTTGCGGAAATTGTCATCTATTTTGCAAAGGTAATATTAATCTGAAATGATGTCTCAATATTTCAAATAACTAGCTTGCCGTCGCTCCGGTTTGTGCATAATTTATTGGGTGAAGCTTAATTGCGGATGAACCGTAAGGAATGGATGTATGCAAAAGTCGTGTGAGTCTTGAATTTGGAGGGTGTTAAGGAGTTCAAAAAATTGCGAAGAGGACATGGTGAGGAGGGTGTAAACTTCATATATTGTCCTTGCATTGATTGCACAAATCTGAGAAGATTTAACAACTCACTCAAATTGAGGACCACGATTCGGCGTGGCCGTGAGGAATTACGTGTTGGATCCATCACGGGAGGCAGTAGTACCACGCGTATGCAATGAAGACACGGTGGAACCGGATGATGAGTTGCGACTGATATGTTTGAGGAGGAGAATTTGGAGCAAATGTTGCGGGATGTGGAGGTAATTACGAAAAAGAGAGTTTGAAAAGTTTAAAAGCTTGATGGAAGGCGATGCCAAACCACTGCTCACAGGTTGCAAGCGAGAATACACCAAGTTGGGTTCGGTCCTTGCATTGTTCGAATCAAGGCAAAACACCGTTGGACGGATACAAGTTTCAATGCACTTCTAGTTCTTCTATCGGATCCGCTTCGAGGGAAACGAGTTGCCAACGAGCATTTATGAAGCGAAGAAGCTACTATGTCCCATGGGAATGGAAATAGAAAGGATACATGCATGTCCGAATGATTGCATCTTGTCCGTGCGCACATCAGAGCTACGTTTGTCCGGTTTGCGGTGTGCCCGGTACAAACAAAAGGAGAAGCGTAACGACAAGAAGCGTAAGAGCCGAGAAGCGCACGGTGAAGAGGTCACTAAAGGTGCACCGCCAAGGTATTGTGGTACTTGCCCATCATTCCCGTCTGGAGAGGTTGTTTGCAAATCCTAGAGAGCGAGTAATTGTTGTGTTGGCATTATGAGTCTCGAAAGGAAGATGGAAAGCTGAGACACCCTGCTGATTCGGCTCAATGGAGAAACATCGATTGGAAATATGAGGAGTTTGGTGCCGAAATGAGGAACATAAGATTTGGGTTGAGTACTGATGGAATGAATTCGTTTGGTAACATGAGCGATCGTCACGGACGTGGCGATTTCATTGTGCATCTACAACCTCCTCCTTGGTTGTGCATGAAGCGGAAGTATATCATGATGTCGTTGCTAATCTCGGGACCCAAACAGCCGGGAAATGATATTGATGTGTACCTCGCTCCACTGATCGAGGATTTGGTAAAATTGTGGAAATGATATTGATGTGTACCTCGCTCCACAGCGATGCCTTACTCGCACATATGTGAGGAGCGGGCACGTGACTGGGTACTAGCGAGGACAAAGAAAACCGCGGACGGGCAGCTGGTAGTACCAAACCCCACTACCGCGCAAGTCGTCTCCGCCATCGTAAGATATCAAACTTACTACATTGCGAAGAGACCATTCCTCTTGTATTTGGATCTAATCGTACTCACTTATTGCGGGAGGAGGTAAGCGGAGGAAAGAGCGGGGACCTTTCTTAGCCAAGGGTCAAATGACATCCTATCCATCGCGATCGGAAGCTCGACCATAAGGGCGGGTGCTTGCCGCAGGTCGGGCATCTGAAGAAGTCCTACTTCCAAGATCTTGCCAGTACGGATCAAGAACATGGGAGGCACGTCTGGAGCACTGAAGGACACGCAGGGAGCGGTGAGGAGGAGATCTCGGAGGAGATGAGGAGGAGATGAGGGTGCGGATGATGGCACGTGAGGAGGAGATGAGGTGGAGATGATGGCACGTGAGAAGCGCCTAAGGGCCGAGATGATAGCGATGATCTCCAGTCGAGCGGATGCCCCGCCTCTCAGTAGAGAAACATGTGCCCCCACCAAGTAGCGAGGTTCCAAAATGATAAGTCCGGTCCCAGTTGAAGGTAATAATTAATTTTGCCTTACTTAATGGTGCGAGGTAACTCTTCATATGTTTTCTCTCAAGTTGCGAACTTTTGCGGCGCCTACCAAGTGCCACTCACCACGACGAAAGACGGATTTCCTGTTGAGGCTGCACGCGGTGTTGCATTTCCATGCAAGGAGACCGACACGGTGCATGGTCAGCCTTTGGGGAAGGGCTACATGAGGGTCCAGGTGGACTACATCCACGAAGCCTTCTTATCACATGTGCTTGAGTTCCCCCCTAACGAAGACATCACCACTCTCGGGCTAGCGCGGATGTCGTTCATCAAGTGGCCCACGACAGGCGTCGTACTGGTCAAGGTAAACATCCCTCACGTCTTCTGTACCATTCGGTAGTATTGCAACAAGTTACTTAATTATGCGCGTGCTTTGTAGGTTCCTACCGTACTGCGCTGCTCCCACGACCGTGATGAGCCACCGCACAAAGTCTGAGCTGGTGTATAAAGGACTAGCACGACAACCACGTAACCACCGGAGGCCTCTGCTAAAAGGCTAGGCTCACAAAGGCCACATCGCCCCTCGGTACATGAAAAGCCCACTCGCCCGGCCTCGGAGACTCCTTCGGCCCGAAAGGAGAGCACAGACCACGATGAAGCCTTATGAATTTAAGGCCTACGTGCATGGAAAGCCCTTACGCCTCCCGGCAAATTGAGCGCTCTAGGCATATGGACTCGTGACTCCATGGATGGTACATTGACAAAGCGAAAGAGAGCGGCGTGTCGACTTCAATGTTAGATACGAAGGGACATTTCCACCGCGAGGAGGATGGGACATTCGATTAGTTTTGAGGATCTGTTCGTGCTGTACCAACCGATAGCCATCGATATTTCTCTTGCATGCGATCACGGGCGCTGTGAGTATCGCACCACGTTGCACGACCTTATGACTTCCATAGGATTTTGCATTACGCTTTTAACATTCAATGCGAGTTGCGAGCGATGAGGCGTGGTCGTGACGAATCGACAACTAGTTGGGTTTGTCGACCACGAGCTTGTGTCCGCGACGATGGCTAGGCTTCAACCGGAATGGGTTGCGGCTACATCAAGAGGGCATTGCAAGCGAGTCGAAGAAGGGCTTCATTCTATTCCGTACCACGAGGAGTAAGTACTACTTCACTGTTCAATTACTTCTACACACCAAACCGTATGTGAACTTATTTTCTTGGCGCATACCATTTAATAAGCAACCATTGGGTTCTACTGCGCTCCTTTCGGCGACAACAAAGTGTACACTTTTAATTAAGCGATAAGAGACCGATGGCCTCTGTGATCAAGCCTCCTTTGGGCGATAAGTGCACCACTCTTATCTAACATTTTACGTATTTAACTACATTCATTAATTTTTTACTCAACGACATCTTTCCAATGTATATAGGGTTTCAAGGAATACGTCGAGCGGGAGGGACACACGACGACAAAAGGGCTCCAAGTGGAGTATGTCCGCTTCAAGGTACAAGTGGCTATCATATATAAGATTTAGATTTTGACATATTTTCTTTGTCTCTTAATTTATTTTCTTTCTTCACGTTGTCATCAACAGGCAGCGACGACCATGTGGTTTGTATGTCATGCAACACATGGTGATCTTGATTGTCGGCTCAGACCGTTTCCCTGAGGTAGTACATGCATATACAATTGGTCTTTCACATGGAAATTTGAAAACTCAAATTAGAGCACTCGTTTCTATCTTGCAGAATACCGTTATCCCCCAGAAGAGTGTAGACAGCACTGCACTCAACAAGATACGAGACCACTTATGCGGTGGTAATTGGATAGAATGCTTGTCGGAGGACGGACGGTTTAGAGATCCCAAAAGCTCCTACTAGACCAGATGTGAACAAATATTACATATCTGAATGCGATTGCATGTGTACTTATGGTTAAGCATGTTTACGTTCTATTTTGTTAACGAATGTGATATGTGTTTGTTGTAACAAAGTGTTCATGTTCTTTGAATGTGATATGTTGTCTGTAATTTCTGTGTGAATGTGATATGTGCATATTGTGTGGAATATGTGTTGATTAGAATGTGATAGCACACCACACCCTTCATCTCTGTCGGTTCTCACAAGAAAATGATAGAGATGTGGCGGTCATCTCTATCGGTTCTTTGAAAGAAGCGATAGGGATAATGAACTCATCTCTATCGGTTCTTTATAAGAAGTGATCTCTATCGGTTCTTTCAAAGAAGTGATAGAGATGATTATATTATCTCTATCGGTTCTTTTTAAGAAGCGATAGAGATGATACAGTCATCTCTATCGGTTCTTTATAAGAAGCGATAGAGATGATGATATTATCTCTATCGGTTCTTTGAAAAAAAACAATAGAGATGGTATGATCATCTCTATCGGTTTTTTATAAGAAGCGATAGAGATGATGATCTTATCTCTATCGGTTCTTTGTAAGAAGCGATAGAGATGATAGCTCATCTCTATCGCTTCTTACAAAGAACCGATAGAGATAATATCATCATCTCTATCGCTTCTTATAAAGAACCGATAGAGATGAATGTATCATCTCTATCGGTCAAGAATCGACTGTAATAATGCCCGTCTCATCTCTGTCTCATGACTTTGTGTCACCACCAGAACCGACTGTGATGACCAAAAAGAACCGATTGTGATGTATATTTGTGTAGTAGTGTGTCCTCATTGCTGTTCCTGACATTTGGGGGGTGGGGTGGGGTGGGGGCAGGGTGAGGCAAAAGCGGAGATACCTTTAGTCAAACAGACGCACCTAGCACAATATTTTACTATTTCAGCACGAAGCTAACATCAATTTATAGCTAGTTTCACATTAAACCGCTTGAAAACCGGCCACGGTTGGCTGGAGGTCAACCAACCAGGCGGATGGAGTGGGACCGGGGGAATGATCGTCGAAAATATTGCGTGGAGCGGAGTACGAACTGAGGACGTGCAACTAGAAAGTTTTTTTTAAGTTTTTATTTTTGAGGGTAAAAGCACGCGCATACCGTATGCATACTTCACATATACAAACGTGTATAAGTCCGTTACATACATCAAGATATTTTTTTAGGCTCCATGACCTCTAGAGTACAGGAACGTGATGTCCACCGAACGTATACGTATATGTATACCTACTTTTATTTTTGACCAACTAAGCAAATTTGTTGCTTTGTCAGAAAGAAACTTGTTAAGGAACCTCACTATCGAATAGTCCGGGGTTCCCGAACAGAACTGAATTGGAGAACAGAATGAGAGAGAGACACGTGTTTAGGGAGAGCAACAGCGGAAATTCTTTATTGCTAATGATTTCTTGTACATAGGGGGGACCCCCTCCTCCTTTTATAGCGCTCTCCTAGGGTTTCGGCTTAAGGGACCAGCATGGACCTTCATGGGCCATTAGGGTTTCCCAACACTCCCCCTTGGGCCCGTTGCCGCGAGATGCATATGCCTCGTTAAAACTCCAGAAAAACCCAGTGAGAAAAATACTTGGAGAGAGAGTACATAGCATACGCTTACTATGTTGCACGAATTGCCTCGTTAAAACCTTATGCAAGAAAACTTCATGAAAAACATGCTAAGGAAAAAGAGTACAATTCTCCCAACTTCAATTGCTAATCTTCAAGATTCATGTTGGGTATTCATAATTCATGCTCGAGATTCATGTGGGAGTATGTGAAATATCTCCCCCTGAAATCTGCACTTCTCTAAGTCTCATCATCCTAATTCCTTTCACGCACCTTTCAAAGGTAGATGCTGGGAGTGATTTAGTGAACAAATCTGCAAGATTTTCACATGACTTAGTATGCAATATCTTGATCTCGTTCATCTTATGCAATTCGTGAGCATAGAAGAACTTGGGGTTGATATGCTTCGTGAGATTGCTCTTCACATAACCCATTTGTGCTTGGGCAACACAAGCCGCATTATCTTCATAAATTATCGTGGGAGTTTGCTCAATGTTCAAGCCACATGACTTACGGATGTGGTGAACCATTCTTCCGAGCCATGCACATTCACGAGATGCTTCATACAAAGCAATGATTTTCGAGTGGTTTGTCGGCGTCGAGACAAGAGTCCATTTAGGCGACTTCCAAGAAATTGCTGTTCCTCCACATAGGAAAACATAGCGATTTGGGACTTGCCACTATGCGGGTCGATAAATACCCGACATCGGCATAGCCAACCAAATTCAATTCATTGTTTCTTCGAAAAAGCAGGCGAGGTCTTTGCTTCCTTGGAGGTAGCGGAAGATGTCCTTGATCCCTTTCAATGCCTTTTGGTGGGTTACGCCTGCATCGAGCTAGCAAATTCACAGTGACGCAATGTCCGGTCTAGTGCTATTCGCAAGGTACATGAGCGCTCAAGCGCACTCGGATATGGGAATTCTACTTCGGGACTTCCTCCCCTCTTCTCTAGGTGCGTATGGGTCTAGGTCTGCTTGGAGTGACCTTCCGACCATTGGAGTCTTTGCCTCCTTGGACATGTTCAAGCTGCAAGCCTAAACAAAACTTGGTTTTACCCAAATCTTACATTTCAAACTCGGACTTCAAGTATGAGCATGCCTCTTCAATTTCTTCATCCGTCCCAATGATGTTCAAGTCATCTACATAGACGGAGATTATCTGAGAATCCATTCGGGGATCATTTGTATAAACACACATGGACAATCTTATTTGTTTGTGTAGCCTTTCTTGCGAGAAAGTCACTCAAGCGATTGTACCACATCCTTCTGATCGCTTGACCCATACAGTGATTTCTCCAATTTCACCTGTATGGTTTCTATTTGCTCCGTCTTGGTTGGGATAGGATTCCTTTCGGTACTTTCATGTATATCTCGAATCCAAGTTTCCATACAAATATCTTTGTGACAACATCCATTAGCTTCATTCTCAACTTCAAGTTGATGCCATTGAGATCAAATATCTAAAGGTAATTCCTCCCATGGCCGGAGAATAGGTTTCTTCATAATCAACTCCGGGGCGTTGAGTGAAACCTTGAGCTACAAGCCTTGCTTTGTACCTTACAACCGTTGTTTTCATTCCTTTTAGAACAAAGACCCATTTGTGACCTACGGGGTTTATATGGGGAGGTGTGCGGCATCTGAACAAACACCTCTCTCTTGTTCGAGAGACTAACTCTGCAGTGATTTCCTTTTCCATTCTTCCCAATCTAGCCTTTTCTTGCACTCTGCGAGAGATGCGAGCTCGGGATCATGATCAATGATCGAGGCAATCTTCTTTGCAAAGTATGCATCAATGTTGGTGTTGCTCTATTCAGGGATTCTCTGTTATTACAAAGTTTATGGCCATTTCTTCATGGGGTGCTTCATGCACTTCTACTTGCTCTTCATTGCTTTTCCCTATCGCAGAGCAAGTTCCTTTAGCTTTCATCGCCTATGTGTGCGCACACATTATTTCCGCGGCTTCTGCGATGGAAGATTCAAGTCCGGAATTGCCTTTCTGTTGGCTTCTTTCGGTGCAGTCTCAAGCTGCTCCCTTCTTTCCTTGGGGCATTTTCGTGATTGGTTGTGGTAAGTCCTCTGCTTGATTTTCTCGAGGCGTCTCGGGTACTTTGGGTTTGAGGAGCAGGTTTCTGTTCTTTTTCTTTGAGGCCTCTGAGCAGGTTGTGGGATACCTTCTATTTTCTTTGGTATTTCCACCCTCTCGGTGCATTCCTTGCGGGTACATGCGACTTAACCACGCCCTTGAGATCACAAAATGATCAGGCGGTTCATTTGCTAAATTACGCAAATCAATTATCTTACGGACTTCTTGATTTGCTTCATTAGTGCGGGGTCATGTGCGGGATCGGTGGAATGCCATATGATTTCCAGCATTTTTCATCAAAGGTTGATTTCCTCCCCTAATGACGGAAATGATCCTCGTCAAAGATGCAATCGTGAATCGGTCAGTATGCAAGTCTCGATCATGGGTTCCAAATACACGATTATGGATGCACTCTCATAACCAGCGTATATCCCGGACTTACGGAGAGGGCCCATTGCGATCCGAGAGGGTGGTATAGGTACGTATACTATACACCCAAATTTTCTAAGATGGGAGATCTTTGGGATGATCCGTGCACAAGTGCATAGGGAATGGATGTTGTAGGCCGACGATGCGAAATTGATAAGAGTTCTTTGCGTGCGGATGCATGTCCCCAACAAGTGTTGGGCAAGTTACAACTCTGCAAAGCGGTCCGGCAATGAATTTAATCCTCTTTATTAGTGCTTACGCTAGTCCATTCTGCGTATGGGCGTGCGGTGCGGAGTGCTCAAGCGATATCCTGTTCTTTGTGCAATAATCATCAAATGCCTTTGAAGTAAATTCTCGGCATTGTCCATTCTAATGGACTTCACGCGATGATTAGGAAAGCATTCTTAATTGTTATGATCTGCGAGATCGGCTTTGCAAAAGCATGGTTTCTTGTTGACAACAAGCATACATGCGACCATTTAGAGGAAGCATCGATGAGCACCATAAAGTATTGAAACGGCCACAGCGACAGAGCTGAATCGGACCGCAAATATCCCCTGGATGCGTTCGGGAATGCGAGGATTTCACTTTGCACTTTCATGACAGAGGTCAAGTTATTAATTTCCGTGGCACATGCGGGGCACACAAAATCTTCATGATTCGGAAATTTTTAACATTAATGCCATGACCACATGAGTTGTTCACTATATTCCTCATCATTCTAAGACCGGGATGACCTAATCTACCATGCCATAAAGAAAATAACTCGAGCTTCTAAAAGCAGTCTTCAAGGAAGTATACACTTGGTGCATGAATATTCGTGTAGTACAACCTGATTCATATGAGGACATTTTTCTAATACCATTTTCCACATACCGCGTGCTTCACAATGCACAAGTATTCTTTGCCATTTTCTTCATTGGTTTCTACGTGAAAACCATTGGCGGATGTCTTTAAAGCTTAAGAGAGTGCGCGTTGATTCAAGGTACAAAGGGCTTCTTCAATTACCAAAGTTGTACCCATAGGCAATATAATAGTGGCTCTTCTGAGCCGATTACATATGAGTCGCTTCTGCGATCGTAGTAATCTTTCAGCGTTCTTCGTGATCGATTGAAATACTTAGACTCTCTTAAGATGGTATTTGTTGTGCCACAATCAACAATGCATATCTCTACCATTTGGGCGCTACACGATTTCTAGATAAAAGAAATATAATTCTAATTAGATAGAGGCAAAACAATCCAAATATTACTTGCAAAATTGAAGAATCTTTGGAATAAAGAATAAATTGCGTATTTATTCATGAAAGAAGTATGCTCTTCTAGAGCTTACAATTCATTATTCAAAGAAAATGCTAACAACCATAATCTAAAAAAAATATGATTCATGCATTTGAACGGAAGTACTAGGTTTGATCGTTCTGCTCGATGGTAGGTTTCACGTCCTGCGAGGACCCTAGACCAATCGCAGCACGGAGCTTCTTGCCCCCAAGAACTATCTTCACGTCCGATGCCCAAGTGAGGTAGTTCTGACCATGCGGGGCCAGTTCTTCAAACTCACGATTCACGATTCATGATTTCAAAATTCCGACATTAGATTACTGCGTGTAATCTAATAGAAAATGGTTGCAATAAGCATAAAGTACAGAAAATAAATTTCCATGCATTGCAGTATACAAAATAAAGCAATGAATTCAAAATTCATAAAAAAAATATTCATAAAACAGAGAAATAAAGCTAGAAAGATTAAAAACAGAGCCAAATAAATCTTCTTGATTTTCTGGCAATTTTTTCAAATTTTTTGCAAATTTTTTCTGCATTTTTCTCTTCTCTTCTTTTTCTTTTCTTTTCTTTTCCTTCTTTTTTTTGCAGTGAGTGGCCTCCGGGTCGTTTTCTCTTTGGGCCATGCCCTTCATTGCTTGATTGGCCCGCGTGGCAGATTTGCCCGCTCGGCCTGCTTGGCCCAAGAAGAAAAAAAACTGGCAAGTCTTTTTTAGAGACCGGCTGCTAGGTTTCCTCTTGCGCCGTTTTCCCCAGTGCCTCGCGTCGCCCGCCGTCAGCGCCTAGCGTCGCCCGGGCCTCGCGCTGCCCGTCTCCTACTTCCCCGGCCCGACCCGCCGCTCATCTTCTTCGGGTGATGGCTCGGCGGCGACGACGAAGACAAGCCCGAGGCCAAGCGGCGGCGGCCTGCCGCAAGCATAAAAACCGAGCAGCGACCGTGGCGGCGGGCGGCGGGACCGAGATATGCACGGCGGCGGGCGGCGGAGCCAAAGCGGGCGAAGCGAGCAAAAGCGGGCCAGAGCCGAGCCAAAGCGGCGTGCGTGCGAGGCACGCCGAGCGTCGCGTTTAGCGAGCCGAACCGAGAGCGGCGGCGCTTCATGCGCATGGCGGCGGCCGTTGTTCGTCTGTGGCGGCGTGGCGTGGAAGGCGCGGCGCCGCTTTGTCGGGCACTCTTGGTGCCGAGCGAAGCTCGGCGGCGGCCGCCTCGGTAGCGCCAGCGATCGCGGTACGCAAGCGGCCGAAGGCGGCAAAGCGGCGGCGCCGTCGCCACCGAGGAAAACCGAGGCGGCGGGTCGGCGAGGCCGACAGCAGCGAGTGGGGCGCCGAGACACGACGGCGGCAGCGTGCGGGTGGCGGCGCTCCGGCGCGAAGCGGCGGCTGCGGCGCTTCATGCGCGGGCCGACCGAGCGGCGACTCTTGAGCGGCGCGTCGGTGAAGCCGAGGCGGCGGCCGGTAGCGCGCAGCTCCGGCGTACACATGTGCAATGCCGTGCGCAACACGGCGGCCGAGCCGGCGGCGCTTCAGCGGCGCGGTGCGAACCTGGTCGATCGGCGGCGGCGGCGGCGGCAACCCGGGCGGCTGCGATCGCGCGGCATCGGTGGAGCCGACAATGGGCGATCTGGGGCCACGTGCGGAGGCGAGGCGGTGCGCCGGGAGGCCGAGGCTCTTTGGATGGCTGCGAGCCGATCACGACGCGACGCACGGCGGAGCCTCGGCGCGGCCGCAAGCCGAGCGACCGGGAGGCGGCGGCCGTCGCGCCATGGCGGCGCGGCCGTGCCGCTTCTCGGGCGACGGCGAGCCGAGCCGTCGCGCCGTCGGGCAACGTCGGTGGCGGCGGCGGCGGCGGCACTGCTGAACGGCGACGTCGGGCGGCCGAGCGGCGGAGTCGAGTGGCGCTGCGACGGTGCAGGTAGCAGTGGCGGCGTCTACGTGACGGCCGACGATGGACAGCGCTTCAACCGCGTATACTGAGGCTTCTGTGATTTTTCTTCTTCTTTTGTATGAACAGCAAAACTGTAGATGCTTGTCGTTGTAGCTTCTTGCCACGCGACGAAACATAAAACAGATGCGTAGGGTAGATGCATGCATAGGATCAACAGCGATTAGATTCAATCACCGATTCTCACCTCTTCTCACCTTGTCAATTCTGAACTCCGGTAGAGCTTCGTGCTGATGACGTGTTAAAGAACCTCGCTATCGAATAGTCCGGGGTTCCCGAACAGAACTGAATTGGATAACAGAATGAGAGAGAGACACGTGTTTAGGGAGAGCAACAGCGGAAATTCTTTATTGCTAATGATTTCTTGTACATAAGGGGGACCCCCCTCCTCCTTTTATAACGCTCTCCTAGGGTTTCGGCTTAAGGGACCAGCATGGACCTTCATGGGCCATTAGGGTTTCCCAACAAAACTAACAAATTATTAGTAGCATATAGGACCGGCGGTACGATCGCCCAACCGTCGGTCAGACCGGTGAACTGGCGAGCTGAGCGAGTTGATGGACTGTTTAGTTTCAATAACTATACCTCAATCCATTAGTCCATTAGTACTGTTATTAATAAGTCTTGCTACCTGCCATGCAGTGGTCAGTATTAGAGGTAGTTGTCATGTCGGACTGGCCTGGCCTCGTACAGGTTCATCACGTTTCGTACCTGAACTATGTCGGGCCATGATAGCCTGTCATGTTAATCATGCTGTGTCATGTCAGCCTGGCTCCATTAGTACTGTTAATAAGTCTCTCGCTACTTGCCATGTAGTGGTCAGCATTAGAGGTGGGCGCCATGTCGGGCTGGCCTAGCCTGGTACAAATCCATCGTGCTTCGTGCTTGAACCGTGTCGGGCCACGACAGCCAGTCGTGCCCATCGTGTCGTGCCATGCCAGCCCAGCTCACCTTCGACGAGTCTAGGCACGGCCCATTTGCGCTTTGTACCTGCTTCGTGTCGTGCCAACCCAAGTCTAGCCCATTTGTGCTATTGAGATGAGAGGAAAATGAGCCGGAGACGCACGGAGCTAAGGCATTTAACACAGATATTGGGAAAAAAGAAGTAAAATTTATTCATTCTTGAACATGTACAGAGTTACTGTCACGTTAAAAACCTCACACCTAGTATGAGGTACCCAAGTGTGGAGTGGCTTGGTGCGCGTGCTCGGTGTTAGTAAGCATACACTCTCTGTTGAAATATAAGTGAATTGCCTACCTTTTCTCATCAGCTTAAGTTTTTGGGTGAACTGGTGTAAGTTTAAGTTCCATTAGTTTTGGTGATTAGTTTAATATTAATATTTAATCATTTGTTTAATGACAAATCTAATCATTATGAGACTAACATGTTTAATTGAGCTACATTCTTATTAGTCTCAAATTTGGATGGAAAACCCACGGTATGCACCCGTATTCACTCTATTAGTTTAATGTATACATAGGAATCAAGTTAAAAGATGAACTCTTCTATTGCTTATATATTAAAGATGTGCATTATATTTTTAATTCCATATATTATATTAATGCACACATCTAGGGGGAGTTTATAATTTAACTTGATATTTCAATAGTATTGATCCATGTCTTCTTGCAAAATAAAATAAAGGATCAAGACTTTGAAACAACCCTTTAAGTATATATTTAACTTGTGTAGTTGTAGTACACTCATGCAAATATAGAATAAACTCATATACAATCTAAGATTGATTATGTGCATATTGATTCCATATTCAATTAGTTATATGCACATACTTAATGGAGTTTATTCTATAGTTGATGGTCTAAATGTATTGATCCCATTTCCATTACTCAAACATATTGGATCATTACTTTCCATCAAATTGAGTATATGAAACTTGTGTAGTTATATATACTCATGTCAATTTAAATGAAATTTAAATTGAGTTCGGTTGTCTTTTAATCAAATCAAAGAACGCTTCATCATGTGTTGATGGTGTTCCTTGTTGATTAAAGACAAGCGAAAAGTTATTGAGTATAATGAAGCATTATGAAGGACCGAAATGGCGAACAGAGGGGGGGTGAATGGTCGCAAATAAAAATTCCCCCAAAATACTCCAACAAAAACCACGACAAGATCGCTCAAAAGGAATTGTGAAAAACCCGAAAAACTAGACAACTATGTGTACCCCAAGCTTGCATGGATAAGTACCATAAAATATGTGGGGATTTTTGAGTCACAATCCTGGTTGTCTAGTGTCCAAGATAAAGAGGAATCAATTCAAACTCTTGCTTTTAGAAAGGACATCAATTCAAATCACAAAAGTCACTTTCAGAAAAGCAAAAACAGAAATCCCAGAACTTGTCCTCAATTTGCACAGGAGGTTGGTGGGTTTCTGTAGCTCACAAAATTTTGAGACTTTTTCTCCCTGTGAGCATCAGAGTCTTGAAGAACTCCACCAAATTTCTCCTCAAAAAGCCTTACAGAAAAAACACGAAAAATCGAGGAACACAGTCTGGTCAAGAACTTCGAGCAGAACGTTTGGGGCTCGGTTTTCACCTCATGGCGCCCAAACGGTACAACAAGTGAACTCCAAAATTTTGCTGCAAGCGGATATCAGAGTTCCGCACCTCCTCCAACAAGAATCACTCAAAAGGATTTTCTATATTTTTACAAAAATCAAACACTGACTGCTGCGCGAAGAACAAGTTCAGAACAAAGTTGGAACTTGAAAGAAAAGATGTTCTCTACTCAATCCAAGAGTGCAAAAGAGATGTAAAACCATATGAACACACTCAAAACATCCAAGAACAGCAGCATTTAGAAGGAGGAGGCAAATCCAAATTACTTGAAAGTAAATTGCGGGAATGTAATTGCGGAAAGTAAATGCTGAATTTAAATTGCGTAAAGTAAAGACATAATGTAAATCATAAAATAAATTCAGAGGTGGATGAATAAAACTTTCATTTCTGGATGGGAGGTTACAAAGCCTCACATTCATGTGGGCAAAGCTCAAATGAGCATCAAAACCTCAACACCTTCAAGGGAAGGAGGCTACCCTCCACCCCTATTTACACTACTCTTGGGCCACCTACCACCCTTGGATGAGTCCCTCAACCTAGAGCACTCATCTAAGGGCTAGGATTAACCCACACACACAGCCATGCAAGGCTAACCCAAAACCCACACACATACCGGGTTTTCTTGCACGTTTCAAAGCATACTACCTAGACCCGCTAACCTATCAACTAGACCTCAATCCGACGGTCCTCATTGATCCACGCGGCATCTAGCTAGCATCATCTCCTTTCCTTGTCTTCTTGACTTGCCCGGACTCCGTCTCCGATCATCTTCCGGCGATCTCCCAACCGTCTGGACCTCCGACGCTCCTCGCCTAGTCCCGGTCATCCTTCGCCTCACCATGACCTAGCACCGTCGTCCTACAACCATCAAAAACAAGGAAACTCCTCACATAGCAATGCCCACAAAGATGTGTAATAAACCATGCAACTCACCACTACCGTGTCCATACGGCCGGTACAACTCAAATTGCTTCATTTTGAAAATCAATCCAAATCAAACTCAAACTTGAGCACACCTTGCTCAAATAAAGTCAAATACTCATCACAAACATGGATGGACCTCCACATGGTCCTTCAATCTCCCCCTTGATGAGTATATTGACTAACCATACAAAAGGCATAAATTTGAGTTTGAAGAAAATGAAGAAGAAAGCAATTTTAGTTGCAAAGTCAAACTTGGTCCAAAGATAGAAATTAGAACCATGACCAAGTTGACGAAGAGGAATTCAGATTTTAGAGTTAAATTTAAGAAAGAGCAAGTTTTCAACAAAAACTCTAAAATCCAACTAAACATGTCAAATGTGATTATGAGATTATGATCCAACAGTAGTAGCATAGTTTTACAAAGATCATAATAACCAAATAAGCATTCACATTTTATCTTTTAGTGATGCCTTTTCTACGTTATCTCCCCTTTTGGCAATATAGGCATCAATTTTTTTATGTATGCATGAAATGCAATCGAAAGAGCTTTGAGGATTATCAATTGATCAAAATTTAAGGATATTACACCAAGCTTGTCAATTTCAGAAGATGACTAAACTAAGACATGTCCAAGTGCAAATCGAGCTTAGTTTTGAATATTTCATTTTAGCAAGATTTGACAAGTGCAACACTTAGCTTTAGTTTCAAAAATAGAAGAATAGCCACTCTAAGGATCAAAGGAAAACCTAGAGTTCAACCTACTCAACACGTTGGGGAATCTAGAAGAGCATACAAGGTCCTTGGGCTCATTTATCACTTAATGCAAATTTTGATTTATCATCATACAAGACATAGCGGGGTGCAAATGTTTGACATTATTTGCATTCTTTACCCACATATGTCTTTGTTTTTAATTTATGTGCATTTTCTTTTGACAACCAATTGACTCAAGCCGTATCGACCATCTCAAGATGAGCTCTTAAGAGGATGGTCTAGGTCAAACACGATGTATTCCAAGTTCATCCCAAGTGCAATGGGAAGCGGTCTTGTGAATACAAGGTGTTGAGTCGTATGTGCACAAGAAGAGTCAATTTTGTTTAATTTTCATTTTTAGCACAACGATTCATGAGCAATTGAAGGACTCTGCATGGATCAAACTAGTTTCACCCAAGTTGCTATAGGGACTCTAGAGAACTCCTAAATTTCTCAAATTATGGCACAAACCTCTAGAGAAGAAACCTAGCAAGTAAAAGCAACAAGTTTCATCAAGTTTTTCATTTAAGGCTTATTTCATTTTTAAGCTTAGCAAGTTAAATGAACTTGGACATACCTAAGCTAGTAATTTTCTTCAAATGATGTAGCATGGTGTATAGCATGAAGAAGAAATCAATTGCATAATAGACAAAGCTCATAAAGCAGAAAATGCAGTCTAAATGCAATGCATGAACAGATTCCCAAACTCCCCTCAACAAATGAATCAATTTTAAGCTCAAATCTGGTTAAAGTTGAGTTATTATCAAGATTAGGCATAAAGAAAACCGAATGAACTCAATAATAACGGAAAAAGCAGAATGAGGAGAAGAAGTCGAGAAACGCAAAGCGGATGGCTATAGAGCATAGAAAAGATAGAAGAGACTCACTACGGCTCAGACTCGCTCTTATCTTCCCAGTGGTGACATAGGAAGTGACTCTAGATCCCAACTAAGGAGTGCACACAGACCTTGTCTACCCGGGAGGCCCAATACCGCTAGACTTATAAGGCGTGAGGAACTCAACCTAGAGAGAAGAGAGAACGACTAATCACGCATGATAGCAACCTAAAGCACAAGATAAGAGGTCAATGCAAGGCATGCGAAGTCTAAGTGAGTGAACTCAACTCAAGAAAACAAGCCCAAAGTCACCCGGAAGAAACACAAAGAAAAGAAAAGTGGAAGAAAACATATAATACATAATATACAAACCAGCTCCCCCTCACGAAAGCCGTAAGGGCTCACGACTCAAGCTCACTCCTCAAGGCAACAAATCTGGAGCTATCCAAAGGCTTGGTGAAGATGTCGGCTAATCAAGGTCACTCTCTGAATGAAGCGCGATATCTCCCTTCTCCACATGGTCTCTAAGGAAGTGATATCTAATATCAATGTGCTTGGTCCGGGAATGTTGCCTTTGGATTTTTAGCAATGCAAATAGCTGAAGTGTTGTCACGAGAAAAGTGGCACACTCTCTATCTCTAACCCATAGTCCCGTAAGGTCGATCTCATCCAGAGCACTGCTCTGACAACTAGTGCATGAAGAACATACTCGGCCTCGGTGATGGATGTGCAACTCGGGATCGCTTCCTAGATGACCAAGAAACAAGAGAAGTGCAAATGAATTGGCAAGTGCGGAAGTGCTCTTCCTATCTATCCTCTGACCAGCAAAGTCGGCATCGAAAAAGGCTCTAAGAGATAGACAAGAAGGCGAAGAGTACCAAATACCATAATCGGTGGTAGCACGAAGGTACTGAAGATGCGCTTGACCCGCTGGCGGTGAGGCGCGAGGAGAAGCTTGAAATCGGCGCATGGACACACAAAGAAAATGTATGTCCGCCTCGAGCGATGAGTACAAGAGGGAGCCGATCATGCTCAAAACTCCTTTTGATCGGCGGGCTCACCATCCTCATCGGGCTCGAGGACAGCGGTGGTGGCCATAGGAGTCATCACCGGCTTCCCATCAGACATGTCGAAACGCCTCAGGAGGTCACGGGTATATTTGCTTTGATGCAAGAAAGTACCCTCCCGAGTCTGCTTGATTTGGAAGCCAAGAAAGTAGCTCAACTCGCCCATCATACTCATCTCAAACTCTGTGCTCATCACCTCAGAAAACTGAGACACAAGCGAATGAGATGAGCCACCAAAAATTATATCGTCCACATAAATCTGGACAAGAAGAAAATGAGACTCAAACTTATCTAGGTTACCAGACTTCAAGATAAAACACTTGCAATCGAAAACGCGAAAATGAGACACACTGGGCTTTCGCCCATACCTCAACTCATAAGAAGTGCGATGCAAATGTGCTCTCAAAAACACGCGATTAGAAACATGGCAAGCGTAGCTATAGCCTCATTAAAACTTCCTAGAGTCTTGTACTCGTCTAGCATCGTCTGGCCATCTCAACTAGGGTCCTGTTCTTCCTTTCCACTACGCCATTCTGCTGAGGAGCGTAGGGAGAAGAGAACTGATGCTCTAAACCAGACTCCACACAAAAACTCTCAAAGTAGGAATTCTTGAACTCCGTGCCATTATCACTGCGTATAGCTCGTAATGCACACAGGAGCTCAATAGACAACCTCTTGATCAAACCCTGAAGTGAGAAAAAGTCTCATCCTTGAGGCCATGAAGAATACCCAAGAGTATCTAGAAAAATCATCAACGATGACAAGAACATACCACTTCCCTCCTGCTGATGCACTCTATTTGGACCAACGGTGTCCATATGTAAAAGCTGTCTGGTGCATCACCATCACTACGGTGGTGGAGGATGAGAAGCGATAACCATCTTGCCATGTCGGCAAGGAGAGCAAACTAAGTCTTTGACCATCTTGAGTTTGGGCAAACCCGAATGAGATCATGGTCTGCTAACTCGGGTCAAATGATCAAAACCAATGTGACCAAGTCTCCTATGCGAAAGGAGAGATCACGGGACTCGAAGCAATCAAACATCGAAGAGAGTCTCGGAAGAAGCGGAAAAATCAGCACGAAAGACTCTCCCAAATCTAGAAATCCATAAACTAACCCTCCCGATGAATCAAGGATTCTCGGGCATTACTCTTGAAGCTTACCTCGAAAGAGTCATCGATAAGTTGAGAAGCAGAGAGCGATTGTATTGCGACTTACTTACTAAGGCAACATCTTTAAGAATGAAATTTTGGTTAATGCGGATGGTACCTTTAGCAATGACTCTACGAAGATGCATCCCCAAAGTGATTAACTCATCACGGGGCTCGGACTAGGAAGAGAACCAACGAGAATCTCGGTCATATGGCGAGAACAACCGAGTCAACAATCCAAACATCGCCCTTCCCCATCCGATTTAACTGATCAAGACACAAGAGAAAGATGACTCGATCTTGGGATAGAGTGAAGACTTAGGAACCCAATCTTGAACCATCGACACCTCAGTACCGCCACGAAGAAGGCGGACTCGAGTGTCTCTCTGACGCTCAACTCTCACACGATCGGAGCAACTCGGTAGATAATCTAGGAGTCAAAGCGGGTTGGCACGCCGTGGTGCAAAAGCCGAACCATCCCGAAGGCTGCTGGATCTCCTACCGAGAAAACACCTCACGCCCGATATCTACCTCGATGGGAAAAGCGAGGAATATCAAGAGGACGGCGGAAAGACCGACTCTGAACAGCTCGGGACTAAAACTCGAAGAACTAGCATGAAAACCAAGTCCTAGACGCCCAAAAACAGGCGACTCTCTAACTTTGTCTAGTAGCGGTGTGTCTTAGGAGCACTCAAAGTGCAGGGATAACCACGAATACCCTAAGAGCGACAACACGCTCACGCCGAGTGATCTTGGCGCTGAAGCGTAAATCTACTAGGTGACCATCCTTCTTACGGAAGGTGCATGTGTACCGCCTTGCTAGAGGCGAAGCAATAGGAGTAACACCCTTACGGTCGGAAGTCCTATGGACAACCCTAGCAGACCTAAACACGGTGGTACTCACTCAGGGAGCTACCACAATCTCACCACTCTTGGAGCCGCGCACTATGGTGGGAGGATGCGCCGGCGTGCTCAAGGGATCAAATCCTAGACCTTGATTGAATCTACTAATCTTGGATTGGTCTAGAATAAGATTGAGCTTCTTCTTGCCTCCAAAAACTTCTCGAGAGTGCTCATAAGATCTTGGCAATCTCGGAAGAAAGAAGCACAAGAAGAACAGGGGAAGGAGAGGAAGAAGAACCGGAAAGATGAGCTCTCTCAAGACGTGCATTTTCTCCTCGGACGGCTGCCTCAATCTTGAGGGCCTTACAAGAAACGCAAGGAGCATCTCTAATTCTATGGGCTTGGTCTTCTAATTTCTTCCTAAGCTCGACATGGATTTTATCCAAGTCCCCACAATCTCGATACATCATAAGCAATATTTTTGTGACTTATCTAGTAAGTCCTTAGCAAGTTTAGCACACTTGACATTCAGGGTTTCATTGTCAAGTTTTAATTGCTTCTGACCCTCACATGTCTTGACCGGTCCTTAGAAGCATGCGATTCAAGTTCATCATTTCTAGCAGAAAGCTTTCTAAGGTGTTCGCTCATGGCATCAATTTCGGCAAGCAATTTAGGGCAATTAGAGCATGATGGAGTGGAGTGAGCATGAAGAAAACTAGCCTCAACAGAATAGCATCAACAGAACTAGTGCTAGCATTCTTCAACCTAAGACCATCAAGTTCAACAAGCACACTATCATGTATGGTCCTTAGGTTCTCCAACTCCACAAGAATAGCATCACACAAAGAGAAATCATCAGTGACTCGGGAGGGAGAAGATCTAAGTGAAGCTAACTCCCGAGTCAAGGTACCTACTTCCTTCTCAAGCTCAGTACACCTAGCTCTAGCTCTAGCATGAAATTTTCCTAATTTGCGAAAAGCTTCGTTGAGCTGGTCATAGGAGGTACCTCGTCCGAGTCATTTGTAGAGCTCGAGTCGCGATGTCGTTGGTGTCGGCCATGAAGCACATGCTTGGAGAAGTCGTCGCCGCCTTTCTTCTCTTGCGGATCATCCTCGCCCTCGTCGCTCCATGTCTCCGTGTCGGAGAGGTTGATGTCGTCAAGCGCGGCAAGGATGCGGTGGAAGAGCTTCTTGTTCTTGGAGAAGTTGCGGTACTTCTTCTCGTCTTGCGCGTTCACGAACTGGAGGCTTCTTGTTGCGGTTCTTGTCGGTGTAGTCGTTCTTGCCCGAACCGTCAACGTCGTTCTTGCCCTTCTCCGGCTTGGGACAGTTCGCGAATGTGGTTGGGGCCACCACACTCAGGCGGTGATCATGCCACCTCTCTTCCTCTCTCTCACCCTCTTGTATGCATGAGAAAACTTGCGAGCAAGAAGAGCAAGCTCATTTTCCGAAATTTTTCCAGTTGGTCATCGCTTAGCTCGCAAAGGGCGGAAGAGAGAAACCAATAGAAGGATCGGAAGAAGAAGATCCAATGGGATCGGTGACCAAAGCCATCGATGAGATTTCGTCTTAGAGAGCGACATCGATCTCATGAGTCTTGAGGCGGGAATAAAGCCCGTCAAGAGTCGAGTCGATAAGTCGGTGGTGTCCTTGATGGTGGTCACCTTCATCTCCCAAACCCAAGGTCGAGTGCGGTCAAGAAATGCGAGCATTGTCCGAGTCGGGTATATGCAACCAAGCGCTCGGAGGTCGCTCAAAATCTTTGTAAACCGACCAAAACACTCGTCGAGACTCTCACCGGTAGCGTTGATCAAACTTGTTGTACTCGCGCTTGAACTGAATCTGCCTCACAGTCTTGATTTGAGTAGAGCCCTCATGGTAAGCGAGAGGTTACCCAAATCTCGTGGCGGAGCGAAGGTGAAAATCTATCATACTCACCATGGCTAAGACCACATATGAGAATGTTCCTTGCCTTAGCATTCGCCTCAACGTCAACCATATTGATGGCGTGACATTTTCATCGCCAGGAACCTCATACGGGAGTTTCACCTTCGCCATATCGGGTAGCCCCAGGCGTGATGTATGACTCCATCAGGACTTCCAAAAGGAAAATTAACTCCATTAAAGATGGGAGGCTTGGTGGAATATTTGTCCGTCGCCATGGCTCTTGAGACCGGTCAAGATCTAGAAAGAGCGAGAACCGGCTCGATACCAATTGAAGGACCGAAATGGCGAGCAGAGGGGGTGAATGGTGCAAATAAAAATTCCCCAAAATACTCCAACAAAAACCACGACAAGATCGCTCAAAAGGAATTGTGAAAAACCCGAAAAACTAGACAACTATGTGTACCCCAAGCTTGCATGGATAAGTACCATAAAATATGTGGGGATTTTTGAGTCACAATCCTGGTTGTCTAGTGTCCAAGATAAATAAGAATCAATTCAAACTCTTGCTTTTAGAAAGGACATCAATTCAAATCACAAAAGTCACTTTCAGAAAAGCAAAAACAGAATTCCCAGAACTTGTCCTCAATTTGCACAGGAGGTTGGTGGGTTTCTGTAGCTCACAAAATTTTGAGACTTTTTCTCCCTGTGAGCATCAGAGTCTTCAAGAACTCCACCAAATTTCTCCTCAAAAAGCCTTACAGAAAAAACACGAAAAATCGAGGAACACAGTCTGGTCAAGAACTTCGAGCAGAACGTTTGGGGCTCGGTTTTCACCTCATGGCGCCCAAACGGTACAACAAGTGAACTCCAAAATTTTTATGCAAGCGGATATCAGAGTCCCGCACCTCCGCCAACAAGAATCACTCAAAAAGGATTTTTCTATATTTTTACAAAAATCAAACACTGACTGCTGCGCGAAGAACAAGTTCAGAACAAAGTTGGAACTTGAAAGAAAAGATGTTCTCTACTCAATCCAAGAGTGCAAAAGAGATGTAAAACCATATGAACACACTCAAAACATCCAAGAACAGCAGCATTTAGAAGGAGGGGAGGCAAATCCAAATTACTTGAAAGTAAATTGCGGGAATGTAATTGTGGGAAAGTAAATGCTGGATTTAAATTATGTAAAGTAAAGACATAATGTAAATCATAAAATAAATTCAGAGGTGGATGAATAAAACTTTCATTTCTGGAAGGGAGGTTACAAAGCCTCACATTCATGTGGGCAAAGCTCAAATGAGCATCAAAACCTCAACACCTTCAAGGGAAGGAGGCTACCCTCCACCCCTATTTATACTACTCTTGGGCCACCTACCACCCTTGGATGAGTCCCTCAACCTAGAGCACTCATCTAAGGGCTAGGATTAACCCACACACACAGCCATGCAAGGGCTAACCCAAAACCCACACACATACCGGTTTTCTTGCAGTTTCAAAGCATACTACCTAGACCCGCTAACCTATCAACTAGACCTCAATCCGACGGTCCTCATTGATCCACGCGGCATCTAGCTAGCATCATCTCCTTTCCTTGTCTTCTTGACTTGCCGGACTCCGTCTCCGATCATCTTCGGCGATCTCCCAACCGTCTGGACCTCCGACGCTCCTCGCCTAGTCCCGGTCATCCTTCGCCTCACCATGACATAGCACCGTCGTCCTGCAACCATCAAAAACAAGGAAACTCCTCACATAGCAATGCCCACAAAGATGTGCAATAAACCATGCAACTCACCACTACCGTGTCCATACGGCCGGTACAACTCAAATTGCTTCATTTTGAAAATCAATCCAAATCAAACTCAAACTTGAGCACACCTTGCTCAAATAAAGTCAAATACTCATCACAAACATGGATGGACCTCCACATGGTCCTTCACATTAGTTGCATCAAAGTACTCAAGACACCCTTAAATCATTCAAATTGATTTAAGTTGAGCTTAATCAATTTTGGAGGCATCCATTATGTGTTAATGGAGTGCAGTGATGATTCAGACAACCGTGTTTGTTGGACTAACATCTTCCATGAGTTGTGAAGTAGGTTGAGTCCAAGAAAATGAAGAATCGGGAAGAAGAAGAAGTTATCATGTGTTTATGAGCTTCAAAGATGAATCCCGAAGTGAAGAGAAGAGCTAGAAGATTCATGATGTGTTGATGAACAAGAAGAAGGACTCGATCCTGGAGAGAAGATGATTGAAAATCATAAAAGCTCCAAGTGGATCGCTAGAGGCAAAGTTATAACTAGTTAGGGTTAAGGATGTGTTCCTAGTATTTTACTGGTCTCGGTGTTTGGATGGGAGACCGGGTTGCTAGTTAGGTGCTGCACTATTAAGAGGGGTTGAATCATTTAGCTTGAGCTTCATCATGTGTTGATGAACTCAATCCGGTTCACTCTAGCTCACTCTCTTGATTGGTTTTTGCATGGAGCTAACCATTTGACATGTGTTGAGAATGGGTGAAGCTCGTGCATTGGATTTTACATGAGCTAACTATTTGCATGTGTTGCAAATAAGGGAGCTCATGCTTGCTTCTTATTGAATCTTAATTGATTTGATTTTTGCATGAAGCTATGTATTTGCATGTGTTGCAAAAGGGAGATAGCTTATGCAATGTTGTTTATGTGGTTATTGCTTAGAGCTAAGTTTTGCATGTGTTGCAAAAGGAGAGAGCTCAAGCAATTTGGTTTAAAGTGGTTGCATGGAGCTAGAGATTTGCATGTATTGCAAATAGAGAGCTCATGCACTTGAGTTTGATTTGTGGTTTGCTTGAAGCTAAGATTTGCATGAGTTGCAAAAAGAGAGCTCAAGCATTTGAGTTTATTTGGTTGTTTGCATGGAGCTAGGTATTTGCATGTTTTGCAAATGGAGAGCTCATGCATTGATGACTTAGCTTGATCATGTGTTGATCATCACAAGGCTAAGAAAGGTTTATGCTTTGTGTTTGCAAAATGAGTTTTTGCGAAACATTGATGTTTATGGTTCTTATCCTAGAGCATGAGATAAGCATTTGCAAATGTGTCTTGCAAAGTGTTATGAGCATATGTTGATCATCTCATGGCTCAAGATTTGAGTTAATCGTTTGGATTTGTTATTTGCAAATGAGCTCAAGGTTATGTGTTTTGATACTAGAGCATGTGTTGGCATTTGCAAATGTGTTTTGCAAAGTGTCAAGATCATGTGTTGATCCTTACATGGCTAGAGGGTTGATCTTATTGGTTCGTGGTTTATTTGCGAATGTGTTTTGCAAATAAGTTGACCTGTAATGCAATTCTTTGGAGCATGTGAATAGGGTTTGCAAATGTGTTCTGCAAATTGTCTTGATCATGTGTTGATCATCACATGGCTCAAAGAATCAATCTTTGTTAGTTTGGAGAAAAGTTTTTGTGAAAAATAAACATGGTTTTCTCCATGTGGCCGGCACTACCACTCATTGAGACTAGTAGTACCGCTAGGCCTGCAGTACCTCTTATGGGAGCCAGTACTGCTGCTTGGCTAGCACTACCGCCCTTGTGAGGCTGGTAGTACCGGAGGTCCGGTACTACCGCAAGTGTGGTCGGTAGCACCGGAGGTCCGGTGCTACCGCGTGGATGGCCGGTAGTTCTTTTCTAGAAGAGCGTGTTTTCTCAGTTTTTGAAGGCCGGAGTTACCGGGGTCGATGGGCGGTACTACTGGAGGTGCGGTAGTACCGGCCCCAAGTCGCCGGTAGCTATTTTCCAAAGAGGTTGTTCTGAAGGTTGCGTTGGGGCCAGTAGTACCACCCGTGGGGGCCGGTACTACCGCTCAAGCTGTACTACTGGGCTTTTGCCTGTGGTAGTACCGGTTTTCCTGTGCAACGGTTAGTTTTTGAACCGTTGCCCTGGAAGCCGGTACTAACGGCTCTATATGGGCGGTAGTACCGAAAATGCTGAAAAATGCCCAATTTGTCCCCTAATGGCTAGTTTTCGTTTGGAGGGCTATAAAAGGATGCCAAGGGTTGGCATATGGGCTTGCTTACTTTGGGGAGAGTTTGTGGGTGTTGGTTGCATGTGTTGCACACTTTCAATTGGTTTTTGAGCTAAGAGTGAGCCCTAATTGCATGTGTTGCAATTAGGAAGTGGATTGAGAGCCTCTTGTGCATGTGTTGCACTTGAGGGGATTCTTGTGCATGTGTTGCACTTGGTGATCACCATTGTACATATGTTGTACTTGGTGGAGTTCAAGATAGGTGCTTGACTTGTTACTCTTGGTGTTTGCCGATACCTAGACAGTGTGTGGAGGCGTCGTGCGCGGTGACCTTCTCAAGGAGGTTGTGAGAAGGCCCAGCAAAGTTGTGAAGGTCGGTGCTCGCTTACCCGGAGTGGGAAAGAGCAACCACTAGTGGATTTGAGGTGCGTGCTCAATTCGTGGAGCTGGTCCAATTCGTTTGGGCTAACCTCAAAGTGGATTAGGGGAGACCAGCAAGTCTCCAAACACCACGGTAAAAATTATTGTATCTCTTGTGCTTGCATTGTATTCGTTATTTATATTCAAGCAATTTATATTCATAGAATTAAATTGATTGATTGCTTGTCTTTAGAATTGCAATTATTGTTAGAGACATAATTAGTTAGTGCACATAGTGAGCCTAGTTGATTTACGCTTTAATTATCAAAACCTTAGTTTATCGCTTCCACATTAATTATTATTAAGGTTTTGGCATAAGGATAATTAGGGGTGAATTGATTTGTAGAAATTCGTTGAATTTTTTTTAAAAGCCGCATATTCACCCCCCTGTAGTCGGCATCCTTGTCCTTACAAGTGGCTGGTGCATGCAACTCAATACGGTATCAGAGCTAAGAGGTCTCGAGTTCAAGACCCGGTGGTGCAATTAAAAAAAGTAATTGTAGCTCACTTCTATTCCACGTCCTAGTCCTAAGGGAGTCTATACGTGAGGGGGAGTGTTGAAGTATAAGTGAATTGCCCACCTTTCCTCATCAGCTGAAGCTTTTGGGTGAACTGCGTGGTGCATGCAACTCAATACTCTCTGGTCCCCATTCTCCACCTTTTAGCATCTCTATTGTGTCTCCAATCTCCGCATGCGAGGACCGCAAAAGACGTTGGCTGTAGGACAAGCCACAACATAACGCAATATCGCGGCAGAGCATCCTGCCATGTGTTGTGCCTATTTCGGGCTTGTTTCGTGCACTACTGCACAAAAGCTCATCATAGACAGTTCATAAACCTCATCACAGGTGGTTTTGTGGACCGTCTATAACAAACTGTTGGTGATAAGAAGGACTCACCATAGATTGTTTGTGAACCGTTAGTGAAAACTATCATCACAGACGGTTCTAACCGTTTGTGATGTAAACCTCATCATAGATGGTTCCACATTAGAACCGTCTGTGATGTAAACCTTATCATAGACGGTTCCACATTAGAACCATCTGTGATGAAACAAACATCAAAGACAGTTCCAAAGTAGAACGATTTATGATGAGGCTTCCATCACAGACGGTTCTAAAGTAGAACCGTCGGTGATGATGCTTACATCACAGACGATTCTTGTTTAGAACCGTTTGTGATGTTGCCTTTCCAATGTTTATACTTTCCTATTTATTGGCTAGCCTCAGGAAATACTAGCCATGCCCTTTGAAACTAAACAGATTACAGAGCATCACAAGCATATTATTATGGCATATATTTTAGAAATATACAATGTACAACGCATTCATTTCAGAAATCAACTCAGATCACACATTACAATGTACAGCGCATCCATTTTAGAAATCAACAGAGATATATTAACCAGTTGAATTCATAACTACAACTCACAAATTCGTAGCACAAGGTTCACAAATTAATCCAAGTGGTAACTAACAAACTCACAACTCATCAGGTGAGGGTGAGTGGCATTCGCCTTTTGGATTTACAACCTCACGCATCAAGAAGGCACAGAGTTGTCCTCGAATTCCTAGCAGGTCAGCCTGTTCCAATGTAGATTCAGCGTATTTCCAAGCCTGTTGATGGGAAGAGTAAAGTTTTGCGTGTATATAAATTGATAAGTGGAAACAATTATTGTAAGATTGACAAACCTCTATGATATTGGTCTTCTGTGCACCAATGAGAAGTTGCATGTTGTGGCAAACGTAGAATCCACATAGGTTAGTGATCTTTGACTGCTGGTGGCACTGCCAAAATATAATAGGTTAGTTCCGGAGGTATTATTATGAAGTGTGAAGGATTATTGCGTACTAGCAGATACCAAAAACTTATGAATGTGCTTCAGCTGCGATGAGTCCTTGTGTGGCCCTCCATAAGCTCTGTAGACATTGAACGACGCGTCAAGTAAATTTGTGATAAGTGTCAAGTCGTGGGTGCCACCCTTTTAGAATCAAGGTAAATTACCCGGTTATGTCTTGGTATAATTACGAGTAGAACCCAGTGTACACAGGTATGTCGCCATGGTCATTCAACCTAACTTCGAGCCGTGAATAAAGTACAAATCAACAAGTATAGCAACTGTACAAAGCACTTACCATGAGTTATAGGGTAAAAGTATGAATTTTTTATCTCGTTGAGCCAGCAATGCTTTTTTCACGTACTCCTGGACGATTTGTAAATTTTCGTCCATCGTTTGCTTGGATACCATGTGTGGGTTGAGGAAACCCACCGTTTCTTTTCTAACTTTTGCTTCCACAATCATGTATCTATATATACAAAATCAAGGATCATATATATATATATGATATTTATCGGTATGACACAAATGTAGACCGTGATTGCACACACTTACAATGTCCAACATCTAATGAATGAGGCATTGAGGGCGTTGAGGTTGTAGAGATCGAACAAGTTGTTGAAGCCGACCACGAAGAAGCCATCCAAAAATTTGTGTAAGAAATGCTCCTCTTTGAAGCTGACCAAGATACTCGATGCCTGTTGTGCCACTGGCTTTTTGGCATGTCCCATGCACCAATCTTACAATCTAACGTAGGCTAATGTAAGCGTCTGCTAGCGCTCTTCCAGTACGAACGGCTATCCCAGCTCGAATTACCACAGCAACGGTGCCAATGAAACGTCATGGGCTGACGTAGTCACCTTCAATTTGCCCTTGTGGCCACCTCGTCGTCTGTCATAGGTCATCTTCACGGGAGATGACTAGGCCTGAACTGAAGTAACGGCCTATGCCTTACGGGATACGGTAGCGATTTGGTGGGCTCCTTCGATGCAGCACATGGCTCCGGTAGTGCCGGTAGCTCCAGCGCATCATGTGACTCCAATACTGCTGGTAGCTCCGGCAAAGCATGTGGCTCCGGTAGTGCAGTGTCTTTGGTGCTGTAGGACTATCGTCGAAAGAGATGTCCTTGTTGAGCCACTGGATAAATGTGCCTGGCATCCTCTAGTATAACAATCTCATCGTTTGGAGGCATCTCCAGTGTAACGGCCATGCAAATTTCATGTACACCGTTGACCTGGACCTTCGCATAGCCTGGAGCTACCGTGGTACCGTGCACAAACGACCCTAGACCGGATGGATACGTGCGCCCCAAGCAGCCTACAGAGAAACGAGCCGTTGGCAAGCCTCACTTAGAGATTACACGGCGTTGCCACCTACATGAAGGTACACAATTAGCTAACACGTCCAACAGGCCTATTTAAGGAGCATTGTAGACATGTATATTTCCCAGCTGTCATCGGGATGAAATCTAGCATTGTCCACATCCATCTCAGGGGCGGATGCGCAGTTGCTCCGATGGTTAGTTGGGCTGAACTGCGTCTGTGCTTTTGGGGCTTTCATGTTCCGTGCATACCTCTCCGCAGCAACCCTTTGCTTCATCCTTTCCTCAAGTCTTCTTAGCTGATTATCGAACTGCGCTCTCAGTCTTTCCTCAACCCTTTCCTCAATGAGGGCTACTAGCCATTCCTCACGCTCGGTTTTTCTTCTCTTCCTTTTGGTATGTGTCGGAGTCTTGTGGGAATCCTATTTTCCAGGGAACGAAAACACCTATGCCTCGCGTGCGACCCGGGTGCTCCTTGTTTCCCAAGGGTGTGGAGAGTATATCTTTCTCTCTATCTGAAGTGAAAGAGCCCTAGAAAGATTCTGTGCTCAACGCTATCTGCATCCAAGATCCCAACAAGTTATTTCACATAAGAAGGTATATATGGTCTTCCTACAAACTATGTAGTTCGATATCTTACCAAGCGTTAGGACACTTCCTCATCTGCGGGGTTGGCAAAAGACATGCCGCTCGAAGACGTGGGATGTGACCTTACTCTTACCTAGTTTCGGGCGCATGGGTCCAAGATTGAGGCAAAAAGCGGTGAGGCCTCCTTTTGGATTGCCTCATCGTCCGCCCTCCTCCATTGCGCGATTTTACTCGCGTACCCAGTGGAGCCGAGTCTATGCGAGTGGGTGTTTTTTGCTTGGACGGCCTTGTGCGCTGCACTTTGATGCACGAATTCTTCCGTTGTCTTTATCTGAACAAATTATTCCCACACATCTTCAGTGATGAACCCGTACATCTGGAACGGAGTAAGTTCCTTATTAATGTAATTATTAACAAGGACGCTCTTGAAGTTCTTCCATGCCTTTACAGCCACTAGCAACACATACCATCGAAGTATGTGCATGACATCTTCTGGGAGCTCGAACAATGCGAAAATTTCTGTCACGAGGCTGTCGCGCTCCTCATGTGTCAACGACTTCCATGATGGATAGGTGACAGGGACCCTTTCCCGTCCAACTATCCCGCATAATGTCTGGAATGTTGTCGCTGCCTTAGGAGGTGCGGTAGGTGCCTCGTCCTGCGGATCGACCGTCGTGATGGTATATCGGCTCTAGGGCCTTTTACTTAGCCCTCTTAGACCACGCTTCGGTTTTCCTACATTCGGGTCATGAGGTCCATTCGGTGACGAGGAATGAGGGGATGCCATCTTCTTTTAACTAGATTGTGTTAGATCTTCAAAGATCAAGCAAGTTGGTAAACCAACAATTCACAGACGGTGGTAGAAGAGGAAAGATAGTAAATTTAAGATTACTGTTTAGAACAAGGAAATCAACAATCAAAAAGGGTTTCTGTCTGCTAGGGAGATTATATTTATAAAAAGATTTTTATGTTCAGAATAAGGAAAGAGAAGAGATCACTTTGCACAACAGTATAGATTATGGACAGAGTGCTCTCAGGTGTTGGGTTACTAAAGGTCGTTAGACCTTCAGCCTCCTCGCCACAAGGTGTAGGGCAGCTACACCTAATGTCAAATAATCACAATTGAACTTAAACAATTAACTAAGAAAATAAGGCATTGAACTCTTACCTTCCTAAATTATGCTATGAACAGTGAGAAGGTCCCCAAGATAATAAAATTATCTGGCCCCTTCACATGCAAGGTCCCCAAGACAATAAAATTGTCTGGCCCATCCACGTGCAAGGTCCCCTAGACAATAAATTATCTAGCCCCTTCACATGCAAGGTCCCCAAGAAAATAAAATTGTCTGGCCCCTTCACATACAAGGTCCCCAAGAGAACTACATTTATAAGCTAATATTGATTCAAAGGTTCGTAAAGTTCAGATTACTTTAGATTCAAAATTGCGATCTTATAAATTAACTGCAATGACATTGGCAGAATCAATCTCATAGTTCAAGGCCTTATTTGCTACTGAAATTGTTTAAATCAACTTCTATAGACCAGAATTACATCATCGAGCATTCAAAAGGTAACAAAGAGTGAGAATGAGTCAGAGAACCAATTAAGAGTTCAGAGAGTATGAAAAGGCTGACAAATTATTAGTTATCAGCTTAAGTTATTTGCAGTAATTGATGTTGTATCACCAGGAAACATAATAGTTCTATAGGCTGTGCTTGTTTTTTCAGAAAATTTTACTCACTGGTAAGACACTTCTAAGGCACTCATTTCATTAAATATCTAGGACACAAAACTACCAAGGATAATCCAATATTTACACTTAGAGAAGCAAATATAAAGAAATTGTTCTGTTCTTATGGAACCACACCTATGGATTGCAATGGCAAAATCACAGCATCAGATATATTGTATATCAGCTAGTCTGTCAAAAACCTATAGATTGAGATAGAAATGCAACCAACCAAATAGTTATCCAGTAAGCTATAAATCCAACATAGCAAGAGGAATGCATTGGTAGATATTTGGGACATGGTATCTAAGGGATGTTTATATAGATTTCAGCTTGTCTAGTATTATTGTAAAATAAAGACATGTCAAATTGGAGGCACTACATTTGCTCTAGGAATTCTCACATCAGTCCAATATGTATCACTTCTTTAGTGGACTCAAATTATAACTAACCAGATCATTCATATGTAAGGTAAGCATTAACATTTAAGACTAGTTTAGAAAAGGCAGTGCAAAATATTTAAGGTGATGAATATGGGCTAAAAATCCAAGGAAAACAGATCATTCCTTAAGTTTGATTTTGAAAGTTAAACATAGCTTTTATTGTGTGCCATCCTTAAGTGCAAATTACTCTAATAGTTTAGCTTACTAACTAATCAGTGACAGATGGAAATTAGCTTACTAGTTAATCACGAGCAGCTATAGCTTTTATTGTGTGCCATCCTTAAGTGCAAATTACTCTAATAGTTTAGCTTACTAACTAATCAGTGACAGATGGAAATTAGCTTACTAGTTAATCACGAGCAGCTAGCTATAATAGACAGAACAATCCAGTGAACCATAACAAGGAAGGCCCTTTAACACATACATCGATCAACTAACATCACACATACATTCACACACATTTCACGAACTTAAGAGTCATAACACTGATGGTTTAGGCTGGCCTGTTTCCTGTATTGGGGCTGTGACTAAAGCATCCATTCATTTGCAAAGAAAATCTTGCCAACAGAACTTTCAAGACTACTCCTTAAGAGCATTCCAAATTTCCCATTGAAACTACCAAGTCCACATTGTATAAATGATGTATAGCTGATGATATATAAATAAGGTATGACAATTCACCGGAGGGGGCGCGGGGGATGACTCACCGGAGGCGGAGCCGACGTGGGGGAGACGGCGAGGGGGAGGGAGAGGAGGAGGGGGTGCGGGGGAGGACTCACAGGATGGGGAGCCAACGGCGAGGAGGAGGGGGCGCCACTGAGGGGGAGACGCCGAGGGTGAGTCGCCGAGGGTCTTAGGCTTGATGGCGAGCAGAGCCGCCGGGAGGCGTCGGCGAGGGGCCCGCGGGGTGAGCTAGGGTTTGGGTAAGAATACGCAGCCGCCGGGGTGAGCTAGGGTTTCGGGCAGGAATGACGACGCTCGCAATATGGTTTCAGGCAAGGAATGAACGGCCGCGCGCAACAAGTATCAAGTGAGCACATCGCAGACAGTTCCAGTATAGAACCGTTTGTGATGTGCAAACATCACAGATGGTTCTATACTGGAACCATGTGTGATGCCTTTTTCCATTTAATTTCCTTACTTCTGACTGTTCTATATGCTTCATTCTTATGGACTATGTAGTTATTTATTTAATTTGTGATGAGTTATTTATTTGTGTCATTATTTATTTATTTAAGTTGTATTATTATTTATTTAAGTTTGTGTCATTATAATTTATTTATTTAAGTTCGTGTCATCTCATTATTTATTTAAGTTTGTGTCATTATTTATAATACATACATCAATGAATTAGTGTTAGTAAGCATGTAGAATGTGAGCTTAACTTTGTGTCACTATTTACAATATATATATCTCATTAATTGCAATACATACATCTCATTAATTATAATACATACACATATCTCATGTATTAGAATTAATTATAATACATACATCTCATTAATTATAATTGATTGTAATATATACATCTCATTAATTATAATACGTGCATACATCTCATTAATTATAATACAGGTACACTTAAAATAAACATGACGACCTCATCATAACTCCACTTGCTTATTTTTTTGTATAAAAATTAGCCTTCATGATGATCGACACGTGTGTAGCTAACTTCCACAAATTGTTCTTCATGGACCGTGATGCCATTACTGATAGGAGAAAAGTCATCAAACTGATTGTATTCTTCCTCATCTACCACATTCTCAACTTTGATAATCCTCCATTTTCCTTGAAGAACCACGTGGCGCTTCTTGTTGGACGGGTCGGTTACATAGAAGACTTGTACAACTTGGTTAGCGAGTACAAATGGTTCATCTTGGTATCCGACATGTTCGAGATCCATAGTAGTGACGCCATATTTGTCAACCTTAACATGCTGCAGGTGAACCCAACGGTACCGAAATAAAGGGATCTTGAATAATATGTAGTCGAGCTCCCAAATTTCCTCAATGAACCTGCAGTACGAGCTCCTTGTCGACCCAGCGGTATTGAGCGCATCTATGTGAACACCGCTATTCTGGTTTGTGCTCCTCATATCCTGATTTCTCGTGTAAAATGTGTACCCATTTAAGTCATATCCTTTCCATGTTACAACTGTAAAGTTGGCCCTTTTGTCAACCATGTCAGTGTATTAGCTAACGAGCTTCCAGTGATGGGTTGTCGCTCCTTCAACCATTTGTTGAGCTGAAGGTTATGCTGTCTAATGATCCAGAACTCCTACCATGATGGATTCTCTTGCCGCAGCCAGTTCTTGTGCTCGTCGATATACGGGGACACTACAGCCATGTGTTGCAAAACTGTGAAATGGGCTTTAGCACACGCAGCTGGATCAGGCGTGATTGCTTTCCTTCCGATGGTCCCGATACCCTGGAGCCTCCCCTCATGGCAGAACCGAGGCACACCTATCGGTTAAACTTTAGCCATGTAATCCACGCAGAATTTGATGACCTCTTCGGTTGCATAATCTTTGACAATGCTACCCTCTAGTCGAGATTGATTCCGTACGTAGGACTTGAGAATTCCCATGTACCTCTCAAATGGGTACATGCTACGTAGGAACATGGGCCTTCATATCTTTATCTCCCTCACAAGGTGAACAATGAGATGGACTATGATATCGAAAAACGACAGAGGGAAATACATCTCAAAATTACATAGAGTCATCACCACCTCGGCTTGTAGAGCATGTAGTCCTTCGGGATTGATGACCTTCTAAGCAATTGTGTTAAAGAAATAACATGGCCTTGTGATTGTCTCCTGGACCTTGCTAAATAAAATACTTCTAATTGCGACTGGGAGCATCTGTGTCAAAAGCACATGGCAAACATGAGACTTCACGCCAGTTAAGCTCAAATCTTGTATTGAAACAAGTCTCTTTATGTTGGAGGAGTAACCGGATGAAACTTTCACACCATGCAAGCACTGGCACAGTTCAGTTCTCTGGGCCTTAGGCAGAGAAACAAGCAGGTTCGTAGTACGTTCAACCTTTATCGGTCTCTTTCAGTGCTAACTCAGGCCTGATGCCCATATCGACCAAGTCACGCCATGCGTTGATACCGTCCTTTGTTTTGCCCTTAATGTTCAGTAAGAGACCAATCAAGCTATCACAAACATTCTTCTCTATGTGCATGACATTGATGCAGTGCCGAACTTTTAGGTGCTCCCAATAAGGTAGGTCCCAAAATATTGATTTCTTCTTTCACATGCTCTTCTCATGGGTCCTCGATTTACATTCCTTTCCAAGCACAACATCAAAGTTCTTAACCATATCATGAACATCTGTCCCGCTTAAAGTCTTTGGAGCTGAGCCGTCTTTGTTCGTTCTGTCAAATTGTTTCTTCATCTTGCGGTATGGGTGATTCCTCTGAAGGAACCTGTGGTGACGCATGTACACAGTTTTGCGCTAGCGATTCAGCCACACACTGTCGGTATCATCTAAGCAGTGAGTACAGACTTTAGCTCCTTTTGTACTCTGGCCCAACAGGATAGTAAGGGTAGGATAATCATTTTTGGTGCAGAACAACATGCAGTGCAAAGTGAAGTACTCTCATTTGTGAGCATCCCATACCTGTATCCCAGGAGCCCACAGTGTTTCCAGATCTTCCACCAATGGTGCTAGGTACACATCAATATCATTCCTAGGTTGCTTCGGGCATTGGATAAGTATAGACAGTAAAATGTACTTCCACTTCATAGACAACTAAGGAGAAAGGTTGTACATACAGAGATTCACGGGCCAAGTGCTATAACGGTTGCTTATATTATCGAAAGGATTCATTCCGTCTGTACTCAATCCAAACCTTGTATTCCTCAGATCTGCAGCAAATTCTGCAAACTCCTATCGATGTTTCTCCACTGGGTGGAATCAACAGGGTGCCTTAGGATTCCATCATTCGTATGCTCATCCGAGTGCCACGAGAGCAGTTTTGTCTCCTTTGGGTTCGCAAATAAACGCTTCAAATGGGGAATTACAGGCAGATACCACGCCACCTTAGCAGGAGGTCCTTTATTCACCTCGATGCCCTCATTGTCATCCCTTGATTTATCTTTACACTTGTACTGGGATGCGTTGCACACCGGACATATATGCAAGTTTGCGTACTCTTTGCGATAGATGATACAGTCGTTCGGACATGTATGTATTCTTTCTACTTTCATTCCTAACGGACAAAGAACCTTCTTGGCATTGTAGGTGGTTGTCGGCAACTCCTTTTCCTCCGGAAGCATGTCCGCTAATAGACCTAACAGCACCGTGAAACTCCTATCGGACCAACTATTGCTTGCTTTTAATTTTAGTAGTTCAAGCACGGATGACAACCTTGCGTATTTGAACTTGCAACCCGGGAACAAAGGTTTCTCTGAGTCATCCATCAAGCCCCGGAATTTTACATACTCCCGCCTATCACGGTTCTCTTTTGCATTGTGCAACATCTGATCCAGATTGTCATCGTGAAACCTATCCTCATCGAAAGCATAGTCGATATCATCCGGCATATCATTGACTTCGTCGACGATGTTAATACTACTTACTTCCTATATAATCTGCTCTTTACCATGATTTGTCCAACATGTATACCCCTTTTGAAACCCCTTAGAATCAAGTGTGTTTCAATCTGCGTTGAGTTTCAAAACATACTTAGATTCTCGCAATCAATCACTACTACAAAAGAGGTTATATTAGACACGTCATCACTGACTGTTTTTTAAGAAAACCGTCTGGGAAGAGACTTGTGCACATCGTCGACGGTTTGTGGATAAAACCGTCTGTAATGTTGCCACATCACAGACGGTTTTATGCACAAACCGTCTATGATATTACGTGGTTCATCTCAGACGGTTTGTGGATAAAATCTTCTGTGATGAGACATACATCACATACGATTTTATTCACAATTCGTCTGTGATGATGTGGAGAATTTCACAGATGGTTTGTGGATAAAACCATCTGTGATGATTTGGAGAATTTCACAGACGGTTTGTGGATAAAACCGTCTGTGATTAAGGAAATATCACAGTCGATTTTATCTACAAACCGTCTCTGATGATTAAACGAACTTAACGCGGTTAAAGGAAACATGCATTAATTTCATATATATATATATAGAACTAAGTAGCTTGCATACATCACGTATATACAAAAATTTCGATCCCTAGCTACTAGCTACGCCTAGTCAATCTCCTCATCGTCGTTGGAGTCGTCGTCGTCGGAGTCATTGTCGGTGTAGCCGTCAGGGTCCTCACTCGATCCCGCTCTGTCTTGGTCATTCTCCAGCTCCCAGCCATCACGATAGCCCTATGACGAGTGTTAGCTATCGTCGGAGGAGTAGGAGATTAGTATTAGCGACGCCAGACGCTTGTTTCCGACGCTTGCTGAGGCGGACAGAGCGGTGCCTGAGGTGGCCGGCGAAGGGGACCGTCGATAAGCCACAGTCGGTGGATTCATGGATATGGTGTCGTGGCACCGCAGCTTTTACCGCAGGGTCCGAGGAGGCGAACACGGTGGAGGTGGCGGAGGGGAAGTCGATGATGGAGGCGAAGGCGGTGGCAGAGGCGGTGGCGGCGGCGAAGTCGGCATAGTCCGAGGCGATGGGGCGGCGGAGTCGACAGAGGAATTTGAGTTGCTCATGGCTGGTGTTCTATGGAATGCGATCGATCGAGTTCATTTGGACTCCAACACTAGCATATATAGCGCGAGGTTGTGGAAGTGCAATTAATTATGAGCTTCGTTGGGGAAATAAAACACCTGGAAGACGAACGGTCTTCCTCAGAACCGCGCGAGCCTAGAAGACGGTTGGTCTTCCTCGGAACCGCGAGAGCTTGAAGATGAAAGGTATCATCACAGACGATTTTAAGCATCCAACCGTTTGTGATGATGGAGAACATCACAGACGGTTTGTGGATAAAACCATCTGCAATTTGCAAATATCACAGATGGTTCAAGGACCAACAACCCATCACTAGAAGCTCTTTAGGTGATACGCTGACATGGTTTGCAAAAGGGCCTACATTTATGGTTGTAACATGGAAATGATACGACTTAAATGGGTATACATTTTACACAAGAGATCAGGACATGAAGAGCACAAACCAGAACAGCGGTGTTCGCATTGATGAGCTGAATACAGCTGGATCGACGAGGAGCTCGTACTATGGGTTCATTGAGGAAATTTGGGAGCTCAACTACGTACTCTTCAAGATCCCCTTATTTCGGTGCCGTTGGGTTAACTGCGCAAAGTGCGGGTTGACAACGGCAGCGTCTGGCTAATGGACCTCGAATGTGTCGGATACCAAGACGAACCATTTGTTTTCACTAACCAAGTTGTTCAAGTCTTCTATGTAACCGACCCATCCAACAAGAAGCGGCACGTTGTTCTTCAGGGAAAAAAGAGAATTGTCGGAGTCGAGAATGTGTTAGATGAGGAAGAATACAATCAGTTTGATGAGTTGCCTCCTGTTGGTACCTGCGTCATGATCCAGGAAGACCAACCTGAGGAAGCGAGCTACACACGTGTTGATCATCGTGAAGGGCTAATTTTTGTACAAAAAAATAATTAATGAGATGCATGTTTGTATTATAATTAATGTGATGTACACTAATTACAATTAGTTAGATGTATTGATTAAAATTAATGAGATGTATGTACTATAATTAATGTGATATATGTATTATAATTAATGTGATATATGTATTGATTAAAATTAATGAGATGTATGTATGTATTATAATTAATGACACAAACTTAAATAAATATTGACAGCAAAAAAAATAAAACTGGCTCATCTCAGACGGTTCTGGGCTTAAACCGTCTGGGATGAATTTATCCCAGACGGTTCAAGCCCAGAACCGTCTGGAATGCCATTCTCCCGCGCTAAACCCTTTGCCCCACGCTTACCATTTACTAATTCCCACACAATCTCAGTTTGCAACCCTAGCGCTCTCACTCGGTGGCGCCCTCCTCCCTCTTCCACGCCCTCCACCTCGACGACGCCCTCCCCACTTGGCGGCGACTCCCGGCCTCGCCCTCCCCCCTCGGTGGTGCCCTCCTACCTCCCCCGTGCCCTCTCCCCTCGGCGGCGCCCTCTCCCCTCGGCGGTGCGCCCCTCCTCCCTCCCCCGTGCCCTCTGTGAGTTTTTTGAGAATTGCTCTCTATTTTTTGTTGCCTTACTTGCTCGACGATGATAATGGGTATTGTAATGACTAGAACATTTATTTCCATGAACTAGGCCTTGAACCATAGACTTATATGCTGAAAAGTTCATTCACTGATTAGAGTATATTTGGCTAATAGCTTGTTCTTGACTGTTATTACCTTTCTGTCTGCACTTCATTTTATATACTAGCTTCTGGTTTAATCTTGATTGTGCTATCAGTCATAGCATTCTGGTTTTCTGATCCATGCGCACATTGTTATATCAGTAGATGTGCTATTTAGATGCTTAGCTAAATACACTTTGTTATCTTAACTGTTTACTGGTGTGCTTATTAAGGGTAGTCTATTGTTGATTTAGTGCATATTAAGGTGGTAATTAGGGTTCACTGGTAGTCTATTATTGATTTAGTGCATATTAAGGTGGTAAGTGTTCAAGGCCTTATACACTGAATGAATTGTTAGCCCATTCGTGATTAAGGTTAAAGGTTTAAAATCTTCAACTAACCCCTATCTGAGAGCAATATAATACAATCTTCAGTTCAATTTGTGATAGAAGACATGATTTGTTGTATGAATGACAAGTACATACATTTTATGCATCGGCTTGCCTTAACTTACCTACTCTTAATTGAAATTTGCTTATCTTAACTTACCTATTCTTAACCTTGCATCATACAAGATGATGTCCCATCAATCCTTGCCACTGAATGGGTCTGATGACGTGCCTAACGTAGGAGAAAACAGGCGCGGTCCAAGAGGACTTAGTAAAAGGCCTCAAAGCCGATACACCATCACGGCGGTCGATCCGCATGATGGGGCTCCTACCGCACCTCCATAGGCTGTGACAGCTTTCCAGACCATATGAGGGATAGTTGGGTGTGAAAGGGTCCCCATCACCTATCCTTCATGGAAGACGCTGACAAATGACGAGTGCGATAACCTGGTGACATAAATATTCGCGTCGTTTGAGCTTCCACAAGACGCCATGCCTGCACTGCGACGGTACGCGTTGCTAGTGGCGGGAAAGGCTTGGAAGAACTTCAAGAGTGTCCTCATCACTAATTACCTCAATAAGGAAATGACTCCGTTCCAGAAGTACGGGTTCATCTCTGAAGACGTCTGGGGACGATTTGTTCAGTTGAAGACGATGAAAGAGTTCGTGCTTCAAAGTTTGGCGCATAAGACTGTCCAGTCAAAAAACACCCATCCACACAGACTCGGGTCAACTGGGTACGTGGGCAAGATCGCGCAATGGACGAGGGAGGACGACGAGGCAGTCCAGAAGGAGGTCGCGCCGCTGTTTGCCTCCATCGTGGACCCGCGTGCCTGAAACTAGGTAAGAGCGAGGTCACGTTCCACTTCTTTAGGCGGCGTGTCCTTTGCAAACCCCGCTGATGAGGAAGTGGCCCAACGCCTAATATCGTTGAGCACAAAATCTTCCCAGGGCTCTTTCACTTCTGACAGAGAGAAAGACATACTCTCCAATGCCTTGGAAAACAAGGAGCACCCGGGTCTTACCCAAGGTCTAGGTGTTTTCATTCCCTAGAAAATGGGATTCCCACATGACTCGAACACGTACTGGAGTAGAAGGAGAAGCAAAGCCGAGCGTGAGGAACGGCTAGTAGCCCTGATTGAGGAAAGGGTTGAAGAAAGGCTCAAAGCACAATTCGATAGTCAGCTACGAAGCCTTGAGGAAAGGATGGAGCAAAGGGCGGTTGTGGAGAGGCAGGCATGGAACGTGCAAGCCCAAGAAGCACATGCGCAGTTCAGCCCAACCAACCGTCGGAGCAGCTGCGCGTCCGCCCCTGAGACGGACGTGGATGAAGGTAGATTTCCTCCTGACGACACCTTGGTAACATGTCTGCAATGCTCCTTAGATAGACTTTAATGTTCGACGTGTTAGCTAATTACTTTTGTACCCTTGTGTAGATGGCCACACCGTACAATCTACAAGTGAGGCTTGCCAATGGCTCTGTTCCCCAGCAGGCTGCTTGGGGATGTGCGTATGCATCCGATGACGGGGCGATTGTGCATAGTCATACTTTAAAGTCAGGCTATGCGAAGGTCCATGTCGACGGTGTATGTGAAATTCGTAAGGCCATCACGCTCGAGATGCCCCCAAACGATGAAATCCCCATTTGTACCAAATAAGACCAAGGAGACGCTTACATTATCCTGCATTAGATTGCAAGATTGGTACATACAACAAGCCAACAAGCCGGTAGCACAACAGACATCGAGTATCTCGGTGAGCTTCAACGAGGAGTATTTCTTACATCGATTTTTAGATGGCATCTTCATGGTCGGTTTCTCCGACTTGTTCGATCTGTACAACCTCAGAGCGCTTGATGCCTCACCCATAAGATGCTGGACATTATAAGTGTGTGCAATCACCATGTATATATAAATGTCATATATATATGATCCTTGATTTTTTTATATGTAGATACATGACCATGGAAGCAGACGCAAGGAAACAATCGGTGGGTTTCGTCGACCCACACATAGTGAACAAGCAAACCATGGACGAAAATATATGATCCGTCCATGAGTATGTTGAAAAAGTAATTCATACTTTTACCACACAACCCGGGGTAAGTGCTTCGTCTAGATACTACACTTGTTGATTTGGACTATATATCGCTACTCAATAGTAGGTTCAGTGACTTTGACGACATACCTATGTAGGTTTCACTGTGTTCTACTCGTAATTATACCGAGAGAGAACCAGATCATTTACCTTGATTTCAAAAAGGGTGGCACCCACGACTTGCATCCTATCAAACAATTACTTGACACGTCGTTCGATGTCTACAAATATAGGGGAGGGAGACACAAGAAGGCTGCCCAGCGACTCTAAAGCATACTTACAACTTTCCGGGATTCGATAATCCTTACACTCCATAATAATACCTTAGGAACTAATTAGCCTATTATGTTTTGGCAGTGCCACTAGCAGCCAAAGAGCACTGACCTATGTGGATTCTATGTTTGCCACAACATGAGACTCCTCGTTGGTTCACGCAATACCAATGACATAGAGGTCTATCAATCTTGCAACAATTGTCTTCACTTATCAATTTATATTCACGCAAGACTTTAATCTTCTCATCGACAGGCTTGGCAATGAGCTAAATCTGCATTGGAAAAGGCTAACCTGCTAAGTATTCGAGGACACCTCTGTGCCTTCTTGCTGCGTGAGGTCTTACATCCAGAGGGCAGATGCTACTCAGGGCTCAACTGATGAGTTGTAAATTTGTTACTTACCATGCATTCAGAATTAATTAATTTGTGAACCTTATGCTATGAATTTGTCATTTGTAGTCCTGAATCCAAATAGTTACTATATATGTGAGTTGATTTCTGAAATGGATGCGCTGTACATATGTTATAATGTGCGATCTGAGTTGATTTATGAAATGGATGTGCTGTATGTGGTGTAACATGTGGTTGGAGTTCATTTTTTAAATGTATGTTGTAATAATATGCTGCTGATGCTCTGTACTGCCTTTTGTTTTAGAGGGCATGGCTAGCAATTGCTGAGGCTAGCCAATAAATTAAAATTTAGTAAAAAAATACAAAATTAACATCATAGACAGTTCGAAGGAAGAACCGTCTGTGAAGCTCAACACGATATTGCTGATTTTGAACAGTTCTCTGTATCGATTTTTGAAACCCTGCGAGAAATCATGATTTTTGAGGTACTGGCGAGCACGTCTGCTGCGTTAACGACGTAGTGATGCCTTTGTTGGGTTGGGCCTTTTGTCATGTTATGTATTAGACGTTGGTTAAGTTGCATAGCTTTAGCCTCGACAGCTATCTCAACTTTTCTGAAAACCTATTTTTTTTAGTTTTTATTATAAAAGACCGTTTTATAAATAGCTAATTTTCTTCAGCAATAAACTGTAAAAGCAGTCCAGGCTAGCTTTAAGCTTTTGACTTTTATCAGTTATATATAGCTTTTGGTTTATGCTAAAAACCGCTTAAATATTGAGTTGTTTGAAGGTTTACTGGCTTTTCAGAAACTGAAGTTGGATTTAAACTCCTCTAAAATAGGGCCATACATATTTGAAACAGTACATAGGCTGGGCCCTAACTCACGGGAACCTTGAGCGGGCGCCCTGGCTGCTCTACCCCCTATGGAACGGTCTGTTTGTCCTTTCTTCCCTTTTCATTCTCTCCTTTTCTTTTTGCTGCGTATGGATAAACATTGATATGGATAGGAATTACTGTTAATTGGAATGCCTAGGGTATAATTAAAACAGAAGAGTGTGAAGAAAACATCTTTCATTCGAGAACTGGAGCAAACATCTTTTTAGGTTTGCTGGCTAGACGCAGGACATCAACTAATCAACATGGTTTAAGACGCGATGGCCAATCACATAATCATGAAGGACCTGTTTACAACGCATTAATTTCGTAGAAATGTTTTTAGGAAATTCGTATAGGAACCGTTCAACTTCCGTAGGAATCCAGAGAATTCAGCACATATTCGAAACGAGGTCTAACACTACATGTAAATTTCGTATAATTAACCTTTCTGCTAAACGCTTCAGCGAAACCTTGCTAGTTCTATTAGGAATAATTAAAAGGAGTACGACAACACGTTGGCAAGCCCGCGGTCAACCATAGACCACGACAAACATCGCACTTGCCACTCTTTAACAGCACCCAAACCGAAACTAAAGCTCTGTTTGGTGGAGCTTCAGATTCTGGTTCCACCTCAGATCTGAATCTTGTAGGCTAAAATAAATAGAATTAAGTTATATTTTTAGTCTAAAATTAAATAAAATGACTTACCTAAACACTCTTAATATACCTACAGATCTAGCTTCGCGGATTTGTGGAGCTATAAATACCCAGCTCCACTAGATCCCTGAATTTGGTGAAGCTGGAGCCGTACCAAATACGCCCTAAGATTATGTAGCTCCGCCACTGCTTGCCATGTAATTACTCTTGCAGACAGTGCAGGTAAGCGATGGGAGTTTAGACGGAAGCTTCCTGCATGTAGAGCTTAATTATAGCACTAGTAATACTGCTAATCGTCTTCAAGGTCAAAAGTGAGCCCAGTGTTAGGCCTGCGAGTCGGTCCATCTCCTTTTCGAACTGTACCCATCGCGACACGCAGCCGGCAGACACCTCGCACCACCCGAAAAGCACTCGCGATCCAGATCGAAAGTCGTGTGAACCCATCGATTGATGGATGGATGTGTATGCGTTACTTAACAGTTTTGTGACCGATTGCTGCGAGTCCTTGGCTTTTCTCGTTCCCACTAACATTTTTTTAATCCGACCTCCTTCTGTGTAGGTTCGTAAAAATGATCCATTCTCTGACTGTAAAAAGTACAGCAGGTAACTGTATCATCTGCTTTGTCAGAGAGCTCACAAGCTTTTTAGATAGTTGCCGAGCATAAAGAGTTCGATAGGACTACTACCAAGAATTCAACACACGGGCTCTGTGAGAAGCGCCGGAAAAGCTAAGGCTTCGATTGCTGCTAGCTAGCTCATGCATGTGTGTCGACTTGACGTTGTTGCTCGCTAGCGACCTAGGAATGTCGGGCGAACCAAGGCACGCGTGTTGCATCCTTGTGGTTGCTCGCTCGCTACATGGAGTTAACTTGTAAGAAAAGGAGATTAAGGGATATAAAGAGGATAGAGAGAGGATAGAAAGGCGAGTGCTGCAGTACAACAAGTAATGGGAAGTGACTGGAATTTATGATTGGGCGATATGGAAAAGTGAAGGGTGATTTGTTGGCCAATCAAAGTCCATGCTCCTTTTTATCCTTTTCCCTCTTGTCCCTTCCCATATTTGCACACGTTAAAAGCGCAAATGATGGCTATTGTTTGTTATGGTAAATGTACTCTCAGGTTGAGGTACTATGTTGTGCTCTCTGACAGATTGTGTGGAATGGGAATGTATCATACGCAGGGTTTAAAAACCGACGAAAATCGATCGATTATCGCGATAATCGAACGTATCAAGCCAGTTCGAAATTAGAAACTGATTGGTAAACTGGTCCAATTCAAATTCAAATTTAAAAATTTCGGGAAATTTAGAAAAATTTATCTAAAAGTTTCCTAAAATTAATATTAATAGCTTTGTGACATCTCGGATGCAATTTTTTTAAAAAATCGAATTTGGGAGACGTTTTTGAGCAAATTCCGAATTTACAAAATAAAAAGGAAAAACGCAAATAGTGTCGGGCTGCACAGTGTTCGGCCCATCCGACCCAAATCGCTGGGAACACAGCCATAACCCTGGATCCATGCTTCCAATAGTCATTAAGTGCCTTCCGACACTTTTGTCCATCCCCGAATACCTCCTTGCCGGCTCCGACCAAATCCGCCTACTACCAACCAGTTTATCGCCGCCAGACCATCAAAAATCGCTCGGTATGTGTCGATTTTTGTTCGATAGCTCGATATTCTGTGCATATGTCAATTTTCTAGGGTTTTCGACCGATTTTCGCGTCATATTAGTAGATTTTTAGTGGAACGTTGTCGATTTTAGGCGAGTTGCTCAACTTCAGGTATTTACGCCCTAACCACTATTCTGGCAGTCCCAGTGCCTATTCTGACATTCCTCTCTAGCCCACGAATAGTGCCCGGCCGCCTCCGACCAGATCTGGCCGATGTCGTCCATCTTTTCGCCGCCTCTACCTCAAAAATCGCTCGGTATGCGTCGATTTTCGTTCGTTGTTGTCAATTTTTGGTAGGATTTCAAGTAGTAGGTAGAAATATCGATTTCCTAGAGTTTCAGTTCAAAATTTGCTCAGTTTTGTTGATTTTTGGTTGATTAGTGCCGAAAATCGATCGGATGATGATGAAAATCGTTCGGCTGATGGTTCTTAAATGAATGGATCTGCTACCATTACAAGTCCTAGTTGCATGCATTAAGTCTTAATGACACATATAGCAAATGTACAACAAAAATAAGACTAGAACTTGGAAGAACCATTGACCAACAAATTGTGCATTGGAGATTGACATGAATGGAGGTTGTGATGTGTAATTAAGAAAGATAAGCTTGGGGTCCAACAACATGACAGGAAAGTTCATATGTGTTTTTCACTTGCATCAAGAAAGATATGAACTGCATGCATTCTAACTCCTTGTTGTTTTGTATTAGCAGATGGCAGACCAGGACAACATTATGTGGGAGCACGGCGACAAGATGGGGACTGGATTTTGATGTAAGTACTATCACTAAGAGAAGAAAGGAGGCGGTGCAACCCGACTAAATCACCACTTGGCAGGGCGAGGTACGAATGTCGTCCGTTGCAGTCAAGTTCCTAAGGAGGTTCGTAAGTACTTTCAGCGCGACCTAGACAAGATGAAGGATAAGAAGAAAGGAAAAAGGGACGAGGGGCTCAGAAAGGAAGCAACGATTGTAGATTCCCCATCGAGAAGAAGTGCAAGTTCAGAGTACACAGGTGATGCTGATGATGAGGACCAACTCCAGCATACCATGACTATCTTCAGGGTGGAGGCAGAATTTATCAGTTGATCAGGTGGTAGGTATGAGCACGGTGGTGGTAGTGGCACCTCTAGGGGGCTAGAGGAGGGGGCGGTGGTGTGTTGTCGAGGATATTTTGGAGTTCGTCACAACGGGAAAGACCGGCCATGGGGATTACAACCTTGGTACGGCCCATAGCCATGTGCAAATAAGGATTGACACTACGCAATAGACACAGAAGCGGAGGAATGTGAAGCAGGCGATTGGCTCGGCTTGGCCCAAAGTTTTCCATATGGCTAGTATCGTGGGGAGGAAAGCAAGCAATCCCTACTTTGTCAGCATCGTGAGGGAAACTTAAAAATGGGGTAAGTGAGCTTTTAAATTTTTGTCCAGTTCTATGCCGATTAATAGCTCACATTTTCTTACTATGACTTTATTTGCAGGGGAAGGTGTCCCGTCTCCGAGTGGGAGAGGCATAGACAGGAAACATTTAGATGCCAACGAAACGAACATATGGGAGAAGATAGCAAACTTCAAGCAAGAATGGCCTACGTATGGCATAACAATAATGTGCGATTCTTGGACTGTGCCGACACATATGAGCATCATCAATTTTATGATATACTGCAATGGCACCATGTTCTTCCACAAGTCCATCGATGCGACGGGCCTAACTCAGGATACCTCGTACTTGCACAAGGTACTTGCTTTTATTGCTCCTCTTCTGAAATCTATTGGAAGTACGCATCATGTAATGGATGTTTTCATTTTGTTTGTTGATGTAGGAAATTGCCTCAGTGGTTGGCGAGGTGGGTCCGAGGAATGTTCTGCAGATTGTCACGGATAACGGTGCCAACTATAAGAAGGTATGCAGGCTCATCACAAAGGAACACCGCAACATTGTGTGGTAGTCTTGTATGCCCACACTATTAATTTGATGCTCAAGCAGATTGGAGAATTCCCTGACCACACCTCTGTGATTGAGAGTGCAAGGAAAATCTCTCGATGGCTTTACAACCATTCGAAGTTTCACTCTATGATGAAGAAGCATATTAGGGGCGAGTTGGTCAAGTGGAATGCTACTCGCTTCGGAATAAACTACATATTTTTGGATAGTTTCCTTCGTCGCAAGGACAAGTTCTTGAAATGGATGACCTCAAAAGAATTTCTATCATCGCGCTTTATTGACACCATGGAGGGGAGGTTCATGTACTCCTACTTCTCGAACTTGGACTGGTGGGACAACCTTCGATCGGTTGTTAACTCTGTGGAACCGTTGTACACCTTCTTGCATTTCACCGATCAAGGCAGGATGCCTACGTTGAGTGAGGTGCTACTACGGCATAACATAATGCGATAGGAATATGGTAGTTTATTCCATAACTCTCTGTCGGGACCCGAATTTGCAAATCCGGACCCTCTGTGTATACCGCACTAGTCCAGGATCACGCTAGTGCACACAGGCGCAACATAGATGCTATCATAGTCGTACACAACGAAATATAGCATAAACTTCAATGATTAATAATAACTGTTGTCTTACATGAATAATGCCTCCCAGGGCTTAAATAAAAAGTATCAATGAAAAGCAGCGGGAATAGAATAAACGCAGTGGCGCTCCAGTTCGCCACAGGCAACTGACGAGGCTCGGACCCTAAGCATTCGCATCCATATAATCCTCCTCCACGAAGGGCGTAGATTCCTCCTCTTCTGAAGTTGTTGTTGTTGGGGTGAGTACATAAAGCACTCAACAAGTTGTGCACAATAATGCAAGTCTAATATTCTATATGCTTGGCTTAATCCAAAGGAATGGCTAATAAGGGTATTTTGCAATAAAGCAGCATTTAACAAGAATACAATAAATAGATTGGAAAGCAGTAAAACAAATACAGTAATTAATAAATTCAGCATTTACAAGTAACCAAGTTTCTCAATCCTAAATTATTTTCCACCTTCCATGGCACCTTGCCATCCCAATAGGTTTTTGTTTAACAAAAGTCTAACCCTTAACTGTAATTCCCGAGCATTGCCCAATACCGTGAGCACGGCTATTCGAATAGATTGTACACTCTGCAGAGGTTATGCACTTTACCCACACGATACAACCAAACACCACCAAGGCGAGTGATCATAACAAAGCCTTTACAATGCTACACCTAGACCCGATCTTTGCTCGCTAAGGTTTCAACACTGAAGGGTTAAACCACCACAACAGGACCCCCCTCTTGCGCCATGTGAGTTAAACCGTAACCCGAGACTCACTATTCACCACGACAGTACCGAAATCTAGGTTTCACAAATTGTTCAGCTAGGCTGTCCCATTCCAGACATGTGGTTGCAAGAAGTACTCAGGTCAAAGGCTTGCAAGGTTAAGTCCTTAAAGTGATTAAGGCAAGACTTCCACGTACCCCTGCCAACCCTGGCCCACCTAGGCACACTGCCCCTTGCCACTTGCCCCAATCTAAAATCATTACCACCCCAGTTGATTACCAAGCATCACATGCCATCAACATTTCAATCTAGATGTGTGACCTCCTCGCGACGACAACTTGATATCACGGTGCGACAGCACATGACACACCAATTCATAAACATGTTCCATATTCCATTAGTCAAGATTAAGTATCAACATTCGGACACATGTGATGACGTGGCATGGCTAAGCAATTTATGACGGTCTAACTAGCCCATGTTGATTATCAATATTAACCAACTATAGTTCCACATCCTAGGGTGACAAATAGATCATGGCATATAATTGACAAGGTATGATTTAATTCAAATAGGCATATTATCTAATTCCCAGATTAATTGAAATCATTTATACACATAAATTATCATGCATAAAGTTTAATAGACAAAATAGCAATTTGGTGAAAATTAGGTGCAACATGATCAAAGCACAACTTGCCTTGGAGTAGGTGCTGGTCTTGCTCTGAGCTTGGGTCTTGAAGCGATGAATCTTCCTCCGGATCACCGAAAGCGGTTCAACGTCTACGCTAAACGATGCCAAAATAGCAAATAAACACCAAAACAGAGACAACCAAACTTCAAGAATAAAATAAAATTCACCAATAAATAGATCTTGATTTTACAAATTTTTAGAAATTTGAATCACTCAAATCCGAGTTAAAATGCAAAAGATATAGCCTTTTGAAGTTTGAATAAATCTCGAAAATACGAAAAATAGAATAACCGATTTTTCGAATTATTTTCTATTGGAAAAGATCTTTATTGCGCAACGCCGACATCAGCCCCGACTCGGACCAATCAGCGTGAACCGTCGCTGGTCCATGGACTCGGTCCATGGGACCGCCTCGTCCACCGTGGGCGTGGCCCACGGCGCCTCGCGCCACGCGCGCCCACACGGCGCGCATCGATCGGTTAACGCCGCTTGCGTGCGATGCTCGACACGCGGCGCACATCCGGCGACGATCCAGCGGCTAACGCTCTAACGCACACGCGCGCGATCTCAACCGAACAAACTGATCCAACGGCCGACGCGTTTACCCAAGCCGTTCTTCGTTCTTACCGAGGCGTGGCGCGATCGCGTGTCCGACGAAGATCCAACGGTGATGAAGCTTCCGACGAAGATGGCGGACGACGGCGATGCGCACCGGAGCGGAGGGCGACGACCACCGAATGGCGTTCGTAGCGACTCGGCGGGATGAAGTGGCTACCCGTGCGGCTTGACGCGAAGAGCGGATCTGGAACCGATTCGGTGAGCGGCGGCAGCGAGACGCAAACTAAAGAAAACGACCGGTGGTGCTACGAAAAATCTGCGGCGAGCTCTCGCACGGCGGCGATACGATTCGACGGCGAAGACTAGAGCGGCCGAAGCGCAAGGCGATGAGAACCTCGAGTGCAACCACGCTTTTATAGCCTCGGCATGCGCGCTAAAATGGCAAACCTAAAATCACGCGGCGGCGGCAAGGCGGCGGCGGATTCGAAACCGAATCGGAGGCGATGGCTGCGGTCCGTCCGATCTGCGATAAGCGGCTATGATTCCTCCGAACGCGATACGATCCGATCCGCTCTTTCCAAAATCAACGGATGCGATCGGATCTTTCCAAAACAACGCAAGGAATCCTCACCGCGCGATCTTGATCCAACGGTAGAGGCGCTAGGGTTCGCGAAGGAGACAAATTGCGATCTGATCCAACGGTCACACGCTGCGGCGGCGACGGCGGCCGACGGTCGCGACCGCGATGGGCACAAGACGCACGATCTTTGGGCTTGGCCCATCTTGTTCCAAGATTTTTGAAAAGCTTTTTGATTTAAAATAATTCTCGAAATTAGATTAATTCATTTAAGGCAATTAAAATATCAGGAAAAATCAAGGAAAATTCTCATAAATACTTTGAGACATTCTGAGCTCAAATAAAATATTTTTGGTAAAACTTTATATTAACTTTATCTATATATACATTTAGTTTTCACTAAGGGTTCAATATACTTAATTAAAATAAATTTAAATAATTTCTGGAAAAATCCAATAAATTCAGAAAATCACCAAAATGCACATAAGTGAAATTATAGGCCAAATTTTGGGATGTTACAAACCTCCCCCCCATAACAGAATCTCGACCCCGAGATTCAAGACTGACTAGGGAATAGGTTTGGAAATTCTATCTTCAGGTCCTCTTCACGCTCCCAGGTTGCCTCATTCTCGAATGGTTGCTCCATGAACTCTGCAAAAGCGAATCGACTTGTTCACAGTTCTGCGGTCCATGACATCCAAAATTTTCATTGGTTGTTCCTTGTAGGTCAAATCATACGCAACTCAATCTCTTCCATAGGCGTCGCTCTGCGGCACCAAGACACTTCTTGAGTTGTGACACATGGAACACATCATGCACGCTTTGCCAACAAATCGGCAATTCCAAGCGATAAGCAACCTCCCTCGGCGGCTCAAAATTTTGAGCGGTCCAACGTATCTTGGGGCAAGCTTTCCTTTAGCGTGAAACCTCTTAACTCCTTTCGGAGGGTAACTCTAAGATACACGAAGTCATCGGGCTCGAAACTTAGATCACGGCGTCGATTATCGGCGTAACTCTTTTGCCTTGATCGCGATTTTCAACCTCTCTCTTATCATAGCAACTTGCTCTTGACTTCCCGGAGAATATCGGGGCCAAATATCATACGTTCTCTGTCTCATTCCAATTCGGTTAGAATGCAGCAGCACGACCATATAAAGCCTCAAATGGCGACATCGCAAACTAGCACAGTAATGTTGTTATAGCCGAACTGTGCATATGGTAAGCATTTGTCCCATGAAGTGGTGTAGGCTAAAGCGCAAGCTCTTAACATATCTTCAAAAATCGATTTACTCTTTACGCTCGACCATCGATTCTGGATGATATCTTTGTCTTTGAAGTTCAAACGCGTTCCCATGGCTTCATGCAATTTATCCCAAAATCTCGAGGTGAACTGAGTACCTGCATCGACACTATTTTCTTAGGCACACCATGCAAACACACGATTCGGCTATGTATAATTACGCTAACCTGGTCTCCTAAGTAAGTTGTCTTGATGGAATGAAGTGAGCAACTTTGGTCGATCGATCCAGATAACCCATATAGAATCATACCCACTTTGGGTTCTTGGCAACCCTGATGAAATCCATACCGATTTCTTCCCATTTCCATTCGGAACTTTTAACGGTTGTAATAATCCTGCGGTCTCGGTGTATTGCCTTAACTCTCGGCATATATCACATAAGGCAACATGCTCGTGACTTCACGCTTCATATTCGCCACCAAAACCTCTCCTTTAAGTCTGGTACATCTTGGCGCTTCTGGGTGGATTGAATACTTGGAATCGTGAGCCTCTTCTAAAATCAATCGCTTAAGCTCGTCCATTTGGCACACAAATCGACCCTTGAACCACATGGTACCCGGCCATCCATAGTAAAATCTGCGCTAATCCTTCATCCTTTTTAGCTTTGATTCAGTTGATTTTCTCATCATCCTTTTGCCCTTCCCAAATCGATCTTCAAGCGTCGGCCTTACTTCCAAAGCGCTATAAATCCTGCTGGAACCATTACCAATTTTAACCAAACTCCTTACACAACTCAGATTGATCTTCTGTACCATCATGTTTGTAACATGGTTTTTACGACTCAAGGCATCGGCCACTACATTAGCCTTTCTGGATGGTAGTGGATTCCCATATTATAATCCTTGATCGGTTCAACCATCTCCTTTGCCTCATGTTAAGATCATTGGGTGAAGATATATTTCAAACTCTTGTGGTCCGTATATATCTCACATCTATTTCCCATGAGATAATGGCGCCACAATTTCAAGGCATGCACCACGGCAGCCAATTCCAAGTCATCGTGGGATAATTCCCTTCATGCGGTCTTAAGCGCCTTGACGCATATCGACCACTTTACCCTCTTGCATCAATACGCATCCAAGACCTGTCTTGACGCATCACAAGATATATCGAAGTATTACGAACATTAGGCAAAACCAACACTTTGGGCCGTGGTCAAACGCTTCATTAATTCCTCAAAACCCTTATCACAATCAAGCGTCCATGAAAATTTCTTTTCCTTTTTCAACAAGCTGCGTAAGAGGTCTCGCAATCGTCGAAAATCCTTCTATGAATCGGCGATAATATCCTGCCATTCGAAAACTTGGACTTGAGTAGCGGACTTTGGTTGTTCCCAATGCAACAACGTGTCGGGCCCCGATCGCAAATCCGGACCCTCTGTGTATTCTCATGCGATCCGAGATCACGCTAGCACACACAGCATACTGAGGTTGCACATCACGGACAAACACAAGGATATAAGAATAAATAGTGCAAACATGTATATAAACCGAGTTATGCGACCTTATGGTCTCCTTACAGATAAGTTAGCCACACAGGGCTTACATTAATCAAAGTAAAGAAAAAGCGGTGAACATAAGTAAAAGTCGTGGAAGCCTTCATCTTGCCACAGTAATCGACCGGGCTTGCCCCTAGTTCATCGTGTCCTCGATGTACTCCTCCTCCCAAGCCGTGTAGTCTCATCCACCGATGTTGGGGTTGATAAGCAAGGTGGGGTGAGTACACAAGGCACTCAACAAGTAATGCATGAATGCGGCGCTATTACTATATGCGAGCTTATTCCAAAGGATTGGCTTAAATGGTTCTTTTGCATCAAGCAGCATTTTTAACCAATATCTTAGTTAGATTAAAGCGATGGAACAGCTTATACGTAATAATAATTTCAAATGGTTTTTCCTCGAGGATTCTCGGCACACAGCCTTAACAGTTCATTTTTAACACTTGGCACACAGCCACCCCTTCCATGTTTTGTTTATGAAAATCTACCCCTTGACTGTAATCCCCGAGCAATGCTCAATACCGTGAGCACGGCTATTCGAATAGTTTTGACACTTTGCAGAGGTTGTACACTTTACCCACAAGATACAGCCGCTCACCACACAGGTGATTGTCCGCAACAAAGCTTTTCAGAACCTCTACCTTAACCAAAGAACCTCTCGGATTGCCTTCGCTATCACTTCCCTCACACAGAGCGAAGTATAGGACCGGCCAATCACCGTTGGATGGGCACCAAGCCGAAGCACAGTGCGCTCCCCATACAGGTACACCCCGTGTCTGTCACCCCGAGTATCGGAGGAAAGATATCGTAACCCTAGTCAACTAGGTGCATCCCATATCGCACATGTGGTTGTACGGGTGACTCGGATCAAAGGCTTGCAAGGTGAAGTCCTTAATCGACCAAAGCAAGACTTCCAACACTCAACAATGGCACACCCCATTGTGGCACACAGACTCACAACACTCATCAACCCAATGCCACAGGCCCACTCGCACACACCTCTTGCCACTTGCCCCAGCCTAAATCATTTTCCACCCCATTAATTATTGTGCAACACATGCGGCAATAATTCAACATCGATCTGGAACCACACGGTCGCGGTACCTCAATCTCATCATGTGGCATCATCACACCACTTTTCAAAATACATTCAATATGTCTTTAATCAATATTGTAGCATTTTCCCGAAAGAACATTCATGATTCGTTGCAAGGCTAAGCATTTACTCGCGATCTAGCCTCCTGTGTTGGCACAATATTAACATCCAACTAATATAATCAAACTTAGGGTGACAATGATTTAGGGCATACAGTTAATAATTCAAGGTGGCATAACAAAATGGGTTGATTAACTACATTATCCCAAATTAATTTAAATTCATTTTAAATAATTAGCATGCATAGTTTCAAAGCATAAATTACATTTTAAAATCTGGGATCAAAATGATCAAAGCATCACTTGCCTTCAAAGAGTTACTGGTCGTGTTCCGTAGCTTGGTCTTGAGCGACGAATTCTTCCTCGAAACTTTCCGGCAAATTTGCGTCTACGCGTACAAACAAAATATGCAATAAATAGCTAATACAGAAAACTAGATGACCTCAAAAATTCAAATAAAATTCACCATTAAATAGCTCATAATTTTATGAATTTTTAGAAATTTGAATCACCCAAATCCGAGTTAAAATGCAAAAGATATAGCCATTTGAAGTTTGAATAAAATCTGAAAATACAGAAATTAAGAAAATCCGATTTTTCTGAATTATTTTTATACTGGAAATTCGTATATATGACGTCAGCATCGCGTCATGATGACGTCAGCACAGAAATGAATTTCGGTCATAATATTTTTATATAAAACATATTTATGACGTCAGCGATGACGTCAGCACGACACGTGGCACGCCCAGAGGCTGCCACGTCGCTCTGGTCTATGGACTGGGTTCATGGCTCGGCTCGGTCTACCGTGGACTCGGTTCACGAGCGATGCGCCACACGCGCAAGATCCGAACCGTTCGTTGGATCAGCGGCTAATCTCCTCACGCGCGCGGCGCACCGAGATGCGTGCGACGCGTCGCGCGCATCCAGCGGCCGACCACGCATCCAACGCGGCGGCGCCTCGGCTCCGCGCCTCCGCGCGTCACACATCCAGCGGCGCTCGGATCCAACGGCCCGACCGCGCGCGCCATCTGCGACGTCTCGGTTCATGCGGCGACACGCGGCGCAATCGCGACGGTGCACCCGAAATCGGCGGTGGATCGGTCTCGCCCGATCAAAATGCCCACGCGTCAACACGTGATTTGGCGTGGGTGCGGTGCCATCTCGCGCGCGTTCAAATCGAGCAGCGCGGATCCTTAGGGCAAAACCGGATCCAATCTCTACCGTTTAGATCTAATCTAACGGCCTACGGTACCGAGTGTTTACTATTGACCGCTCACGCGCACAATCTCACGCGTTCACTAACGATCCAACCGCTAAGACAAAAACACAACGCGAAACTAGATCTAATCCAAGCCGTTCAATCCGGATCTAACAGTGCAGATCTACTCTAGAAGAACACAAAGAAGGGTGGCGTGGGCGAACGAGCGTCGATGAAGATCGGACGGACGACGAAGCTTCGGTGAAAGGCGATGGCGCGCGAAGAAAAGGCTGCCGAGTCGAGGAAGATGACGCAGCCCCACGGCGCTCTGAGGCTTCTCCGGCGTGATGAAGTGGCTCGTTCGGCGCGGTGGCGGAAGGATTACTCGGTGACCTTGGCGACGGCGAGAGAAACCGGCGAAGCAAACGGCGAAAAACAATGGCGGCACAAAGAAGCAACTACGGAGAGCTCGTACGGGCGCTAGAGGGAGTCTCGGCGTGCGTGCGAGGAGTCAAAAGATGCGGAGTGAAAGCCTCTGCACGACGCCTTCAACGGGGACTTAAGGGCTGCCTCGACGTGCGCGAAACGGCCGGCGGAAGTCACGGCCATCAACGCCCACGTCTCTCCGATGATCTCGCGGGGACAAAGCGACGTGGCGCGATCCTGTGCGTTCGTGCGGTGACGATCCGAAGGCTCACGCGCGCGGGCGACGTGGCACACGCACAGGCGTGCGATCCAGATCGGATGGCTTGGGCTAGGCGGCGCTAGGGTTTCGACGGGGCGGGCCGCAACACGCATAGTAATGGGCTCGGCCCATTACTGTTCATGTGATTTTTAAAACATTTCACATTTTAAATAATTCCAGAAATTCAATTAAATCATTTGGGGCTTTTAAAATAGCAGAAAAATTCTAGAAAAATTCCAGAAATTACTTTGAGATATTTGGAACTCAATTAAAATATTTTCAATAAAACTTTGCAAAAAATTTTCCATTATTCAATTTTTTTTTCAAGAAAAGCCCTATTTGAATAAATCCAATTAAATTTAAATAAATTTCCAAAATTTCTCAAAAATCAAAAATACTTCAAACTTTTAAATTAGAGCAAAAATTTGGGTGTTACACACTGCCTCCACTTTGCTTGGGTCGACGGCAACTCCTTCTGCAGTCATAACATGACCGAGAAATTCCACCTTTTCCTTCCAAAAGTCGCATTTACTAAATTTAGCATACAGCTGTTGCGCACGCAGCTTTTCCAACACTAGCCTCAGATGATTTGCGTGCTCTTCTTCGGTCTTTGAATATACCAAAATATCATCTATGAACACAACAACAAACTTGTCCAAGTATTCCATGAAAATCTTATTCATCAAGTTCATGAAATATGCTGGAGCATTGGTCAATCCAAAAGACATGACCGTGAACTCATAATGTCCGTATCTTGAAGAAAATGCGGTCTTTGGAACATCTTCCGCCTCAATCTTTAGTTGATGATATCCTAACGAAGGTCTATCTTGGAGAAAACTCCGGCTCCTCTCAACCGGTCGAATGATCATCAATCCTTGGCAACGGATACTTATTCTTAATCGTCACTTCATTAAGTGCACGGTAATCAATACACATTCTAAGGCTTCCATCTTTTTCCTCGACAAACAAAATCGGCGCTCCCCATGGCGGCGAACTTGGTCTTATAAAACCCTTCTCTAATAACTCGTCGATCCGCTTCTTCATTTCCACCAACTCATCGGTAGGCATCCGATAAGGTCTTTTTGCTATCGGTCTTTGTTCGGTACTAACTCAATGACAAACTCGATGTCACGGTCAGCGGCATTCGGTAGATCCTCCGAAATACATCCGGATATTCCTCGACCACCGCACGTCATCTATGCTGACGGCTTTCACGCTATTAACAATTAATTGACCCTTACGAACTGATGTCGCTCGGAATTCCACCTTTTCTCCTCTAGGGCTCTCAATGGATACAATCCTTTGACCGCAATCCAATATTGTCTTATGCTTGGTTAACCAATCCATACCGAGGATAACATCTAAAACTTGGGCATCTAGAATAATCAAGTTCGCTAGGAACTCTACCCCATTAATTTTTAGCTTTACCCCCAAACATCCAAGGTTAGATCTTAACTCGATCCCGGGCTTGACTAGCATCATACACTTAAGATTTTTCATGCTCAAACCATTTTCAGATGCAAAAGCTCGAGAGACAAATGAATGCGAAGCTCCTGAATCAAATAATACTGTTGCAGGTACTGAGTTTACCAAAAACTTACCCAGTACGACGTCTGATGCTTCCTGGGCTCCATCGGCGGTGATGTGGTTGACTCTGCCTCGAATAGTAGCTTGAGGCGTCGCTCCTGCCTGTCCAGCTCCTCGATTCGCTCCCGTCATCGGTGCTTTAGCAGGTGTCGTTCCAAGGTTGAAACGTACTGGCGTGATACCTCCTTTCTGGGGACATCTATTAGCATAATGCCCCAGCTCATTGCAACTGTAGCACCTTCCGCGCCGATCACGACTCCTCCTTGGGCATTGTTACCTCGAACCGCGTATGATAACTCGTCACGGTGGTCGCGTGCGTGTGTTCTTTGGTTTGTTAACAGCATGCGGTTGGAACTTAGCAAACTGTTGCGGGGTCATCCTCATTCGCAGGTAGTTAGGATGTCCACCTGGGTTAGTCATCAAGCGCTTGCGATTTTCCCCAAGCTCCTCGCGCTTATCCTCCGTAATCAAAGCCTTGTTTACCAATTCTTGAAAATCGGAAAAGTGTGGGTAATCATCCCCACTTGCGATCCCGAGTTTAATCCTTCATGAATCGGATCGCCTAGCCTTGTCCGTCGCCACATCTTCGTGGAGCATAGCGAGCTAATCGCGTGAATTTGTTCAAGTAATCACCACCGGTTGGCCTCCTTGCCTAAGCGCCTGAATTCTTCCTTTTCAGTCCATCATTCCTTCCGTGCGTGGTATTGGCGAAAGGTCGCTGTGAATTCTTCCCACGTGATTTCCATGGGTGCCTCGTGAGTAGCACGATGAGTTCTCCCACCATTCTGCACTGCTCCCTCAAGGCGATGGGATGCATAAAGAACCTTCTCATGCCCTTCACATTTCGTGATGTACAACTTCCTCTCAATGGTTCTCACCAATCATCCGCTTCCAAGGGTTGACGTTGTTCGAGAATGTTGGCGGTCGTGTCCTCATAAAGTCCGACAATTTGGAATAAGGACGAGGTCCGCCGTTATTAATCTGAGTAGCGGGGTTGTTGATCGCAGCCATATTGGTCATCTCTTTGCATAATTGTGCGCATCAATCGAGTCTGCGCAATGAGAAAAGCTCCCAAGTTCGCATATACCATCGGGCGGTGCTCGATGCGGTGGTGCTCCTTCGTTGGGATTGTTGCCCGAATGCAGACCACTTCAAGCTCCGTTGTTGCTGCGGGTATTCACCATCCGCTTGATTGCTTCTTGGGTTAGGAAAAGTAGATGTAGCATAGATAAGATGCAAGAATTTCTAAGGCGGGAAACAAAGTTAAACCCAACTTAAATAATCTTTATTAATACTTGGTATGGTTGCTTACAATGCCTAAGGGCTTTGCAACACATAACGCACACTCAACAAACAATTAAGAACCAAACTAAACATGCAACCTTAACGCCTACTAAAAGGTAAAGGCTAACTTAAAGACGCGACTCAACACTCGAGTCTCAACACAACTCTAAGACCGACTTCACTCATCCACCACCTGGTGAGATCGATCCGTGCATACACCGGTGGGTCGGCCGGCATGGGTGCGAACCTATCCTGGTGACCCTCTGCTGGCTCCTCAGGCTCCCACTCACGTTCTTCCGGGTCTTCTTCTTCTTCGGCGTCCTCATCCGGCTCCTGGACGACCTGGTCTGCTATCTCCTCAGCTACCTGCAAGGCCTCCTCCAACTCACCGATGACTCTGGCTGCGGCGTCACGGGTCTTTTGAAGCTCTCGCCCGCCACTCAACGCCACACGCTGTCTCCAGGCTCTGCGCAGATGTCCTCGTGTGCTCCTCCGGGCCGTGGCGAACTCGGCGAGGTGTACCGCAGCGGGCACACTCCTCCACGATCCGTAGATGCCGCACGCCGCACCGTCGGGTGAAGCCGAAACACGGTGTCGCTGGCTCGTAGGCGTAGTCGTGGCGCATCCGTCGTGAGAGCAAGTCTAGCGACCTCCCAACTCCGCCTCATAAGTGAACCTCCGAGCGGTGATGTGGATCGGTCCGGTGGTCTCGCCGCACTCTCGAGCGAAGATGATCGACTGCGTAAGAATCCCGATGCACACCGCTGACGCCCAGCTTGCTTCCTCGGAGAGGGGCGATCAAAGCCTCCAATCACTTGAAGAACTCTCCATAGCTCCATGGCGTAGCCACCACGCCGACTCGAAAGATCGAAGATCGGCATCTATTCAAAACAAAATTTTGAATAAGACCTCCACTCAAACGCAACGAAAAGAAGGTAATTTAGCAAGGATGAGAGTAGAGGATGAGATAAGCCAAGGATTTCTTATTAGTCAATTTCATCTTTTCTTTAGAAAATAATTTTGGACACTCCTAAGACATACCAACTACCTAGGCCAAGACCTATAGTCAAGTATGGCTCGATACCACCTCTGTCGGGACCCGAATTTGCAAATCCGACCCTCCGTGTATACCGCACTAGTCCAGATCACGCTAGTGCACACAGCGCAACATAGATGCTATCATAGTCGCATACAAATAAATATAGCATAAACTTCAATGATTAATAATAATGTTGTCTTACATGAATAATGCCTCCCGGGGCTTAAATAAAAGTATCAATGAAAAGCAATGAAATAGAATAAACGCAGTGGCGCTCGATTCGCCACGAACCGACGAGGCTCGGACCTAAGCATTCGTGATCCATATAATCCTCCTCCACGAAGGCGAGATTCCTCCTCTTACGAAGTTGTTGTTGTTGGGGTGAGTACATAAAGCACTCAACAAGTTGTGCACAATAATGCAAGTCTAATATTCTATATGCTTGGTTTAATCCAAAGGAATGGCTAATAAGGGTATTTTGCAATAAAGCAGCATTTAACAAGAATACAATAAATAGATTGGAAAGCAGTAAAACAAATACAGTAATTAATAAATTCAGCATTTCTGAAGTAACCAAGTTTCTCCATCCTAAATTATTTTCTACCTTCCATGGCACCTTGCCATCCCAATAGGTTTTTGTTTAACAAAAGTCTAACCCTTAACTGTAATTCCCGAGCATTGCCCAATACCGTGAGCACGGCTATTCGAATAGATTGTACACTCTGCAGAGATTATGCACTTTACCCACACGATACAACCAAACACCACCAAGGCGAGTGATCATAACAAAGCCTTTACAATGCTACACCTAGACCCAGTACTGCTCGCTAAGGTTTCAACACTGAAGGGTTAAACCACCACAACAGGGCCCCCCTCTTGCGCCATGTGAGTTAAACCGTAACCCGGGACTCACTATTCACCACGACAGTACCGAAATCTAGGTTTCACAAATTATTCAGCTTGGCTGTCCCATTCCAGACATGTGGTTGCAAGAAGGACTCAGGTCAAAGGCTTACAAGGTTAAGTCCTTAAAGTGATTAAGGCAAGACTTCCACGTACCCCTGCCAACCCTGGCCCACCTTGGCACACTGCCCCTTGCCACTTGCCCCAATCTAAAATCATTACCACCCCAGTTGATTACCAAGCACCACATGCCATCAACATTTCAATCTAGATGTGTGACCTCCTCGCCACGACAACTTGATATCACGGTGCGATAGCACATGACACACCAATTCACAAACATTGTTCCATATTCCATTAGTCAAGATTAAGTATCAACATTCGGACACATGTGATGACGTGACATGGCTAAGCAATCTATGACGGTCTAACTAGCCCATGTTGATTATCAATATTAACGAACTATAGTTCCACATCCTAGGGTGACAAATAGATCATGGCATATAATTGACAAGGTATGATTTAATTCAAATAGGCATATTATCTAATTCCCAGATTAATTGAAATCATTTATACACATAAATTATCATGCATAAAGTTTAATAGACAAAATAGCAATTTGGTGAAAATTAGGTGCAACATGATCAAAGCACAACTTGCCTTGGAGTAGGTGCTGGTCTTGCTCTGAGCTTAGGTCTTAAAGCGATGAATCTTCCTCCGGATCACCGAGCAGTTCAACGTCTACGCGAAACGATGCCAAAATAGAAAATAAACACCAAAACAGAGAGCAACCAAACTTCAAAAATAAAATAAAATTCACCAATAAATAGATCTTGATTTTAAAAATTTTTAGAAATTTGAATCACTCAAATCTGAGTTAAAATGCAAAAGATATAGCCTTTTGAAGTTTGAATAAATACTGAAAATACAGAAAATAGAATAACCGATTTTTCAGAATTATTTTTCTATTGGAAAATATCTTTATTGCGCAACGCTGACATCAGCCCTGACTCGGACCAATCAGGCGCTGACACGTCGCCTGGTCCATGGACTCGGTCCATGGGACCGCCTCTGGTCCACCGTGGACGTGGCCCACGGCGCCTCGCGCCATGCGCCCGACACGCGGCGCACATCGACTGGCTGCAACGCCGCCCGTGCCGATGCTCGACACGCGGCGCACATTCGGGCGACGATCCAACGGCTAACGCTCTAACGCACACGCGGCGCGATCTCAACCGAACAAACCTGATCCAACGGCCGACGCTTACCCGAGCCGCGCATCGTTTACCGAGGCGTGGCGCGATCGCAGCGGTCCGGCGAAGATCCAACGGTGATGAAGCTTCGACGAAGATGGCAAAGACGGCGGCGGTCCGCACCGAGCGAGGACGACGACCACCCGAACGGCGTTCCGCGCGACTCGGCGGGATGAAGTGGCTACCCGATGCGGCTTGACGCGAAGAGCCCGTGATCTGGAACCGATTCGGCGAACGGCGGCTTGACGGAGACGCAAACTAAAGAAAACGACCGGCGGCGCTACGAAAAACTGCGGCGAGCTCTATTGCACGGGCGACGGCGACTCGACGGTGAAGACTAGAGCGACTGGAAGCGCAAGGCGATGAGGAACCTCGGTGCAGCCACGCCTTTATAGCCTCGGCATGCGCGCTAAAACGGCAACCCTAAAATCACGCGGCGGCGGCAAGCGGCGGTGGATTCGAAACCGAATCGAGACGATGATCGCGTCCGTCCGACCGCGATGAACGGCTATGATTCCTCCGAACGCGATACGATCCGATCCGCTCTTTCCAAAATCAACGGATGCGATCGATCTTTCCAAAACAACGCAAGGAATCCTCACCGCGATCTTGATCCAACGGCCAAGGCGCTAGGGTTTCGCGAAGGAGACAACCGTCGACTGATCCAACGGCCACACGCGGCGGCGGCGACGGCGGTGACGGGCCGCACCGCGATGGTCACAAGACGACAAGGTTTGGGCTTGGCCCAAGATCGCTCCAAGATTTTGAAAAGCTTTTGATTTAAAATAATTCTCGAAATTAGATTTATTCATTTAAGGCAATTAAAATATCAGGAAAAATCCAGGAAAATTCTCATAAATACTTTGAGACATTCTGAGCTCAAATAAAATATTTTTGGTAAAACTTTATATTAACTTTATCTATATATACATTTAGTTTTCACTAAGGGTTCAATATACTTAATTAAAATAAATTCAAATAATTTATGGAAAAATCCAATAAATTCAGAAAATCACCAAAATGCACATAAGTGAAATTATAGGCCAAATTTTGGGATGTTACACTCTCCAGCTACATTCAACAAATATATGGACATCGTGGACCCAAGAATGGTCAACCTAACGCAAGATACTTATATGAACACCGATAATACATTTTTGAATAAAATATCTTTTACTTGCACATACTTTACATACTTGTATTGACATATTTCGTTGAACTTCATGCACCTATAGCCTTGAACCCCAGACGCACTACGCATATGGCACTATCAACACCTTTTTGCCAGATTTTTGGTATGCTTTTGAAGAACTTGCTAGTGATACTGATAGCGCCGTTCAAGCTTTTCGCGATGCCGATCTGTAAAGAAGGAGGGTTGGAACGTTCATGAGTGCACTAGTTGAGAGGATGGCGCATGATACCAAAATTTCCTCTAGTATTTTACTTATGATGCCTTAAATGTAATAGCACTCTCGTGTTTTCACCTCATACTTACTGTTGTCTTTGTTAACTTGTAGCACATTGGTGGGGTGTGTTCGGTTCAAACACACCCATGCTCAAGAAGTTTGCTCAGCGGATCATTTTGTATTGCGCTTCTTCTTGCGGATATGAACGCAATTGGAGTATGTTTACATTCATCTACACTAAAGTTCGCAACCGCTTATCCTACAAGAAACTCCATAAGGTTGCGTACGTTAACTACAATCTACGACTCCGAATTCAAGATGAAAAAAGTCAAAGGTGTACAGCTGAAGACGATCCATTCCAGCGTCTTATAGAGCTTACACTATTCAACGCTCAAAATCCAATCTAATAGTTGATGGAGAAAGGGAGGTCAAATGTTGACCCCTTACTTGATGAGGAAACAAACAGTGACACCCCCATCCCATCACACCTTGTGATAGACCCAATTGACCCTGCTACGTTGCAAAAGAATACTGAGGCTGCAAGCATTACCGAATGGATAGAAAAGACAGTAGGTGACAGTTACACGGGGAAGAGGAAGCACCAAGCAAAGGTGACGAGGGAGCAAGCAAAAAGGAGAGCTCCCTCGAAAGGAAAGGGGAAGCGTCCACAGAGGAGGAACTTTATGTAGAGAGTGATGACTCGACAGATAGCACTCCTAGGGACGGTCGGAGCCCGTCGTACGAAGAGTCCAATAATAGTAGCTCCAAGACGGACAGCAATGGTGGTGAGTCCGATGACGGTGCCTCCATCCCTCTCACTTCCCGCTTAAAAGGACAGCGTGCCATAGAATTTACAGGGGAGTTCCAATACACTCACGCCACACAAGACGAAGATCATGGCTCTCCACAATCATAGAGGACGACTACTACTGGGAAGGGAAGGGACCATCGACATAGCCATAACGCATCGCAAGATAGCTCTAGCTTGTACAGCGTCACTGAGACATAAGGGAGTTATGACTCACATGACCACTACGACTATGCTATCCCAGATGGTCGTGCACAATCTCTCACCCAATGGGTCTATGAGTGGCAAGACCCTGAATTTTATTGTATGTTGTACCAATAATGGCAAACGACTAGCCTATGGATGGGGCAAAGCTAGCATGAATACAAGATGGAGTTGCTAGCTACACGAGGATTGGTGATGATGTACACCGAGGAGTACAACATGACCAACTAAGTGTACACCCAATAATACTATCTGTAGCCCTAAAGGTAATGTTTCATTTCATTGCAACTCGATTTTATACTAACATAGTGTTCATGTAGGTCCAACATGACATATGTGTGACAATAGAAGAACGATGAAACTATGCAAAGTGCAAACATTCATTCTGGGTGAGAAATATTGATTTGAAATATCATATACCATGGACATTGAAATGTGGACTTGTTGGATTGATTTGTTAATGGTATTGAAATGAAATGTTATTTGCTAAGATATTGTTGCTAAATGCTTACTTTACAACTTGAGCTTGTCTAAAATATAGCAAAGTTCATGCTGAAATTTTTTCATATTTATCCATAGTTGTGCTATTATTGAAAAAATGTGTACTTTACAACTTGACGTTGTCTTCAAATATAGGAAAGGTCATGCCCGAATTTTGTCCTATTTTTCCAAATTGTTTTATATATTTCTAATAGTTTTCCTAATTTTTGGGCCTTTACAGGGTTTTTACAAATTTTCCAGTATTTTTTGAAATTGTTTCTCCAAATTTTCAAAAAAAATCCAAAATTTCATTTAGTCTGCCTATTTTCGAATAAAACCAGTCGAAAATCAGCCCAAATCGGTCAATAAGCGAGAAAACTGGTTAATTTTCATTCGGCATAGCTGCAGTTTTGACCACCAATTTTGAACCAATTTGACTTCACAATTCATTCTATTTCCACTGATTTTCGAGCGATTTTCGACGTCGATCTGCTGTGATTTTCTAATGCTATTCGGTATTGTAAACCCTGATCATATGAGAACTAGCTTGTCTTAAAATCAGATCAGAACTAGCAAATCCAATTCTTGTAATTCACATGGATATGAATTAGTAGATTTGATAGAGGCAACTGGGCGCGATATATACTTGATAAAAATTAGGTACTCCCTACTTCGATTTTTGCATTATTTAACTTGGTACGGTCTTCAAAGTTAAACTTTGACCATTAATTTCTTTCACAATACTTTATTCATACCACAAAATCATAATCACGAGAAACTTCTTTCAAATATAAATCCAATGGTGCCACATGTATGACATAATATGTATATATATATATTATTGAATTAACACTATTGTAGGAATGTACATCACAATCGATTCTTTTTCATCGTCACAGTCAGTTCTGGTGGTGATACAAAGTTATTAGACAGTGATGAGGAGACGCTATCACAGTCGGTTTTCGCTCGATTGTGATAATGGCATCATCACAATCGGTTCTGAGATAGAATCAATAGTAATTATTCCTCTCATCACAATCGGTTCTAGCTCAGAACCAATTGTGATGATGCCCTCATCACAATTGGTTGTAAGAAAGAACGGATTGTGATGAGAGGCATCATCACAATTGGTTCTGAGCTAGAACCGAAAGTGATGAGGGAATCATCACAATCGGTTCTAAGCAAGAACCGATAGTGGCTCATCACTATCGGTTCTTGCTCAGAAGCGATTGTGATGACGGGGTGTGTTATTTCTCATTTGTGCATCCTCCTAAAAATAGTACATATTACACACAGTATGCACATATCATATTCACATAACACAGATTACACACAGTATGCACATATCACATTCACAAAACACAAACACTTTACAATACACATATCACATTGGTTCACAATATAGAACACAAATTAACATACTTAACAGTCAGTACACATATCACATTCACATATACAATATTGTTTACATATGAACTAGTAGGAGCCTGTCGGATCTCTAAACCTACCGTCCTCAAATATAACTTCTATCCAGTACCACTGGCATAAGTGGTCTCGTAATTTGTTGAGTTTTTTTTGCTCTGTAAGCTCTTGAGGGGGATATCGATCTTCTGCAAAATAGAAATGAGTGCACTAATCTAAGTTTTAAAATTTGTATGTAAAAGGCTAAGTGTATTATTATGCATGTACATATACCTTAGGGAAAAGGTCTGCGCCACCGACCATGACCAGCATGTGATGCATGACGTAGAAGCCGCACAGGTTGTCGCTGCCCTGTTGATGACACTGTGAACAAAGAAAATGAAATTAAGAGACGAAGAATAGATGTCAGAAAAAATTAATCCTATATATGCTAGGAACTTGTACCTTGAAGCGCTTCCACTCCAGCTGGTCGCCTCGTTTGTCATCATGTCACCCTCCTTCCGTGACGTAGGACGAGAAACCCCTACATACATTGGAGAGATGCCATTGAGTAAAAAAATGAAAGTAGTTAAATACAGAAAGTGTTAGGTTAGAGGAATGTACTTTTGCAAAGCAAGCTTGATCACGTAAGCCATCAGTCTCTTGTCGAGTGAGTTAGAAGTGTAGACTTTGTTTTCACTCGGAGCGAGAACGAGTAGAACCCAATGGTTGCTTATTAAATGGTATGCAATGCAAGAAAATAAGTTCATATACGGTTTAACTGCGTACAAGTAATTAAAGGGTAAGGTACTACTTACTCCTTATGGTACGGGAATAGAATAAAGTCCTTTTTCGACTCGGCCTTCAATGACCGCTTGATGTAGCCAGCAATGAACTCCGATTGAAGCCTAGCCATGGTCGTAGACACAAGCTCGGGGTCGACGAAGCCAACTAGGTGTTGACCCTTCACGGCTCGCTGCCTCATTGCCTACAACTTGTGTTGAATGTTAAAAAACACAATGCAAAATCCTATGAAAGTGATATGCTCATGTTGTATGGTGAAATATTCAGAGTGTCCATGATCGTACAGTAGAAATATCGATGGCTTTTAGTTGGTACAAATGGTATAGATCCTCAAAACTGACTGAAAATATCCCATACTCCTCGCGGTGAAAATGTCCCGCTCTATACCTCACATTGAAATCGACATGACACTTGATCTCATTCACCTTATCAATATTCAATCTATGGAGTAACCAAGTCCACTTGCCTAGACCATTCAATACCTTGCTAGCCAAAAGGGACTTTCCATATACGTACCCCTTAGAATCTTGAGGGTGCATTGTGGTCTCTGCCAACTTTCCTTTCTGGACAAAAGGAGTTTTCGAGGTTAGGACAAAGGGCTTTCCTTGTATTTGAGGGGGCGCTATTGCCTCTGTCAACTTTGATGTCTTGATAGGAGTCTTTGAGGTCTTTGGTGGATCTTTGGCTGTCATGCTAGTCCTTTTGCGCATAGGACTCGTCATGGTGGTTTGAGCAGGAGCAGGTGTAGGAGCTAGAACCTACGAAGCACATGCATATGTAATGTGTTATAGTACTGGAATGATTGAGAAGACACGAGGGATTTTTATCTTAACTAGTACGACATTCGTCGTGGGCCACATGATGAACGACATCCGTGCTTGTCCGAGAGTATTGATATCTTCATTGGGGGAACTCCAGCACATGAGATAGGAACTCTTCATAGACATAGTCAACCTGCACCCTCATGTAGTCCTTCCCCAAAGGCTCACATGCACCATGTCAGTCTCCTTGCATGGAAATACAACCCCGCGTGTAGCCTCAACGAGAAATCCGTCTTACGTCATGGTGAGCTAGCACTTAGCAATCGCCTGCAAGAAGTGTGCAACTTGATCAAAAACATTGTAGAAGTTACTCTCGTACCTTTAAGTCAGAAAAAATTATTACCTTCAGCTGGAGACCGAACTGATTATTTTTGGAACTGCAGTTGCTGGGACGGTGCATAGGCCTTTCTACGAGAGGCAGGGCCATCTGACTCTGACTCTGAGAGATCATCGCCATCATCTCAGCCCTCAAGCGCTCCTCACGTGCCATCATCTCCTCCTTGATCTCCTTTCTCAATAGCTCCTTCCGTGTGTCCTTGAGGCGCTCTACACGTGCCTCCCATGATCTTTATATGGCACTGGCAGCGTCCTCTTGGAAGAAGGACCTCTTCGTATGGCCCACACTTACGGCAAGTACCCAGCCCTTATGGTCGGGCTTCCCTATCGTCGAAGACAAGATGTCTTTCAACCCTTGGCTCTGAAAGGTCCCCTGCTCTTTCTGCTGGCTTACCTCATCCTGTAAGAAGCAAGTATAAATTACTTATAAAATACAACGAGAGCATCAACTATAATATAATAAGTTAGATGTCTTACAATAGTGGAGACGATCTGCGCGGTCGTGGGGTTTGGAACTACAAGCCACCCGTCGGAAGTTTTCTTCATCCTTGCTAATACCCCATCGCGTGCATGCTCCTCACATATGTGGGAGTAAGGTATCATCGTCTCGGAGTTCGCACACTCCTCGGCTAGTTGCATCCACTCTACCTTCTTCCCTTCATAGCCACAAATGTATGTATGTATGTATGTATGTATGTATGTATGTATGTATGTATGTATGTATGTATGTATGTATGTATGTATGTATGTATGTATGTATGTATGTATGTATGTATGTATGTATGTATGTATGTATGTATGCATGCATGCATGTATGTATACGCTCCTCACATATGTATGTATATATGTATGCCTATTTTACACGCTGGCCAGTGTCGCGTGTTCCTAGTGTATGGCCCAAAAACAAGCTGCGTCGCCCAGAAGTCAATCTGGTAGTAAATAACGAATCCCTCATTTTTAGGGTCTGTTTGTTTTAGCTTTGGATTCTCTATAAGTTGGTTCTGGATTATGGTTGTAGAGAAGCTGATTCTCCAAAAACTAGAATCCAAAAGCAAGTGGATTGTGGATTCTAGTATCTATGGGTGGGCTGGATTATGAGAATCGAATTCTAGAATCCGGCTGTTTGTGTTTTATTCTGCTTTTAGGGCCAGAATCAAAAGCAAAAACAAACATGCCCTTACTATTTAATACACCAACGTTTACTGTCTTGTTTACTACATTTTACTATAGAACATTGAATGAAGTTACTACTGAATCAGCAACGTGTCAAACCATCTAATAAATGTGTTTCCTGGTTTGTACATGAATCTGTTTTTTCTTTATTTTATCCATAACTTTTTATTGGCAGATCCGGTTCATGAAGTAATTTCATTATTAAATTACTGACAATGAGAGAAACAACATGATATAAGTCTCGCTAATAAACATCACATAAATCAAATTTTACTGACAAATGAATATCAATTTACTACTGCATGATAGTAAAATATATATCTATGGATAGTAAAATCTATAAATATGGATAGTAATCATGAATCCCTCATTTTTCTATTTAATATACTAACGTTTACTGTCTTATTTACTACATTTTACTATAAAACAACGAATGAAGCTACTACTGGAATCAGTACCGTGGCTAACTAACTAACAAATGTGTTTTCTAGTTTGTACACGAATCTGTTTTTTCTTTATTTTAGCCATAACTTTTTATTCGTAGCTCCGATATACGAATGAATTTCACTAGTAGATTACTGACGACGAGAGGAACAACATGATATGAGTTTTGCTAATAAATGTTACATAAATCAAATTTACTGCTAAATGAACATCAATTTACTATTGTATGATAGTAAAACATATAAATATGGATAGTAAAATCTATATGTAAGGATAGCAAAATATTTTACCAACCAGGAAAATTACTATTTATTAGTGAGACTTATATCATTCTGTTTCTCTCATCGTCAGTAAGCTACTAGTGAAAATCGTTCGTTAATCGGAGCTGTGAATAATAAGTTATGGCTAAAATAAAGAAAAACGGATTCATGTACAAACTAACAACACATTTATTAGTTAGTTTGGCCATGTTACTGATTCAGTAGTAACATCATTTGTTGTTCTATAGTAAAATATAGTAAATAAGATAGTAATGCATGGATCGGTCAAAATGGAGCAATCCGATACACTGATTAGTTAGATAAATTACTCGGTAGGTCTGCGTTACTGGCTAGCGTTTAGACTACACGTAGCTATAGAATAGCATACATATACATATACATATACATATACATATACATATACATATACATATACATATACATATACATATACATATACATATACATATACATATACATATACATATACATATACATATACATATACATATACATATACATATACATATACATATACATATACATATACATATAACATCAATGATTTTATCTTTGTGAGCATCCTATTGTACTAGCTAAATGGAGCTTAAGACTGAGTCGTTTACATTTCATCACTTTGGGCGTTTTATTTAACATAAAAGGCTCCACTATATATATGTTTACACAGTTGCATGAAATAGTCAAACATTACGGCAACTTCAGAAGACTCGTTTTTCTAACCAAAAGATTTCACTACCACACAAAAGAACATCACAAACGATTAAAAATAGTCAGCACAAACAGTTTTGGAACTGTTTGCGAAAAAAGATGATCAGTGGTCATGTGATAGTTACACATCATGAATGGTTATCTAGATTGTGTGTGATAGTTATACATCACAAATAATTAGTATATAAGAAATCGTATGTGGTAACTTTAAATAACAGACAATTATAATTACCAACCGTCTATGATGAGGATAAATAACAGATGGTTCGTATCTACGAACTGTCTGTGATATGCATTTATTTATACATAATTTCAGTTTGATGGATAGCCTCGGGAATCATGCTAACCATGCCCTTTGCACATATACACAATACATATTGACATAGATATAAGATACATAGTTCAAAGTTGAGATAAATACATACAACACAAACTCAAATAGACATAAGACAAATGCACAATTCGTAGTTGAAAATTCACAGTTGAGATATATACACACAATACACATTCAAATAAAATAAATGATTTAAAATTAATAATTCAAATACATCTACACGCACTTTACACAATTTACAATTGAATAGTATACACAATCCGCTATACAACTGATGGACTGTCCAAGGCACTAAACTCACACTCAGCTCAAATTATATCAGCTAGGAAGAAGGTGGCAAACTCTCTTCGATCCTTCACAAGATTCTCAAGGAAAAAAGAAGTAGAAACTACTTGGTCAATACTAAATGCATGCAAGATGCTTGTGTCACTAGACTACTCCTAGTATTGTACTCTTACCATATCTTCACTCTTAACTGAAGTAATGAAGTTCTAGGCTGATGGTTGTACCTGAGAGGTGGTGGAGGAGAGGCGACAATGCGGTGCAAAGAGGATGGAAATGGCGATGGCATGGTTCCGAGGGCAATAGAGTAGTGTAGAGAGGACGAGGATAGCGACGGTGCAGTGATGAAGGTGACGGAGTAGTGCGGAGAGGACGATGGCAATGGCGATGGCGTAGGTGATGAGGGCGACAATAACATAGAGAGAACAGTGACGGTGCAGAGAGGAAACCCTAGATTTGGATGGGGACAAACTAAGTGTGAGTATCTAAATCGATTAGACGAGAAGTTAAATATACAATCTCATCTTCTTGTTATTACATATGGTTAGAAGGTGTCAACTATCTGTGATATTTGATCATATTGCAGATGTTTGTTATAAAGGAACCGTCTGTGATAGTGTGTGATAGTGCATATCACAGATGGTTATTTAGGTAATAATCGTCTGTGATACACAATATTTTATGAAATAATTTTTCAATTTTACAGCTAGCCTTAAGAATCATGCTAGTCATGCCCTCTATACAAATATAACACAAGACAACAACATTTCACATTGAAAAATAAGTACAATAACATAGTATAATTAACAATAAACATTTAATAAAACAAATAAATCAATGAGATAGTTAATAAAACACATGTGAAAATTAATAGTTGATCTCAATTAACAACAGATAGTATAATATATCTCACAGTTAACAAAAGTACTATAATCGCCACCCACCAACAAGTAAGTACTCATACATCCCGTCTGCTCTTTCGAAACATAGTAATAGATGGTTGTGGTTTAATAGCACTAGAGTGGTCAGGGTCTTTAGACTCTTTAAAAAATATGACTTGATAGACACATTTGAATGTCACATCTTTATTTGCAAACTTCTCATGACAATCATCCAGATCCTTCCTAAGAGTAAGATCCTTTATGGAGACGAAAATGTGACCATCATAATGCACAGAGAGGTTGAATGTGCCTTTATGGTTCTTTGCATATGTAACACGTAAGACCAAGAACACCCTACCAAAGTCCCCACCATCCACAATCAGTTAAAGAACATTTACCACAGGACAATACTGGATATCTAGAATTTTGGCGATGCAACTTGACATCGTAATTACAAATTCATTGGATGATGATCCTGCCATCTGCTAAATATATTTAAACAATAGCTTGTACCAACAAGGTTTGATCCGCAACCACACAAATAAACTTAAAAAAACTACATAATTGAACCTATTACATGGATTATTAAGAAAGTCATAAAAGAAAGTCGTTTTTATTACGTGCAGTCCAACGTAACATGATAGTTACAAAATACTACTAGAATATGATAACCTAGTTACAATGAAATAAAAAATAATAGAGTTTGCAATGTGTATAGATATTATGACAAAATATGAATGGATCTTATGACCAAATAAGCAATGTTTCTACTAAGATACAACAGGTGCAAAAAAAACTATGATTACTGTCATTATATAAAGGGTGAGGCATATCAATGGATCATAAAAGAAACTATAAATGACAGAAATACAAAATGAAGAAGATGAGTGAACAAATCGGAGCAAAGGATGACGTGGAAACAATGAAGAAGCTTGGATCGCCTACGGCCTCTTCCTGAATCCTCCCAAATGAATTCGAGATGGCAGTGGATGCGACATTTGAGAAGAAGATGAAGAGGTAACAGGGAGAGGAAAAGCATATAAAGTTATTGTAGCAACCTAGGCGATTTTCAATTTGCAACTACTCAAGTTACTAAAGACGATTTCAATATAAAATTGTCTATGATAAGTTTATTTTCACCACTATGTGTGAAATATCACAGACGGCTTCTTTGAAAGAAACCGTCTATGATAAGTTGACATATCATAGGGCTATTGACAATCCGCGATTATCATAGACGGTTGTTTAAAATTAACTGTTTGAGATAGTTTCAGAATAATTTTTCCTGGGTTTTGCGGACGGATTTTCATGCAAACGTCAAAACCATCTGAGATAAGGCGTCAGAGATGATCCATTTTGTGGTAGTGTTTTTGAGATACCATTAAGTAGACATTTTCGTACAGGAAAGTGCACACCATTTGGCAGTTTCAGAAATGCAGTTCTAACACAAAAGGTACCTGAAGAAAGCCACTAAGATCAGATCAGACTATGTTAAATTTGATTAAACTAGCAGCAAAAGGAACAGCACGACAAGCCACTACCACGCTGATCCTTGCTTAATTCCGTTATTTTCTCAAATCTTTTCAAAAGAGTGATTGCATTGGATACCTTTGTTTTTCTTCTCTTTGAGCCAAAGTTGCTAGGTTATCACTGTCACCCTCTCGTGCATCTGCCAAGTTGGTGTTTGCTGACTGTGTAAGTCTCACTCGAATGTGGGCCCATCCAAATCCTAACTACTTTACCTGGTTTAGTCTGTACCCCTCGTAATGCAAGCCCCTCTTGGCCACTTCCGAGCGAATGCCATAACAAAGTTCTTCTCATGATAACTTGCTCTAATATTGTTCTACCTTTTCTTTTGCATAACATTGCTATTCAGATTTGTATCAGATTCTGTGGCTAGCTAGCCAGCTTCACCTATATCTTATTAAGATATGGCCATATGGTGTGCATCCTTATATGCTATGAAAAATATATGGAAAGCAGCTTTGTTTAGATCAAATAAAATTCTAGTAGAAAACATTGCAAAGTGTCGGGACCGGATTTATAAATCCGAACCCTATGTGTATAACCTGTGCTAGTTCAGAGAAAACTAGCACACACAGTGGAAACAGTGATGAAAACATATCTATATCACGAATCAAATAATATTAATTAAGCAAAACGATATCGCCTTATGGCTAATTATTACAAATAAATAGCCTTATGGCTTGAGTTCAATAAAGTAGCAGTGGAAACGAAATAACAACAAAAGGATAAGCCCATCCATTTGCCCAACAGGCAATCAACTAGGGTACGCGTCCTAGCAATCAGGATCACCTTTGTCGTAACTACAAGCGAAGAACTCGTAGTCACTTTCAGCACACTCCTTTGTGTAAAGTTGGGATGTTGCAAGGGTGAGCACAAAATGTACTCCGCAAGTTTTGGAAACATAATGCATGATAATATATGCAAGGCTAAACAATTGAATGCATAATATGGCTCTTTTGGTATAGAACAATGTTTAACTTTAAATACGAATAGTAATTTTATAAAGCATCATTTGACCAAAATGTAATTGAATAATAATTGAATTTATATGTCAATTAAAAAAGTTCCAACCACCTGATTGGCTCCAACCGCCAAACCACAACCTGAGAGTTCCATCCACTCACGTATTCTCAAATCATCATTTTCATTTAAAATAAAACTATAAAATCTACAATGTGCAAGTACACCTCGCTTGCCCTTGACCGTGGGTATGGCTACATAATTAGTTTTAACTGTGTAGAGTGTGTACAGCTTTACCCACAAGAGATGATCGTCTCTTGTTGTCATGCAATTAACACACTTCCTTTAGTGTGTCGGCAGAGAGATCATAACAAAGCCATTACATTGTACAACCTCGCTATTAACCTCGTTCGCTAAGGTTTCACCGCTGAAGGGTTCCAGCCACCTAGTCAGAAACCCCCTCTTGTGCCATGTGGGGAAAACCTATTTCCATCCGACACCCAGATTCCACCGATGGCGAAGCCAATAATAAGATGCACAAATTAATTTGTCAAGTCGTACCCATATAGACTTGTAGTTGTACGGTAGTGCTTGGTCCATGATAACACACGCTTCGGTCTTTAATTGACTAGGGCGGCACATTCACTTTCAAGGTCTCGTGCATCCAGCACCCACCAAACATCCATCCGTCTCGGTCTAAACCATATTTTCTACTTTATTTCATTTAAATAACAGCAATAATACCAATTACCGCAACTTCACAAATAAGTTTAAATAATGTTTAAAATGATTCCCATAATGACATAATACCGAAACGCTTAAGCTGGACTAAGCAATTCTACCATGCCATGCTACTCTACTGGTTATCACCAAATAAAAATAGCTAATATCATCTAAGGTGACAAAGGTTCAACATGATCAATACCAATGAAGGTATAACAAATTTTGGAATTTAACTATACCTTAAAACTATATTTAAAGTACATTGCATAAAAGTAAGCATGCATAATTTAAAACAACATAAGCATTTTATAAAATTTGGGATCAACATGTTCAAGAAAGACTTGCCTTCGTTGCCTCCTGCTGGTTCTACCTTCGACTGTTGATTTGACTGAGCTTCGACTACATCGTCTACACGCGAAACAAGAACAAATAAATAAAATAAACTTAAACAAAATTAAAAAATTGAAAAGAACAGTACTAGAAAATAGATCTTGAATTTAGATGAATTTAAAAATTTGAATCATTGGAATCGGAACTCGAACGAAGGAGAATGGGCTCCTGGAAGATTCCTCGGATCAAAAATTCAGAAAAAAGAAAAGGGTTAACACGTGGCATTACGTGATTGGCTGAATTTTGGAATTTCCAAAAAAAGATAAAAAGGAAAAAGGAACATCGGCTGACACGTGGGGCCTATAAGTTAGCGACATGGCTCACGGTGGGCTGCGTCAAACGAGGGAGCTTGGGGTGACGTGATGGGCCACGCTGACATAGACGCTATGTGGCGGCTTTAGGGCAGACGTGGCAGCCGACGCGGCTCTCAAGCGACAACTGACATGGCGCGGGAGGCGAAGTGACAGGGCGCTGACGCGGTGGAAGGCGAGGCGACGCGGCCGACGTGTGGCACTGATGTAGCGATGCGCTGGTGGTGACCGACACGGGAGGCAAATCGCACGAAATTCGAAATTTGAAAATCGGAAATATCGAGCCAAAAATCGATCGAAAATCGTCAAAAATCGTAGAGTTTCAAAATCAAATTTTTTGAAAAATAAAATAAAAAATTGACCATTTTCATGGAAAATCGGTTGATTTGCATGGAAAATTAACGAACTAGTTGAATTTTTTTGGCGGTCGATTTTTTGAGCGATTTGCGTTGATTTTCTTCGGAAATTGAGTGATTTTCACTGATTTTCGCCCAGTTTACATCGGACAAATTTTTCCATTTTTTGAATTTTTTTGGATTGGACCGGTTTTACCGAGCGGTTTTAGAAACCGAATCGAGCCGATACGACTGAAAATCACGAAAATCGAGCGATTTCTGACGATTTTGTCAACCCTGGATGTGACTATGCGAGGGTCACATGGCCGGACATATTGTGAATAACCCACTTAATACATTCAAATACATTATTTATGAGGGTACGTTCCACATCCTCACATCCCTTTGTATATGATCCATCCAAATCTCGTAGGATGGTTTAGTTGAAGATTTAACCAGTGGAAAAGGTTCATTTTTCAACCTTGAACTGTGGTCTAACCGTCTAAGTTTGTTTTTCAACCTTGAACTGTGGTCTAAGTTTGTTTTTCAACCTGTAACTCTAAAACTATCTAAAACACAACCCTGAATTATCAAAATTATCTAAAACACAACACTTGACACATTCCACGTTTGTTTTGCCCCCAATGTGGCATCCACGAGGACCTGGTTAAGCCAGGGTAGCATCCTAGTTAGGTAGTAAATAAAAAGGGTTCCCATCAGCAAAACCGGGTCGACCCGTCCTGAAATGGGTGGAGGATTGTGTTTTAGATAGTTTTGATAGTCAAGAGTTATGTTTTTAGATGGCTTTGTAGTTGCGGGTTGAAATTTGGACTTGGACCTATAACATCCCAAAAATTCTAAAAAGTTATATAATGTTCCAAAATATCTTTTTCTGTATTTTCTTGATTTTTCCAAGGTTTTCAACATTTAATACAATTGTTTCTTTATATCCAGCCGTTGTTTTCCAATTTTAAAAATTTATTTGGGTTCTAAATAATCTTAGGAGCCTCTCCAAAATTATCAAAAAATTTGAAGATGGTTTGCTAATTTTAGAAATTCAAACTCCTTTTCTGCATTTAAATCAATTAAGAAAGCCATTACAAACCAGTAAACACCAGTGGGCCGAATCCTTCCTTTCGGCGCGGCCCATCACTGTTCCAGTCCATCCGTAGTCTGCGCACCTGCCTTTCCTCGAGCCACTTTCCTTTTCCGCTTCCCCACGTAAAAGCGTATTTCACCGAAACCATATTCTCTCTTACCCTTTCCCCATGCTTGCTGACATACTAGCCCCACTCACCAGTTGTCGTCCTCCACGCACATGCGCATGGCATGGGAGAGGCTCTGAGCTACTGTAGCACCATTAAGTTTTGACCATGTCGCTCACCAAATTGGACCCTTTGTGCGCGCCAAGACAGCCCCATGACGACACGCCTTCAAAGCTGAGCTTAGCATCCATCAGAAGTCATCGCCGTGTGTCTTATTGGCAAAATCTCATGATCAACTGTGAGAGATCAACAAGTGTAGGGCCTTCGTCTGTGCCTTTAAATCTTAACCGAGGGCACCATTCTTCTTCCAAGCCCATCGCTTCACTTTTGTCCGGTCACAGCCCTACCTTTCATTGAGCTAACTGGAATGCCACTATCATCCTCGGTGCACGCCCTTTGCCATGCTCTACCGTGGACCATGTCCTTCTTGGTGAGCTAACTCCTCGGCACTCACGTTACAATACACCATTTTGGTTTCTCTTCACTACGCCTCAGCTAATTTGGTGATTTGTGCAGTGTATCGCTTGTGCCACATCGTCTTACCCAACTCTGGCCACCACATCACCTTGTGGTCATTTGCAGCTCAAACCCTCTACAATGTTCAGTCCGCATGAAGCTTGTCGCCACCGAACTCGCCATCACTGCCCTTTCCTCTTCAGTGAGCTTTAGACTTGAACATGGTCATTTACACGCTTCTAGTCTTCTCTGGAACCTTATGTGCACCATGGTTTTAGCAAATTTTTGCCTCTGAGCTTCACCCCCATTCTAGCTCATCGCCATCCCAGCTTCTCCATCGCCAGCCATTTCCCATAGCTTGTAGCCACCACCAGTCGCCTGGGTAGGTACCTGGAGTTCTCAGGATGCTTCTTCACTCATCGTTCAGCTTGTTTGAGTCATCTTTAATGCTAGTTTCCTTCTACCTCTTCTGCCAACATTCTTTGTCTCCATCAGCTCGACTATGACAACCCCATGCCGTGCTACCACCAGTGATCTCGTCGTCACCTTCGTGACCCATTTTTTTGGTTCTTGACACCAATCCCTACGCCATTCGCTGCCTGTGAGCCCAACCAGAGACCTCCATCGTTCTCCTCTGTTTCCTTCTTCTATTCTCTCGTTTTCTCACTCTGACATCTACGGCTCACATCCAGTTGCTTAAGTCAAGGTCAACAAAATAATTAGAGTAATTAGTAAATAATGTGAGTATGATAGGTGGGACCCCTCATAGTTTTGTAATTAAATCTAGTTTCAGGTTTTGTGAGAATGACAGGTAGGACCTACCCAAGAAAAATTAGTAAAAATAATAAAATTTTGACAGGTAGACCCCACTCCTAAATAAAACAAGAAAATTAGAAAAACCATCTTTAGTTCTGTAGCAATACTTTTGCCCATAGGAAAGTGTAATATGGAGAAATACGCCTTTGATGTCACCTCAGCACAGTACAATCTCTTTTTTCAAAAAATTTCAGCCGAGCTAGATTCAAATACTTATAACTTTTGCATATGAACTACAAATCGAGTGAAAGCACATTCTAACTTTTTATAAAATCATGAGCTTTCATAATCTACAAAATATTAGGATTTTCTCACTGTTTGAATTATTTTGACTCTGATTCGCACTATTCAATGTTTCGCGTGTAGATACCGACGTCCTAGAAAATTCCGCCAACCAGCTTGAGCAAGGCCAAGTATTGAACAAGCAAGAAAAGCATCCCCTTTGATCACTTTGATATTATATTTCACTGTTATGTATGTTGTGTTCAAAACTATTATGCATGCGAGTATATTCAATAAAAATCGCTATGTTGCTGAGAATGGTATATATATGTCCAATTGCTATATATACCCTACCTTGATAAATTGATACCCTATCATTTTAACCTTAGTAACTATTATCTAGTGCTCAAGCAATTAAATGAGGAAAATGGGAATAGTCGTACGGTAGATGCTTAACCTTGCTTATACCGATATCACATAAACTGGATAGACTATTCTCATAATGTTTGCTTGGGAAATGTTTTGGTTATGGTCCAGAGGTGGTACCTCTATTTTTTTGCTAAGAAATAAAATTGAAAACATATTTTAGACTTAGGCGAATGGTTGTAGATATCAGTGCTGGTGCACAAAATGTGGGTATGTGTTTGTCTCGCCTGAGTCACTAAGGACTGAGTCTATGGTGTAGTTAGAACCAAGAACCAATATACAAAATATATGTGTCTTTTATGGGAAGGCTCTAGCATAATAAGTTGTCGTGGTCTAGCAACCAAACCATATGTGGTACTTGACAGGTGAGATTCGGTTTGTGCAAGCACAGAGTGTGTACTCCCTTCTTGTACAGACCTCGTTGGGTAAGTGTGGTGTCCCTGACATAATGTTTGATCTCTTGGAATGTTGAAGGGGTACTCCTTATCCAAAAGAGGGTATCGACGAGTAGTTTGTTGTTAGGACCGGCAAAGTAAAAGCTTTGTCATAAGTTCTCAAATCGGGTATTGATGGTATCACGTGACATATGATGGATGTTTATGTCATGTGAGTAAAGTTGTATGGCCTCTGTAGAGTGTACGAATCTATTTAAGTAGCCATATCTCCGGTTGTGGTCGACCTGGTGATTCCTCCTCTATAGTAGTTTTCTCATTTTTAAAATAGTATTGGGAGTACGTGGATTGGAAATCTATGTATGGATTGTTCGCCACAAAGAGTTTTGCATATTCTTTATCATTACTTGTTATCAAATGTTAAATACTTTTACAACTTTCTGTTTAAAATCTACTATTCGATATTGTGAAAGAAAGCTTGCTTTATGCAAAATGAGAGAACATGGTATCCTTTGACTCAGCCTTGCATACTATATACTTTTGTTTAAAAGTCTTTCTGAGTCACAATTTTCATACTTAACCGTTGCTTGTTGAACATATTCAGAAGATGTGAAAGATGACCCGATGCACGGTTACTTTTATGCCATAGATTACGATGACAAGGACATTGATTTCTAAGATATCATCCAGTCGGTTGCCTGTGGACGGGCTAGACATGCTCGTTGGACCTTATCACCTTTTGCTATCATTTTCGCTTTGGTCTTTTTCTATGTAAAGTTATTTGGCTGGTCAGCCCCTTCATTGTCAAACTAGTCTTGTAAGACTTAATTTTAGATGCTTATCACTAAATATTATTTAACTTCTCGCTATATATGGATGTGGTATGTCAATGTTGGATGTGTGTGTGCTAGCGACTGATTGTGGGACTGGCACAGTGAACACATAGGGTTCGGATACATAGTTTCCGGGTCTGACAAGACCATAGTTCAAGGTTAAAAAATGAACTTTTTCCTTAAAAAGTTGTCACTCAAAGATGGGTTTGCATGAGATATTCCCCCAATAAAATGTAGTAAGTGTCATCCAACAAATTTGTGAAAAAAAGGGAGAAAACTAAATTGATGGATCAACCTCAAATTTATAATAAATTTAAATGGAAAATTTTCATGTAGAAACATTTAATTTCTTACGAAAATGGAAAGAAAAAGGAAATAGGGTCCAGTAGTTTGAAATTAACGCATGAATCTCATCATAATATCATAGGAAAGAAAATAAAGCGTTGGTGTTTTCCTATCCCAAAACTCCTAGGCAATTCGCACATCTCAGACATGATAGAAATGAACAATTTGAATAAGTTAGTGGCCTCTGTTCTAAAAAAAAGTCAGAGTCAGAGATATATTATTATAATTATAATTCTCCTGGTTTATAAGTGAACATATATATTGCACGATAGCACATCATAGTCAGCAAATATCTGGAACAAGCACATCATGTGCATTTGCAAATAAAATTATATTGTTCGAGGCATCTTCTTAATATATGCCACATACACCATCATCTGCCCTTTTTGGAGCATCCTAGTGTTGAACAATTATGTGCATACTGTCGGGACCCGAATTTGCAAATCCGGACCCTCTGTGTATAACGCACTAGTCCAGGATCACGCTAGTGCACACAGACTCAACATAGATGCTATCATAGTCACACACAGCGGAATATGGCATAAACTTCAGTAATTAATAATAACTGTTGTCTTACATGAATAAGGCCTCACAGGGCTTTATTAAAAAGTATCAATGAGCAGCAGCGGAAATAAAATAAACAGTTATGGCGCTCCAGTTCGCCACAGGCAACTGACGGGGCTCGGACCCTAAGCATTCGCATCCAAATAATCTTCCTCCACGAAAGGCGTAGATTCTTCCTCTTCTGAAGTTGTTGTTGTTGGGGTGAGTACATAAAGCACTCAACAAGTTGTGTACAGAATGCAAGTCTAATATTCTACATGCTTGGCATATTTCAAGGGAAGGCTAACAGGGCTATTTTGCAGTAAAGCGGCATTTATCAAAAGAATACATTAAGTAGATTGAAAGACAGTAAAACAAATAATGGTAAATAGTAATTTCAACATTTCAAGTAAACAGGTTTTCCAACCTAAGTCGACCTTTCATGGCAACCCCGCCATTCCATCCAGTTTTTAGTTAACAAAAGACTAACCCTTGACTGTAATTTCCGAGCATTGCCCAATACCGTGAGCACGGCTATTCGAATAGATTGTACACTCTGCAGAGGTTATGCACTTTACCCACACGATACAACCAAACACCACCAAGGCGAGTGATCATAACAAAGCCTTTACAATGCTACACCTAGACCCAGTACTGTTCGCTAAGGTTTCAACACTAAATGGTTAAACCACCACAACAGGGCCCCCCTCCTGCGCCATGTAAGTTAAACCGTAAACCCGGGACTCACTATTCACCACGATAGTACCAAAATCTAGGCCCCACAAATTATTCAGCTAGGCTGTCCCATTCCAGACATGTGGTTGCGAGAGAGACTCAGGTCAAAGGCTTGCATGGTTAAGTCCTTAAAGTGATTAAGGCAAGACTTCTACATACCCCTGCCAATCCTGGCCCACCTTGGCACACTGCCCCTTGCCACTTGCCCCAATCTAAACTCATTACCACCCCAGTTGATTACCAAGTACCATGTGCTATCAACAACTCAATCTTGATGTGTGACCTCCTTGCCACAACAACTTGATATTACTGTGTGATAACACATGACACACCAGTTCATAAACATTGTTCCATATTCCATTAGTCAAGATTAAGTAGCAACATTCGGACACATGTGATGACGTGGCATGGCAAAGCAATCTACGACGATCTAACCAGTCCCATGTTGATTACTAATATTAATCTGCTAGTAACTTAACCATCCTAGGGTGACAATTTAGATTATGGCAGACAATGACAAGGTAGGGTATACTCAATAGGTTGACTACCTAAATCCCAATTTAATTTGAAAGCAGGTCTACACATGAAATAACTTGCACATAATGTAAAATAATGTAGCATCTTTGCAACCATGGGTTCAACATGATCAAACACAACTTGCCTTGGAGTAGGTGCTGGTCTTGGTCTGAGCTTGGGTCCTGAAGCGACGAATCTTCCTCCGGAGCGCCGAGCAACTCAACGTCTACGCGAACCGAGGTCGAAGAAGCAAATAAACATCAAGATAGAAAGCAAACAAACTCCAAAAATAAAATAAAATTCATCAATAAATAGAACTTGATTTTACAAATTTTTAGAAATTTGAATCACTCAATTCCGAGTTAAGATGCAAAAGATATAACTTTTTGAAGTTTTAAATAAATCTGAAAATACAGAAATTAGAAAAACAGATTTTCCCGAATTATTTTTCTATTGGAAAAGATCTTTATTGCGCAATGCTGACGTCAACCCTGGCCTAGACCAATCAGGGGCTACCACGTCAACTCGACGCATGGACCCGGTCCACGAAACCGCCTCTGGTTCACCGTGGACGCGGCCCACGGCGCCTCGCGCCCCGCACCCGCCACACGGCGACCCCGGAGTGGCTGCGACGCCGCCCGTGCCGATGCTCGACACGCGGCGTGCATCTGTAACATCCCAAAAATTTGCCCAAATATTATTTTATTGCTTAGAGGTGCATTTGTGATTTTCTGGAATTTATTTGGATTTCTCTGGAGTTATTTGAATTAACTTTAAATTATGAATATTAACCTTTTGTTCAAATCTATTTGAATTGGTGCAAAGTTTAAATAAAGTTTTGCCAAAAATATTTTATTTGAGTCCAGAATGTCTCAAAGTATTTTTGAGCATTTTCCTGGATTTTTCCTGATTATTTAATTGCCTAAAAGTAATTAAAGGAATTTCTGGATTTGTTTTAATTAAGAAAACCCGGAATTTCGCTAGGAACAATATGGGCTAGGCCCAGTACAGTGCCTGCGTCGGCCCGCTTCTAGAAACCAGCGTTCCGGGCCGTTGGATCTGCTTTAGGGCGATCGATCGAGTCTTTGAGGAAATCGCATTGATTAAGCGTGACCGCTGGATTCTAGGGTCGGCGAGGATTGTGCCACGCGCGCAGAATCGTGCCGCTGATCGAGAATCGGAGGGTCCTCACCTTTCGTCCCCGACTTGGACTCTTCCGCCGCGCCGCCGTGTTTCCGATGGACTCGAAGTCCGTGTCCACCGCCTGCACGCCTCCCCGTATGCCTATATAAAGTGCCGTCGGTGCGTTGGATTCCCGCCTCGCGCGCACATCTACCACAAGCCGCGCCGTTGATCACCGCCGATCGCCGTAAGAGCTCGCCGCTGATCCGTCGCTCGCCGTTTGCTTTCTCGCCGTCGTGCCGCCGTTGAGACGCCTTCCGTCACGCGAGTTCTGGATCTAGCTTCGCCGGTTCATGCCGCACCGGGCCCGCAACGTTTCGTCGTCCGAAGCTCGCCGGGGCGCCACTTGGAGTGTTGTCGTCTTCATCGCCGGTGGAACACCTCTTCTGCGTCGCCATTAACATCGGGAGAAGCATCAAACCGTCAGATCGTCGCTCAACGCCCCGGATCCGGCCACGTAAGCTCGGTAAACAGTAAACACCTCCGTTAAGCGCTGACCATTAGATCTAATTTGTCGCTCACGATTTCGCCGCGTAGGCTTCGATCGGTAGGGGTTAGATGTGTGATGTGTGGATCGGATTGCGCCGCGCAGTGAGCGAAGAGCATGGCGTGTGGCGGTGTGAGTCTTTGAAGGTCATGCATCGAGTTCACGATAGACCAGGGCGGATCCGTGGACCGGGCGCATGGACCCAGGGTGACGTGGCGCGACGCGATTGGTCCGAACCGATGCTGTCGTCACGATGACGTCATAATTTGATTTTTCCATTGAAGAATAAATCCAGTCAGAAAAACCAGCGGTGCTGACATCATCATGAGATCGTGCTGACGTCATAAACTCTGTTTTTCAGAATTAAAATAATTCGGGAAATCCGGATTTTCTAATTTCAGTATTTATTTCAAACTTCAAAAGGCTATATCTTTTGCATCGTAACTCGGATTTGAGTGATTCGAATTTCTAAAAATTTGTAAAATTGAGATATATTTAATGGTGAATTTTAATTGATTTTTGGAGTTCATTTGCTCTCTGTTTTGATATTTATTTGCTTTTCTTCTTGGGTACGCGTAGACGTTGAATTGTGCGACGCTTCGGAGGAAGATCCAGCAACTCAAGAGCGAGTTTCAGAACAAGATCAGAACCTATTCCAAGGCAAGTTGTGCTTTGATCATGTTGAAACCATGTTTATAAAATTGCTATGTTTGTTCTACCCTATTGCATATATTTCAAATATACAATTGTTTCAAATTAGATTGGATTTAGCTAATATACCAGATTGATTTATACCCTACCTTGTCATTGTATGCCATGATTCATTGTCACCCTAGATTGGTTGAATATAGTTGGTTAATAATTATAATCAACATTGGATGGTTAGTCCGTATTAGTTGCTTAGCCATGCCACGTCATCACATGTGTCAGAATCATTGATAATTAATCTTGATTAATGGAATATGGAACAATGTTAAGAACTTGTGTGTCATGTGGAATCACACAATGAGATTGAGTTGTTGTGGCGAGTCATGTCACGCAACGATGTTGAATTGTTGATGGCACGTGGTGCTTGGTAATCAACTGGGTGATAATAACTTAGATTGGGGCAAGTGACAAGGGGCGAGTATGCCAAGGTGGGCCCAATGGGCAGAGGGTATGTGGATGTCTTGCCCTGATCACTCTAAGGACTTAACCTTGCAAGCCTTTGACCTGAGTCAATCATGCAACCACATGTCTGGTATGGGCCAGCCTAGCTGATTAATTTGCAATGTCTTAACTTTTGTACTATCTTGGTCGGTGTGAGTTCCCGAGTTATGGAGTAATTCACATGGCGCAAGAGGGGGGCCCTAGTTATGGTTTTCAGACCTACCAGTGTTGAAACCTTAGCGGGTAGTACTGGATTAAGCCAGAGCATTGTAAAGGCTTTGTCATGATCTCTTCGCCGACACACCAAAGGAAGTGTGTTAATTGCATGGCACCAAAAGACGATCATGTCGTGTGGGTAAAGAGCATAATCTCTGTAGAGTGTAAATCTATTCGGATAGCCGTGCTCGCGGTATTGAGCAATACTCGGGAATTACAGTTAAGGGTTAGTTTAATTAAAATGAACAACTTGGTTGGGATGGCGGAATGCCATGTGGAAGATGGGAATTGATTTGGGATTGAAAACTTGGTTTACTTGAGAAAAGCTGAATCTATCATTATTGTTATTTGTTTTACCGTCTTTACAATCTATTTATTGTATTTGTTCGTAAATGCTGCTTTGTTGCAAAATAGCCATGATAGCCTATCCTTTGGAATAAGCCTTGCATATAGTTACATAGAATTGCATTCTGTGCACAACTTGTTGAGTGCTTTAAGTACTCACCCTTGCCAACAATAACATCACCAGTTGAAGAGTCTACATCAATGCTGGAGGAAAGATTCCAGGAGGAGACGAATGTTTAGGGCGCAAGCCTTGTCGATTACTGTGGTATACTGAGGGTTGTCTACGTTTTCATTCCGCTGCAGTTTAATATATTATTCAACCTTGCGAGGCATAGTCATGTAAGTGGACCATAAGGTCATTCAACTAGTAGTATGTATCATATGATGTCTTTCATAATATTTCCGCTATGTATGATTGTGATATTTACTGATGTTGAGCCTGTGTGCACTAGCGTGATCCTAGACTAGTGCGGTATACACGAGGGTCCGGATTTGCATATTCGGTCCCGATGTATGGTATCGAGCCATACTTGATGTAGGCCTTGACCCTAGATAGTCTGGTCGTCTCTATAGGAACTTCAAAATTATTTTCTAAAGAAAAGAATTAACTTGAAAGAATAATATGTTCTAGACTTATCCTATTCTTCTATTCCTTTCCTCGTCAAAATTTCTCCCTTTTCCCCTGCTGAATTTCTTTCTCTCTCCTTGCTGGATCGAGTTAAAAACCTTATCCGAGTTGTCTTGGTAGTTGACGTGCCACATCATAGAAGAAAGCATCAAGTGTTCGCCACAACCTCAAGATCAAGAAGGAGGGAATCATCGAGCTCAAGGAAGGAGTAGATCGATGAAGTGTTCCGGTTAGATGACCTATGCTTGAGTAGCCGCTGAGACTCATGTGTGGGAGTCGCGTCGCTTAAGATAGAAGTGTTACCCACAGTAGGCGGTAGTTTTGTGTGTATAGGTTGAATTGGTTCTTCCTTGATTCTTTGAGTGTGCGTTATGTGTTGCGAGCTTTTAGGCTTATATAAGCAACCATACCAAGTTATTATCTTGTTTGCTTAAGTTATTGGGTTAAACCTATCTCCCCGCTTTAGGATCTCTCGCTTCTTACCTATGCTATTCCTCTTCCTAACCAAGTGAAGCAATCAAGCGGATGGTTCGGACTTGAGGAAACTACGAATCGTGAGTGAAAATCAATCCAAGAAGAACCTCAATAATGGATTAGTTCTTCAACCACAAGATCAGATGGATATGCGAGTTTGAGAGTTCTTGACCGCTCGGACTCGGTTGATGCATGCAATGATGAAGCGGATGCGAATATGACTAACCAAGCCAATGTCAACGAAATGTTCCAAGCTGCTACCAATGATTTCCGTCCCTACTCAAGGTTATCAGAATTCATAAGGACTCGTCCGCCGGTGTTTTCAGGAAATGTATTACCATCGGAAGCGGATGATTGGCTCAAGACCATTGAGAGGAAGCTGCTCATTGCTCAGTGTGAAGGCGATGAGAAAGTCCTGTATGCTTCTTATCGCCATACAAGGAATCATTCTTGAATGGTGGAAGAAATATTGTCTTGCTTCATGAAGCCCATGAATATCACTTGGAATGAATTTGTTGTTGCTTTTCGTAATCTCTTTGCCTCACCTGGAGACAGTATGGTCACGATAGATACGGCGCATAATATTATCCTTGTACCTTGTGCAACATCTAAGAGTTGCTCTCGAAGTCTCACAACCAAACAAATCGAAGATCGTGCGTGCATTATTGTGGAGAGATAGGACATACCGCTGACGAGCATGCGATTAATTGCTCCAGCTGTGAAGGAAGTCATTCTCTGGGAGAATGTCCTATGAGTGACATCACATGTTACCTTTGTGAAGGCCGAGATCATGATCCAGCTCAATGTCCTCTGGATCCAATAGTTACCGCTGTAATTCAGCATCAGCAAAAGAATCTTCGAGTCGTAGTTGCTCAAGAGTCGTCAAGAGGAGGCGGAACGTCAGTTGCAAAAGAGGTGCCGCTCGAAGAGCTAAGGACACAATACCTTAATCCTGTTGGCCCTCATCAAGAAAGAAGTAATTGGCAGTCACCAACAGCATGTTTCCTGTGTGATGAAGAAGGCCATTGGTCTAGAAAATGCCCTACGAAGCAACCACCATGACGCCACAAGAAGACAATAATGTGCATGTAGTGCACCAAAGAAGGCACAACAAAAAAACGCTTGTGCTACTCTGTCATGAGGAAGGCCATTTTGTTAAGAAATGCTGCGAAAGAATCTAGAGTCTCCTACAGACGCGGTCCTTCCGAAGTTACCTCACCAAGTTCATAGCCAAACGAGAGCAATAAGGTTGCAAGAGAGGTTTGTACAAAGAATCAATTGAAGAAGAGGCGTCGAATAAAGACACCGCCTCGGTCGATGAATGCTCGGGGAAGATAGGTGGCCCTAAGCTTTGCTATACATGCAGGCAATGGGCACTTTGCCAATAATTGCCCTCATAAGGAAGTGATCGCCCCAGTACAAGTCAATCTCAATTCTGTTCCAGTCAAAAACTTCAACGCCAATGCCAATTGAGGAAATTTAGAGCGATGATTTTAGCCTATGCAAGTGTCATACCCTCGTATGTAAAAGAAAAGTGACTAGAGATGAATTCCATGTAAAGATTTTCGTGCATAAATAAATAAAGTAAAGATGGTTGAGAGGTTGATATGTGAAGTGTTGGAATAAAAGCATTAATGATAAAGGATGTTTCTGAGTATTCCCCTATGTTGACGGTTCACCTGAAGATGTTGCGTGTGCATCGATGATCAGTTCAGTGGTGTTTGTAAAGATATTCAGCTCGAGGAATTATCATGGTCAGAAAGTTCACTATTGCTTGATCTAACCTAGAATGTGATGGAGTTAAGTTGGAGAAAAGTTTCTAGCGAGCGATATTGGATATCAGACCCGAGATGCTACTCCTGAAATGAATTGGTCGTCCGACATAAGGTCATCCCGAGTTTGGTCAAAGAATTGTGTCACTAAAAGCCACAGAAGCGGAAAATGGAATTTCAAATGACTACGGTTCGTGTTGGCGGTGAAGGTCAATAGTGTGGAAGTTGTCACTTTGAAGAGGTATCGCTTGTTAGAGAGTATCAAGAGGTGTTTCCAAGAATCCCACCAGTCGAGAGATCAAGTGTGTGATGGAGTTAGTCCACAGTACAACGCCAAAGTAAAGAGACCTCATCGAATGCCTATTGATGAGCTAGTTGAGATGAAGAAGCGGATCAAGAGTTGCTAGAAAGGTGGTTCGCTAGAACCAATTTGTCACCATAGGGAGCACCTGTTTAAAAATTGGAGCTCAGGAATGTGTATCGATTGTCGAGAGTTTAATGAGGTGATGATCAAAAGGGTAAGTATTCACGCCGGATCGTAATTGGTTTGATCAGTCAAAAAGGGACTGGAGTGTTCTCAAGGATAGATCTTCGATCAAGTTATCATCAGTTCAGAATCTGTGTAGAGAATGTTCTTAGGTCAGAGTTTTCTACGCATTATGGACAGTGTGAGTTTACAATGTGTCTGCAAGAATGATCAATGCCATTACAGAATTTATGGAAATGACGAATGGAGTTCCATGGGAAATTGGTCAAGCTATTATGGTGTATAGGTGGGATGTTTTTGTTTACTTCAAGTCAAAAGGAAAGTATGCGGAACAAGTTGAGATTAGTTTTGGAAAGGTTGCTAGACCAATGGTTGTATGCTAAGTTTAGCAAATGTGACTTTGGAAGGAGAAAGTTGAATTTCTTGTCATGAGATGACTGCTAAAGGAGTTATCGTGGATCCAACCAAAAGCGATGTTACGTGGGAGCAACCGAGACCGCTTAGGCAATTAGGAGAAGAAGTTTGCATGGACGCCGCAGTGCGAAAAGAGTTTTCTGTGATTGAGGAAACGTTTGACGATAGCACTTTGTCTTAGTGTTGCGGATCATAAACGCAATTTTGATATATACTATGATGCCTCAAGATAAAATTTTGGATGTGTGTTAATGCAGAAGGCAAAGTTGTTGCCTATCGCGCGGGACAGTTGAGGCCACATGAAGAGAACTATGCTACGCATGAATTGGAAATTTCTACTGTAGTGCATGCTTTGAAGTTATTGCATCATTATATTATTGGAGATATGTACAGACCATAAGAGTTCGAAGTGCAGACCTTAATATGGAACGAAAAGGATGGTTAGAGTTGATTAAGTATTATAAGGCTGGGATCCGTTACCATCCTGGTAAGGCTAATGTGGTATCTGATATCTTAAGTCGTAAAGGCCATAGTACCAATACACCGATATCAAGTGATCAATCGAAATTGTGCAAGGTGTTTTAAAAATTGAAATTAGAAGTGGTTTACTTTCCAAGGATTTATAGCTGCGTTGGAAGTTAAGCCAAGGCTTGGAGATCGGATCAAAGTGGGTCAGAAGGATGGAGGTTTAGCTGAGGATTTTACCGTGGATGACCAAGGAACCACACGGTTTAAAGGTCGAATCTAGGTATGGAGCAAGAAAGAGCTTAAGCAGTTGATTTTGGAAGAGGTTAATGATTCTAAAGTATTCAATTCATCCAAAAAGGTGATAAGATATATCAAGGTCTTAAGGAAAGGATTTGATAGCCTAAGACGAAGCGTGAAGTGGCTGAAAATATCGCTTTGTGTGACGTATGCTAGAGAATGAAAGCAGTGCATCAGAGATCAGCAAGTTTGTTACAGCCGGTGCAGAGCTCTGAGTGGAAGTAAGAGGCAAATCAGTAATAAGATACCTAGCGTTGAGAATGGCCGAGAAGCCTGAAGTGATATGTTGAGAGCTTGTGCATTAGCTTATGCTACATCTTGGAATAAATGTTTGCCGTATGCGGAATTCAGTTACAATAATAGTTACCAGGCTAGCTTGTAAATGTCACCAATTGAGGTTTTATATGGACGTACCTGTCGTACTCCGTTGAATTGGAATGAGACAAGAGATCGTATGGTATTTGGACCTGATATTCTCAAGGAAGCCGAAGAGCGAGTTGCTATGATTAGAGAGAGGTTGAAGGTAGCTAAGTCAAGGAGAAATAGCTACGCTAATAACCGTCGTCAAGATTTGAGGTTCAAGTCAGACGATTTTGTGTATCTCAGAATTCGCCCTCCTAAAGGTGTCGAAAGGTTTCACGTTAAAGGGAAGCTTGCACCAAGATATATTGGTCCGTTCAAGATTCTGAGCCATCGAGGAGAAGTAGCTTATGAATTAGAGTTGCCTCAGCCTTGGGCAGGAGTGCATGACGTATTCCATGTGTCACAGCTCAAGAAATGTCTCAGAGTGCCAACAGAGCAAATCCCGTTGGATGCAATAGAGCTGCAGGAAGATTTGTCTTGCAAGGAGCACTCAGTCAGAATTTTGGATGTTATGGGGTGCAAGACTAGAAACAAGTCTATTCGCTTTTGCAGAGTTCAATGGAGCAATCATTCCGAAAGTGAAGCAACCTGGGAGCGTGAAGAAGATTTGAAGTCAGAATTTTCGAACCTATTCTCTAGCTAGCCCTGAATCTCGAGTCGAGATTCTGTTAAGGGGGGGAGGTTTGTAACATCCCAAAAATTTGCCTAAATATTATTTTATTGCTTAGAGGTGCATTTGTGATTTTCTGGAATTTATTTGGAATTCTCTGGAGTTATTTGAATTAACTTTAAATTATGAATATTAACCTTTTGTTCAAATCTATTTGAATTGGTGCAAAGTTTAAATAAAGTTTTGCCAAAAATATTTTATTTGAGTCCAGAATGTCTCAAAGTATTTTTGAGCATTTTCCTGGATTTTTCCTGATTATTTAATTGCCTAAAAGTAATTAAAGGAATTTCTGGATTTGTTTTAATTAAGAAAACCCGGAATTTCGCTAGGAACAGTAATGGGCTAGGCCCAGTACAGTGCCTGCGTCGGCCCGCTTCTAGAAACCAGCGTTCCGGGCCGTTGGATCTGTTTTGGGCGCGTCTGATCGAGTGCTGCAGGAAACGGCATTGATTAAGCGTGACCGTTGGATTCTAGGGTCGGCGAGGATTGTGCCACGTCGCAGAGAATCGTGCCCGTTGATCAGGAATCGGAGGGTCCTCACCTTTCGTCCCCGACTTGGACTCTTCCGCCGCGCCGCCGAGTTTCCGACGGACTCGAAGTCCGTGTCCACCACCTGCACGCCTCCCCGTATGCCTATATAAAGTGCCGTCGGGTGCGTTGGATTCCCCGCCTCGCGCCGCACATCTACCACAAGCCGCGCACGTTGATCTGCCGCCGACCGCCCGTAAGAGCTCGCCGCTAATCCGTCGCTCGCCGTTTGCTTTCTCGCCGTCGTGCCGCCGTTGAGACGCCTTCCGTCACGCGAGTTCTTGATCTAGCTTCGCCGGTTCATGCCGCACCGGGCCCGCAACGTTTCGTCGTCCGAAGCTCGCCGGGGCGCCACTTGGAGTGTTGTCGTCTTCATCGCCGGTGGAACACCTCTTCTGCGTCGCCATTAACATCGGGAGAAGCATCAAACCGTCAGATCGTCGCTCAACGCCCTGGATCCGGCCACGTAAGCTCGGTAAACAGTAAACACCTGCGTTAAGCGCTGACCATTAGATCTAATTTGTCGCTCACGATTTTGCCGCGTAGGCTTCGATCGGTAGGGGTTAGATGTGTGATGTGTGGATCGGATTGCGCCGCGCAGTGAGCCAAGAGCACGGCGACGGGGCGGTGTGAGTCTTTGAAAGGTCATGCACCGAGTTCACGATAGACCGGGCGGATCCGTGGGCCGGGCGCATGGACCTGTGGTGACGTGGCGCGACGCGATTGGTCCGAACCGATCTTTGTCGCCACGATGACGTCATAATTTGATTTTTCGTTGAAGAATAAATCCAATCGGAAAAACCAGCGTGCTGACATCATCATGAGATAGTGCCGACGCGTCATAAACTCTGTTTTTCGAATAAAATAATTCGGAAATCCGGATTTTCTAATTTCAGATTTATTTCAAACTTCAAAAGGCTATATCTTTTGCATCGTAACTCGGATTTGAGTGATTCAAATTTCTAAAATTTTTTAAAATTGAGATATATTTAATGGTGAATTTTAATTGATTTTTGGAGTTCATTTGCTCCCTGTTTTGATATTTATTTGCTTTTCTTCTTGGGTACGCGTAGACGTTGAATTGTGCGACGCTTCGGAGGAAGATCCAGCAACTCAAGAGCGAGTTCCAGAACAAGATCAGAACCTATTCCAAGGCAAGTTGTGCTTTGATCATGTTGAAACCATGTTTATAAAATTGCTATGTTTGTTCTACCCTATTGCATATATTTCAAATATACAATTTTTTCAAATTAGAATGGATTTAGCTAATATACCAGATTGATTTATACCCTACCTTGTCATTGTATGCCATGATTCATTGTCACCCTAGATTGGTTGAATATAGTTGGTTAATAATTATAATCAACATTGGATGGTTAGTCCGTATTAGTTGCTTAGCAATGCCACGTCATCACATGTGTCAGAATCATTGATAATTAATCTTGATTAATGGAATATGGAACAATGTTAAGAACTTGTGTGTCATGTGGAATCACACGATGAGATTGAGTTGTTGTGGCGAGTCATGTCACGCAACGATGTTGAATTGTTGATGGCACGTGGTGCTTGTAATCAATCGGGTGATAATAACTTAGATTGGGGCAAGTGACAAGGGGCGAGTATGCCAAGGTGGGCCCAATGGGCGAGGGTATGTGGATGTCTTGCCTGATCACTCTAAGGACTTAACCTTGCAAGCCTTTGACTGAGTCAATCATGCAACCACATGTCTGGTATGGATCAGCCTAGCTGATTAATTTGCAATGTCTTAACTTTGGTACTATCTTGGTCGGTGTGAGTTCCCGAGTTATGGAGTAATTCACATGGCGCAAGAGGGGGGCCCTAGTTATGGTTTTCGACCTACCGGTGTTGAAACCTTAGCGGGTAATCTTGGATTAAGCCGAGCATTGTAAAGGCTTTGTCATGATCTCTTCGCCGACACACCAAAGGAAGTGTGTTAATTGCATGGCACCAAAAGACGATCATGTCGTGTGGGTAAAGAGCATAATCTCTGCAGAGTGTAAATCTATTCGGATAGCCGTGCTCGTGGTATTGAGCAATACTCGGGAATTACAGTTAAGGGTTAGCTTAATTAAAATGAACAACTTGGTTGGGATGGCGGAATGCCATGTGGAAGATGGGAATTGATTTGGGATTGGAAACTTGGTTTACTTGAGAAAAGCTGAATCTATCATTATTGTTATTTGTTTTGCCGTCTTTACAATCTATTTATTGTATTTGTTCGTAAATGCTGCTTTGTTGCAATATAGCCATGATAGCCTATCCTTTGGAATAAGCCTTGCATATAGTTACATAGAATTGCATTCTGTGCACAACTTGTTGAGTGCTTTAAGTACTCACCCTTGCAACCAATAACCTCACCAGTTGAAGAGTCTACATCAATGCTGGAGGAAAGATTCAAGGTGGAGACGAATGTTTAGGCGCAAGCCTTGTCGCTGTTACTGTGGTATCTTGAGGGGTTGTCTACGCTTTCATTCATTGCGATTTAATATATTATTCAGCCTTGCGAGGCATAGTCATGTAAGTGGACCATAAGGTCATTCAACTAGTAGTATGTATCATATGATGTCTTTCATAATATTTCCGCTATGTATGATTGTGATATTTACTGATGTTGAGCCTGTGTGCACTAGCGTGATCCTAGACTAGTGTAGTATACACAGAGGGTCCGGATTTGCATATTCGGGTCCCGACAGCATCCGGGTGACGATCCGACGACTATCGATCTACTCCAACGTGGCACTATCCTGACCGCTCATCTTAGATCTAACGGTCCATCTTAACGGAGAGGTTCACTGCTGATGAGAATGACGCGGCGCGATCTGGACGGTTTGGCGAAGATCCAACGGCTGTGCGAAGCTTCGAGACACGGCGGCGGGATTGCACCGGAGCGGAGGAAGACGACCACCCGAACGGCGCTTCGGCGCGACTCCGGCGAGAAGAAGCAGCAGACTCGACGCGGCACGACGTGAGGAACTCGGATCTGGAACCCTTGCGACGGACGGCGGCTTGACGACAGCGGAACCCGAAGAAAACAGCAGCGGCGAAGAGCAAACTCCAGCGAGCTCCTGCGAGGCTACAGCGGCGACTCAACGGCGAAGGCTAGCACTGGCGGATGAGCTCTGGGATGGCAATCCTCGGGGTGCAGGCGGCGGCATTTATAGCCTCGGCATGCGCGCAGGGAAGGAAACCCTAAATCACGCGGCGGCGGATTCGGAAACCGAATCGGAGACGACAACCGAGAGTCGTCCGATCTGCAACGAGCGGCCACGATTAGATCTCGGCTGATCCAATCCAATCCGCACTTTCCAAAATCAACGGATGAGATCCAACCTTTCCAAAAAAACACGATCCGATTTCTTCCACGATCTTGATCCAGCGGCTCGCGGTGTTAGGGTTTCGATCTCGTCTTTAAATCACACGCGTCCTCTCGTGATCCAGCGGTACGCAAAGACCGCCGTGGCGTGGCTTGATGAAGACCACAAGATGAAGATCTGACGGTAGACGTCTTATTGCGGCGGCGGCCGCGAGCAGCCGCAACAAGGGTCACAAGACGCACACTTGCGATCTTGGGCTCATCCCATCTTCGCTCACGCCGATTTTTCTAACGCTTTTCGATTTAAAATAATTCCTGAAATTAGATTAATTCATTTAAGGCAAATAAAATATCAGGAAAAATCCAAGAAAATTCTCATAAATACTTTGAAACATTCTGAACTCAAATAAAATATTTTTGACAAAACTTCATATGATTTTTATCTATATATAATTAGTTTTCACCAAAGGTTCAATATACTTAATTAAAATAAATTCAAATAATTTCTGGAAAATCCAATAAATTCAGAAAATCACCAAAATGCACATAAGTGAAATTATAGGCCAAATTTTGGGATGTTACACATACCTTCTTAATTAAGTTAGTATTGTTTCTTTTTTTCATGTCATGCATAAATGATAAACTTTCAGCCATATATATTATGACCATATCTTATGATTACAACCCATTTGCTCGATTACGTCCATATCAAGGATCAACTGTAAAATTCAAGGCTCACCGTTCATGTATATGGACAAAACATTTTACTTTATATTTGGGAATTAATTCACCTTAAACATAATATAAGAAACATTTGTTTTTTACTTTCTAAATTTGATTTGAAAGTTTGTGAACCATGTAGTTTGATCTTGCATTAAGTGGCACTTGTTAGTTCCCCTGAATCGATAATAAACCATGTTTTTGTAATGCCCCAAGTTTTGATGGAATTTTGAATTTGAAACTTAATTTGCATTCAAATTTGAATTTTAAAACTTAAGTTTGAAATACATAGCTTATTTTTTGAATCCTAGATTACATATGTGTGGGGCTCATTGAGATGATTGAAATCGACTATTTATTTGCTCAATATGGAGCTCGGAGCGAGAAACTGTGGGTACTAGAAATTGATGGTTAATATTATATCAAAATAATAACAATAAATATAATGATAATTAGTTTGGAGCTCGAAGGGGCTATTGAGCTGGACTCTTAGAGCCTTCGGTATAAAAAAGGGGAGGGACTTGGTTTTTCTCTAGGATTGCATCTTTCTCGCCAAGGTCAGCCGCCACCATTCCCACGGCGGCGCACCTCTCATATGGCTTCGTTCTATTTTCCCTAGGGTAGTACCATGGCTATTCCAAGAGATAGAGTGTGAGGCAATGAAAAGATTGAGAAATAAGAGAAGAGTTACCATGTTTTCCTCATTAGATTTTCATCAATGCGAGGGTAACCCTCCCCTACCCTCACTTTTTCATGTAGATGAATTTTATAGGATTAGTTTGGTAATTATAGTGTAATTAGTTTCATGAATCATGCTAATTCTCGTTTAGGGTATTAGGGGTTTTTCTGGTTTTGCGTAGTTTAGATCTAATTAATTTTCAAGTGCTTTAGAGGTAGTTTCATAAAAAGTTGTATACTGAAGAGTTGTAGATAATTTTTTTTCAAACCAGATAAAGATCATTAAACTCCTTTTGAAGTATGTTGTTCCACAGATCGTGACCACTCGAGTGTGTCGTGGTTTTGGATGGTTAGACCATAAATATGACCGAATTATGTCTTTACAATAACTAGATATTTGTAGAAAATATTGTTATATTTCAAAGGAGTACTTGAATACTTACTTTGGTTAGATAGATTAAAAGATATGGAATTTGTAATCTCGCTGTCCCGTGAACCATCACAATTGGGTAGTGTCTTAGTAATTTATAGATTAAATATAGTAGATTGGTGAATTAGAGTTTTAGATAACTATTAATAATGTATATAATTGTTTAAGATTTCTATAGAGTGCAAGAACATTTAATTTGATTGAGTGGTTTAAAAGTTATGGCTTTGAGAAAGTGATTGTCCAGAATTTGATCATGGTTGGGTGTATTTATGTTATATGCTTATTTTGCCTAACAGAAGGCCGAATTAAATTTTGTCTATAACTAGATAAAGATAGATAAGTTTCTATAGATTCCCGACATGTTATGGTTTGCTATATTTGGTGCTGTATAAAAATAGATACAAAATTGTTGAGCTTGTTATACAGTAAAGCAATAAAACTGTCTTCGGGGCTAGAAACAAGGGTTAAATAAATTAATTTGAATATTTATCCAACTAGAAAATTATAGGCGATCTAGCGTAGTTTTTAGAACATATATGATTTGCTATGTTTGGCCTCATGTGCTAGGAGTTGTGGTCGTCTGACCGTCGGGACAACAAAGAGGAAGTTGTCCAGCAGGAGGGAAAATTAGATTCGAGGTTGCGTATAGGAGTGATATTGATATGATTGATTGTATGTACTATTTTTTTAGGTTGTTAAGTTGAGTTATATTTTGTAGGAGGTGCTACTTCGGGGTTGGCAACAACGACTCGCACTCCATCTCATGTGGTCAAATGGAAAGTACATGATAGAATGGTAGATGGTTAGTTTACTTGTTGATTTATGAATATGGTTGATTTATCATGTTAATTATGAGTATTTTCCTGTTGTTTTTTATTTTTTATGATTAATAAATGATAATTGAGTGGTTAAACATGATGGTAGTGATTTATACCTTGAAAGATAAATATTGCATTATATACATCATAACATAGAGATAGATGGCCTGAGTGGCATATGTAGCATACTTTGTGTGGGCACTCCACAGGAGTGGAGTTGAGGTCCCCTCATGAAAGAGGGCATGCTTGAGTACACATCGACGGGTGAAGTACTCCACTATACCGATATATGCTAAAGAGAAGAGACATGTGCACGAGCATTGCATTTCATTAAGGGAAGCTGCAATTAACATTGAGTAATGCAGAGAATGACATAGATAAGCTATTGATGGTGGTTTTGTTAATGTTTATTATTTTATTATACACTTGCTGAGTTGTAGACTCACCCTTACTTGTTTAATGTTTTTAGGGAACAATGAAGACTACATGCATAGTATGTGAGTGGCGGAGCTAGGAAATCAAAGTGATCTTAAGAGCTCCGCATGTTTGTTTTTGCTTTGGATTCTCTAAAAGCTCTTAAGATCATTTGATTTCGTCATTGTAATCAATGGAGGAGCTAGGAAATTTTAAGAGTCTGGGCAAGCCGAACAACGGCACGCCCCCTACGACAGTGCAGCAGTGGGTGGATTCTTTAAGACGACCCAACCCAAGGAGCAATTGCATATTTACCACTTTAAAAGAGTGCAAATGACGATCTATCATTGTAAACGATGTAATTGCTTGTGTGCCACAGCAAATGAGATAATAAGGTTTATTTACCACTGCAGACATCAATTTTTCAAAAATACCCAACATACCCTTTCCGGTCAATCCTATTTTGCCTATGTTTCTCCCTTCTTCCTCAACCCATCTCATATCCCACCTAATCCCATCCATCCAGACCACTCACACCCTCCACTTTCCTTTCTTCTCCCTCGCATACACCAGCTCTAGCTCGTGAGTATGACCAAGGCAGCGAGAATAGCGGCTGTGGCGGCATGCAACCAGAGCACCATAGCACCAATGGACCATCACCACTCGCCAAGGAGCCCGGGCAATCGCCCATGCTCGCTGGGAGGCGGCTCCGCCGCTGATTGTATTCATCCATCCACCATAATAGTTGTATTTGGTGAGTAATGAAAATACAACATGCATGAATTCCTCGAGAACTCCTAACTAGAGGTGGGCACTGGGCCGGGCCATTTTGGGCCGGCACGAGGCCCGCCCGGCCCAGCCCGACACCTGGCCCGACACGCTACTGTTCTAAACGGGTCGGGCCGCCCGCTGATTGTCCGTGCCGTGTCGGTTCCCGCCATTCGGCACGTGGGCAGCCCGCCCAAGACGGAAGTCTAGGCCGTGCTCGGGCCGCAAGACGGTCCGAATAACCATCCGTGCCTCGGACGGCGCGCCACGCGCGGCGGCACGGCAAGCACGGCGGCGCACGGGCTTGGGCACGCGGCCGAGCACGCGGCAGCGGCGAGGCACGCGATAGCGGCGCACGCGACCGAGCCCGCGGCAGCGGCCGGCCAGCACGCATTCTGGGCCGGCGGAGAAAAAGGAGGTACGGAACGGCGGGGTGGCGTGAAGGTGCTCCGAACGGCAATGCGGGCGGCGCGCGGCCGGGCGTGCAGGCGCGCCGAGCGTGGCGGAGAAAAAGGAGGAAGGGGACACGTCGCCATGGCGCCTTGCGCGTGAAGGTGCTCCGAACGGCGGGCGGCGGCAGGCTCGAACAGCGCGGCAAGGCGCGCGGCCGCGCGAGAAAGCGGCGAGGGGGCACGGCCGGGCGTGGTGAGGCAGGCGTGGCGCGGCGAAGTCGGTGGCGGAGCTCCGAAACGGCGAGGGAGAAAGCAGCGGGCCGGGCACGGCCGGGCGCGGCGAGGCGGGCACGGCCGGCGCGTCGCGACTCGCGATGGCGGAGCGGGCGAGGCGCCGAGGCCAGGGCGCCATGCGCCAGGAGTCACGCCGCGCGGGGCGGGACCCGAGGAGACGACGCGGGCAACTCGAGGAGTCGCCAGGCCTCACGCGCGCACGCGGCCCGAGGGCGGAAAAAGAGAGGTGCTGGGCGGTCAAGTCTCAAGTCCAATCGGTCGGTTTTTGAAAAAAAAGAGTGTAGCGCATGCGACCAGCGTCCGGGTAATTTTAACGTCTCTCGCGGGAAAAATTATTCGAGGGAATCACATGTCTGAATTCAATGTCTCCCTCAACGTCTAATTGTCCCGCGGGAAAACAGAGAGAGGAAAAAGCTCGTTATCAGCGGGAAAACAGAGACTGAGAAGGAATCTGAAAGTACATCACGGGAAAAAATTGTTCGCGGGAATCACACGTCATAATGACATGCGTTTGAGAAAAAGAGAACTGAAATGACGTAAAACATTGAACTCTCTGTGTGCATGCTTGCAACCGAGGGAATCACGCGCGATTTTGAATGAACACGCTCACATTCGATAGAATCACGGGAAGAAAATGACGAGCCTGATGAATTTTAAGTTTTGAACGCAAAGAAGACAACGATTGATTGATTGATTCCATCCCGCTCTCTTTAACGCAATTTTGAACGCGACAGCAGAACAACGGTCATTTTGCTGGACACACCATAAATACAGGGGATGGCTTGCATTTTCTCTGCACAACTCTCAACTCTCTTGCGCTCTCTCTTGCCCATTTTTGCTCGGGCCTTTCGGTATATTCTCATGCATCTCACTCTATTTGCTTGCATTTTTTTGCTCTCTCGTTGTGAAATAAAATGTTTCGCAAAAGCAAAAGTAGGAGAGCACACCCGCGCTCTCCTAGTCCCCCTCGCCAGGATCAAGAGATCGATCCACGCCAACTCTCCCCCATCATGGGAGACTACGGCATGGATGACCGTCATCTGGACGGCACGCACGGCATCGAGGATGCCTCATACACTCCGGATGCACTGAGCTCGGATGCCGCTACCTCGGTGCATGCGGGACGGGCGTCGGTATCCACACCGAACACGCAGCCCGACATATCCATGCAGCCAGCACGGGCGTCCATAGCCGGCAGTCGACGCGCGTGGTGCTGGCAACATATGGACCGAACCGTCGAAACTGTTGACGGACATGAGGTAGTGTATACTGTTTGCAAATACTGTCAATCTAAACTATCTGCGTGCATGTGGTGGTACAGTCATCTAAAGAGACACGCGAGAATTGCTTGAGGAAGATATCGGCGGACGGAGGCGGCGAGGGCGTCTGAACACACTCAACTTCAACACCGACGGTTCGGTAAGCACATGGGTATACAACTCCGACGTAGCTAGAGAAGAAATTGCACGTTACATAGTTACACAGGATCTTCCGCTTAGAACGGGTGAGAGCTCTAATTTTGAGAGAATGGTGCAACGTGGTTTTTGCCCGCAATACCAACATGTCAGTAGAAGAACAACAACACGTGATGTTGTTAAAATGTTTACAACTAAACTAGAAATGTTAAAAGAGGCCTTTATGACGCTTAGTTTTTCATTCGCATTAACATCTGATATATGGACTTCCTCTCACCAAAGAGCAGCATATATTAGTATTGTTGCGCACTATCTAGATGACGAGTACGTACTAAATAAAAGAGTTATAGGGTTTAGGCCAATCTCGAGTCACACACGGACATGCTATCGCTACCGTATACTCGAGGTTGTTAATGAATTTAAAATAGAAAGTAGAATTGTTTCCATTACTCTTGACAATGCATCACCTAACACAACGGCTATAGAGCATCTCTCACCGCTACCGAGTCTTATATTGGAGGTTTTGTACTCCACCGAGATGCGTATGCCATATTATTAATCTCATTATACAGCGGTATGCATGTAATGAAACCTACTTTGGAGGGCATACGTAATGCTATCGATTTTATTACTAATTCACTGTGAAGTTTGCCCGCCTCTCAGTCTTCGCAAGGCCAATAATATGATACCAAGAAGATTCAACCTAGATATGAAGGTTAGATGGAACTCAACTTATACTATGTCGCAACGGTCACGAAGGCTACGAGCACATTATCACCGCTTCGTCAACCGCAATAATGGTGAGGTATTGGTTCTTGATGCGGATTGGGTAATTGCTAGTCATTTTCGTAATTTTTTAAAAAATTTACGACGCAACTAAAAATTATCAGTGTTTATTACCCAACTTGCTTAGTTATCGAGTGGCTTTGGCTTATTGCTAATGCTTTTAAAGAACATAGAGATAATTATGTTTTACGTTCCATTATAGAACCAATGGAGCAAAAAAATTTAAAATATTTTCAAGCTATTCCACATTTGTACTGTTTTGCTGTCATTTTGGATCCTCGGAGAAAATTTTACGACTTGCGAGGCTACGCGGAATAGGTGAGACATTCGATCTTGATTTCTCCGAGGCCTATACTCATGTTTATAACGAGTTTTTCAGAGTTTTCGACAAATACTACGAGGAGTTTGGCACCAGAAGTGAAGCATGAAGATCTACATCAACAACGCAACAAGCACGAGGTGGTTCGATGGCTTCAAACATGTGGAAGAAGTTGAAAGGCAAATCGTCTAGTTCATCTTCCGAAACGCCGAGCAGACCACAATGGAATCCACGGGTAGAGATCAACCACTACCTCGACACGCCTTTCATAGAGTCCGAGCTTGACATGGACGAGGAAAATCAACTTAACTTGCTTTTGTGGTGGAAGAATAACCAACGTATTTACCCCGTGCTGCCCATTTCGCACAGGATGTACTTACGGTTCCGGTGTCCACTGTCTCGTCGGAATCCACTTTCAGTTCGGTGGGGAGGATACTTGAGCCAAGGAGGTCGTCTCTCACACCTGAGATGGTTGAGGCAATTACATGTCTCAAAGACGGGAGCGTGCGGTCGGAGGACACAACGTCGGCCAGAGGATCAGAGATCACGGACGCGTAGCGGACTTTGACAATCTCACCTCGGGTAGTCTATGTATATAAATGTAGTTCTCAGACTCTTTTCCTTACGGGGTACCCACACCAGTGTAAGGTTTTAACGAGGCAAGAACTTTGTACATGTTCAAGATTTAATAAAATTTACTTCTTTTCCCCCCAATATTTGTGTCCATTGCTAGCAATACCGATATCTACACAGGATGTTTCTTTCGCATGCTTTCATTTAGTCATTGCTTTGCGTGTACATTTCTTCTTGTCATTTATTTACTTACTTTGCTAATTTCTCCAGAGATACACAAGAGAACGAATGCGTGTTCGCAAATAACGATCTAATTAATCGGCAATCTACTGTAGCAAAACTGGAGCAATTTACTGTAGCAAACAGTAGCAATTTACCGTGACAAAAACGAAGCAATTTACTGTAGCAAAATACAGCAATTTACTGTAGCAGCAATACTGTACCAATTTACTGTAGCAAGACCGTTTTATTAATCCGGACCGTCGATTCGCTCGATCCGACGATTGGATGCCCATCAACTGCAAACTTGGCAGTCACTGTGACTGCCAAGGATCTCTGTCCATGCGTGTTGCTCGATTGTAGATTTACATATTTATTTAATCAAGGTGGCTATACATTCGCTGCACCGTAGCATCGCGTACGCACGCTACTACAAGCAAATTTGGGTCATTTCCTCTCGTCGCAATAGTGTAAATGGACCGAGCCTGGGCCGGCACGGCACGAAGTAGGCACGAAGCATAAATGGGCCGTGCTTGGGCTCGTCGAAGGCGAGCCGGGCCGGCATGGCCCGACACGACGGGCACGACGGGCCGGCGCGACCCGGCACGGTTCCAGCCCGAAGCACGATGGGCCCGTGCCGGGCTGGCCCGGCACGGCACGACGCCCACCTCTACTCCTAACCATTGGTACAAATTATGTTCCAGCCGCAAAACCATAGGTTGAAATGCAATCGGTACTACACACTTTTGAATATGAAAAAACTTTCCAATCAGTTGAAAACCTAGTAATGGCTATGGTGCAAATATCAAAATCTACTGGGAAATTTTTCTTGGAGTACTTCCAACGTGATTTGAAATATACCTTATATGTGCACGTGAGAAAGTAAAACATATATGTACATTTGAAAAAAAAATATTGGCAAGATGTGATGCAACAGGAAGGCATCTTAAGCACATTGTGACCTTAGAAAGAAATCACAAGCTTCCCCTTTCTATTGAATTACTAAAATCCTCCGTATATTAAATCCCCAAGGATTCCGACGTTTCTATGCGGCCACGTCGTTTTTTAGCTGGCGTGTTCGCTGCGCGCACAGCCACGTCGCCAATTTGCTCCTGCCGTCATACGGTTTAAGTATTTGTCCTCCTCACTTAGACGCAAACGACTACGCGGCGCAGCGGGAATGCGTGTCGCTGCGACACCCGCGGTGCGGCTTCGAGTCCAACCGCCCGCCTGCGCGGTCGCTCCGCCTTGATTTTTGCCACGTGACGCGAGTCGCAGGCATGCAGCTGACGCTCGCGGCCCATGGCGCAGGCTCGCGGATGCTGCATGGCACTCGGTTTTTTGCGAATAAGCCCTAGGAATTTCCAAAATTACATACAGGTCCTTTTTTGCGAAAAAGGCCCGAAAATTCCCGAAATTCGTTATTTTCCGTGCCTACCGTCCGAAAATTCCGAAATTACGTCCGAGTCAGCTTTTTTCGATGGGACCCCTCGAAAAATTTTTGAATTACAATTAGGTCCGTTTTTGGGCTGGATGTTTTTGCAAAAAGGCTCCCAAAAATTCCAGAAAATACATATGGGCCCTTTTTTTGCTGAAAGACCCCCCTAAAAATAGTGTAATTCATTTTCTTTCACAAGGCCGTCCAAAAATTCCGAAAGGCTCCCTAAAAATCGAAATTCTTTTTCTTTCGTGCAGGCCCTTGGAAAATTAAAAAAATACGTCCATGTCCGTTTTCTTCAGAGAAGACCCTCTCGGTCCGTTTACGTGGCAAGGAGGCCCTCCAAAAAATTCAAAAATCCATCTTGGTCCGCTTTTTTCGAGCAGCCTATCCTGAAAAATTCAAAGATTATATCTAAACCCCTTTTTTTCCCGAGAAGATCCCCTAAAAAAACTGGAACTTTGTGAACCACGCGATTTTCACCTGCTAGACACGTGATGGCTAGCGCGGCGTGCGTCGCGCCCACGCATCTAGTTGATTTAATAGGAGCATCACATAACCTCGCAAACAAGATCTCTTCTTAAATTATTATAGTGAAAGACGGAATATTTAAACCACTTATTTGGTTAGCCCCGATTATAATGACACAAATTAATCAAATATCGTTAAATACTATTCATCAGTGGTGGATTCATATCCGAAGGACCTTCGCTATGCTTTTCACGTGGGGCAAGGTTCCTATCAAATCTTCATACGCAGTTATGCACTCCGCAGATGTACTTTTGGATGGAAGAATATATGCAGCTGCGAAAAAAATAGAATTATGCATGCATGTGTTGAGATTGATTAGATCTCTAAAAGAACAGTGACATGAAATTGTTTGACCTAGATTCTTTCAAATCATCCCAGATATAGTGATTTAGACACAACATATGTTATCTAATCTTTTTCAAGTACCAGGGTAACATCACACCTAATTAAATCAGAACATTTTCTCATTGTACTCATCTATCTATCTATATATCTATCTATACTAATTAGACACTCCGAGGAAGCTCACGTTAACCAGAAAGATCTTACTATTTATGCGGGGGAGCCAAGTTATAAGGGCTCAAATTCAAAGAAAGAGTATAGGTCAAGTTGTAATATTCTGAATTATAAAAATATGTGGGGCGGGGCTGGGCGAGCTGGTCTCGGTATATGTGCCAAGCCGGACATGGTCCAGCTGGCTATATTGCTCTTGGGGAGAGGGGTGAGCCCTAGCCACCGCCCCAACCCTAGCCCCCAACACCGCCGCCTCAGCCTCCCAGTGTCGTTGCCCAGTTGCCTTGTGCATCCCATCTCCTGCCCCCCTCGCATCGCCGATGCAGGCTCACTACTCAGCCGTGCCACATCATCGACGCCAAGTCACCATCATGCCGTCACGCCGTGTCACTGTCATCCCGCCACCGACCTACCATTGCTAAGGTGCAGCTGTGCCATCGCTAGTTGCCTCACGCCATGCCTTGTCGATGCCGTCCCGCTGTCGACCTGCCATCACCAAGGTGCAGCTGTGCAACTTCTAGCGGCTGCCGTGTTGGCCCCATTGCGCTGGAGTGTGCCACGCCATTCTAGCTACGACCAAGGTGCACCCCGACGTCATCCCTCTTCTTCTTTTCGTGTTTCTCTTCAAACCGTGCATCTGATCTGAGACCCATTTGCATCGCCATGTTTAGGAGGTGTCGATGATTTTGGAGGATATGGTCTAGGAGTTTCGGGAAGCATGAAAGAGAAGGGAACGTGTGGGGATCATGGTGGACCAACATTGTCGACATTTTGGATGAGACATCGGGACATAGGTATAAACCATAGGTTGATATTCATCATGTTGGCGATGTAGTGGAGCAATCATGTGGTCTTACTAGAGGTAGATGGAATAGTTGGAGAGCACCTGGAAGGTGTTTGATTGCAATCGGGGTTCAATTAATAGAGGTCTCCATTTTCGGTGCTAGTTTTGGGGCATATACGGTTAGTTGCATGGCCTGTCCAAGTTATGAAAAGTGTAGATAACTATATAAAGTTGTTTACACCACGATTTGGCAGGTATAGTCAAAGTCGGCAGGATGAAGTCAACGAATCATAATCGATGTATGTTTGGAAAGATTTGGAGTGTTTGGTTACAATAAAGAGTTCAAGGAAAGACCGTCTGGATTTAGGCCGATACGGATCATGTTTTGTAGCGTGTTGTAGTAGGACACGATTAGCTGATGGGTCTAAAAGATGGTTGCAGGCAGGCTAGAAAAACAATAGACGATCCAATCAACCAGCACTACTTTTTGCCTATTTTTCTATCGACTAGGAGTAGCTGTTGTAATTTAGACTCTTGTAATTCAATTTGATCAATAAAGTTGTGTATCACCAATTGTTGATCATCTTTGGTTACGCCAATCAAGTTTGATTTTCTCTGATCTTGCTGCGCATCGCCCTTTTCAGAGTCGATCTGCCTTTATCCTCTGATTAGCCTAATCGGCTAATTAGATTTACCCTTACCTTTGATTTGATCGGCTTTTAGCTGGTTAGATCTAAGCTGATTGCTCCACAGGATCGGCCTTGATCGAATTTTATACATTTCTTACCAATTGCAAGATCAAATCGGTTGCCAAGCTCTGAACCAGGTGTTCGTCTGGTGTGTTGTGGTCGATAAACCCTACATCAAGTTTTTGGCGCCAACACACTCTTTGCACGCCCGGTGGCACAACAAAGATGTATTCTTTCGGCAAGTCGATTCCACTTCCCGACGTCAATGCAGAAGCAATAATCGTCCCCACGATGGACGATTTAGCTCCAGAACAGGGCAAGGAAATTGAAGACCGAAAAGGCGCTCTAGAGGAGATGATGCTGGGTTGCTATCAGAAGACCCGACGCGACATCACCAAGAAGACTGCATTGCCGACGGTCAATACCCTCGGCGACGCAGGGGTCACTAATAGCCCGGTAAGTCAACACGTGCCTGCACAAGCAGAATTATCGGCTATGATAGAACAATCTGTGCACCATGCCTTGATCAATCAATCATCGGCTTTAGTCACTACCTTGAAGCCGATGATTGCTAATAGTGTTAAAACTATTGCCCAAGAGTTGACTTCGTCCGGGGGCCTGCTCAATCCACTGCATACACTACCAAACTACCATGTTTATTCGGTGGCTCAAAGCAGTCGAAACATGGTGGTTGGTGTAAAACCGTCAGCTCCAATTCCATCATTGATGTCGACCCAACCCACTGTTATACTACCGTGGGATCCTCATCCTAGCGGGGTCACACATTACCAAGCGTACACTGATACCGCCAAGTTGAACGTGTCGGTTAATTTGCCACCGTCAGCTCTGTTTTACGCCTTCCCACAATCGGTTTCCCAGCCGGTTGAGCCTGATAGATACCCGCAACACCATGAGTTGATTCCACCTAGGAATCCGGTCCCGCATAAGGTGGTAACCTATTTAGAACCCTTTTTTCCATTGCCGGAGCCGCCGGTTAGAAGATACGATGAATATGATCAATTTCCTCAATATTCATTGGCTCAATCTAATCGACAGCCTGAGTTTGCACTCGGAGGGCAGAATGCTAATTATGATCATAATTGGAACAACCCTAATACTTTGTCGGCCAGTAACGTTTATTGGGCCGACCAAATTTTCGCAGTATTGAGCGATCAATTCGACATACAGCCGAAGGGCAAAGTTGTTGGTTATTGAAAGCCGTATCCTGATTATATAGATCGCATGCTATATCCGAACAGTTTCAGAATCCCTAATTTTGCTAAGTTTTCAGGGGATGATTCAGTCACAAAGTTAGAACACATCGGATGTTTTATTGCTCAATGCGGCGAAGCTTCCTAGTCCGACGGATTAAAAAATAGATTGTTCCCGCTATCACTATCAAGGGCTGCTTTTACTTGGTTTACTAGTTTACCTCCAAATTCGGTTCATTTTTAGAACGATTTGGAAAGTCGATTCCATGAGTACTTTTTCTCTAGCAGTCTGGAGCTTTAGGATTTCCGATCTAAGCTCCGTTCACTAGAAATTTGGGGAATCGATAACAGACAATATTAAAAGATTTAGGGAAGTGAGAAATCGGTGCTTTAGCATCACGTTACCCGACAATCAACTAGCCGATTTAGTTTTCTAGGGGTTAATTCCCCCACTCAAGGAAAAGTTTGGTGGACAAGAGTTCACCGATTTAAGCCACCTGCTTCATCGCATATCGGCTCAAGAAAGCCGATTTCGAGATAACAGGAGATTCAGGGATAAATTCAAAGTAAACAGTAATAATAAGGAAAAGGATAAGGCCAAGGTTAATATGGTCGACTATTGTTCAAGCGAATACTCTGAAGAGGATGAAGCAGAAGTAAATATAGCTGAATGGGTCAAAGAGTCTAAGAAATCTTTGGTCTGTTCTTGGCTTAAGCCGACTAAGAATAAGTCAGAAGTAAAGTATGTGTTCGATGTGTCCAAATGTGATCGTATTTTTTATTTGCTCTTACAAGAAAAAATAATACGATTGCCTGAAGGACACGTTATACCATCGGGTGACGAGATCAAGAAACGAAGGTATTGGAAGTGGCATCATTCTTTTTCTCGTAATACTAATGATTGCAATATTTTTCATCAGCAAATCCAGTCGGCTATTGAAGACGGTCGGCAAAAGTTGGCAGATGAGCCGACTATGCAGGTGGACGTCGATCTGTTTCCCATAAATATGATCCAATGTTCACACAAGGGAAAAGAGCCGATGCGTGACGAACCGGAACAAGTTCGGCGTATTGACGTTCAAACAGCCTCAAACGACGAAAAGACCTTCAATGTTACGATCAGTTCATTACAAATAGAAGCCGTTTATGAAGGTAAAAATTCACGGACTATCAAGCTGAAGGGAGATCCGCAAGTTGGCAAGTGGTACAAGGCGAAAACATTGCCAACACGACGGCGAATCATTAAGCCTATGCCAACTTTTTCTCAATTATTGGAGAAGTACGAGAGGATGAGCAATCGGCCGCGTTATACTCCTCATCGACCAGACAATCTATACTAGACCGAGAACTTGGAAAGGGCTTATCAAAGGTGCCCTTTTTGGTGGTTTTGCTGGGAGAGGGGAGTCGCATTACCATCGCCTTATACCTGCCCGATGGAGCATTATCCCCAACACAATTGGCCTAGACGATCGGTCAAAGATAGGCTATCTGGGCCAATAAGAGATCGCATTAAGAAGCGCTACAAAAAGCCGATTCAGGAAAGGATTTCTCTACCAAATTAGCCTAAGGTGCAGGAGGATGAGTCAAGTTCTCGGTAAAGGAAGATCTGACTTGAAGAATCCGTGAGCCAATTGAACCTAAACCCAGATGGTGTCCGCTAGGTCCTAGCCGATCACAATGTAGACGGCTTCAAAGACTGAGGACCCAAGAGATTAGGGAGGCCGAACAAGAGAAGCAGAGGGACCAAGCGTTCAATGAGCTTCGGCCGATCAAAACCGTGAGGAAAGAGTGGAGGAGGAAAGACCAAGTTGAGAAGGAGATGGATTCAACCGATGATTTGGGTTCGCCCATGATTCGAGATGACACTCCTCCAATGGACATCAATATGGTGTTCACGCTGCCAGCAGAGTTCAAAATGAAAACTGACTCGACTAAGGAGACCTTCGCTCAGTTATGTTTGGGTGCTTAAGACGCAGTCTTGGAGAAGCCTCAAGATGCTCATCGGCATCTTAAGCTATTATACTTAAAGGGACAAATCAACGGCAAGCCGATCTCAAGGATGCTTGTCGATAGGGGAGCTATGGTTAACCTAATGCCATACACCACTTGTAAAAAGTTGGGTAAGTCCGATGAAGACTGGATTAAAACCAACATGGTTCTCAATGACTTCACAGGCGATCCCACTGAGGCTAAGGGTGTTATGGTAATAGAATTGACTGTCAGCAGTAAGACATTGCCGACTGCATTCTTCATAATCGACGCCAAAGGTAACTATAGTGTATTGCTCGGACGTGACTGGATGCATGCGAATTGTTGCATCCCGTCGACTATGCACCAGTTGCTTGTCCAATGGAATGGAAACGAAGTCGAGGTTGTTCCAGCTCATACATCAGCTCAAATTGCAATGGCTAGTTCAGATGCAAATTGGCGACATGAAGAAGCCGAGTGCATATCGGGCAAGCTCCTAGACGATTGCGATTTTATTTGTATTGGTAAGATAGGACTTATGCCGATCAGCATTAGGCCAGGCACGTTTAATCGGACAAATGAAGTTTTACGCCGGTGGAGTCCAAGCAAGCAATAAAGACACTGCAAGACAAAATGAGGAGCTATCGTCAAATAACGGATAGCTATGAGGCCATCGAAGATTTTCAAGAAATCAAGATGTTAGGCCAAGGATTCACATCGATCGATCTACTTGAAGAATTTGACATAGGCGATGGTGATAGGAAAAGGCCTACTTTTATTAATGCAAAATTAGATACAACATATACAGAAAAGTTGGTCAAAATCCTTAGGAATTATAAAGATTGTTTTGCCTAGGAGTAACATGAGATGTCTGGTTTAAGCTAACAACTTGTTGAAACTCGGCTACCTATAAAGCCAGGATATCAGCCATTTAAACAATACCCTCGAAGGTTTAATCTGGCTTTGTGCAATATTATAAAAAGAAGAAATAGAGTGATTGCTGGAGGCCAAATTTATCAAGTATTGCCAATATGCTGAATGGGTCTCTAATATTGTCCCTGTGATGAAGAAAAATGGTAAACTCAGGGTATGTGTCGACTTTAGAGATTTGAATAAAGGTACACCAAAAGACGAGTATTCGATGCCAATAGCCGATATGCTTATCGATGCTGCATCAGGAAATAAGATTATGAGCTTTCTTGATGGAAATACCAGATATAATCAAATATTCATGGCAGAAGCCGATATACCAAAAACTGCCTTCAGATACCCTGGTGCTCTAGGGTTATTTGAGCGGGCAGTAATGACGATCGGCATAAAGAATGCTGGTGCAACTTATCAGCGAGCTATGAATTTAATCTTTCATGATTTAATCAGCCATATTGTTGAAATTTATATTGATGATGTTGTTGTAAAATCCAAAAATGATTTGCAATACTTGGCCGATTTGGAAACGGTCTTCAAAAATACAAGAGCGCACGGCCTAAAGATGAATCCTTTCAAGTGCGCATTTGGCGTGTCGGTTGGTCAATTTTTAGGATTTATGGTCCATGAAAGGGGAATTGAAGTTAATCAAGAAAGAGTTAAGTCCATAGACAAAACAAAGCCACCAACGTGTAAAAACGAGTTGCAAAGGTTGATCAGCAAAATCAATTATTTACGGTGGTTCATCTCAAATCTTTCTGGACGTATCCGTGCGTTTACTACCTTGTTAAAGTTAAAGGATAATCAGGAGTTTGTTTGGAGAGGCGATCAACAGAAAGCTTATGATGGTATTAAAGAATACTTGACAAATCCTCCAGTTTTGGCTGCGCCACGAAAAGGGATTCCATTTAAGCTATACATATCGGCTGAGGAGGAAACTATCAGAGCTATTTTGGCATAAGAAGTTGATGACAAAGAAAGGGTGATCTTTTACTTAAGCCGATGATTGCTGGACACCGAAGTCAGGTACCCTTTTGTGGAGAAACTATACTTATCTTTATATTTTGCCTGTACGAAGTTAAAGCACTATATTTAAGCGTCAGCTTGTAAAGTAGTCTGCAAAACAGATGTTATAAAGTATATGCTATCAGATCCGATTTTGCGAGGTCGACTTGGTAAATGGGCTTACGCACTGATTGAGTTCGACCTATCATATGAATCGGCTAAGGCGGTTAAAGGACAAGTAATAGCCGATTTCATAACAAGACACGAAACTACTGCCGATCTAGTTTCAATTGCCCCTTGGCAACTGCACTTTGATGGATCGATGTGCCGAGAAGTTGATGGCATTGGTATATTACTCACCTCGCCTAAAGGACATAGCTTCGAGTTTGCATTTCAGCTAAATAGTCGATGTTCTAATAATCAGGCAGAGTATGAAGCATTGCTGAAAGGTCTACAGCTACTGAAAAATATCGGAGTAGATGCTGTTGAGGCCTATGGCAATTCCTTATTGATTGTGCAACAAGTCAAGGGAGAATATCAATGTCATGATGACACACTGCTCAAATACTTAGAACAATGCCTTAATACAATCAGCTCGTTCACGTCATTTTCCATTAACCATTTCCTCAAGAAATGAATGATAGAGCTAACTTATTGGCTCAGCAAGCATCGGGTTATAAAGATTTTGGCCGATGTCAAATGCCTGAGCCAATTGAAAAAACGATAATGTGAGCTGACGTTGTTGACTGGAGGATAAAGATAGAGGATTACCTGAATGATCCATCTAAGCGAGCAGAGCGCAAAGTTAGGCGGTAGGCTCTGAAGTATGTTATTCTGGATAGAGTATTGTACTATCGGACATTGGAAGGGTTGCTGCTAAGATGCCTTGGAGCCGATGAGGCCAAAGTAACGATGGGTAAGGTGCACGAAGGTATTTGTGGGTCTTATCAATCGGCTTATAAGATGAAATGGATGCTTAGACGCACATGGTATTTTTGGCCGACAATGTTGGAGGATTGCTTCCAATATTATAAAGGGTGCCAGACTTGTCAAAAGTTCGGCAATGTACAACTCGCACCTACATCGGCTTTGCATCCAATTATCAAACCATGGCCATTCAGAGGATGGGGAATAGATGTAATCGGCCAAATATTTCCTGCTTCAAGCAAAGGCCATAAATTCATTTTGGCCGCAACCGATTATTTCTCTAAGTGGGTTGACGCTATACCTCTCAAGAAAGTTACAAGTGTCGAGGCTATCGGGTTTGTTAATGAACACATTGTTTATTGGTTTGGATCCTGCAGACTATCACGACCGATCAAGGCACTGTGTTTATATCCAATGAATTTTAGAATTATGCAAAGAGCCTGGGAATCAAACTTCTAAATTCATCGCCTTATTATGCTCAGGCTAATGGACAAGCCAAGTCGTCCAATAAAACTTTGATTAAGCTGATTAAGAGGAAGATCGACAAGAAGCCAAGGAATTAGCACTCAATATTATGAGAGTCACTATGGGCCTATCGACTAGCGTACCACGGGTCGATGAAACTTTTGCCTTATCAGCTGGTTTATGGTCAGGAAGCCGTTTTACCAGTGGAGATAAATATTGATTCTATATGAATGGCCAGACAAAACGATTTGTCGGCTCAGGATTATAAAGATTTAATGATTGACAATTTAGATGATTTGGTAGAATTACGTTTGTGTACATTGGATCGGCTTAAGAAGAATAAGATGAGAGTTGCTAAGGATTACAATAAAAAAGTAATGCCTAAATCTTTTTATGAAGCCAATTTAGTTTGAAAAACTATACTTCCTATCATTTCTAAAGATAACCGATTTGGAAAATGGTCTCCTACATGGGAAGGACCATATAAGATAAATCGGCTTGTTGGTGGGAATTCCTATATGCTAGAAACGTTGGACGATGCGATATTTCCTAAGGCAATTAACGGGAAATACTTGAAGAAGTACTACCCTAGTGTCTGGATTGGCTCTTAATCGACTATAGATATTCCTTGCCAGTAAAGCCAAATTAACATGGTGCAGTTAATTTTGGCTAAGTTAAAATATGTCTACGACATTAACAAGCAAAACAAGACTTAGATATTAATCGGTTAAACAGCCGATTAACAATTACAAAAGTTTTTAGTTTTAATCAAAGCCGATCAGAGTGTTTCTTGAATCGTTACAAGGTCTAGAGATTAGCATTGCAGGCCGGAACCATGAAGTCTTGCACCCAAAGCCGAAAGAGCTCTCGCTACCTTCTCTATCGTATCTTGTACCTGGTACACGATCATCTCATCTCCTTTGGCACTTCCGGGCACATGAACAATTTTGGCCGATCGCTTCATGACGCCAGACATGGCCAAGGCGATTTCAAGCTTCTGATTTTTTATGGCCGATGCAGATTTTTCGATGATGTGTTGGCCGTCAGAGATTTGCTTTGTTAACTTAGCCAACTCTTCCTTAAGGAGTTTCTTTGCCGATTCAAGTTTTGAGACTGCGTCTTTATTACTCTTAAGTGTCTGGACTTCAGTGTCAAACTTGCACTTCTTTGTCTTGGTGCCGGCAACCAGCTCGTCTAAATGTTTTTGGTCGGCTTCTTGTGTCATCCTCTAAGCAATCCGAGCCATGGCAGCGTCAACTTCTGCCTTCTTATCATCTAGATGGAGAACTTACAAGAGAGAAGCCATTGCCTCTGGGGGCAAGTCGGCTTGAACGGTAGCCATCGCGTTGTGAATCGGCTGGTTATTGCTCAGAATTTCTTCCTATGGCTTCATTACCAAGTCGAAGAGCTTATCAAGCCGCTCTTGCATCCCTGGAGCTGATGTTACTGCATTCGATGCTTCTTTGGAGACTTCAAGGATTTTTTTATCTCCGCATCGTAATCATCTGTAGCCATTATCTCTGGGTCTTCTACATCAGCCAAACAGAAACCCAATAAATTGGTTGGGTCAGAAGATTCTGGGGCAGCAGCGACTGTTGGGGCCGACGACGTCGGTTGAGATGATGGTGCTGGAGGCCCAACGGAGATTACAGGCAAATCGGCTAGAATAGTAGCCTCCTGCACTGACGTGGTGGGCTAAAAAGAAGCAGTAGGTGAGCTAAGCTAATGATTTGATGTACTTGTGAGGTTATCAGAACTCAACTTACCGCTGCGAAAGCCGACGCGCGTGGTGAGTTTTCACCACTTTGATCTTGAGGCTTGGAGACTCTTTTAGCAAGAGCTTTGGTAGACTTCGCCTTCTTCTGTTCGGAAATTTAATCGACCAGGAGTTAGTGACTAGAAGGGATATACAAGAAGAAAGTGAAGTGACAGTCGATTGAAGTATACTCACTGGGTTGCTGTTTTTCTCCATGTCCGACAGCGACGGGCTCTGAATGCCCAAGGTACCCGAGGTGTACCCCGTGAGGCCAGTCGACTGATGTGGCCTTTTCCCTTGCTAGTCACTTCTCGACTGGCTAGAGACTAGATAGAGATTGGCTTTTTGCCAGCAGCCTTGGTCTGCAATCGAGAACAAAAGCCAGTTAGTAAAGTATTTGGCAGAATTGAAGGGTGGGGTAAAAGGAAGTCCATTTAGTCCGATACCTCATCGGTAATGTCTACTAGACTTGTGTTAGTATAACCGGAGGAGCTAGAAGAACTAGACTCATCGCTTGAACTGCTGTCAGAAACTACCGTCGGCTCAGGTAGATCTGGAAAAAATGTGTTAATAATAGACAACGGTGTCCTCTCCAATAAGAGTACCTCTGTGATAGATGACCACCAAGAAGAGAAGTTTCCTACCCGGCGGATGTTCGAAAAAAATTTGGCAAGTCTTCAATTTGAAGCTCATCGGCTATTTCTAGTACAATACTTGTCGCGGCTGCGTTGCGAATGCGAGCTCTTGGTTGAAGCCAATCAAGCAATGGGAGACTTGGGATCACTTACCCAAAGCCTAGCTGCCTAGCGTAAATAGAAGGGTGATAAAATTCGTAGGATGGCTGAAACATCCGATTTCTCGTATTGAAGCCAACATGAAGAATACTCAGAGAAATGAAAATCTTGTAAAAATTCAAAGTCTCCTGAGGCATCAAGGAACTTTCGGCTTCCAGATGCAAGAAGGATGGCCAAGGAAAATCGGCTACTCCACTATAACTGAAGAAGTCTTGTTGTTTAAATTCTTCATTGTTGAGCTGAAGAAAGAAAGCCAGATACTTCCTTGAGCCGGTGGAAGTAATTCTTGTTTCATTCCCGGAGCACATCATAAATCTCTCCTGTATGATCGGTTGGCTCTGAATTGAGGCACTACATTTTCTGGGGGGTTTTCCTGCAGAAACATTGTATCTTCGGCTGGTTCCAAAGCAAAAGATCGGCTGAACAGACAATACAGCCAGATCTGGATAAACCAAAGGGGACCGCCTACATTGCCGACAGAGAAATTGGCAAATCCCATAAATAGTCGACTTCTTATTATGTACATCATTTGATACACCGCTCCCAATAGCATCTTTCCCAGGGCTAGCCGACGGCCTTCTACTAGTTGCTCTGCTATAACCTGATACACTAGAGTTAGTCCAAGGGAAGCGCCGCAGAACAAATACCGATCTAGCCAGAGGTTGAGGAAGGCTACGTGTTCTTCATCCGATACTAGCCCATGAATTCTGTTGTTGTTGCTAATATACTTGGCCCACCCTTCGCCTTGGGATTTGATCAGTTTATACTTGGGCTTGGCACTATAAGCCAATATTTGCTATCCATCCGGCCTCAAGCAACATAGCTGAGCCACATCCAGGAGAGTCAGGCCGAATGAGACCGGTGCAGAACATGAATGTATTGAAAGTTTCCAACCAAAAATAGCAAGCCGTGGCCACTAAAGGCTCATTGGCCTCTGAATCGGCTAAGCATAAGGGGAGGCACTCAGCGATTCCCAACCTTTCCCATTCCTGTCTCTTTTGGGCTGATACCCGATTGTACCAGCTCTTCCATCCTTTAAGCGCTGTCGGCCAGGCCCTAAAGCTTTTACTCCAACCCTCTATATTATAACCGACAGTCGACAGTGGGAGACGAGGAACTTCTTCGTTTATAATCGTATCAGAATCAAGACTTCCTACCAGTCCTAAGTAATAGTGGTCATCACTGTCAGGAATCGGAATGAGTACCTGTTTGGGATCCATTCAATCGATCTTGGTGGGAGTTGACTGAGGGCCGGAGGAGATGCTTTGAAAAATTAGTCAGTCAAGACGGAGAAGTCGATGGATAATGTTCAGAAAGCTTGAGCGCGTGAGAATGGCCGTGTGGGGGCTGCATATTTATACAAAAGGTAAAAAGTGAAACGGTGGGAAGGATTTTCGAAGCGAAGCGTGCAATTAAAATGCACGATATGCACATTGAGATTTTTACGGCGCCATTAATGCAGTGGTTGCTGGTGAAGATTGCATGCCAAGCCAACGATGTACAAGCCGATGGTTAAGATTTTTGGAAGACAATAAGTTATCTTCCAAAAATGGGGGGCATATGTTTACACCACGATTTGGCAGGTATGGTCAAAGTTGGCAGGATGAAGTCAACAAATCATAACCAATGTATGTTTGGAAAGATTTGGAGTGTTTGATTACGATAAAGAGTTCAAGGGAAGACCGTTCAGATTTAGGCTGATACGGATCATGTTTTGTAGCATGTTGTAGTAGGACACGATCGGCCAATGGGTCTAAAACATGGTTGCGGGCAGGCTAGGAAAACAACAGACAGTCCAATCAACCAGCACTACTTTTTGCCTATTTTTTTGTTGACTAGGAGTAGCCCTTGTAATTTAGACTCTTGTAATTCAATTTGATCAATAAAGCTGCGTATCGCCGATTGTTGATCATCTTTGGTTACGCTAATCTGGTTCGATTTTCTCTAATCTTGCTGCGCATCGCCCTTTTCAGAGTCGATCTACCTTTATCCTATGATTAGCCTAATCGGCTAATTAGATTTACCCTTACCTTTGATTTGATCGGCTTTTAGCTGGTTAGATCTAAGCCGATTGCTCCACAGGATCGGCCTTGATCGAATTTTATACTTTTTTACCGATTGTAGGATCAAATCGGTTGGCACGCTTTGAACCAGGTGTTCGTCTGGTGTGTTGTAGCCGATAAACCCTACATCAAGTTTTTGGTGACAACAAAAGTTTTACTAGAGTACAAGAACATTGAATTTGGTCAAGTGTTAAGAAAGTTATGGGTTGTAGAAGTTGCTGTCAAGAAATCGTTCATCGCTGGAACAGTCGTGTTAATTTTCTTATCAGGGCTAGATGATGGTTGAATTAAATTTTGCCCATAACTAGAGAAAGCTGGATAATTGTCCAAAGAATCTAGAGATGCTATGGTTTGTTATATTTGGTATTGTATAAAAATAGATACAAAATTGTAAAGCATACTGTCCAGCAAAATAGAACAACCTTCGGGGCTTTAAACAAGGGGTTAGATGAATTAATTTGAAAATTGTGGCTAGCTAGGAAATTATGGGTAATCTTGTGTAGTTTTTAGAATATATATGGTTTGTTATGTTTAGGATCTTGAGCTAGGAGTTGTAGTCGTCTGATCGTCGGACCAACAAAGGAGAAGTTGCCCGGTAGGAGAGTAAGTTAGGTCCAGGGCTATGCGAAGGAGTGATATTGTTATGGCTGATGTTATGCATTGTTATGGCATGTGGTTGTCTACCTTCTGTAAGATGTGTGATTTTGGGTTTGGCTTCAACCACTCATCACTCTATCTCACGTGGTTAAAAAAGGCAAGTGCATGGTATAACTATAGACAGTTGGTTAATTTGTTGTTCAATGATTATGGATGATTTATCATGTTAATTTATGAGTATTTTCATATTGTTGTCTTACTATTGATGATTCATCCATGACAGCTGAATGGTATAACATGATATTGATGGTTTATGCCTTGAAAGATAAATGTGGTATCATATGCATCATGATATAGAGATAGATGGCCTGAGTAGCATCTATAGCCTACTTGTGTAGGGCAATCCCACGGGAGTGGAAAGAGAAAGACCTACTATGGTAGGCACTCCATGGGAGTAGAGATGAGGTCCTTATGTGAAAAAGAATAGACTTGAGGTCCCCTAATGAAAGAGGGAGAGCTTTAGTGGACACCAATGGGTATTGCACTCTACTATACCGGTATGTGCTAAAGAGAAGAGACATGTGCATAAGCATTTCCATTTCAATAAAGAAAGTTGAAATTAACATTGAGTAATGTGGGGAATGATATTAATTAGCTAATGATGAAGGAATTGTTAATATTTATATATTTATTATGTACTTGCTGAGTCGTGGACACACCTTTGCTTCTTTAATGTTTTTAGGTAAACAATGAAGGCGGCATGCACGAAGTGGGAGTAGCACCCTCAATTCACATGTCATGTCATCTACCACAATTATCTAGCATTAGTGATAATTCTTTGATTAATAAAGTGTCTAGTCAGTTTAGTCATTGAACTTTCATATCATAACAATACTCATGTTAACTTATAGAATATTTGAGAAGTTTAGTTGTTATTTGTTTGACTATGATTCTTCGCTCTTTGATATCGACAAAAGGTAAAGATTGCTCCCGGATGCATGTGATCTAGGTGTTCTCGGGAATGTGGACTCATGTTTATATTCTCGGGCATGTGTGTGGTTCTAAGTTTATTTTTTATATTATTCATGTTTATATTATCATGATATTCTTGGTTACATTGTTTAGTATCGCAACATATTGGTTAGTAAAGTCATGCTGAAATTGTTGATAGGATTGTGTTAAAGAAGATGAAAAATGATAAATTGATGTAACATCTTCAGAAATTGAGTGTTGGGGTGTTACACAAGCACAATCTAAATTAACTGAAATTCAGAATAAAAAATAAAGAAAACTTAGAAATTTGATTTTCATACGACCTCCAAAGGTGACATCCATAAATAGCTAAAATTTAGAACAATAGTTAAACAAATCCAGCAAATTAAAAGTAAGACTTTATGTCAAGTGCAATCCAAATTAAATAAAATATGAAATAAAAATAAAAGAGAATAAGCAATTTGATTTCATATGAATTTTCAAGTAAATCCCTAAAAAATAAAATTCAGAATAATAATAAATGAAAATACAAATTGGACTTTTATATGAATTCCAGTCCAATATTAAAAAAAAGATCCACCCCAATAATGGATCATTAGAGATTTGATTTGTATGCAAATTTAAATCCTAAATTCCAAAAATATTAAAACTCATAATAAGATCTATACCTATTTTTATTATAAACTCCAAGGAAATTTTCATATTAATAAAAAAGGAAAAGAACTAGCGTCTCTTGAGAGGATCCAAGTTATAATGACTCAGGTTAATGGAAAGTGTAGTAGAATACAAATTGACGGAAAATTGGAATAAAATAAAAGTAAAAATAGCAATTTGATTTCCATACAAATTACAAAGAAAATCCACAAAAAACTAACAACAAATGAATATTAAATTCATATTATGATAGGTACATATACTAATTTTAAATTGCAGCAAATTTCCGCATTCATAAAAAAAGGAAAAGGTCTGGCATCCATCACACGGACTGAAATTATGGCTGTTTAGATTAATAGAAAGTATAATACAATCCAAATTAACGTAAATTTGTAATAAAGAAGAACATTAATAATTTTATTTCCATACAAATTCGAAAGTAAAATCCAGAAATAACTACCAAAAAAATGAAAATTGGCATTTCTATTTATATGCAAATTTGAACCTAAAACAAAAAATCCACATTAAGAACAATATAAAAATATGTAAATTCAAAATAAAATAGTATATAATAAAAGGTTTGATATGTATTTTAATTTCCAAATAAAATGATAAAAATATTAAATTTTCGATTATGAACTAAATGAAAAATTAGAATTTCTTTTTATTTTTCAAATTTAGAATTGTAACAACCTGTTTCCCCTTTTCCCTGGCCCAGCCCACCAGCATAGCCCCTACGTTGGCGCTATCCACATCACCTCGGCCAATCTCCGCATGCCGACCTAGCTCACTAGCTGCGTCCACGCTGGGCAGCTGATAGGTGGGGCCCACCTGTCAGCCACTATTCGTCGTCTCCACGCTGGACTCCAACTCTACGCTGAATCAATCACCTTATCGTTGGTCTTCGCATCCTACATGTTGTCTCTCACTATAAAATACAGTGCTGACCCCTAGGAATGGATCCCTAGATGCACCACCCTCGAAACCCTAACCTAGCACCTCAAAAACAACCGCCATTGCCATAGATCAAGCACGCCGAAGTTCACTATCACCATTGGGCTAAACCGAACCTCTGCATTAGGGTTTTTCGTTGCTGTCGGAACATCTCGTCGCTCTTGGACCCTACCACCGTCGTCGCCTTGCCTTCCTCTACACTACCATGGTCTCAGTTTCCACCATGAGTCACCAGATCCATGAATTCTCCATAACCCTAGTGTCACCATCGCTTCGGGCTTGTTGGTCAACTCTGGTGACCATTGGTCCCTGTGTCATCACATCGAGTTTTTTTGTTGTCCCTTCTTCTGGTTGCGCTACTTTGAATCGCCTAGAATGTTACCATTCACTAGCATCACCACCCACCTATGATGTACCGTCGTCCACCATCTCTCGCCTTTGTAGTCAATTCACCGTCGGTCAGATCAGCCTTATGCCGCTGTGGCTACCACATTGTTGCCGCGTAAGCACCACGTGTGCCGAGTCAGCCATGCCAGCCCTAGCCACATGATGCCATGTGTATGCCATGCAAGCATAGTCTAGATCAGTTCAGTGGACTTGGTTTACCGCAGACCATGTCTATGATCTGTGGGTCCTACATGTCAGCCTCTCGATTTTATTTCCTAAATTCCATAAACTAAAAAAGTTCTGGAATATTCCCCCGATCCCACATGCCAATCTTAAAGAAAGGAATATTCTCCTTTCTCTTTTAGTTTCCTAGATTTCCTTGTCCGATAAATCTTTTGAGAGCCTGTTCTCTGTTATACAAACTCTGGTTGAGTCTTATCAAGTTTCTAAATTCATCTAGAATTGAGCCCTGCATTCCAGTATATTTATTATGATTTTTGGAGTTTTTTGCCTTTATTTTGTATTTATTTGCTTTTCGTCGCTGTTTCGCGTAGACATTGAAGTACCGGGAGCATTCGAAGGAGAAGAGTTGACTTAGAACCAAAATTAGGACATATTCCAAGGCAAGTTGTGCTTTGTTCATGTTGAACCCAGTTTTTAAAAAGTTATTTTGTTTCAAATTATTGCATTCTTGTTGAAATTATCAACTGTTTAATTATTTTGGGAGTAATTATGCAACCTACTTGATTACACGTACTTTGTCATTTGATGTGCCTACCTTATCATTTTTATATTATGATCATTTGCCACCCTAGGTTGGTTAATTACTAGTTGGTCACTAATATATCACCAACATAAATTGGTTTAGAACGTTATAGTATGCTTAGCCATGCAATGGTTTATTGATATTATTTTGAAGTGCAAATTCAAACATGACTAATTGTTTATGGAATATCATTGTGAAAATAGTGTGTCATGTGTTATGACACGATTAGATGATGTTGATAGCTTGTGTTGCACTATAATCAACTTGGGAGGTAAATGATTTAGATTGAGGCAAGTGGCAAGAGGACATGTACTGGTAGGCCTATATAATATTGGGTTGGAAATTCTATGTGAATCAATTGATATGGTTCTATGTGAACAAGTAAATATGAAGTCTTGCCTTAGACAATTAAGGACTTAACCTTATAAGTCATTAACTGGGGTAAACATACATCCATATGTAAGGAATGGGATAGATGTAACTCAGTAAGTCATCGAGTCTTGACCTATGCAGGGCCGGTCCTGGGGGGGGCAGGGTGGGCCGCCGCCCCGGGCCCCCAGGTGTACAACAATCAGCATAGGCTAGCTATTGGCCTTGGCCTACCACAGTGACCAGACTATCCAGATTCCAGCAGTCCAAGAGGCAGGCAAGTGTTCTATAGAAGTAATTTTTGTGCATCGAATATTAATTTCTTCAATGATGTGTGCTTATAAGACTACTAGTATAATGCACTGTCTTCCGGTTTCCTTTCCCAGCACGTAATATATGATCTTTTTCTTTTCTAGAACGTTTGTTTCCTTTTCCTTAATTTCAGGATATTTGTTTCCTTTTCCTTGAGATGATGCTGGAGGTGGGGGAGATCTATTGTGGGCCACAGGGATGAGTTAGACACATTAAACAATGGCCATCGGATATGGGTGAGTAAAGCCGAGGAAAGATCTGAGAGGTTAATTCTGATGGAGGCAAGTTTCTGGGGACGTTTCGCTGGGTGCATGAAGGTTGAGCCATCTCTAGTGAGATGCATTATTTGGGGTGGACGTAGAAAAGAATGCTTAGGTGCATTATAAAGGGGTATAGATATATATATATGAGGAGGTGGATGGGGGCCTCCATATAAGTTTTCGCCCCGGGCCCCCAAAATGTCAGGACCGGCCCTGGACCTATGATATCATAAGTGGTAGACTAAGTTGTGTGCGCAGTCTAGGAGGGTGTGTGCTACAGCGGTGCCACATCTTGAATAGTTATTCTTCCTAGTCCAATGGTGAGTCCCTCCCATTCTTCTGCTCTATGGGAGGGTGGAATGGTGAGATCAAGCTAATCAGGAGGTTAATGTTTGGATAGAGTTTCTGAAAAGTTTTGTTATGATCTTCTTAGTTGCTCGTCAAAGAAAATGTATCATGGCCGACATTATGAGATTGATCATATCTTGTGGGTAAAGTGTATAATTTCTGCAGAGTGTAAAACTATTCAAATAGTCTTATCCCCGATTATATACAATGCTCAAGAATTTGACACAAGGGTTAGATTTTATAAACCAAAACTAGGAAAGGAGGCTGTGTGCTAGGAAAAAGAAATTGTGTAAGCTATGTGTCAATTTAACTTGAGAAAACTCTGTATAACTTATTATTATAGTTATTTGTTTTACTTATGGTTTTAATCAATTATTTTATTCAAATGCTAATGTCTACTTTGTGCAAAAGTAACCATATCAGCTATCCTTTCAGTAAGCCTTGCATGTAGTTATTAGACTTGCATTATGTTCACAACTTTTTGAGTACTCCATGTGCTCACCTTTGCAATAATCATCAACCAATTGGAGAAGAGGAGTCAACACAAATTTAGGGGACTACCATGAAGAGGCCAATTATTAGGATTCAAGAGCCACATTTGCCTTTATATTATTGGGCTAGGTATTACACTCAACCCTCTTTAAGGCATGATGCCCTCGGCAGCAGACCTATACATGGCAAATGTCTAGAACCACCCCTCAGTACACGTCCATACGCCCAGTTCTGGCACATATCCATGCCGTGTGTTCACTTCAGGCCCACATATGCCATATGCTCGTGCCTTTGTCACACTCTCGCATGTGTAGTGAAGGTTGATGCTCTCATATCATCCTAGCCCAAATTTCTCTCAAAACCTAGCCTACCGTGGGGCGGACCCACACATGCATAGCATCGTACTTAAACTTTCATCCTCACTTCGTGTAAAAAGGTTAACCTGGATATGCTATGTTTGAATCCAATAGGCATTATATACTCCTACAACTCACTTTATATAAGCAATGTGGGACTAATACCACTATCGTTTCACATAGACCTTCACATTAATAAACTGGGATATTATAGCAATTGTAATACCCCAGCACTTCATGTGCTCAAGATATTACCACCATTTACATTTTTCATCACATTAACATGATTTTAACTATAATTTCATTATGGATTCTACAATAATTAAAACTTGTACTAAACGCCTGAGTACGTGCGCATGGAAATGTCTAAGTCTTTGCACTTAGGTACGCCCAGATCACTGTCCGGGACCAATCTTTACCTTCTAGCAACGATAATGATCAAGAATAAATAATGTAAAATCATGTGCTGGAAAATTGGCTTAGTGATGAAATTGGCATTGCAAAGTGGTTGTGCTCATGGCATGTGCTGTGCTTTTGCATGTGTTGTTTCAGATGTTTACTTGTTGATAGCATGATAATGATTTTGCTTAATGCAATGCGCTCGAGTGAGTGGTTGCATAGATTGATGTTGAGTCAAGTCGTGGACTTTTGCTCGGAATTGTTTCTTGTTTATTCATGTGCAGGTGTTGCTTGAGGGCGAACGTGATCGATGATGGGACTAGAACTAGGTTCGTGGATGAACTGAGGTTCGGGACTAGGTTCAGGGAGAAATCGAGGTCTTGGTGGTCAAGGATGTCATGCGGGATGTTCGGGCTAGAGAACGGTGCACATGAAGGCTGGTTAGTCACGTGAGTACGGTAGGTGGGCCATACGCGTGCAGTTGTAATTGTTTGAGGTAGTTTGCATGTATTGGACCATGTTGGGCCAGGTGGATATGCATACGAACTGTTGCTCATTGTAAATAGGAGAGGGATGCCTCCAGTTTAGATGAAGAGAGTTGGGTATTAGGGTTTGTACTCTTTTGTTTAGAGTATTGTAACCAGACTAGCGAGAAGAAATAAAAAAATCCTAATTTCCTCGTCCTCCCGAGCAGCACAAAAAAAAGAAGGGTCTTCGGCGGCTGTGCAGCGAGCGAAGTAAAACTTCATGCTACAGTGTTCCTCGAGCTACAGATCTTTTCTACCGTACTATCGTGGTACTGTTCATGCGCGATTTTCAGCAGTCGGTTCTGATTTTGTTTGCATGCCTGTTTTGGTTTTTATAGATTGATTCATTCTCTCTTGATTGAACGAGTTTAATCTTGATTTGATCTATCCAAAACCTTCCTAGAGTATCAACTTAGAGTTTCTGAAAGTTTCGTTGGTTAATCTTTTGTAGATTGTGATTAATCACGAAATTAGGGTTTGGTCACTTCTCGTCATAATCTATCACAGCATGCTTGCGAGGTTAATAACTTTTGATCCGTAGGTCGGATCGAGCTGATTCTTCTTTTGTTAGATTCGTATTGGAATATAGTTTCTATAGTTCAAACTATAGGTCAATCCGACGGTTGGATCTCTAGGAATTCACAATTTACATAACACATATACTCTGTTTTGTTGAATACGAAGCAATTATTTGAGTCCGAATTTGGGTGAATTTTTAGTAGATCAAAAATTAAATTTTAGCTTCCGTGCAATCATTCACCCCCCCCTCTGATTGCTAGTTTAGTATATATCGATCCTACAAGTGGTATCAGAGCAAGGTTTTTCTAATTATTCTTAACTGGTGATTAGAATTCATATCAATGGATCGTTATCGACAAAACTTTGTGTTTTCGATGGTGTTGATTTTCAGTTTTGGAAGGCCAAGATGGAGGCGTACATCCAAGCGCAGGGCTTCGCAATTTGGGAGAAGGTCTACAAGCCGTACGAAGTTCCTGAGAACGACAACGTCAACTATGCCAATCGCGCACATGTTGAAGCAAACAGCAAGGCGCGCAACTTAATCATCCAGGGCTTGGGACGCAGCGACTTCGATCGAGTGGTTCATCTTCGATCCGCATATGAGGTATGGAAATCTCTTTGTGACTATCATGAAGGATCAAACACTGTCAAAGAGGTTCGCCAAGATATATATAAGAAAGAATACATGCGATTTGAGATGAAGCCTGGTGAGTCGCTAGATGATTTCTTTGCACGTTTTAATAAGATTCTTAGCAATTTACATGCTGTTGGAGTTAGCTATGACGATGCTGCTAATGCTAGACAATTGCTTGATGCATTAGACATGTCTATTTGGGAGATGAAAGTTACATCCATTAGAGAATCACTAGTATAATGCCCGTGCTAATGCTACGAAGGCAGTACCCCTCTTATCAATTAAATGAGAAGATAAGTATGAATACAACACTTAATAATAAAAGAGAAATTTAGAATTTTAAATGAATTTAGAAAGAAAAACGAAACTAAATAGAGGTCGAATGGGCGAAAACGGGCTCCCAAAAGATTTTAAATCAAGAAAGAGAAAGAAAAAAGAATTTTCTGATTTTAGATTTTTTTTGCAGCTTCCACAGAGAGCACAACGTGCTCTCTGGGCTTGGCCAACGCAAGGGGGAGGGAAGGCCAGGGGTGGCCGGCCGGTCGCAGTGGGTCGGCACTGGTGCGGCGACATCGCCGGCACCGGCGCCTGCGGGAGAGGAGTCACGGTTGCGGTGAATTTCGCCGGGAAAGATGACGGTGATGGCTTGGGTTACCTCCAAAATCCAACGATCTTTACAAGAGGGTGCACTTGGGGATTTACGCAATGCGATGGGGTGGAGGAAAGCTCGCCAGCTTTTATAGCCCCGAAACAAGCATATTTATGGAAACCATAATTTGGGATCAAATCAGATTGGGAGGAAATTTTGGCAATGGAGCACGAAATTTGGGGAATTAACACCATAGATGGAAAAAGGAGATTTGGTGCGGGATTGATGGAGCTTTGGAGCTTCTTTCTTGCTTTAATGGAGGGAGGGAAGAGAAGAAGCTTCTCTGGTCTAGGCTACAGCTAGAAGAAGCTACAAGTGAGTTGCCTTCACTTTTTTTAAATATAGAAGGATTTTTTAAAAGATAGCACATTAGGTTAAAAAATTCTAGAAAAATTCTCAAAAAAACTTTCGATTATTTTGTACTTAATAAAATTATTTTCAAAAAAATTTAAATTATAAATTTGCCGAGGCACAGCGGCCGCGAGGTCGCTGACCAACAACCTCGCCGCGTCGGCAAAGCCACCGATGGAGACCGTGGAGCCATTGCAGAATGCGTTCTCCGGCCAAGGCCCCCCATCTCCGGTTTCCTTTTCCCAAAGACGTAATGTATGGTCATTTCCTTTTCCAAGACGTTTGTTTCCTTTTCCTTGATTCCAAGACGTTTGTTTCCTTTTCCTTGTTGATGCCGGAGGTGAGGAAGGTCATTGTGGGCCACAGGACGATTTCAAAAATATGGAAAATAAATCTGCGCTCGCACCACCGGATCCGTAAGGAAAAAAGATAAAATTTAAATAGTGCTCACGCCACCGGGTTCCGCGAAAAAATTGAAAAAATTAAGCAAAGACTCACGGACAGTTGGTTCCTTAGATAAAAATAAAACAAAATTCAACGCTCTCCGTAATCAAATTAGGCTTTATGGGGCTAGATCCGTAAAAAGTCTCGAGAAGGGTCATATTCGGAAAAAATACGATCACAATGCCGGACAATAAAAATTCAAGTCTTGTTTCCTTGCATGTGGATCCTCCTGCTTATTTCCTTGTTTGATTCACCCTACTTCTAAATATGTAGTACGCATAATTTTGGCCAAAAAATTCAAGTCTGGTTTCCTTGCATGCGGATCCTCCTTATTTATTTCCTTGTTTGATTCGCTCTCCTTCCAAATATGTAGGTGGGGGAGGTCTGTTGTGGGTCACAGGGATGATTAGACACACTAAATAATGGTCATCGGATGTGGGTGAGTAAAACTGAGGAAAGATCTGAGACGTTCATTTTGATGAATGCAAGTTTCTGGGGACGTTTTGCTGGGTGCACGAACATTGGGCCATCTCTAATGAGGTGCATTATTTAGGGTGGACGTAGAAAAAATTGCTTAGGTGCATTATAAAGGGGTATAGATCTGTCATGAGTACACTTACTTTAGATGTTCTTTTCTCTAAATTAAAAACTCACGAATTGGATGTTCATAATAATGTATCACAAATCAATTGCTTTGACCTCCCAATCTAGCATGTCTCATAATAATGTATCTTCAAGTTTTGCTTTGTCTTTCTTGTCTTCACTAACCGATGAACGGATTGAGGAATTTCCAGAAGAAGACTTGGCATCACTCTCTTCTCGTTTTAATAAAGCTTTGCAGAATGTGAGAATGAGGAAGAGAGTTGGTGGTGGCCCTCCAAGATGCTATGAGTGTGGTGATCTCAACCACATTCGTTCAAATTGTCCTAAACTTGCAGGTAAATCATCGAAGGAGGAGAAAGAGACAAAGTACAAGCGTCCGTTCAATGACAAGAAGAAAAGGAGCTTCCTAAATAGCAAAGTTGTGCATCGAGTTCTTTCAGCACTTGAACAAGTCAACTTGAGTGATGTAGACTCTGAAAGTAGTGATGAAAATACAATATCGAAAGGTAAGACGAGACAAGACTTGATGGGCTTGTGTCTCATGGCAAGTATGGACAGCTCAACCGAAGATGAACTTGACAGTGAGGGAAACGAGTTAAATCCTTCTTACGATGAGCTTTCAGATGCTGTTATTCGTCTTGGTACGCTTTTAGAGAAAAGAAAAAAAATTAAGAAACATGATGTTTTGATTGAATCTTTGAATGCTGAAATTGCTAGGCTTAAATATTTGATTCCTGATGATGATGCTTTCAAATTATGTGACTTAATTTATTCTGAGCTTACTTCACTAAGAAATATTCATGCTTCAACTCTTGATAAGCTTGGAGATGAAATTGAGAAGAATGAGAAACTTGTTGCTTTGAATTGAATTGCAAACAAATTAAAGATGCTAGTTGCTCTACTTCTGATTTGGATGAATCAACTTCTTGTTCTAAATGTTCAATTCTTGAATTGAAGTTGCATGATGATTGAAAGATCGAAATGGCGATCAGAGGGGGGGGGGTGAATGATCCCAAATAAAATTTCCCCCACTCAAAGTACTCCAAACACTCTTGCAATAAAAATCTAAAGCACCCAAATATTTTCGTTCAAACTGGTGCTTCTCATATTCGCACACCCTCTAAAACCCAGAACAATTAGACAACTATGTGTATCCCTAGCTTGCATGGATAAGAACCATGAATTATATGAGGGATTTTTTAATCACAATCCTGGTTGTCAAGTGTCCAAACAAAAGAGGAATCAATTCAAAAGACTTCTTTTTTAAAAGAGATAAAGCTAAAATACCAAAGTCTCTTTTCAGAAAAGTTAAAGCAGATTTTCAGAAATTGTCCTCAGTTGAAACAGGTGGTTGGTGAGTTTCTGTTGCTATAAAAATTTTGGGAATTTTTGTCCCTATGAGCAGTAGAGTCGTGAAACACTCCACCAAAAATCACCACATAAAGCTTTGTAGAATAAGAATGAAAAATCAAGCAATACAGAAGGTCAGGAACTTCGACCAGAAAGTTTGAGGCTCGGTTTTCACTTCATAGCTCTCAAACGGTGCAACCAGTGGACTCAAAAAAATTTATACAGATGTATATATGATTCATGCACCTTATCCAAAAATAATCACTTGAAAATGATTTTTATATATTTTTAAAAAAATCAAACACTGACTGCTGCGTGAAGAACAAGTTCTGGACAGATTTGCAAATTGATAAAAAACTTGATCTCTAGTCTATCCAAGGGTGTAAGAAAGATGTAAAACCAAATGAACACCCTCAAGACATCCTAGAAGAACAGTATTTAGAAGGAGGGGAGGCAAATCCAAATTGCATAAATGTAAATTGCAAGAATGTAAGTGCTGAATTTAATTGCGGAGTTTAAGTGCATAATGTAAATTGCGTAATTTAAATGCATAATGTAAATGCACAAAGAAAAAAGAAATGATTTGAGGAAACATTTCATTTCTAGAAGGAGAGATTACAAAGCCTCACATTCATGTGGGCAAAGCTCAAAGGAGCATCAAAAACCTCAAAACCTTCAAAGGAAGGAGGCTACCCCTCCACCCCTATTTATACTACTCTTGGGCCACCTACCACCCTTGGATGAGTCCCTCAACCCTAAAGCACTCATCTAAGGGCTAGGATTAACCCACACACACAGCCATGCAAGGGCTAACCCAAAACCCACACACATACCGGGTTTTCTTGCACGGTTTTCAAAGCATACTACCTAGACCCGCTAACCTATCAACTAGACATCAATCCGACGGCCCTCATTGATCCACGCGGCATCTAGCTAGCATCATCTCCTTTCCTTGTCTTCTTGACTTGCCCGGACTCCGTCTCCGATCATCTTCCGGCGATCTCCCAACAGTCTGGACCTCCGAAGCTCCTCGTCTAGTCCCGGTCATCCTCCGCCTCACCATGACCTAGCACCGTCGCCCTACAACCATCAAAGACAAGGAAACACATCACATAGTAATGCCCACAATGATATGCAATAAACCCATCCAACTCATCACTATTGCGCCCATACGGCCGGTACTGCCACTCCTGGCAGAGACAACTCAAATTGCTTTATTTTGAAAATCAATCCAAATCAAACTCAAACTTGAGCACACCTTGCTCAAATAAAGTCAAATACTCATCACAAACATGGATGGACCTCCACATGGTCCTTCAATGCTAATGCTAGAGTTTCTCAAATGACAAATGATTTGCTCACACATGAGGTTCTTTCATGATCAACTTGTCGAAAGCAAAAAGGAAAAGTGGACGTTCCTTGTAATAATTGTTTAACTCTTTATCGAAAGGTTGATTACTTGAAAAAATCTTTAGAACGTTTCACTAAAGGAAAGAAAAACCTAAACATGATTTTGGATCAATCAAGGGTTAGCATTCATAACAAAGGTTTAGGTTTTGATTCTTATACTCATCATAAATCACATATTCCACTGTTGTTAAGGCACTTGAAAGTGAAAAATTTGAAATTGTCAATGAGCCTAAGAAAACTGTTTTTAAGTCTGCTGGAGTTTTATCTTCTACTATAATGAATGCAAATGTTGCTTCTACTTCTAAAGCTAAACATCGTGTTAAGTACATTTGCACTCATTGTGGTAGAGATGGACACTTAGTAGATTTTTGCTTTAGACTAGCCAAACAACAAAAGAAAGAAAAGGCTAAGTCTAGGTCTAATTTCAGACAGGCACGCTTTACTCCTCATTTTGTGCCTAGGGTGATGCAAACACCTTTTGTTGCTAGAAACACGAAAAAGGGCAAATCTAATTTTGTGCATAAGAATACTCGTGTTGTGCCTACTGCTGTGTGTCGTGTGTCTCAGTACTAGATTCCTAAATACTTTATTTCTAACCCCAGTACCAAGGCCTCGACATCTTCTAATGCTATGTAGGTTTTTCAGATGCGGGTTGGAGAACAGAAGCTTAGTGGATCTTGGTCTTTTGCAAGATGTGATCAATACTTGGATGGTTCTCACCCTTGAGATGGCCTTCAAGAGGTATGTGCGATAATTCTTCACCTACTTTGTGAGCTATTTTATACACTCATATCTTTTACATTCACAGATATCTAATTGTGGTATGAGATGAGATGTTTGCTTATATGCTCATATGTATCCCCTGGCATGTTCAATTATGTTATATCTTATATCATGCCTTTTCATGCTTAGTATTTATTTATCATGATTCATACTTATGCTTAACTGAACATACCGTGATAACTCAAACACAAGTATATCATCACCTTTCTTTTGATTTCATTGGTTATTCGTTTGAGGGGGAGTTAATGGACTTTTGGTGAAAATTTCTTTCGTTTGCCCTATTGGGAGGATTGTTCTTTCACATTTTTGTTTATAAAATTAATTCTATTGGGTGACAATTTTGAAGAAAGTTTTTAAGAGGTTTGTTTTGAGGGAGAGTTTGTGAAAACTTTGTAATATTTTGTAACATACTTTTTATTTTGTGTGTTTATTAAATGAAAAAAAACAAAAAAAATAATGAAAAAGTAATGAGCATTGTATTTGATACACATATGTCATTTGAAGCCATGTTTATGCTACAAGGTCTTTGCAACTTCATATTTATGCATATATGGTGTAGTTTATGTCATGACTATTTAATTGGAATGACAACTTAAATTGAATCTTGTCATGGTTGAACTTTCTTGGCTATCTCGATCCTGCTCAAAAAGTGTTAAATATGAAATTTATCAAAGTTAGGTGCTAAAGCTCAAAGAGTGATTGTTGATAAATGCAAGATCAAGGTTATGTACTATCGCACTTCTTCTTTACGAGACTGCTTATCAATGCACTTTGATATGAACTTGGAAGAGGTTGTGTATGACCGAAACCATGAAACCTTAAGCTTTTAATTGCTTGGCATGGTTGAAAAGTAAGGCTGATGGTGCATATAATTCCTTGCAATTGTTATTGTTGCAATCAATCAATGAATCAGTTTTTCCAGCATAAATAAAGTGCACAAAAATTCAATGTTTTTAGGTTTTGAGATTGTTGAGAAAGGGAGATCATGCCATGCAATAAATTGTTAATAGTACTTGATTTCTAGTTATGCTTACTCTACATTGTCTTTGTGTAGATTTGAGGGTGCAAGTATTTTTGATAGCATGGCTTGGTGATGAATTTGCTACATTTGTGGATGACTTAGAATGCTCATTACATAAAAAAAATTGTCAAACTTTAAAAAAATAAAAAGATTTTGTTTTCTCTCTTTTGTGTTCTTGATGAATCCATTGTCAAAGGGGGAGAATTTTGCCACTTTGGAGAATTTTGGAGGAGATTTTTGGAGAACTTTATACATGCTTTACACATGCACATATTCTTGTATAAGTGGTATTCATTCATTCACTCACATTTTTCTTCTTAGGGGAGATTTTTCTTATTTTCACCTAGGGTGAGTTTTTCACTTTGCATATTTGTCAAAGGGGGAGATTTTGTGTTTTTCATTTTGACTTTTGATTTTAAAAACTTTTTGATTTCAAAAAATTTTCTTGTGAGGTGAAAGCCAATGTTCAATTTTAAGTGGTGTTGCCAATGTTTTCATCAAGAGGGAGATTGTAAAATCATGTGCTGAAAAATTGGCTTAGTGATGAAATTGGCATTGCAAAGTGGTTGTGCTCATGGCATGTGCTGTGCTTTTGCATTTGTTGTTTCAGATGTTTAATTGATATGCTTGTGATAGCATGATAATGATTTTGCTTAATGCAATGCGCTCGTGTGAGTGGTTACATAGATTGATGTTGAGTCAAGTCGTGGACTTGTGCTCGGAATTGTTACTTGTTTATTCATGTGCAGGTGTTGCTTGAGGGCGAACGTGATCGATGACGGGACTAGAACTAGGTTCGTGGATGAACTGAGGTTCGGGACTAGGTTCAGGGAGGAATCGAGGTCTTGGTGGTCAAGGATGTCATGCGGGATGTTCGGGCTAGAGAACGGTGCACATGAAGGCTGGTTAGTCACGTGAGTACGGCAGGTGGGCCGTACGCGTGCAGTTGTAATTGTTTGGGGCTGTTTGCATGTATTGGGCCAAGTGGATATGCATGCGAACTGTTGCTCATTATAAATAGGAGAGGGATGCCTCCTGTTTAGATGAGAGAGTTAGGTATTAGGGTTTGTACTCTTTTGTTTAGAGTATTGTAACCATACTAGCGAGAAGAAATAAAAAAAACCTAATTTCCTCGTCCTCCCGAGCAACACAAAAAAAGAAGGGTCTTCGTCGGCTGTGCAGCGAGCGAAGTAAAACTTCATGCTACAGTGTTCCTCGAGCTACAGATCTTTTCTACCGTACTATCGTGGTACTGTTCATGCGCGATTTTCAGCAGTCGGTTCTGATTTTGTTTGCATGCCTGTTTTGATTTTTATAGATTGATTCATTCTCTCTTGATTGAACGAGTTTAATCTTGATTTGATCTATCCAAAACCTTCCTAGAGTATCAACTTAGAGTTCCTGAAAGTTCCATTGGTTAATCTTTTGTAGATTGTGATTAATCACGAAATTAGGGTTTGGTCACTTCTCGTCATAATCTGTCACATCATGCTTGCGAGGTTAATAACTTTTCATCCGTAGGTCGGATCGAGCTGATTCATCTTTTGTTAGATTCTTATGGGAATATAGTTATAGTTCAAATTACAGGTCAATCCGACGGTTGGATCTCCAGGAATTCACGATTTACAGAACACATATACTCTGTTTTGTTGAATACGAAGCAATTTTTTGAGTCCGAATTGGGGTGAATTTTTAGTAGATTAAAAATTAAATTTTTGCTTCCGCGCAATCATTCACCCCCTCTGATTGCTAGTTTAGTATATATCGATCCTACAAATAAACAATAGTTAAACAACTAAACTTCTCATTTAAACTAAGTTCACATGTCCATTACTTCGATTATAGAAGTGCATCAACTAAACTGGCTATGAACTTTTTTACTCATGAGTGAACACTAAAACTAGGTATTTGTGCAAGATGATATGACAAGTGACACAATGAAACTACTCCCATCCTATACATGTCGCATTCAATGATCACCTAAAACATTAAAATAAGCAAGAGTGAGTCTAAGACTCAGCAAGTACATAATAAAATAATAATATAACCATTAATCATCTTTAGGTGAGTACACGACTAAAAAATATAACCAATTATCATTTTCACCTCATTAATCATCTTTTATCATTAGCGATGAAATGCAAATATATCTGCATGCTCGTATGCATCACATAGCGTATACTGGTTTCGCTAAGTACACACCCGTCAATGTCGCACCTTCTTATTTCCTCCATCCCGTGAAGGTACCTACCGAAATAGGTCTTTCATGCCTAAACTAAGTAGGTCATAGAGGCCCACACAGGTTACCTCTTTCCATCTTGAATGCAACATGTGCAAATAACATGATTTATCAACGTTAACATTTTTCATGATATCATATCATTTTCATAATAACAAAAGGAATCATATAAAGCATCATGGTAGCAAGTTTCCAATAAGAACAATAAGAATTAACGATCCATGTTATCATTCTATCATGCACTTGCCTTTTTACCCACGAGGAATGGAATGGCGCGTGGTTGAAGCTAAACAAGTAGTCACACCTCATACAGTAGGTAAATGCATATAAAAACATGCCATAATAGTATATACATAAAACAAAACAACATCGCTCCTACGCACGATCCCAGACTAAACTTTCCCCTCACCAGGTAGTCCCCATTTTATGTCTCGACGGTCGAAAAACCATAACTCCTAGCTACAAACATAGTAAACCATATATGTTATGAATACTACATAAGGTTTTCAACAATTTTCTAGTTATCCACATTTTCCCATTAATTAATTTAACCCCTCGTTTCCAACCCCAAAGACTGATTTATTGTTTTACAAGAAAACAGACTTCACAATTTTGTAAATATTCTTATACAACTCCAAACATAGTAAGCCATAGCATATTTAGAATCTAGGGAACATTATATAGCTCTCTAGTTATGGGCAAAATTTAATTCGGCCATTATCTGGCCCTAAACAGTAGATTAACACAATTACTCTCAACAGCGACTGATTTCTAGACAGTAAGCTGCTACAAGCCATAACTGTCTAACCAATTTACCAAATTTAATATTCTTATACTCTAATGAAACTTTAGACAATAATCTTCATTTTTCATAACTGGACATGCCATGAAACTGATCGTAAGTGTCTCAAAACTCGCCCCAAAAATAGGGAACACTACTAAACAAATACCGATCTCTCTCAAACTCTGTCATGGTGCTCTCTAACTATCACATTTACCATCAAAACGACCATAACATCGCTCCACTACAACATCAACATGGATAACTACAATCTAGTGTTTATACCTGTCCCGAAGTTCCACTAGAAACATCATCGTCGGCAATCATCCATGATCCCCAAGCATTCCTCGCTCCCTGAAACTCCCGCACCACGTCCCCTAAGATCCTCAACATGTCCAGCACATAGTGACATGAACAGAACTCAGATTAGACGAACGTTTTGATAAGGAACACGAAAAGACAAAGACAACATCGGGGCACGCTATGGCCACGGTCAGCATGACGTGGCGCGCTGCAGCTCGGCATGGTCGGTAGAGCGATGGTAGCTAGCGGCACGGCTATACCTCTACAATAGTGGTCAATAGCGAGATGGCACGACAGTGCAATTTAGTAGTGAAAGACCATGTGGAGGTCTATCCATGTTGTGATAAGTTATTGACTTGTTTTGAGTGTGTGGTGCTCGAGTTTGAGTTTGATTTAAATTTAATTTTAAATTTGAAGCAATTTGAGGGCTATTAGGTCAAGGCAGTACTACCAGCCTTGTAATGGCGGTAGTACCAGCCAGGCAGCAATACCAGCCTGGGATGGGCGGTAGTACCGGCCCTGTGGAGCTACAAAGCTAGGAGAGGTAGTCTTTTACAGAGAAGTGTTTCTCTGGGTGTGTTCAAGGGCGGCACTACTGGCCTTTAGGAGCGGTTGTACTGGGGGTGCGGTACAACCGGCCCCTGCATGGTGGTAGGCATATTCCAGAGAGGTCTCTCGGGGTTGTTTCAGTAGAGAGGTACTAATGGCCTACCAAGAGCAGTAGTACTGGACTTGTGGTACTAATGGCCCTAGGAGGCGGCAGTACTGGGTTTCTAGATACTTGAGCTTAATATTTTCATTAATTGTTGATTAATACATATTTTTGTGAACAGTGCTATGTGATGTGTTTCTTGTCTATGTGGTTGCAGGACCCTAGGGCTAGGTCATAGTGAGGTGAAGGCAAGATCGGGACTAGACTAGGAGAGCTGAGGTCCAGAACGGTCAAGGGACATCGGAAGATGACTGGAGCTAGGAAGTGGTTGCGAGCCAGGATGTATGATTGATAGATGTATCCTCTGTAGATCATCTCCTCAATCATCCAGACAAGCTTCTTCTTGATCAACCAAGTTTCTCCAAGAAACCAGTTTTTGAGTTGAGAAGGATGTTCTTGAGGTAGATCTTGATCCTATTAGTTTGAGGCATCTTTCTTGAGTGTTCTTGCTTGTTGTGATATGTAGGAGACCATCTAAGGTCATCTTGACCATTAAATCCCCGCAAGCAAGAACAGGGTGAAGATTTGGGTTTTGACCTGGTTTTTGTTCAATCTTCCTTGATTTGGAAAAAGGTCAGAACTTTGACATCAATCCTTGCGATTGAAGGTTGGAATAGATTCTTGACATCCATAGGAAGGTTTGTACAAAAGTTGCATGAATTTTTTATCATAAACACGTGTGATTTTAATGTCTATACCATGTTTACTATTCATCTAACACTACCACTACAGTAACCCGGTAATACCAGGGTTACTGTTCATCCTGGCATTGTTGACCTCTGTAGCGTGGTAGTGCAGTCCCAGAGCTGATTTTTCAGGAGGTCTTCTTCTTCCGCCCTTCTGAGGTGTTGGGAGATTTTGGTTGGTTTCTTTGGGGAAAAATTGTTGTGTGATCATTCACCCCCTCTTATCACCATTTTCGATCCTTCAAGTAGCGGCACACGGAGTGGGCCCAGGGCCTAGCTAGGGACGATGGCAACGTGGAACCCGCACACGGCGACTGATGGTGAGGCTTTGCAGGGCAATGGTGCAGCTAGGGCTAGGGTTTCTACCCTCCCACCCCCTATACCTTATATGGCCAACACAAACACCGAGTCCATCCTGGCACACATTCTTTAAAGATATTACATTCTACCCCCACCCCAATAGAATTCGACACCGAATTCTACACTCGCCAGACTAACAGTAAGAAAACTGAACAAGGAAATAAAGCACTTTACATATTAGACATGAATAGCTCTTGATACTTCTCACGTATGTGAGAATCCAATTCCTATGTCACTTCCCACTTAGTTTAATATGAACAAGTACCTTAACGTACTTCAACGTCTCTTGACTTAACACCTTGACTTCTCTAGAATTCACACAAGACATGATTTGAAGGTGAAATCTTGCTCAAAGACCAATGGCTCTAGTGATACCCCATGCTTTGGATCTCGCAAGAACTTCCTCAGTAAAAACACATGAAACACATTGTGCACTCCTCACAAGGATTCAAGAAGGTACATATGATAAGCTAACTTCCCAATCCATGCCACTATCAGAAATAGTCTGATATATCTCAGACTAAGCTTTCCTTTTGCACTGAAGCGTACAACCACCACTTAACTAATGATACTTTTCAGGAGACCATCCTCCAACTCCAACTCAAATTCCCTCTTCGTCTCATTCACATAATTCTAATATCCGCTCTCAGCCTCTCTACCCACAGTTCGCTGCACTCAAGACGAGAAGAACAACATGAGATACTACACTCCAGCACGTCTCTATCCCTTTTCTCACCAAATCACCAGTACCATCCACTTGAATATTTCGGTTACCAAGCTTGTACCATAGAAACTAAAACATCTGAGTGCTTTTGTAGTGACTAAACACATATTCCCATCCCTCACAATTGGTAGACCCTTTCATAATAGGACCATTACCACCAGAAGGAATAGCCCACTATGGCACACTTTCTTTTTTACAACATTACTGTAAACAAAATAAATTTAAATCTATTATCTACCAAGCCTACTTCGCACCAAGAGACAACTACCCAGGATAAATATTCACAAACATTTCATCACACTTCATATTATCATAACATTACTTACATCCAAGCAACCAAATTTTCAGACACACTTTGGGAAAGGTAACCTAATTACCCACAACTTCCAAGTGGTCCACTTTTATAGATCAATCCTGTACTGCCAAGGAACAAAACTACTAACCAAATCTCCCTAGTATATTTAGATCGAGACACACAAAAACCCCCACTACTCTCTACTCTTAAACCATTTACAATCAACAACTAGCAAAGGCTAAGATCTTGGGTTGTTACCAACCCCCACTTAGCTTATCTTTTCGATAAAGGTTTCGCCCCCGCATTCTTCCATTCAACGCAACAAATCATGGAGTACAATCCCTTATTGCACTCAACAGAAAACAATAGATCATTCATTTTCTTTTCCATGTTAGAATGCAAAGGAAATCCCAATTATCTTTAACCAAATAAATCACTTTCATCACCTTAGAACTAAGGTGCTAAAATTCACATTATAGAGAAACTCAATTTAAAATAGAAATATCACATAAATCATTTAAAGATGCATCTCGCTTTTAACAAAGCAAATCCTTTCAGAAAGAGAAAACTGATTATGGAATCAAACCACTCAACACAACAACCATCTTTTTTTCTCCAGAGAGAAGGAAACTCATTTCCTAGCAGTAAATCGCTTCACCAGCAAAAATCACTTAAGAAGCAATCATATGAATCACCATTAAGAAACATTCACAAATACCGTACATATTTTCATTAAATCTAACTCTAGTCGAAATAAAGAAACAAATATTTCTAAATCATGAGCATCCAAAACATTACATTAGGTCTAGTTGTTTCCTTCAATACCAAAGATAATTTTTTTTGGTAACACTAAAGAGTGCAATCTAATCATAAACCTGTAAGGATAAATTCTATAACCATAACTTAAGCTAAATTTCTTATCAAAGACAAATGAATTCCATTGCTCAATGAAATAAAGCATTCAAAATCCCTTAACAGCTTACTTCATAGTTATGCATTCTTTTACTATCATGTTTCAGACCTCAAAGTTAACTTCATAATTTTGTAGCATTTACACTAATTTAGGGAAGTTCTACTGCACATAATACGGAACGCTTTAGCACAACTCATTAATCAAAACACCATACAAACAAATAAATCCATATAAATTTAAAAGAAAATTCACCTCAAATCCCACCATATTTATTGTTCAAAGACGCTTACTATTAAAGGTTTTTAGTACTTATATAATTTGAATCCTGAAGAACCACATCAAGAGTTAACATAAATTACAACTAATTCTTTCCATAATTATTTTCTCCAATAATTATAAAGAAAATTTGTAATATAAACATAGAACATCAGACCAAGTCTACCTCACGATGATAAACAAAGAGAAATCTCATAATTTTAAGCATATTCAGCCTGATAGTTAATTCAACATAAGATTGTGCATCAATATTTTTTTGAAGTCTACAGACCATAAAGAACCATCAATCATATAACATCATATTGTAAAGTTCAAGTCCTCCCTTTATAAAATACTTTCAATATGATTAACATAGAAATTTTCTCCAACCCATAGGTCAATATTTCGGTAACTAAAACGTATACAATCAATAAATGACTCTAACAAATAAATATTATCTCCATGAGATATATGTCATAAATATGGCTCTAAGATAGTCATTCGCTAAGGATAAACCCATGCACCATGATAATCATTCGATGTTTCTTCATACTTTAACTACATATTATTTAAGTCATTCTATCCATATATTATATTAGATTATCTTTAATCAACATAGCCCAACTACTTGAAACAAATTTCAGTAAATTACACCTTCATATTCCTCTAAAAATTCTTCAAAGATGTAAATTATATACCTTCTAAATCACGATCTATACTAACATTAAGGGAACATGATTTTATACTTCTAATTATTTCAATAGTTCGCAATAACAAACATGATTACTCTAATCCGTATTCACGTTAGGGTCACCTACCATCTCAATTAAATTACTCTACCAACACCTTATATTAGAATGTCTTTAAAAAACCAAACCAATTTAATTTAACATAATTAGTAAATACATCGTCTCAATATTTTAATTACTCATCAAAGTTTAGAGTCTTAAACATTCTCATTAGTCTCCTACCCATAAAATTAGAGGGTGTGTTCCCATACTTTCAATTAGTACAACAATTTCTGAGCACAAACATTAATAAATTTAAGAATTACTCACAATAAAATAATCTTCGACAACTGAAATTTATTCAGTTTTTCACAAAAGGAATGACCAAGCAGTCAAGTAATCATTCCCTATTAAAGGCAAAACTTAAACTCCCACAATTTCAATCATGCACAAAAACTTCCTTTAAACGTGAAAAACTGGTAAACACATGCAAAAGGCAATAATTTTCTCCGCATAGCAACAAAAAGATAACCAACAAAATCAATCACCAGTAATTGTAGTAAGAACAACCAATAAACCCATCTGTTCTCCGACCATTGACGACTCAACGAAAGCAAACTCTTTCAGACTCTCCAATCTATGACGTATTAAGTGAACCACTCTCCCTGACGAGTGGTTCCTAAACCTTGGACAGTGGCTCTACCTATCCACGCCCACAACCACAGGCTCTATGTCAAGTACAATATAAAATCCATAAAATGACATAACATTAGCAAACTTTAAATTAAAAGAAAGGCTCTGTGTCAAGTACAATATGAAATCCATAATTAAAAAGAAAAAAGTAAACTAGCAATTTGTTTTTATATGAACTCCAAAGTGAAATCACAAAATAACCTAATATTATGAATAAAACTAGTGAGAATTTGCAATTGGATTTGTAAAGGAGACCCAACCTTAAATTTCCAAACAAAAAAGTTAGTATCCATGTAATGGCAATTTGATTTGTGTATGGACTCTAAATTACAATTCAAAAAATATTAAAATTCACAATAAGAACTAAAGGAAAATATCTAACAAAGATGTGGTAATAATAAATATTTGGAGCAATTAAATTGGGTTTAAAAATATTATATAAATTATTTGTATACCACATTAAGCCAGCAACCTTTTCTTTCTTAATTAGTCATGTAGGCAAGATAGCTAGCTTTTGTACCATCTCTCTGAATGATGCTTGGTTTCTTCTGTGTAGCATCAACACAAGTGTTACTGACTTGGTGTACATTAATTCGTCAATTAGAGAGCACTTTCTATGCTTTCTAGAACTTAGACATGCTCTCAGTCATTGGTGATTAAAATTAAAATTATAATATACTTTAATCCACTCTCAAAACTTTTTTACACTAAGTACTATTTTCATAATCTAACATCATTATGTAATTATTTTATCATTTGATACGGAGACTTATCTAATAAGATAGCCCATACAAATGCACAGGTCGCCCACTAATCAAATTAATTACTCAATGGTACGTGCCTACAGAAGTGGCGTGCCTAACAGTAAAAGGTAGAAACTACTAGACCAATAGCTTTTCAATTCACTCCCCTTTACGTCTAAAACAAAGACCCCCTTTAGAAATTTATTTTCGTTATTTTATTTTCATATTCTAGCAAGTGTGATAAATTCGGTCTGTCTTTATTAATTAATGATTGATAAAGATTAATGATACAATATTTTCTTTTTTATGCATGATACAATCTCTACTTTGTCCTAGAAAACCAGAAATTTTTTAGCACATCAATTAAGTACTCCACCGGTGAAAATCTCGATTCTTGGCCCAATAATAAATAAACTATATAGCATGGAGAAGTTATGAACCACCTTGTGCAGGTTAACCAAACCGCGAAAACCAACTCAAAAATCGCGAAAACCGATCCTGTCGAGCCAGTTCGGCTGCGAGACAGAATGGCAAACTGGTTAAATTCAAATTAAAACTCAAAAAATTTGGAAAAACTTGTCCTAAATTTCCCTAAAATTATTATTATCATCGTTGTGACCTCTGACATCAAAATTATTTGAAAAACCAAATTTTTAGACATTTGCGAGGCATAGCTTGTTCTTGTTATGTGTTAGATTGTGGAGCTTAAGTTTGGAACAAGTTAAACGGCATCTAAGCATATATGTTGTTGTCTGATGTTAGCTTACTCGCTGATCGATGGTAGCTTGTTCTTATTGTGTTGTTAGATTGTGGAGTTTAAATTTGGAATAAGTTAAACAGTAGCTAAGCATATTTGTTGTTATTCTGATGTTAACTAAGCATATTTGTATGTTTCATTTAATTATAACTCGATTTTTTACTAACATAACATTCATGTAGGTCCAATATCCTCATCTGTACGATAATGGAAGGACGACGAAGCTATGCCAAGTGTGAATATTCATTTTCGGTGAGGAATATTGATTTCAAATGTCATATGCCATGGTATTGAAATGTGGACTTGTTGGATTGAGTTGTCAACGGTATTGAAATGAAATGTTATTTGTTGATATATTATTGCTAAATGGCTACTTTAAAATTTCACATTGTCTAAAATATAGCAAAGATCATGCCGAAATTTTTCATATTTTTTCATAGTTGTGCTATTATTGCTAAATATGTACTTTATAACTTTTTACAATTTTTGGAGACTTTATCAGCTTTTTACAAAAAAAAAATCACTTTTTTTGGGATTTTATCGGCTTTTTACAAATTTTTTACAATTTTCCCATTTTCTCCTTGCATTTTTTCTCTATTTTTCATTTTGTCACCGGTTTTCACGGTTTTCCCTAAAAACCGCTCGATATTCAGGCAAAACCGGTCGATTTTTGACCATTTCGAGTGAATTTCGAGATTTTTTCGCTACATTTGACCGACTTGTTTGACTTTGCAAACCGTTCGATTTTTGACGATTTTCGGTCGATTTTCGCGGTAAACCAGTACGACAAGACTTCATTTTTAACCCTAAATCGGTTTGGTTAACCCTGCCTACGTGTCGTTCACAAGAGAATTAAGGCATGGAGTCAACACGGTCTCAAGTTTAGCTAATAAACATAACATTGCCATTAACGTGATCCTGACCTAAAACTTTTGACCATGGATGATACTATTAGAGAAAGTACTTCAGAAATATCGGTGCCTCTCAGGAGTAGGTAGTGGTATTATATAGACGTACATACTGTCTCCCAGGAAAGCTGTGACAACTTGGAGCCTACAATATTTTGCCTTGTCTCTTCACCGTACATACATAGCATCAGACATTCAGAGTAGCCATTGAAATGGTTAGATTTGAATGGCTAGCAGAAACTGTTAATTGTTGATCTGATCTAGCAGAACATTTTCCAAATGAAAGTAGATCAGAAGCGTTGTAACTTCACGCATGGTATATATGGAGAGCAAAGCAAACAGACACCAGAAAGATACGGGGAACGGCGAGATTCTTCACACGGTCGAGAGAACCTTGGAAAAAATGGTCAAAGAGACTCATTCAGAAGCATGTAGTAGTAGTACCTATTATTATTCCTTTACCATGACCATGACATGAATTCTCTGTAATTAGCTCGTGCAAACTGCAGGAATCTCTCTGACCATGTTAGGCAGACATACGAGACCTCAAATTTGCATCTTTGTTAATCTCAGTGATCAAATTGAACTGCAATAGTGTCATCGTTAGGCCCTGATTCCTGCATGCACGTCAAACAATCAGAGCAGGAAGAAAGTGCTATCTAGGCCGGCAGGCAGGCAGGGCGCTTTATTCTAGAAACATTCCAGTGGCAAGTAGCAGGCAGGCAGGAGATCGAAGCAAGAACACACACTGTAAAGACGATTCAGTTGCTTAGCCCTTAGGCTTGGAACCTTGACACGCAGATACAGATACAGACATTACACGACAAAAGATCACATGACAGAAAGCAGCTGCACGCTTGCATGCAGCGTATACACATCCTCAGGAAGCATCGACCAGCTGCTGCTTGCTTTGACCATCAACTTTAACTTGTTCCCGTTCTTAGTTTAGTCCAGTAGAGGAGCCGAACAGAGGGCCGTGTGCATCCATGACCGAATGTGCAGCGGTAGTAGCAGATATAGCAAACTAGCAAATGTAAGATGGTACAATACTACAATGAGATCTGAATTTGGTGTCACTTTTGCTCTGCTTTCTGCAGCTAGCTCTAGGTATTAGCTCTTGGCCTTGCGCGAATTGCTTTCTCCTCACCAAGGGAGCGTTTCCCACATGTTGGAATATATGTTCAGCAGCAATAGCTGTAAAGTGGCATAGGATGCCGCGAAGAATACCACCGGCCTACTTGTATATATTTTGACAATAGGACCAGCTCTGCTTTTGTTGGTCGCGGCAGCCAATTATGTAAGATCATACGCTGCAAAAGAAGGAAGAAAACCGTATGGTAATGCATGTATAGTATTACTAGACACGGGCGGATCTAGTAGGTACCGCATATATACGCAGGCACCCCTAAAAATTTAAAAAAAAAATACTACAAGATTACCTCTTTAATAGGTTAAATTTGTTGATTAAATTGGTTCCGATTTTAGTGGTTTGAAATTTTTAAAACCTCAGAACTATTTGTACGGAACTTTTATCAAATTTTAAATATATGTATTAAATTTATAATATTACGAAATTATTGTACAAAACTATAGAACTGTACGTGTAAAGTGTACATCCCGAAGAAAGTTTTCTAGTTCCGTCGCTCCTCTACTTTATTGCCTTTTCATTTTCAGAAAAAAAAAAGTCCTACATTGCTGATGGCGACGGTAGATGAATGAAAACGGTAAGTGTGTATATATTCCGATTGTGAGTAGCCTTTATGCCGATTGATCGATGCAGCCAGTTGCAGCGGCATCTGCATACAATTATGCATGGCTGGCTGTTCCTTTATTTGACCAGATGAAAGCCAGACGGTCAGTCAGCCAGGAGGAATAACTAAAAATGGAGGGTAGATCCTTGACTCGTATGCATGCAGATAGGGATGAAAATGAAAACGGAATTTCCAACAGTTTTAGAGAAAAACAAAAATAGAAGTCTTTTTTCGGAAACGGAAACGGAAAATATCTGTACGGAAACGAAAATGGTAATCTTTTGTCGGAAACGAAAACAGGAGAGTCATTTCCAACGGAAATTCCGTATAAATGAAATCGGAAATTCCGTCGGAAACTTGGCGCACTTGGCCCAAAAAGGAGGAGGGAGAATTTACATTTATTTTCGAATTAAAATAATTTTAGAAATACAAATGGTTTTATAGAAAATATCAAATAGAGTTCAAAAATTCTGAAAAAATTCTCAAACATACTTTGGAACATTTTGAATCTAGAAAAATTATTTCTAGCATAATTTTGGTTTTATTTTTCACGAATAAAATAATTTTATAAATCTAAAAATAGCAAAACGGTATTTATGAACTCCAGAAAATCCACGATAAATCTCAAAAAATTATAAATGAACATTAAACAATAATATGCAAATTTTAAAGCATTACACCTTTATAGTTGGAGGAGCAAGAGGATGTCGATGATAATGATATGGAGAAGGATATAATGGTCTGATCTGGGGGACAAATAGCGAGCCTTCAGCTGACAAACTTGAGAAAAAACTTTCTAATGATACCGGTGAGTATAACATTATTCTTGTGTCAGCCTTGGAGGTGGAATGAGTTACATTGTTTTTGTGGTCATATATATTGTGATCATGTACTATTCTTGTGGAATTTTCTACTTTCGTTTTCATATCTGCTCCATTCCATTTTACATCCGTTTTCGTCACTATCCGTTTCTAGGATTTTCGATTTCATTTCTGTTACCGGTAAAAAATGTCGAAACGGAACGAAACGATCACTTAGGGTGCGTTTGGTTGGGTGAACGAGGATGAACGGGATGGGATGATACAGAATGGATGGGATAATCCTGGATAAGATGGTACGGGGAGAGTGTTTGGTTGTCTGAATGAAATTATACATGATTTTGTTTGGTTGCTTGGATGGAATAGTACGGGATGGTACGAGATAATGTTTGGTTGGATGGATGAGGTTAGTATGGTAAACTTTATCACTAGTGGTACGAGATGGTACAGGATGGTTCAACTAATTTGGAGGTACAGGATGGTACAGCATATTTGAGGAATATTCTTAGAATCTGTACCATTCCGTCCTGTACAAGATGATTCCATACACTCAACCAAATGCATGTATTAAAATCTATCATGTATCATCCCATCCCGTTCATCCTCGTTCACTCAACCAAACGCACCCTTAGTGACCATTTTCATACCTTTTTATCCCTACACGCAGAGATGTATCATGTATGAGTCTAGGTCAGTAGTCAGAGATGCTTTCACTACTACAGAACTGGGCATCACAACCGGCTTATTAGAAGCGGTTTGGTGCGAACCCGTTGTGATTTTCGCACCAGAAGCGGTTAAATGGTGAACTTCTCCTTAGAGAGAGAGAGAGAGAAGCACAAACGGTACTGGTAACCAGGATTCAAGGAAGGATGTAGCAATTCACAAATCATAATACATTACCAAAACTGTTATTACGTTATCGAATTCAAAGCACAGGTACAGAATACATTCACACGAGAGCTCTCTACATACATGACGAGGCAACCAACGACACAAGCCAGAGGCAGATATAGTATAGAGACATGGGCCTATATACGTACACCCAAAATTTTTGAAAAAAAACTAGTATATAGTAGGTATATTAGGTGTATATACTAGTAAGTTGGCTGAAAAAAAGTATTTCAACCTCCAAGTGCATTTCAGCCTGTCCCACCCACTCCCTCTTTGTCAATATTCCTTGTGTGGTCCAGTTGGCAATACATGGCCCAATCGGCCATTTGCAAGCCCAAACTGACCACGCTCCGCAGCCTAGCTCCCCTCAAGCCCAACACCCAACTGGCCAACTCCCTCACCTACTCTCCAATCGGACCACATGCCCCTATCACTCACTCTCTCTCTCTGGTGTCGGTGCAGTCGGCAGATCGCCAAGGTAGGGTCGCCCCCTTATGGCCTAACCAATGGAGGCAGGCGGTAGGCCGGTAGGGTAGGCGATCAGCGAAGGCGGCTCTAGCGGAGGCGCTAGGGTTGGCAGCAACGCAAGGAGCGACGTACGAGCGCAGTAGGGGAGCCCCCCTATGGCCGCGAGGTCGGGGATGGAGGCTACCACTACTACACCGGCTGCATCTAGTGGTTCAGGACGGTGGTGCCCGACGAAGCAGGGAGTGGCTTGGCAAGCATCTGGTGAGGACACAGTGAGCATCCAGCCGAGGATGAGAGCATCAAGCCAAGGGTGCAACATCGGTGGTAGTGACTGGTGGGTTAGGACAGCGGCATCCGGCAAGGTAGGAAGCTGAGCATTCGGCATTGGCAACCGTCCGGGTGAATTTCATTCTTGATTCCCAAATTTGAAATTCCCAATTCACAAATCTATCAGCGATATGTTGATTTGTAATGGTGAATCATGTTTTTTTTAAATTTAAACTATAGAGCATTCAAAAATAAAGAGGAAGCATATAGATTTGAAATCCTTGTGGGATAGAGCTGAAAAGAGGCAGAAGATAGCATCTAACTTGACGCCAAAACCAATATCAATTGAAAGCAAAGTTCAGAGCACTTCACCTTCCATTCAGCTACAACCATAGAATGAGAGTGATATCCGAGATGAGGCCCCAAACTCAGAACCAACTCAACCAAGCATAGAACCTGGAGCAGTATCCCCACTGTCCCCAATTACAGATGATGATGACGATGAAAAAGCAATTTATGATATTGATTTGCTTCCCCATGATCCCGGAAAGAGGATTCTAATCACTGATTATAGTATCAATGAACAATATAAAGGTAGAAGGAAATACATCGCATTGGGTCCATGTCAACCACAACAACATAATTTTCCAAGAAGAAATGTTGGATGTATGCATCAATTCATACCTACTTGATATGATGATTATAATTGGCTTGAATATAGTGTAGAAAGAGATGCTATTTTTGTACTTGTTTGTTATTTATTCAAGGATAAAGTTAGTCATACTAGTGGAGATAGTTTTGTGAATGGAGGATTTAGAAATTGGAACCATAAAATAGGTTTGACAAACATGTTGGTGGTATTAATAGTGCCCGCAATGAAGCTCAAGAGAAATATGATTTCTTCGTTAGACCTAAAGCACCAATTCAAGAGTCTTTTCTTCCAACACCAAACAAGATAAGAATATGTATAAATCCTACTTGACCTATTCACTTAAGTGCTTGAGGTTTCTTTTGCGTCAAGGGTTAGCTTGTCGTGGACATGATGAAAGTGAAGAATCACATAATAAAGGAAATTTTCTTGAACTTTTAAATGGGCTAGCAATTTTTTTTGAAGAAGTTAACAAGGTGGTTCTAAAGATTGCTCTAAGGAACAGTCAAATGACTGCCCTACAATATAAAAAGAGCTCATCAACTCTTGTGCCAAAGAAACCACTAGGCTTATCTTACCTTGGTGATGATTATTTTGCAATACTTGCCGATGAATCTAGTGATGCATACCAACAGGAACAATTAGATCTTCGCTTGTGTTATATTGATAAAAAAGGACAGGTGGTTGAGAGGTTTCTTGGTGTTGTCCATGTTGAAAACACTACCGCTTTAACACTTAAAATAGCAATTGAGTCATTGCTTATGGATCATTCATTGAACTTGGCTAGGTTTCATGGGTAGGGATATAAGAGCTAGTTAGTGGTCTAAAGAAACTAACAATAGATGAGTTTTCTTCTACTTATTATATTCATTTCTTTGCCTATCAACTTTAGTTAACTCTTGTTACTATTACTAAGGAGAATGTGACTGAGTTTGGTTCTTACAACAAATTATGGTTCTTTCAACAACTTACATATTTGTTGAATGTTCTTGTAATGTCTTATAAAAAGATACAAATGCTTCGAGTAACTTAAGCTGAGTAGATTATAGAAGCACTAGAATTGGGTGACATAGAAACTGGGTGGGGTTTGAATCAAGAGATGGACTTGGGTAGGCCAGGTGACACTCGTCGGATATCTCACTATAAAGTTTTCATGCATGTTGTTTATTTGTATCCTTCAATCCGGTTGTAAGTTCAAGCTCCATTGATTTTGGTGATTGGTTTAATATTAATGTTTAATCATTGTTTATTGACAAATCTAATCATTATGAGACTAACATGTTCTATTAAGTCTTATTTTTATTAGTCTCATACTTGGATGGAAAATGAAAAACCTAAGGTATGCACTCGTATCCATTCTATTATCTAAATGTATACTTAGAATTCAAGTTAAAGTATGAACTCTTCCATTACTTTAGTCCAAATATGTGCATTATGTTCCTAATTCATATATACATGAATGCACACATCTAGGGGGAGTTGATAATTTAACTTGATGTTTCAATTGTATTGATCCATGTCCTCTTGTCATATAATATAAAAGATCAAGACCTTGAAACAATCTTTTGAGTATATATAACTTGTGTAGTTATAATATACTCATGCTAATATAGGATAAACTCATATGCAATCTAAGATTGATTATGTGCATATTAATTCTATGATCAATTTGTTATATGCACATACTTAATAGAGTTTATTCTATAGTTGATGGTCTCAAAAGTATTGATCCCTTCCATCACTCCAACATATATGGATCATTACTAACCATCACATTAAGTATATGAAACTTGTGTAGTTATATATACTCATGTCAATTTAAATGAAATTTAAATTGAGTTCGGTTGTCATTCAATCAATCAAAGAATATTTCATCATGTGTTGATGGTGTCTCTTTGTTGATTAAAGATAAGCGGAAAGTTCTTGAGTATAATGAAGCATTAGTTGCATCAAAGTACTCAAGACACAATTAATCATTCAACTTAATTGGGGTTATGCTCAATCGATCTTAGAGGCATCCATTATGTGTTAATGGAGTGCGGTGATGATTGAGACAATCGTGTTTATTGGACTAACATCTTCCATGAGTTGTGAAGTAGGTTGAGTCCAAGATGATAAAGAATCGGGAAGAAGAAGAAGTCATCATATATTGATGAGCTTCAAGTGGTGATCCCGAAGTGAAGAGAATAGCTAGAGAAGGTTCATCATGTGTTGGTGAACAAGATGAAGAAGATGTGATCCTGGAGAGAAGATGATTGGAAATCATAAAAGCTCCAAGTGGATCGCAAGAGGCAAAGGTATAACTAGCTAGGGCTAAGGATGTGTTCCTAGTCTTTTGCCGGTCTCGGCGTTTTGATGGGAGACCGGATTGCTAGTTAGGTTGCCGTACTATTAAGATGGGTTGAGTCTTTTAACTTGAGCTTCATCATGTGTTGATGAACTCAATCCGGTTCATTCTAGCTCACTCTCTTGTTTGGTGTTTGCATGAAGCTAACCATTTGGCATGTGTTGCAAATGGGTGAAGTTTGTGCATTGGATTTTGTATGAGCTAAGTATTTACATGTGTTGCAAATAAGAGTGCTCATGCTTGCATCTTAATTAAATCTTATTTGATTTGGTTTTTGTTTGGAGCTAAGGTTTTGCATGTGTTGCAAAAGGAGAGAGCTCAAGCAACTTGATTTGTTGTGGTTGTTTGCATGGTGCTATAGATTTGCATATGTTGCAAATAGAGAGCTCATGCTTTGGTATTTTAACTTGTGATTGGATCATGTGTTGATCATCACAAGGCTAAGTTTGGTTTATGCTTTGTGTTTGCAAAATGTATTTTTGCAAATGTGTTTTGCAAATAAGCTAGAAGTTATGAGGTTCGATCCTAGAGCATGTGTTGACATTTGCAAATGTGTTTTGGAAAGTGTCGGGATCATGTGTTGATCCTTACATGGCTAAGAGGATTGATCTTATAAGTTCGAGGTTTATTTGTGAATGTGTTTTGCAAATAAGTTGAAGTTGTTATTTGCAAATGAACTTGAGATTATGGGTTTCGATCCTAGAGCATGTGAATAGGGTTTACAAATGTGTTTTGCAAATTGACTTGATCATGTGTTGATCATCACATGGCTAAGAGGATTGATCTCATAAGTTCTTGGTTTATTTACAAATGTGTTTTGCAAATAAGTTATGCTTAATGAGATTCTTTGGAGTATTGATTAACATATGCAAATATGTTTTGCATAGTGTTGTGATCATGTGTTGATCCTCACATAGCTCAAAGAATGAATCTTTAATGGTTTGGAGAAAAGTTTTTGAGAAAAACAGTGTTTTCTCCCCAAGGCCGGTCGTACCGCCCATGTAGGACCGGTAGTACCGCTTATGGGAGCGTTACTGCCGCTTGGCCGGTACTATCGCCCTTGTAAGGCCGGTTGCACTGGGGGTCCGGTGCTACCGCAGTTTGGCCGGTAGCACCGGAAGGCCGGTGCTACCGTCTCTCTGGTCGGTGTGAAAATTCCAGAGAGGGATGTTTTTGGGCGGATTGGCAGTCCGTTGCTACCGCCCATGGTAGCCCGGTAGCATCGGAGGTCCAGTGCTACCGCCCCTCTGGCCGGTGTGAAAATTACAGAGGAGATGTTTTTGTGTTCGGTTGAGTCCGGTGCTACCGGGGTGAAGGCCGGTCCTACCGCCCGAGCGGTAGCACCGCTCCTAGTTGCCCGGTGCTACCGGATTTCCTGCAACGGCTAATTTTGTAGCCATTGGCGAGGAGGCCAGTGCTACCGGTCCCAGTTGGGCGGTAGCACCGGGAATTCTACTTTTGTCCAGAATTTCCCCCCAACGGCTAGTTTTGGCTTGGAGGCTATAAAAGGAGGCCTTGGGGGGCAAGGGCAGTATAGAGAGGCTGTTGCTAGAGCATTTGGGAGTTGGTTGCATGTGTTACACACTCCAATTTGGTTCTTGAGCTAAGAGTGAGCCCTAATTGCATGTGTTGCAATTAGGAAGTGGATTGAGAGCCTCTTGTGCATGTGTTGCACTTGAGGAGGATCCTAGTGCATGTGTTGCACTTAGGAGGTCACCGGAAGTGCATGTGTTGCACTAGGTGAAGTTCAAGCGGAAGGGCTTGATTTGTTACTCTTGGAGGTTGCCGCCTCCTAGACGGCGTAGAGCGTCGTGCGCGGTGAGCTTCTCAACGGAGGTTGTGAGAAGCCCCGACAAAGTTTGTGAAGGTTGGAGCTCGCCTACCCGGGAGGGAAAAGGAGCTACCACTAGTGGATTCGAGGTGGGTGCTCAATTCGTGGAGCCGGTCCAATGTGTTTGGGCTAACCTCAACGTGGACTAGGGGAGACCAGCAAGTCTCCGAACACCACGGTAAAAAGTATTGTGTCTCTTGTGCTTGCATTGTTTTCGTTATTTATATTCAAGCAATTTATATTCATAGAATTAGATTGATTGATTGCTTGTCTTTAGAATTGCAATTATTGTTAGAGACATAATTAGTTAGTGCACATAGTGAGCCTAGTTGATTTAGGCTTTAATTGTCAAAACCTTAGTTTATCGCTTCCGCATTAATATTTGTTAAGGTTTTGGTATTAGGATAATTAGGGGTGAATTGCTTTGTAGAAATTAGCGAGAGAATTTTAAAAGCTGCCTATTCACCCCCTTTAGTCGGCATCCTCGACCTTACACCGGTGTGCTCTCATAAAGATTGCAGAAGACCACTCTCAAAGTACGGACGCTATACATGCTCAAACTATGTTGTCATCATTTGAGTCTTTTGAGTTTTTTTACAAGCCTTTGAGTTTGTTTTTACGGCACACTTGTTGCTAACTACATTTGGCTAAACAGATGGCTTAAGCAACGCTTTGCAAAAGAGTGGTCAAGATATTGTCAATGCTATTGATCTTACTTATTTGACAAAAACTCAATTGCAATTATTGCAGGAAGATGATGGATGGGAAACGTTTCTTAAAGATGTTACTTCTTTTTATGTGAAGCATGGTATCAAAATTGCTAAAATGGATAGTTTGTATAAACCAGTTGCAAGATTCAGAAGGTTCTTAAAAAAAGTAAAGAATTTCCATCATTTCCGTATTAATATATTTTTGTGTCATTGATAGGCCACTTTGAGAGCTTAATGACAGGTTTGATGAGGTAAACACATATTTGCTCCTATGCATGGCATCATTCAATCATGTTGATTCATTTGCTGCATATGACAAGGACAACTTAGTTAAGCTTGCACAATTTTATCCTGAGAATTTTCCAAACACAGAATTGATGCACCTTATTCTCTTTTAACTTACACACTTCATTCCAGACATACGTAGAGATGAAAGGTTTAGAGAAGTGAAAAATCTTGCCAGGCTTTCCATAATGCTTGTTGAAACAAAGAAGAACCTCAATTATGGACTTGATTACAAGCTTATCAAATTGGTGTTGATTCTTCCTATAGCCACCGCTAGTATTGAAAGAGTATTTTCTTCAATGAACTATATAAAGAATAAGCTAAGGAATAGGGATGGGAGAGCAATACTTGAATGATTGCTTGATTACATTTCTTGAGCAAGAATTTTCTATGCAAGTTAAGGATGATGACATCATATCTCGTTTACAAGCCACGAAGGAAAGTCGAGTTAGATTGCAATTTTCTTAATTATTTTGTAATCTCTAAATTATTTCAGACATTGTCTCTAGTAAGAACAACTTAATCTCTAAATTATTTCAAGTGTTGACTCTAGTAAGAACAATTTGTACTATGTATTTTTGCTGCTGTGAACCTTTAAGTTTTATATTGAACAATATTTTTATAACTTCAAACATTAATTCTGAAAATCCTGGTTCACACAAGCCCAAACAGACACCAACACCCACAAGAACCTGCCAACACCTGCCATTTCGTGGTGCTAAAAGAAAGCAAAATGCAGGCTGCACTTAGTTCGGTCTTGTGTTACGTGTGTACAAGATGGACAAAAAAAAACTGTACACATCGCAGCAGATGGTCGTCACTTTGCTGGCATTTTAGAGGTGGTAGTCCAGGTAGTCGTGCCGACGCAGCCTGCGGAACTCGAGTAGGCTGCCGTACGATCGATTGGCGACGCCCACGAACAGCGCCTCGGCGTCGTCCGGGCTGAACGCCACGCCGGCGATCTCCCCGAACATGTCGATCTCCTGCGCGGCGGAGTAAGCCGCCGAGGCGTCGTACACATGCACGAAGTCCGCCGACTCCGACACGGCCAGGAACCGCGGCCGTCCGACGAGTACTTCAGGCCCCCTGAAGGCGCCAATCCTCCCCTTCAGGACAGCGAACGACTGTGATAAGTTGCTTACGTCCCACAGCCGGCACGTCCTGTCCTGGTTCCCGGTGGCGGGGACGCGGCCGTCGGGGTGCCACGCCGACGAGAACGAGTAGTCAAGGTGGCCTTTCAGGCTCGCGATTTCCTTGAAAACCATGGAGGCCTTGTTTAGGAGGCCCATTCCATCCTAAAAGATGCACAATCTTAATCATCTTGTTCTGATGTACACAACTACAGAAGAATTTGGAAGGTAACAGCAAGATGTATTGTTGTTTGTTCACTACAATGTACCTTGCCAGATTGTGAATCAGCTACCAAGCAATGAGAGCTGTCGCCAAGAACTGCGAGTAGCTTGAGTGATGACTCACTGATTTATTCTGCATTGTCAATGTCAAGACATTTTGAGTTACCAATAACAATTGAAGAGCACAGATTGCATGATCTTCCTAAGTACCGAATACTCACATTGACCGACCATGGAAAAGGGACATATGGTGAAAAGATGAAAGTAGATAAATAGGAGCGTTAAATCGGCCTTGAATAATTTTTCTAGAGAGTTATGCGTAAAATGTGTTTAAGTGGAGGAGGTAGGATTTCATCTAAATCTAGACTATTCAAGTTCGATCTAACACCCCTATTTACCTATTTTCATCCTTTTGTCGAATGTCTACTTTCAGCGTATACTTGCTCGTATCTCTCTGTATCATAAGTTTTAACGATGCAGTGTTCGCAGCCATAACTCCAGTAGCGCCGCTGCATCACGAGAAGATACAAACTCAATGAGCAGGTCTATGATATGCTAGTACTGATACGTAAAAGCCGAATTGACGATAACTTACGTCGGAGACTGGTAGATATCAACAGCATTGGTGATGGTATTGTTATTGCCGGTTAGACTCATGCAGAACGCCACTCCGGGTCGATCAACATACTGACACAAGATAGCACAACTGTGAGCTAAGATTCATCATCCATAACAACATTCACAGGCCTGCACTGTGCGAACTCCTCGTACCTTGCAGATAAGTTCCCCCTGGAAACCACCAGCCACCATGAGATTATACTTCAGTGCCATGCTGCTGATCTGCACCCTCGACATTGACGAGCTCCGCGGACATTCTGAATAGAGAAGGTAGTACCGTGGGTTAGAAATTGACTAGCATCCTGAAGCTACCGATTATTCATCGCGGTACAATCACTCGCATCCTGAAGCTACTGATTATCCATCGCGATACGAAGACGCCGACCTGAGCTGGAACTACCTGGCCTGCTACATTGAGCACTTCTTTTCCTCTCTGAAGCAGGGACGACCATTGCATTGCAGAATAGTTCTGCACCAGGTAGACATCGTGCTTCGACGTAGCCCACAGAAGATTCCTCAGCTGCACATGCCCAGAATATGGTCAGTACATTTGTAACTGAAATCTGAAAAGTTGCAAAGATGTGATAATGCAAAGTCAGCGACACTCTTTTTCTAGTGGTGTTAGTACGTTATATTTAGTTTGTTTCCCCTTATAAACCAGGGTGTGTCATTCTTTTGTATCTAGCAACCAAATGCTGATAGCTGTAGAGTTTTGACAACAGACAAGTGTTAGTTAGGGAGGATATCAGACTGAACTTCAAACCTTTCAGTGATCCCACTAATGTGTTATTACCACCTTACATAACCGCACTAACAAAATAACACCTTACAAAACCACACTAACAAAATCTAAAAGCGCTAACATGGACAAACCAGAAAGGCCGGATCCACACCCACATCTATCAACATTCACTCTCTTGCAGCCAGTATTGTAGCTAAACTAGTGCTCCTTTAGGTTAGCAAGGGGCTAGAGCTCTGCAACTACGAAATGATTGCTTTTCCAAAATCAATATGCTGTAGCCTGAAGCCCAGCGTCAAGCTCCAGGTAAACATGGCAGTTCATATGCGTTGCCGCACAAGAACAGTCAATGGTTTAGGCCTACTAAACAGTATACACAAGCTATAACAAGAAAGGCAACATATTTCCACACCCTTTCAATAAGACATTAGAAAACATATCATTCAAATACAATAATGTTAAATATTAACAATGGATGATAAGGCAGCATGCAATTTGTAGATTCTCTTTCTTGTGTGCAACCTGCAAAGGAAATTCAAGGTGATTTATTTAACATCTTTGCCCGTCATAAAACATCCTATTATACCATATTCCAAGGTGATTTATAACAGCGCCGACTTCTGAGGATGCTCATCCACCTGCTTATAGACCTGATGAAATGAGATATTGCAGCTGTCCTATTATCATAGGTTAATTGCTGACATCAGAACTATAACTTCAGCTTAAGATATTCTGACCCGACTCATTGTTAGGTTAATCACGCATGTGTTAATGTGCATGAAACGTATGTGTTAATGTGCATGCATTTCAGTTTTTCAGTTTTTGCATGTCATGATGTGGCTATTAACTAGACATATTTACTTTGTTGAAGTTACATTTTGAAGTTGCTAACAAAAGAAAGATAAACCCTGATAATGTGGTGCAGTTGGCCACACAAAAAATTACTTGTTCTCCTGTGTGGATTGTGTTCTTAGGAGGCCGGCAACTACAAGTGGTATCAGAGCGAGAGTAGCTCGATCCCAGGCAATGTTGGCTCCGGTAGGTGGACACTCGAGGTCGCCACCACGGCGTGGGCGACCGCGCACACCTTCTCCCCATCCGCACCGACCGCGGCATCGCAACGATCGTGGTGCCCGCGAGATCGTGGTGCAGCAGACAGTGCGGGAAGTCGGCAGTTCAGCCTATCCGACCCTGACGCGTACCAACTACAACGACTGGGCATTGATGATGAGGGTGATGCTCCAGGTGCGAGGTCTCTGGGAAGCTATCGAGCACAACGATGCCGAGCTCCAGGAGGACCGTATGGCGCTGGAGGCGATACTGAAGGCCGTTCTACCAGAGATGATTTCTTCACTCGCGATGAAACGCAACGCCAAGGAGGTGTGGGACTCCGTGATGGAGATGCGAGTCAGAACCGACCGCGTTCGAAAGGCGAGGGCCCAGCTACTCCACAAGGAGTATGAGGCCATTGAATTCTGGGACGGCGAGGCGGTGAAGGACTTCGCCATGCGCCTAAGTGGGCTGGTGAGTCAGCTCGCAATCCTTGGTGACGTAATCGATGAAGAGAAGGTGGTGGACAAGTATCTGCGAGTCGTACCCCAGAGGTTCTCGCAAATAGCTTTGTCCATTGAAACGTTTCTTGATTTGTCGACACTGTCCATCGAGGAAGTGACAGGGCGACTCAAGGCTACTGAAGATCGTACCACTCAGCCCACCTCAGTGACAACGAATGAGAAGTTGTTGCTTGCCGAGGAGGAGTGGGAGGCGCAGTGCAAGCAGCGCCAGGCGGTTGAGGAATCATTTGGGGGTGCAAGGTCGGGCCGAAATGCTCGGAGACATGGGAGGCCACCACCACCCCGGAAGAACGACGATACCGGCCGTGTTGGGGATGGAGGCGCACGTGACTTGTCGCGCGACAAGTGCCGTAACTGCGGCAAGTACGGGCACTGGGCACGCGACTGCCGCCAGTCGCATTGCGAGCAGAAGGAGGAGGCTCGCTATGTCGAGGCACAAGAGGAGCAACCAGCACTCCTCTTGCCCAAGCACTGTGAGTTCGCGCAGGTTGCGGACGAGCAGCCACAGCAGGTCTTCCTCAACGAAGAGAGGGTGATTCCAGTGGATGTTGGCCTTGACCTGTGGTATCTTGACACGGGGGCTAGCAACCACATGACCGGGAACCGCTCCATGCTAGCATCGCTCAATGAGACAGTGCGGGGCATTGTGAAGTTCAGAGATGGGTCTCATGTGGAGATCTGTGGCAAAGGCTCTGTGCTGTTCCAGTGCAAGAACTCGGAGCATCGGGTGCTCACGGAGGTATATTATATTCCTCATCTTCGCAGTAACATTGTCAGTTTGGGCCAACTCGACGAGAACGGGTGCAAGATCGTCATCGAGGATGGCGAGTTGTGCATCTTCGACCGCACGCGCCTACTGCTAGCGAAGGTGACGCGCTCGCGGAACCGCATGTACACGGTGGGGCTGAAATCACCGAGCCCGTGTTCTTCTTGGCGGCGTGCAACGACCTGGCGTGGTGCTGGCACGCACGCTACGGTCATCTGCACTTTCGCGCGCTCCACGATCTAGCGGCCAAGCACATGGTGGATGGCGTGCCGAGCATCGACCGGGTGGACCAGTTCTGCGACTATTGCGCGCTCGCCAAGCAGCAACGAACTCTGTTCCCTCAGGCCTCGACATACCGGGCTGAGCGCGAACTGGAGCTCATGCACGGCGACCTCTGCGGTCCAATCAACCTGGCATCCCCAAGCGAGGCTAAATATTTCTTGTTAATTGTTGATGATTATAGCAGATTCATCTGGGTTGAAATGCTGCGGTCCAAGGATGAGGCATTCAAGTACTTTCGCAAGATCAAGGCTCTCGCGGAGAACGAACGTGACATCTGGCTGAAGGCATTCCGTTCAGATCGCGGTGGGGAATTCAACTCTATCACGTTCGACGACTGGTGTAATGAGCAGGGCATCAAGCGGTACACCACCGCACCCTACTCGCCGCAGCAGAACGGCGCCATCGAGGGCCGAAACTGGACGGTTGTCGAGATGGCGAGGAGCCTTCTCAAGAGCATGCACGTTCCAGCGATGTTCTGGGCTGAGGCGGTGAAGACCGCGGTGCACATCCTGAATCGCTCCCCGACAAGAAGCCACAAAGACTGCACTCCATGTGAAGCCTGGCACAAGCGGCGCCCAAACGTGTCATACTTTCGGACCTTTGGGTGCGTCACACACATGAAGAACATCGGCCCCGGCATCAACAAGCTCGCAGATCGCTCGACCCCAATGGTCTTGATCGGCTATGAGGACGGGTCAAAGGCGTACCGTGTCTATGATCCACACGTACACAAGCTGCACATCACTCGGGATGTGGTGTTCCAAGAGGAGAAGGCCTGGGATTGGCATGCAGGCAGCGACACGCGCTGTACCGACCCCTTGCCAAGCACTTTCACCATTGAGTACTTCACCGAACTACGTCGAGACCCAACACCAAATCTCGATGTAGATCTGGTGAACCAAGCAGGCCTGACTGTGGAGAACAGCGGTGCGGGCACTGTTGGTGACTCGCCACAGGATGCAACTCCATGCGCGTTGGGCACAACTGATGCGCCGGGTGTGGAGTGGGTCACACCACCGATTGGTGGGTCGCATGACTCGGAGGGCGTGCCACTCCGCTACCGCGACATCAACAACATCTACGACACGACGCAGTCATGCGAGCTTGAGTTCAGCGGCTTGTGCATGCTAGCCGCCGATGAGCCGGCGAGTGTCAATCAAGCACTCAAGGAGGCATGCTGGAGAAGTGCCACGGAGGATGAAATGCGCTCTATTGCAGGGAACCACACTTGGGAATACGTCGAGCTCCCCGCTGGGCATCGTTCCATCGGGTTGAAGTGGGTGTTCAAGGTGAAGAGAGATCCTCTCAGCAACATCGTGAAGCATAAAGCACGTCTAGTGGCGAAGAGATACACGCAGCGACCCGGTTTTGATTTTGATGAAGTTTTTGCACCAGTGGCACGCATGGACACGGTGCGTGTACTGTTGGCTCTTGCGGCGCATGGTGGCTAGGAGGTCCACCATATGGACGTCAAGTCGGCTTTCCTCAATGGGGAGCTAGCTGAGGAGGTCTACGTGCAGCAGCCACCGGGTTTCGTTGACAGTGATCGCCAGCATATGGTGCTGCACCTGCACAAGGCGTTGTACGGTCTTCGCCAAGCACCGCGCACCTGGTATGCTAAGCTCGACAACACACTGCAGCAGCTCGGCTTCGAGCGCAGCCCACTGGAGCACGCTGTGTACCAAAGAAGGAAGAACAATGCTTTCCTGCTCGTGGGGGTGTACGTCGATGACTTGATCATCACCGGCTCCACCATCGACGCCATAATTGAGTTCAAGGAGCAGATGAAGATCATGTTTAGCATGAGTGACCTCGGGCTCCTAACTTACTATCTTGGCATCGAGGTGCACCAAGGACCAGAGGCGATCACTTTGTGCCAGACCAGGTATGCACTGAAGATTGTTGAATCCGCAGGGTTGGCAGGCTGCAACCCGTGCGCAACACCGATCGAGAATCGGTTGAAATTGACCAAGAAGGATGAAAGCAAAGCTGTTGATCCCACGGAGTATCGCAGTATAGTTGGGAGTCTGCGTTATCTTGTGAACACTCAAACGGACATTGCATATGCTGTGGGGATCATCAGTAGATACATGGAGGCCCCTACCAAGCAGCACATGACAGCTGTGAAGCATATTCTGAGGTATGTGAGTGGAACAGCCTCATTTGGGTGTCGCTATGACAAGTTTGGTGTGCCCAAGTTGCTGGGATATTGTGATAGTGATCTTGCTAGCGACGTTGATGATCGGAAGAGCACATCTGGGGTGGCTTTCTTTCTTGGAGACAACCTGGTGACATGGACGTCACAGAAGCAAAAGATCGTTTCACTCTTATCTTGTGAAGCTGAGTACATCGCGGCGGCTACAACGGTGTGCCAGGGGGTGTGGCTCAGCAGACTAATTGGGGATCTGACGGGAGCAGCGCCGATGAAGGTGAAACTACATATTGTCAACAAGTCTACGATCGAGTTGTGCAAAAATCCTGTGCATCACGATTGTAGCAAACACATTGTCACTCGGTTTCACTACATCCGGGAGTGTGTCAATGACGGCAAGGTGGATGTGGAGCACGTAAATACAGAAGACCAGCTCGCCGATATCTTGACGAAGTCCCTCGGGCGCGTGAAGTTCATCGAGCTACGACAGAAGCTTGGCGTGGTGGAGTTGAAGCATGGGTGTTGTGATTAAGGGGGTGATTTGTTAGGTTAATCACGCATGTGTTAATGTGCATGAAACGTATGTGTTAATGTGCATGCATTTCAGTTTTTTTGAATGTCAGTTTTTCAGTTTTTGCATGTCATGACGTGGCTATTAACTAGATATATTTACTTTGTAGAAGTTATAGTTTGAAGTTGCTAATAAAAGAAAGATAAACCCTGACAATGTGGTGCAGTTGGCCACACAAAAAATTACTTGTTCTCCTATGTGGATTGTGTTCTCGGGAGGCCAACAACTACACTCATCACATGTCCTGCAACTATTTTTATGCGTATACACACAGAAGTAGCATGAATAACAACATAAACTTCCTAAATAAGATAGAACGGTGCAGTTTGTAGAATTGTATAAGATGATAGGCCACAACGGTATGAAAAGATTCAGGGCAGTTAACTCAATCATAATACAGTCCTAAGAATGAATTAGATCGATTTCAAGCACAACAGCGGTTGACGTTGCCGGGCCCATACATGCTTTTTTTAAGCATGTATTATTAAAAATAATCTGTTGTTAGTTACATGTTAAATTTGTCAAACAAGAAAATTTTGACACTAGAGACTTTTGCAAATGTGAATAATAAATCCAGTAAGTGTTTCCAACTTTACAAGCCCAGATGGCTAAACCGAGGGGATACATTTAGCAGCCTAGTATCAGTAAAGGACTTTGGTGAAGCTTGTTCGCACAAAACTGTCAATTCAAGGTATAGTCCATTGTTCAGTTGTGGATGAGTGTAACCTTTGTTCTAGATGGAAGTTCAACTTAACAGCCTCCATCGAAACACTGGTATATCAAACTACAGTGGAACTGAGAGTATTTCACATATGCCTTGGAATTTGGTGGGGATTGTTAGTTTTGGCCCAATAAATCCCAAGGCCCATGTGCAATACTAGAAGTTATGAGGACATCAGTCCCACATGGGTAATTGAGAGAAGGTTTGACCAACTTAAATAGTTTGGACTGTTGTCCATCTGTTGTGAGGTTGGAAAAAGGAAAAGACGGTGCCACACGCACGCGCGCGCCGAGCCGAGCCGAGCCGTGGCGTGTGCGAGTGCGTGATGTGACGTGCACGTGTGCGGCGCAGGCCAGTCCGGACGTGATGTGCTGGGCGGGAGCAGTGGTTTATGACCAGTAACCGCCGTCAGTTACCAGTAACGAACGTGATTGATTGCTGGCTCATAATCAACGTCGGTTACTGGTAACGGTTTTAGGAATTGATGGCTGGTAACTCCTGTCCGTTGGATTCCGTTGGCTATTAATGATTGCATTAGATTCCGTCTCCTGCCCGTTGCATGCCGCAAGCCTATATAAGGAGGGCAGCGGCTGTGTTTTCCTCAACCAAACCAATGCTGGCTCTCGCCTTAACTCTCCCGCAAGACTCCATTGTTCCATCTGTAGTGTTGCATTGCTTGTCTCCCCACCTCTGTTTTCTTGCGCGTACAAGTAGCGGAGGGAGCAGGCCTCCGGAACCTCGCCCTTCTTGAGATCTTGCTCGAGATAGAAGGCCGATAAGGTTTTTGAGAAGCGTACCACGCGACTGCTCAAGCTTTTGTCCTGACTAGAAGCACCAGAAACACCAGCGTCGGAAGGAGCCCTTGTGCACTGCATCAACCTCTCCACTGCACCAAAGGCTTCTCTGCGACAACTTGTGATCCTCTACACCGACCGTCATGGCAAACAACAATGAGTAAGCCATTTTTCCGCCTGTGCCTATGCCTATGGTGGCACCGGCTCAAGGGTATATTCACTTATACCGTGTTGATTTCTTGTTCATTAGCTTTTGCGTTTGAGATAGATAGTTTGTTATCTAGTACCTTTGGCTTTGAACTAGAATTGTGCAATTGTTTAATCATGATTTACATAATTTTGTGGATTAAAAAATTGAGAAAATTCCTAATATTTCCAACAAAACTCACACCATCCGTTTCAAATGGCATTATATCCATAATCATAGAAAGAATAATCTACAACTTCCGGAATCAACTTCATATGGGACCTGAGAATCAATTTCATAGTTATAGTTGTAGATTCTCTTTCTTGTGTGCAACCTGCAAAAGGAAATTCAAGGTGATTTATTTAACATCTTTGCCCGTCATAAAACATCTTATTATACCATATTCCAATGTGATTTATAACAGCGCCGACTTCCGAGGATGCTCATCGACCTGCTTATAGACCTGATGAAATGAGATATTGCAGCTGTCCTATTATATCATAGGTTAATTGCTGACATCAGAACTATAACTTCAGCTTAAGATATTCTGACCCGACTCATCACATGTCCTGCAACTATTGTTATGCGTATACACACAGAAGTAGCATGAATAACAACATAAACTTCCTAAATAAGATAGAACGGTGCAGTTTGTAGACTTGTATAAGATGATAGGCCACAACGGTATGAAAAAATTCAGGGCAGTTAACTCAATCATAATACAGTCCTAAGAGTGAATTAGATTTCAAGCATAACAGCGGTTGACGTTGCCGGCCCATACATGCTTTTTTTAAGCATGTATTATTAAAAATAATCTGTTGTTAGTTACATGTTAAATTTGTCAAACAAGAAAATTTTGACACTAGAGACTTTGCAAATATGAAGAATAAATCCTGTAAGTGTTTCCAACTTTACAACCCCAGATGGCTAAACATGCCCTAACTGTAATAAGGGGAAAAAGATTTCACTCTGCAATACAGGGATAGTGTTATGTGCTTGGACGAAGAGGCGAGTACCCGGCCGTTGACCGGCACGAGTCGAGGTGGACGTCGAGGCCGTGGCGGCGACTCGACGGATAACTAGCGAACGGAGCTACCGGCCCTGTTAATCGGAAGGCACCGCCGAGGGAGAATTTGTGGCAAAATACTTCTTGCCTTTTTCATTGATTTTCTTTCATACTTATAGATGCAAATAACTTGGCAACTAACAATAGAATCTAAACTTTCCTAACAACTGATATGATAACAGAAGGAAAAAGAACAACTAGATAACAACGACTAGCAATAGTCCAAAATCCGGCGCCTAACATCCTGGTCACGCCGCCGATACGTTTCCTTGCCGTGGCTTCTTCTGGCGCCGGTAGTATACATTATCTAGGCCCATAACATCACTCCCCCCCTCAAGACCTAGCTTGTCCTCAAGCTGGAAGGTAGGATAGTCCCGGCGAAAAGCAGTGGCCAGCTCCCAAGAAGCTTCATCGTTGGACTCGCCCTTCCACCGGATTAAAAACTGACGACGGCCGTTAACGATGCGATGGGCAACAACCTGGTCCGGTTCCTTGCGAGCGGACACAATGCCCGGCTGAATATCTTGGGGCAATGGTTGGGTTGAAGTCGGGATGTCCCCGCGGAAAGGCTTGAGAAGGGAGACATGGACGACATTATGTAGTCGAGCGTCTGGTGGTAATTGAAGGCGATAAGCAACCTTGCCAATGCGTTCAATAATTTGATACGGTCCATAGAAGCGGGGTGATAACTTGTGATGGGCTGTGGCGCGTATGGATTGCTGGCGATGTCGGTGCAAGCGTAACCAAACCCAATCACCTGTTTGAAATGAAACCTCTCGATGCCGAGTGTCATAGTATTGCTTCATCCTGTTCTGAGCCTGAAGAAGATGCAAACGAGCACGGTGCAGGAGATCATCGCGATCTGCAAGGTGACAATCAACAGCTTGAATAGTCGATGCACGCTGATTCCGGGGAATGAGTGGTGGAGGACGGCGCCCATACACCAGCTCGAAGGGCGTCATGCGATGAGCCGAATGGTAAGATGAATTATAACAAAATTCTGCCCACGCAAGCCATTGTACCCAGGTGCGAGGATTGTCAGCTGTAAGGCAGCGAAGATACATCTCCAGTGTACGGTTAACAATTTCAGTTTGCCCATCCGTTTGGGGCTGGTATGCTGTGGACAGAAGAAGCGCTGTGCCACACCGTTTAAAAAGGTTCTTCCAGAAGGCACTAGTGAAAACCGGGTCTCTATCACACACGATGGTCTCCGGCATGCCATGTAAGCGAACAACATTGTCAAAAAACAAGTTTGCCACCACTGGAGCTGCGGACGGTTTGGCCATTGAAATAAAGTGCGCATATTTGGAGAGGCGATCGACGACCACCAAAATGGCCGTTTTCCCCTTAGAAGAAGGCAAACTGACAATGAAATCCATAGAAATGTTGGCCCACACTTGATGGGGTACCGGAAGAGGCTGGAGAAGTCCTGCCGATGATAAAGAGGACGTCTTATGTTGTTGACAGACCGCGCAACGAGAAATATACTGTTCCACTGTTTGGCTCTGCTGCGGCCAGAAATAATCCTACTTGATTCGATGAAGCGTCTTGTGAACCCCTTCGTGTGTCAAATCATGTACAGCAGCCACTATTTCTGGAATGAGGGGAGACTTGGCTGGAACTACTAGGTGAGAGTTGCGGAATAACAGTCCATCATGAACTTGCCAAGAGATGCCCGCTGGTGTCGCCGCTGAGTGTGAAGCCTCGGAAGAAGTACTGCCTGCGGAAGAATGAGCACTCCCAGCGGACGCGGGCGGCGGCGGCTGATGTCGAGGCGGACGAAGGGACGACCCGTCGCGCTGGAGCCAAACAGCACAACGTTGTATGATCTCCGGGTCAGCCTGAAGAACTTGTCGCCACTTAGTCAGCGTGTCGCATTGGGGGCTCGACAAAGCTGCACAGGAGGAAACTGCTTCCTCCACCCGAGAAAGAGCATCAGCCGCCTGATTAGTGCGACCCGGCTTATACTCGACCTGAAAGTCGAACCCCATTAATTTACTGAGCCAGTGTTGCTGTGGGGGAGTCACTAAGGCTTGTTCGAGTAAGAACTTCAAGCTGGCATGATCCGTCCGGACAACAAAAGAACGGCCCCAAAGATAGGGCCTCCAATGGCGGACTACCTTTGATAACCCAATCAGTTCTCGCTCATAAGCCGCGAGTTTTTGATGGCGCTCGGCCAACTTCCGGCTAAAGAACGCAATCGGGTGTCCGTCTTGTTGCAGGACTGCCCCAATGCCACGGCCGGAAGCATCACACTCGATCACAAAGGAAACAGCAAAGTTGGGTAGGCGGAGGACTGGTGCGGATGTCAGGGCGGCCTTCAGGCGAAGAAAAGCAGTCTCGGCTGCCTCTGTCCAAGTAAAATTACCGCGGCGAAGCATAGCTGTCAGGGGCTCGACGATATCGGCATAGCGGGATATGAACCGGCGGTAATACCCGGTTAATCCCAAAAAACCCTTAAGGCCTGTGATGGTTGTGGGCTGGCTCCAAGCCGTGACTGCCTGTAATTTCTCCTCGTCGGCTGCAACACCGGTGGCTAAAATAATGTGACCAAGATACCGCACCTGCTGTTGATTGAAAGCGCATTTGGATTTCTTGAGATACAACCGATGGCTGCGCAACCTCTCCAAGACGATATTAATGTGGGCCAAATGATCTTTGGTCGACTCGCTATAAATAAGGATGTCATCAAAAAATACAAGTACGAATTTTCGGAGAAAATCCTGTAGAACCTCATTCATGAGAGCTTGGAATGTAGATGGCGCATTGGAGAGACCAAAAGGCATCACAAGGAATTCATAATGGCCATGATGCGTCCGAAAGGCCGTTTTAGGAATATCCTCTTCATGCATGCGCACCTGATGATAACCGGAACGAAGATCAAGCTTGGTGAAAAACATGGCACCATGGAGCTCATCTAATAATTCCTCGACCACCGGAATAGGAAATTTGTCTTTTATTGTCTGGGTGTTGAGCGCGCGGTAGTCGACGCAGAACCGCCAGGTCCCGTCTCCCTTTTTAACCAGCAAAACCGGTGAAGAGAAGGGAGACCTACTCGGTCGAATGATGCCCTGTGTCAGCATGGTCTCACATTGGCGCTCAATCTCATCCTTCTGACGGTACGGGTATCTGTATGGCCGCACGACCACTGGATTGGTGCCCTCCCGCAAACAAATGCGATGGTCGCAGATACGTGCCGGAGGAAGTCCATGAGGTTCTGTGAAAACATCATCAAAAGCCGCCAATAAGGGAAACATTGCTGAGCGGTGGTCGTCCTGAATGGACATAAGATGCAGAGATTTTGTGCGCTGGATTCCCTCCAAGGTGACGCAGGACCCGAGATGGTGAAAGGTCATGGTAAGTGTGCTGAAATTCCACTGTATATTGCCCAAAGTCTACAGCCAGTGAACTCCCAGGACGACATCAAATCCTTCAAGTGGAATAACTAAGAATGAAGCCTGGAAGGCATGCTGTTCAATGGAAAACTCTTCGGCAGGGACCTCACCCAAGCAAGGTAACTGACAGCCGTTTGCGACCTGGACATGCTGCGAAGAAGCCGTCCCGTGCCGAAGCTCCATGGAAAGAGCCGCATGGGCACTCAGGAAATTATGAGTACTGCCACTGTCAATGAGACCAAGCATGCGGCGCCCACGGACCATCAAGATAACCTGCATTGTTGCGCCAGCCGTAGGTCCACGAACAGCCAACAAGGAAAGCGATGGTATCTCAGGATTATCATCACCCGTGCCCGAATCTAGCCCGAATGGCAGCACCTCAGAATCGTTGGGCTCGTTGGGGCATATTTCAATGGCAAAAAGTCGTTTGCACCCGTGGCCGCGCGTGTAGACGTCGTCGCAATGGTAACATAACTGAAAGGACAGGGGATGTCGCCTAGAGGGGGGGTGAATAGGCGAATTAAAAACTTTATAGCTAAATGCAGCGGAATAAAAATTTGCAGCTAAATAAAATCTCCCGAATTTCCTGAACAATCCGGAGTGTCCGGATATTCAATCCGGATACTCCGGATAGTCCGATCCCGAGGGTCCTAACCCGGAGTGTCCGGTATTCAATCCGGATACTCGGATTATCCGGACCGTCGGGTTCGAGGATTCGGATACTCCGGATTGAGGACTTCGAATGGAGATTTTAAATCTTTGCAATTTTTCAACAATCTACTTGAACACAAAAGATCTTAATGATGTCAGGTACATGGGGAAACTGTAGATCTAGAGCCAAACACAACAAAAGAGTAGATCGGGCAATTTCAAGATTCAAAATCAAATGCTAAAGCAAGAGAAAGAAGCAAACTTGGAGACGATGATTTTTCACCCGAAGTTCGGATCCTTGAGGGATCCTCGTCTCCGTTGAGGCGGCTCGGTCACACTTGAGCCGGGTCTCTTTCAACCCTCTTCCTCCGGTGTTGCACAAATGCACTCGCCGGTCTTCACTCCTTTGATTCCTTCCCTTACGGAGGCGGAACTGCCTTCACAAACTTCCCACGGCCAACCACACAAAGCTCCGGTGGCTCGTGGCGACCTCCTAGCCGTCTAGGAGTCCTCAACCTCCAAGAGTAACAAATGCTCACGAAGAACAAACTTAGAGATGAAATCAAGTGCTCAATCAACTCAAATCTCACTCCCCAAACTCTTCCCAACCCTTCTCACAAGGGGATCACTTAGATCTAAGGGTAAAGCTCTCTCAAAGCCCCCACACAGCCCCTCAAAATCCACACCAAAAGCCTCTCCAAAAGCTCTCTCAAAAGAGGAGGAAGGGCTATATATAGAACTCCCCAAAACTAGCCGTTGAGGGTGGTCGCGCACAATCCGGAGACTCGGATTTCAATCTGATACTCGGATTGACTGAAAAAATGCTAACAGAGAGACTCAACCCGGAGAGTCGGATGAATATCCGGATACTCGGATGATCCGGATAGTCGGACTAACTCCGGATAGTCCGAATCAGCACCGAGCAGCTCGGCAAAACGAGCACAACTTTTGACTCGGACTCGATTTCAGAGATTTTGGACTCTCCGAAAGCTAAGAACGAGGGCTACACAAATAACAAGGTCTCACTATCCAAAACTCAAAGGATAAACACAGATTTCACAAAGAAATCAAGAGAGACCTACAACCCTCACTTTCCGACAGTACCAACACCACTCTCTTTCTAAGATTAACAAGGATGGATCACTTGAGCACTTGACACATCTAAAAGTCATTCGACATCGCATCCCTCTTAATAGTACGGCAATCCTTAGACTCAAATTAAATCAAAGATAAAATAAGTCTAGAACTAGTCACTTGCCGTCTTCTTTCTTGATGTCGATGCATGAAGACCTTCACCATATAATTGATGACATCTTCGCCTTGTCCAACTCGACTCGATTCACCTCATGAGACTCTCGTCCTATCAACCTTGACTTGATCATCCTCTCTGACGATCCCCACGCCAAGTTGCTCTTGACTTAGTCCTCAGCTCTTGGTGACACCGCCGTCTTGTTGACCTCAGCTTAATGATCATCCTCCAAGATACCTTGGTCATCATACACATACGGGACCTAATTCTTTCCAAACTACTCATGAAAGACATTAGTCCCAAAAGCTCAATAGATATGAATAAAGTTGATATTTGTGAGCAGTTGATTACAACAAGTGTTTCATATAAAGAAGCACAATATAAATGGAAACACTTGACATAAGAAATGTTCTCTACTAAGTACATCATGATGAATATGTAATTGATCTATATGCACTAGAGAGATAATTGCCAATGTGATGAATCAATTAAATCATGGCAAGGATCACAGGCTTTACTTAAATAAAGCACATGATAGAATATACACGAATTGTACATGTGCAAATAATATTTGGAGTAAGAGTAAATATGTGATCCAACACTAGATAAACTTCACTAAGAGAATTGCATGAGAAGATATACAAATAAAACATGCATGCGCCAAGTCAATCTATAGCAATATGAAGTTTAACTCTAGTTAATACATGCATACTATAATGAACTCAAATGAATATATATGCACAAATAAATATGACATGAACCAATGTGCATATATATAATCAACATGCTACTTGGAGTTCACTATGCATTTGCACGAAAGGAATGCAATAACAAATATAGAATAGATACCAAAATTGCATACCTTATCTTTGCTTAACCTTCCTATTTGATTTTCCTCTAAATAGATGAGACTGATACTCAACTAGGCAATAACAAGTTAGTCTCATAGCAATATAATCATATTAGAGGTTTGTCATTTGTTAAGCACTAAGTTAAGCATTTACTTAATTTACATAGATTGTCATTATGAGTGTTTGTCATTAATCACCAAAATAACATTCATTAATCACCAAAATAACATAAGTGCCTAGATGCACTTTCAATCTCCCCTTTTGGTGATTTATGACAAACCTATTATCAATTGCACCAAATGACAATATTAAGATATTTTAGCATTAAAACAAGCATAAAGATACAATAAGAGATCATACTTACAAATCATCCCTTTTGTCAATCGATTAGGGACAATTGATAAATCCATAAATTCTCCCCTTTTGTCATTAATCCCAAAAAGGTGCTTAAAAGATTCTTATTGTTTATTCAATAAAATCTGTTCTCCCCCTTGATTGCACACTCAATAAAAAGATTAGGGAGAAAATAAAATAAAGATAAGGAGCTAGAAATAGGACAATAATATTAAGCTCCCCCTAAATCTAGGCAAGATATGATACCAATTATTTCCAAGATTTAGGTAATAGATTTTTCTAGTTATACCAAATTAAAGAAGTCATGATTCTTAGGATATAAGTGATGCTTAAATATGACACACGAATATGATTTCACATATTCTTTAAACATCAAGATCATATAGCAAATTTATATAATTTAAGCACATGCTCATGATCAAATTAAATTCTATCAATCAAGATCATATAAAGAAGATTACACAAGAAGAAATTGCTTATATGATCACAAGATGTATACAAGATCATGAATCAAAATTGTATAAGTAAGATGCACTTTCATGATCAAGAATTTCATAAACTTATCAAGGGCATACCTCTTTGCAATGTGTCACCCATATGTACCTTTTAGTTCTTGATAATGCCGAATGCAAGTTAGATGACACTTCAAAACAATTTAGGATTAGAGGATACCTCTTGAAAGATACCAATTAATCATATCAATTGAAAAATACAACACCATTTAGAATAACACAATTTAGCATAATGGTGTGCACAGACATTATTTGAATATGGTCAGAAAAGAAACACGTTCCCTTTGTCGATTCTTGTCCACCGCATGTTCGAATTGGTCATGATCACCGCGCCCGGTCTTAGATCCCTCGTACTATGGAGCTCCTCTCCATTTCCTTCATCCCACCGTCGAAGATGACCCCTTTTCCAATACCTTGAACATCAATAGACAAGCACACGATTTCCGGGAACAAATATCTTTTAATTTGACCCAAGTTAGTTTGATAATGTCTAAGTACAACATGCATGATATATATGATATACAAGACAATACTCTTTGCATGCAATTTTAAAAACAACTTGAAGATATCAATTGAAGATTTTATTACACCACTTGACAATGAAAATATTTGAAACTCATTCAAATTTAATCTTGACATCCACTTGTAAGAGAGACAATGAGTAAAACACATTCAAACTCACTCTTGAGCTTACAAGGGAAATTTTCTCTTTTCCATAATAAACTCGAAGTTATGCAAGAGAGAAAATATTTTGAGGCTAAGTTACAATTAAATCCAATTTCCAGAATAACTTAGCCAAAAGATGCACTTTCATTGGAATGAAAACTTAAATAGATATGCTCCACTTAGAAGCTTGGAGCAATGAATAAGTTCACTTAGTTTTCATCTTGAAAGGCTTGCCAAGATGCCAATTTAAAACTCTTAAAATCTCAAAAAGGTTCAAATAGTAGCACAAAGTCGATTATAACTTTTTAAACCATTGCTCAAATACAAAAATCATCAACGCGGAACAGATCCGACTCGAAATCCTCTTCGAGGGCTATGAAGACTGAATATTGATTTGAGCAAAGGAGAAACCCCAAAAATAGGATGAACAAGATATTGCAAGAAAGTATAGATAGCAATTTCAGAATTTGGGCCGAGCAGTACAACCCGGATACTCCGGTATTTTGATCCGGAGTGTCCGGATAATCCGGATACTCCGGATATATTACCCGGATACTCCGGGTTGTTCAGCTTCATCCCTAAAACTGAACATTTTGAATTTGGATCAAATCTTGATCAAATGAAGTCCAATAGCCATAAGATTTTGCGGAAATGATCCATGAACATCCAAGAGACTTCTCCAAAAAAAATTTCTCAAATATCACCCTCCAATCAAAAATAGGTCATTAGAAGTATTGGAGGTTTAGTTTTGACACTAAGTCAAATAAAGTCAACAATCTCGCAAATGAGTTCAAATAAATTTGAGAATTTTTCAGATATGAACTCCATATGTGAGAGAAGGTTTTCCAACAAGGATTTTCAATAAATAAATTTCATTTCGAGAAATATGATGAAAGATGCATATGAAACACATAAAAGATTAAGATTTTCACCAAATCCTCAAAATAGAACCAAATGAGTTTTGAATGGTAATATGCAATTATATGGCTTCATATGATTTAGAGAGATGTTTATAAGCCTATTTGCATAATCAAATCCATTCAAATCGTAAAATCCAACTTAATGCAAGAGTATGCCAAATAAGATCGAAAGAGAGAAAAAGGCATAACTATTTCAAATTAAGTTGAAATTATTTGAAATTAGGCATAAACATTATTTAGACTCCCAAGAAACTTTTCCAAAAAAGTTTTCCAAAAGGAGTCTCCAATCAAAAGATATGCCAAATTTTGCTTTGTAGGCATGATTTTTACTCAAAGAGAAGAAAAGTCAAAACTTTTTCAAATTGAGTCCAAATGGTTTGAAACTTTCCAGAAATAAACATTGGACTATTTAGAAGGTTTCCCAATAAGAATTTCATTAAAAGAAATTTTCGTTCAAAAGATATGACAAAATGCGCTTTGTAGATTTGAAAAGAAATTGAATTTTCGCCAAATGTTCAAAATGCATTCCGGATTGAAATTTATGGAGATTTGAGCTTTCATAGCTTTGTGTGAGTAAGAAATACTGTTTCAATCCAAGATATGCAAATAAATCCAATTCAAATAGCGAAATCCACAAAATGCAACAACGGGTCATTTTGGGTGAAATGGATGATTTTGGCCAAATTCAAATGGCTATAATTTTTGAACGGTTGGTCGTTTGGAAAAACTTTGAACTAAAGAAATGCTTAAAATGACCAACCCTATGAGTTTTGTATTGACCACTTTTTCAAACTCCAAATAGATTTTGCTTTAGAAAATTTGAAGTTAAATGCAAAAGCAAGATCACAAAGATCTTTTTAAGCCAAAGTTTGACTTTTAGCTTCTAACCAAGGGTTAGATACTTGAAAACATTTGAAATGCATTTGAAAACATTTTAGAAGACTATTTTCATAAGATTTTGCATTTCAAACAAATATTTTGCTTTTAACCCTTTTTGAAGCAAGTTAAAATAAGAAATAGTTTTTCATAAAAAGCCTCAAAATACAACTCAATTTGGATTTCATGCAATTTCAATTTCCATGGCTTAGAATTGATTATCAAGATGGTTTCTAGCCAACATTTATAATGAAATCCAACTTGAATGCTAAGATTTGAGCAAAATGCTTGAATAAGCTATTTTAGTTCAAACCAAAAACTTTTCGGGCTAAAATTGATTTCAATATAGAATTTTCATTTTGAAAGCTTGTAAAACATTTGAAATACATATTAGAATACTTTTACAAAGCTTTTCACAATTTTGGGCCTTTTAAACATGAGATTTGACTTTTGACCAAAATGGTCCTTTTGAAATAGCTATTTGTAAAACAAAGCCAAATATTTCAACACAAGATTCAAATGAAGAATAAGATGAGATATTGAGATTTGAATTTTGTGTATGAGTCTAAGATACCATTTTGAACCAAGATACTACACAAGATCCGGTCCAAACGGAGAAACTCACTAAGTGCAATAATATGACAATTATGGGTCAAATATAGTTTTTCATGAGTTTCAAAATCAAATAACTTTCACTAGGTTGGTCTTTTGAAAGTCTTTTGAACACAAGAATTGTTAAGAATGACCAACTCTAGGATTTTCGTTTTGGAATTACTTTCAAATTCATTTTACATTTAATACTATGAAAATTATAAGTTTAAATCCAAAACAAGATACTACTATCTAGATTTTGATCATGAAACTCATTTTCTTTTCAAAATGGATTTTGTGAAGCCAAAACCTTTGAAAAACATTTCAAATATATTTGTATACATTTTGCAATTAGTTTTCACAAGAATACTAATAGTATACAAAATTTTGACTTTTGGCTAAATGGCTTGATTTTGAAAATATATATATATTTGCACTTATATAAATATGGGCACATGTAGGGATGCAATATACATGAATATGAATTAACACTCCCCCTTAATGTGCCACTATCCCAAACTTACTCAAGATTGCAATCAAAACAACTAATAAGCATGAGCAAGCATATAATCAAGCAATCTAAATTGATTTTCATGAATAATGCAATATAACCTACACAAGGCTATAAGCTATAAGAATCAATTTAAATACTTGTTACCCGAGATGGCATTGGTTTATGATTGAAGTGAATGTCTTCAAGCTTGGCTTCCTTTTTCACATGATGGAATCATTCTCTTGATAAGCCAAAACTTCCAATGCATCTCCAAGCACCTACAATTCTTTTAGGCGCTTTTTGGTACCCAATTTTTGTTGGGTCCAAAAATGTTAGTCACAATAGATTTAGGAACCCAAATGGCCCTAACATTAATAGTCTTAGGTGAACTAACATGACTAGCAATGGATTTGCGATTGTTATTACTCCTAAGCGAATTATTGGAATTGAATTGAGGAGGCTTAGGAGTTTTAGCATTTTTAGCAAATCCATTTCTAGTTTGATCCTTTCTAAGCACATAATAATCATTACAATGCAAGGGCTTAGAAGATCTAGCAAATCTAGCAAATGGTTTGCTATTGTTATTTTCCTAAGCACATGATCAACATGATTTTCTTGGTCTTAGGAAGTCTAGCATTTTGAGCAAACACATTTCTAGATTCATTTCTCCTAAGCAATTGAATATCATAATTTTGCAAATACTTGGGAGAATCGACAAACTTGGCAAACACATTGCCATTTTTGTCTTTCCTAAGCAAATAATGATCATTGACAATAATTGGCTTAGGAGTAATACCTTTGGGACAATCCTTACCGATGTGCCCCTTTTTCCGACAATTGTAGCAAGTAGGCTTTGAGCGTCTCTTCTTCTTCTTGACTTGCTCTTTGTCGGTTTGCCTCATTGTTGATGATTGTGGCTTGATCTCCACTTTATTAGGGCACACGGAGGCGAAGTGTCCCTTCTTGTTGCAAGCAAAGCACTTGATGATCTTCGAATGTCTTTCGTTGTGCCTTGTCTTGTTAGTTTCCCTCTTGGAGATGTAGCCGAGTCCTCGCTTATCTTGAGGTGCCCTTGGCTTGCTCAAGATCTCATCGAGAACGGCTTTTCCCTTTACGCACTTCTTTAAGTCATTTTCTAATCTAATGACTTGGGCCTTGAGCTCCTTGTTTTCCTCTACAAGATTAGTCTCAATATGCATAGAGGAAGTTGAAGCAATATTTTTATTTGAGCAACAAGGTAAATCATTGCAAGAGGTGGATATGTCAAATTTTGATGAAATATTAGGATTAACATTTAAGCAAGACATTTCATCAATTAAATCACATGAGATTCCTATATCCACCTTAGGCTTATGAATTTCTTTGGAAAGGAGGGATTCATGATTTTCTTGAAGCATGTTATAATCATTTCGAAGTGATTCATGTTCAAGCTTCAAAATTTTATATTTCTTTTTCTCCTTTCCAAGACATTTATTGAGCTCCTCTAGCAAATTCATAAGTTCATCATAAGTGAGCTCATCATCATCATCGTCACTTACCTCATTCTTACCTTTCGCCATGAAGCAACGGATTTGTGATGGAAGAGCATCTTCATCGTCACTTGAGGCGGAGGTTGAGGTTGATGGAGATGTCGGTTCTTCATCACTTGAGCTTGAGGTGGAGCTTGATGTTTCATCTCCCGACATCTCTTCCTTAATGCAATCCTCAATAGAAGTGGATGATTCAAATAGTTCTTGAAGCTTTATCCACATTTCATGAGCGCTCTTGAGATTGCATATTCTATCAAAGATTTCATCGCTCACAACACAAAATAAAACATTAGTAGCTTGAGCGTCGAGATGTAGGCATTTCCTCTCTCCTTCGGTTGGAGCAACTTCATTCAACGGAGAGGAAAAGCCGACATCTACGATCCACCATATTTGGGGCTCATGGATTTAAAATGAGAAGTCATAATTAATTTCCATGAAGCATAATTTGTGCCATCTAGCACAAGTGGATTATGTGAGTGTTCTAATCCTCTAGTCGACATCCTTTACTCTCTAGACGGTTAAGTCTAATAAAAGGAGAGACCTTGCTCTGATACCAATTGAAAGGACAGGGATGTCGCTTAGAGGGGGTGAATAGGCGAATTAAAAACTTTATAGCTAAATGCAATGGAATAAAATTTGCACTAAATAAAATCTCCGAATTTCTGAACAATCCGGAGTGTCCGGATATTCAATCCGGATACTCGGATAGTCCGATCCCGAGGGTCCTAACCCGAGTGTCCGGTATTCAATCCGGATACTCAGATTATCCGGACCGTCGGGTTCGAGGATTCGGATACTCGGATTGAGGACTTGAATGGAGATTTTAAATCTTTGCAATTTTTCAACAATCTACTTGAACACAAAAGATCTTAATGATGTCGTACATGGGGAAATCAGTAGATCTAGAGCCAAACACAACAAAAGAGTAGATCGGGCAATTTCAAGATTCAAAATCAAATGCTAAAGCAAGAGAAAGAAGCAAACTTGGAGACGATGATTTTTCACCCGGTTCGGATCCTTGAGGATCCTACGTCTCCGTTGAGGCGGCTCGGTCACACTTGAGCCGGGTCTCTTTCAACCCTCTTCCTCCCGGTGTTGCACAAATGCACTCGCGGTCTTCACTCCTTTGATTCCTTCCCTTACGGAGGCGGAACTGCCTTCACAAACTTCCCACGGCCAACCACACAAAGCTCCGGTGGCTCGTAGGCGACCTCCTAGCCGTCTAGGAGTCCTCAACCTCCAAGAGTAACAAATGCTCACGAAGAACAAACTTAGAGATGAAATCAAGTGCTCAATCAACTCAAATCTCACTCCCCAAACTCTTCCCAACCCTTCTCACAAGGGGATCACTTAGATCTAAGGGTAAAAGCTCTCTCAAAGCCCCCCACACAGCCCCTCAAAAATCCACACCAAAAGCCTCTCCAAAAAGCTCTCTCAAAAAGAGGGAGGAAGGGCTATATATAGAACTCCCCAAAAACTAGCCGTTGGGGCGGGTGCGCACAATCGAGACTCGGTTTCAATCCGGATACTCGGATTGACTGAAAAAATGCTAACAGAGAGACTCAACCCGGAGAGTCGGATGAATATCCGGATACTCGGATGATCCGGATAGTCCGGACTAACTCCGGATAGTCCGAATCAGACTTGAGCAGCTCGACTAAAACGAGCATAACTTTTGACTCGGACTCGATTTCAGAGATTTTGGACTCTCCGAAAGCTAAGAACGAGGGCTACACAAATAACAAGGTCTCACTATCCAAAACTCAAAGGATAAACACAGATTTCACAAAGAAATCAAGAGAGACCTACAACCCTCACTTTCCGACAGTACCAACACCACTCTCTTTCTAAGATTAACAAGGATGGATCACTTGAGCACTTGACACATCTAAAAGTCATTCGACATCGCATCCCTCTTAATAGTACGGCAATCCTTAGACTCAAATTAAATCAAAGATAAAATAAGTCTAGAACTAGTCACTTGCCGTCTTCTTTCTTGATGTCGATGCATGAAGACCTTCACCATATAATTGATGACATCTTCGCCTTGTCCAACTCGACTCGATTCACCTCATGAGACTCTCGTCCTATCAACCTTGACTTGATCATCCTCTCGACGATCCCCACGCCAAGTTGCTCTTGACTTAGTCCTCACTCTTGGTGACACCGCCGCCTTGTTGACCTCGACAATGATCATCCTCCAAGATACCTTGGTCATCATACACATACGGGACCTAATTCTTTCCAAACTACTCATGAAAGACATTAGTCCCAAAAGCTCAATAGATATGAATAAAGTTGATATTTGTGAGCAGTTGATTACAACAAGTGTTTCATATAAAGAAGCACAATATAAATGGAAACACTTGACATAAGAAATGTTCTCTACTAAGTACATCATGATGAATATGTAATTGATCTATATGCACTAGAGAGATAATTGCCAATGTGATGAATCAATTAAATCATGGCAAGGATCACAGCTTTACTTAAATAAAGCACATGATAGAATATACACGAATTGTACATGTGCAAATAATATTTGGAGTAAGAGTAAATATGTGATCCAACACTAGATAAACTTCACTAAGAGAATTGCATGAGAAGATATACAAATAAAACATGCATGCGCCAAGTCAATCTATAGCAATATGAAGTTTAACTCTAGTTAATACATGCATACTATAATGAACTCAAATGAATATATATGCACAAATAAATATGACATGAACCAATGTGCATATATATAATCAACATGCTACTTGGAGTTCACTATGCATTTGCACGAAAGGAATGCAATAACAAATATAGAATAGATACCAAAATTGCATACCTTATCTTTGCTTAACCTTCCTATTTGATTTTCCTCTAAATAGATGAGACTGATACTCAACTAGGCAATAACAAGTTAGTCTCATAGCAATATAATCATATTAGAGGTTTGTCATTTGTTAAGCACTAAGTTAAGCATTTACTTAATTTACATAGATTGTCATTATGAGTGTTTGTCATTAATCACCAAAATAACATTCATTAATCACCAAAATAACATAAGTGCCTAGATGCACTTTCAATAACCCTTTTGCTCGACGCTCCGCCAACTGCTCCGCGCTAAGGCGCAATTTAGAAGCAGGTGAGGAAGCCGTAGTGCCACTGGAGGACGTTGGTGCGGCTGGCCGAGAGACCGCGCTAGCCGAAGAATGCGCCGAGTCTTGCCCCGGTGGCCACGGACTGGATGAAGGAACAGAAGATGGCGCGCCGCGGTAGAACACCATGCGCCCCCGACCCTGGGATGTGTAACTTTGCAGAGCCTCGGCGACCCATAGTTCTTTGCGTTCTTCAGCCTCCCGCGCAAACCCAACCGCCTCAGCGAGGTCACGTGGGCGTTCGCGACGGACGTCAGCCGCCAAGGCTTTCGCCAGCCCTGCGGTAAATGTTTCCACCTGATCCGCGCGCCATACGGGGAGCCCGGGCTAGGAGCCGTTGGAATTCACGGGCATAGTTGTCGACACAACTGGTACCTTGTTTAAGGTTAACCAGATCGCCCAAAGGACCCGCTCCCGAGCGACGAGTGAAGCGTTGCAAAAAAGTATCGAAGAAATCCTCCCAAGACACCCATTCTTCCTCAAGCAACCAATTATCTAACACCTCTTGGGCTTCCCCGCGAAGATGCAGCCCGACCAAATCAACATGATCCCGTGGAGGAATCTGATGCAGTCGGGAAAATCGTTCACATTGACGCAGCCACAACAATGGATCTTTCGTGCCGTCATAACTGGGAAGCTCCAGGCGAGGAGGCCGTGGGGTCCAATGGTGACGATGGGAAGGATCATCTGCCTCCGGCGGAAAATACTGATGCTCTGAAGCGGCGCGAAGGGGACCACCCGTGTCCCACGGTTGTCGTTCCCGGCGTCCCCGTTCGGCTGCACGAGGACGCGCCCAACGCGTCGAACCATGCGAACCAAAACCAGGAGGATCCGGCATAGGTACACGCTCTTGGCGATCAACGTGCGGGTCTTGGCGTCGGCTCGTGTCTTCCGCGAAACGGCCTGGCAGAGCATGATTGCCCGGGACTGCAGACGCGGCGCGAGAAATCGTCACGAGTTCGCCGAGGGATGTCTTCAGTTCTGCCATTGATGCCTCCAACTGGTTCATATGTTCTTCCAACGATGGTTGCGCCATGGCCGGAGGATCGCTTGAATCTGTTACCAATTTGTTATGTGCTTGGACGAAGAGGCGAGTACCCGGCCGTTGACTGGCACGAGTCGAGGTGGACGTCGAGGCCGTGGCGGCGACTCGATGGATAACTAGCGAACGGAGCTACCGGCCCTGTTAATCGGAAGGCACCGCCGAGGGAGAATTTGTGGCAAAATACTTCTTGCCTTTTTCATTGATTTTCTTTCATACTTATAGATGCAAATAACTTGGCAACTAACAATAGAATCTAAACTTTCCTAACAACTGATATGCTAACAGAAGGAAAAAGAACGACTAGATAACAACGACTAGCAATAGTCCAAAATCCGGTGCCTAACATCCTGGTCACGCCGCCGATACGTTTCCTTGCCGTGGCTTCTTCTGGCGCCGGTAGTATACATTATCTAGGCCCATAACAGATAGAGGGTTATGGGTACAAGCAATTCATCCCTTGCAGCAACCCCTAGTCATCTTTCAGCAAGCCCTGCCCAATAGCTAAACAACAACGCATGCATGAAAACAAAAGACATGCAAACTTTTTGCGTTAAAAAAAAAGATCTATGCATCACACAATAGCTCAAGTTATGAACTGTGTGGTAGTCTAGTAGTTAGCAACCGACAAAGTAATCCACTTCTACCAACTTTCTGAATGCAAGTGTCCATGCAAACAAACATCAACAATTTCTGGTGAGGATAAAAGTAGCGAAATTATTCAACAGCAACTTCACCGCAGACGTCCAAACAACTTATGCAGATGCCAATTCTCATATGCATGCGAGTATCTAAAAGAAATGTAGAAGAAAATCTGTACCTGAAAATGCACTATTGTTGACAAGTCTTGTATCCAAGTGAAAATCATAAAACGTGTCTTTTCTCTCCACTTGTTTTCATTCCTAGAGAAACAAAAGGAATAATTGGGGTGTTTCATAACCAAAAGTTAATCAAGTGGCAAAATCAAGCATAAAAATTAAAAATCACAAGAGGACATGAGATTTCACCTTCTCTAATTCGTCGCGAGACCTAGTGAGGCTCCCATAGTTCTTGTATTATTTCAACCTCATCTCACGATACTGATCTCTACTATAGTTTAACCTTTTCCAGGGTATCCCTTGCATGTCCTTCCCTTATTTGTTGTCCAAGGCTGAAGTATCATCCATCTGCTTATCCTACAGTAGGAAAAACAAAAGCCTGTTAGATCTGAAACAGGCTACACCATAGGCCCTAGAGCAAATTAATATGTGGAAGCTGCTATTATATGTCATCGATTTGTTGTGAGGTTATGCAAGAATATGCAATATGTGTAGTGTTCCAGTTGATAAATCAGAGCTCGAGATCTGACTTCGGAAGATGATATGAGATTTTCTCATAGGAAATGGAGTCCACAATTTTGTGATATTTGTTCAAACTGATCATTAATTTTCTCTGGTATTTTACTTCACTAGAGTAGTGCGTAGGATCTCCTCTTTTGTCTTTTCATCTCTCTGTATATATGTTTAGGATCTTTTTTGACACCTTCCATGCTTAATGGATCAATAGCTGAGCTTCTGCTATTCCCTCAAAAAAAAAAATCTCTATCCTCTGCCTACATGAGTGAACAACTGCTTCACATAGCCAGTCGATCTCAGTTCGTAAGGAATCTTTTAGGAATTATTTTTAAAAAGATCTTCCCATTCCGAAGTTTATACTTGTTATCTTTTTTGAATGTCAAGAGCTCAAGGGTTTTCCAAAACGAAAAAAAAAACTGGCTGAACCTTTGTTAGGTTGTCCCAGTTTTTGTCATTTTTTGCCTCTCCCTGGATTTCATTTTTCAGTTTTTTTCACAGAAATCAGATAATCAAATTGAACAGGACAGAACCAATATGGGTGCCGGGTATGCACCGGCATCCTAAAAATTATAAAATGTTAGGGGTCAGCATATTATCTATGGATACAGCATTAGGTACCTTGTAGCATCCCTTGTAAAAATCAGATACATGATAAATACAGATCTCAAAACAACTAAATATTCTTCTCTTTCTCAATATATACCATGTGTCTTTATTCTACGAGTAATCTATGCTACAATGCACCTGGTGTCATAGATTTTTTTCATTATTTATAGATCACATGTTCAGTAGAACTGAAAACCCAGCCCATTAAAAACCCATGTTCCATTGTTACAAATTACTCGAAAGAGTTTGCAGGGCTAGAAAAGCAAAGGTTTCGCTGGTGGTCCACGTGGCAGCTCTCGACCAGACGACTCAGCAAACGCGAATGGACGCGTGGCAGCCGCATGCAGGCACAAACGGCGCTCGCTCTCCGACATTCCGACGTCGCTGTCGGAGGCGACGGCCGCGCGCCGTGCTTGACGCCCTTAGCTAAAGCCGCTGCGACGTGCAGGTAGTAGCTAGCCAGAGGGAGAGCGGAGCAGAGCCCACGCGGTGTTCATGTGGCGACCACCGGGTTAACCGACGGTTTGTCCCATGCGTAGCGTGCTGATAGCTAAACTAGGCTAGGATTGGGCTGAATTCACGTCGCGGTCGCTCCGGAAGCAGCGGCGAACGCGAAATCGACCTCCAAACCTAAAATTAATCTCGCCGTTCGAACGTCGAAGTTGCATGGATTGACAACGACTGCGTGTGCTTATGGATAATATAGCTTAATTAGCTAGGTGGGATAATTCTACCTAGCCCCTAGCCTGTCCTGCTGTCATTGTTCAAATCTTTTTCCCCTGAAAAACAGTAGTTAATTAATTAACCTGTCATTGTTAGTGCGGATACTATTTCTAAATCCCGATTGTCTCTTCATCCACATGTTACGCGTGTCCCTTGTATTATGCTACTGTTTGATATCTCGTGTCGCGTGCAAGGTTTCAAATTTCGGTTTCGGAATGAATTTTGTCCCGGGCCGGATCACGAAATTTCGAAATTATTTCGGACGAAATTTGAATTTGGAAATTCAAATCTGGCCCAATCCCGAAAAAAAAACCGAAATTCGGCGGAAAAACCCGAAATTTTGGGGTTTTTTTTGCACTGGTCGAAAAGTGGTCTAAACGTTATCGAAATATTTTAAAAATTTTTTGGAGATTTTTGACACAATGCTGATGTTCTCACAAAAATTTCAGCTGATTATCACATCTAAGGAATTTTTAAAAATTCAGATAATGGTACTGTCCTGATAAAATAATGACCGACAAGTTTGATCGGAATGGAAAATGGTACAAATCAAGTTATAAACTGTTGAAATTTTTTTGCATGGTTATGATCCATAACTAATGTTCTCATAAAAATTTCAGCTGATTATAACATGTGATGAATTTTTAAAAATTCGGAGAGTGGCGCTGTCCTGATAGAACACTGACCGACAAGTTTGATCCGAATGGAAAATGGTACAGATGAAGTTAGAAACTGTTGAAATTTTTTGTGCATGGTTATTATGTATCTATAATGCTCTCATAATATTTTTAGATGATTATCAAACTATATTAATTTTTAAAAATTCGAACAGTACTACTGCCATATTAAAAGGCTTACCGGCAAACTTGAACAAAATGAAAAATTATGTAAACCATAAATTTTTTTTTAAATTTTAAAGAATGGTGATAAGGAAGTTCTTAATATCTCATAAAAATTTTGATTCATGATCACACTCCAGTGAATTTATAAAATTCTTACAAGGCACAGTACCATTTATGTTCTTTTCTTTTTGATTTTTGAAATATAATATAACAAACGAAGTTCAATGCATACATAGATTTGATTGACCAAACAAACAAATTTTAAATTTTTGGACAAATTTATATAATGGTACTGAGTCAATTTTTAATCTCTCAAAAAAAATTTAGGTCATAATCACACTCAAGAAAATTTATAAAATTCTGACAATATAACTGTCCCAATTATGTTCATTCTGTTTTTGATTTTTTAAAGATAACAAATGAAGTTAAATTATTTTGAGATTTTTTATGTATGATACTAAACTACTAAATATAGTACCATAAAATTTTCATATTATTATCAAGCTTGTACAATTTTATAAAAATCTGACAGTGTTTCTGTCAAAATTTTAAAATGTTTAAAAAATTAGGTTTTTCAACAAATTTTCACAGGAGATGACTTTTCTAAGGGTTATTGGACCAAATATGGTCAAATCCGGCCCTAAAACTTTCAAAACCGGCCAAAAAACACGAAATTTTGGATTTTACTGTAGCAATTTCAAATTTTTTTCCCGACTGGTACTTGAGATTTCGGCGAAATTTCGCCGAAATTTTGAACTCTGATCACGTGTGCGCTGTGTGAATTGTTATGGAGAAATCTCAATCGATGTCGACGTTGCAGTAGCCCAGGGTAAAATCTATGGCATGCATGCAAGTTGTTGGATTCTTTTTAAAAATAATATTTTTTAATAAAAAATTACATAAATAATATGCAGAAAAAAAATAACAGAAATACCCATATGTTGTGAATCGAAATCGCGACATATATTCTGTCGCGATTCCAAAGAGCGACAGAATATATGTCGCGATTTCAAACAGCGATAAGGTTTCTATCGCCATTTGGAACCGCGACAGAAAGCTGTCGCCAACGGTTCAGCTCTGTCGCCATTTGGAATGGCGACAGAGAGCATAAAAGCTACGTCGCCTGGCCTTGGGCCTCATTTCCACCGAGCCTTGCCACACACAGCCGAGAGCTCGCGCGCGCCAGAGAAAAAAAAGAGAGGAGAGGGGACAGGAGGAGAGGAGAGGAGAGGAGAGGAGGAAGAAGAGGGGAGGAGGAGGAGGGAAGGAAGAAGAAGATGGGAGATTCGTCGTGTGTTGAGGTAAATCTTATTTTGTTTATTTAATTTAGAATTTAGAAATGCAATTTAGTGACCAAATAAAATAGATTGGTAAGTAATTAGATTTGTAGAGCAATAAATATTTAAAAAGATGATATAGGGACAAGATTAAATAGGGTTGTAATTAATTAGCTACGTAGACTGGCAATAATTTATTTAAATTGACAATTTATTGATCGGATTATTTAGGTTTGTAACTAATTAGTTGTATGAAGTTATAATAGCTATGGATATAGAAAACTTTAAGAATTATGACAGATACAATGTGTGTAAGAATTACGCGAGATACAATGTGATACAAAAAAATTATTTTTTGTAGGGCTGCAACAGTTGTTTGAATTAGTGTAGAGTATGTGATCGTATGGGTAGATTAAGATTTGAAAGGTGTTATCATTATGCTGTGCAATCATTAAAAAATTCATGAAATGTTTGACAGGTATAGACGAACGAGTAGAATTTAAAATTCATGAAATGTTTGCAAGTATGATGGCACATGCTTTATGACACCGATGGTGCCCGGTATGGGTCATGACGACAAACTTAGCTGTGGTTTACAATTAGGTCATGAAAAGTCTGAGACCCCTTCCCCTGGTTGCTACAGTGGAGGGTGTTCTTTATGGTATTGCGAAGTACTTTGTGGATAGCCATGCTAGGGCGTTAGTCCGCATGAGTAATCCTGATGTGAAGTACTCAGAGGTGATTTGTACATACATGGAGGAGAAAGGCAAAAAGGGGGAGATGCATAGAGCATTGAAGATGGGCACGAGGGAGCTTCGTTTCGAGGTACTATGTAAAGAGAAAGACAGTTGTGGGACGAACCGGTGTAAAGTTGCACATGAATGCATTCTACATCGGCAAACATATGTCTGCAGCTGCAACAAGCCTCGTCTCTTACACAAGCCATGCTCACACATAATGGCTGCCTGCTCAACAATCTGTATGGATCCAGGTATATTCTTGTCACAATTCTTCAATAAAAAAGCGATAACGGCAACTTGGAGCAGATAAATTTACGGCTTTCGAGTGGTGGGTTTGTTCACAGAGCATTGAGATGGGAGGATACACGATGGGTTCCTAATGTCAGCAGGCTTAAGGGCGTAAGGCGGCGATAAACAAGATGTATAAGGAACGACATGGACGCTGTGGAAAGTAGGGGTCGTGTGAAGAAATATTCAGTCTGTAAAGAGACGGGGCACGCTTTCAAGTATTGCTTGACGGTTCAGAGGTCATGACATTGTTGTATGGGCTTTGCATATGAAATTGAAGTAGTTTACTCGCATATCAATATGATATGTCGAATTCCCATATGTAATGCATGTATGGACATAGGATGTGTAATACGTGTATGGATGTTGGATGTGTTATTATTGCATTCTATTTGGTTCGAATTTGTATGTGTGATGCATATATGGATTTCAAAGGTGTTAGTGTTTGTGGATTTCAATGTCTAATTCTTTTATTGTATTCAAATTCTATTTGTAATGACTGCATTCAGTTTGTTTGTGCATTTGATTTCGTACTAATGTTGTTTTATTCAATTGCAGGTATGACAAACGTCGAGGAGTACGAGTTGCTGGACCCAGTGATAGACGCGACTCACTAGAGTCGCTTGGCCACCTTGCCACCTCCAGACGGGGAGCCACCATTAGAGCTTAATTCCCTTCGCTTGCGGACCCGATGAGAGCATGGCGGGTTGACCCGCAATGGATTCCTATACTTCCCTTACTATATCTTGTACGTGTGAACCAATAGTTCTTACAGTGTTTTCATGCAGGCTGAGAGCGGCAGGGTTACTGTCTATAGCATGGATAGTGGAGGCGACTGTCGCCGACGCGCAGGATAGGCGTGGTGCCTCGAGGAGGTTCCCGTTTGACAGGAGCTTGCTTAGCGCTCTGGTAGATCGCTGGCAACCGGAGATGCACATGTTTCACTTCCCGTGCGGTGAGATGGCGCCGATACTGGAGGACATCAGCTACCTTCTGGGCTTACCTTACAGCGGGGATGCGGTAGTGCCTGACGACGTCCATTCGGAGTGGTGGACAGAGCTCCTAGCCCGATTCGCGAACGTGCTACCCGCTGAGCGTGGCTACACACCTTTCACTTCTACGCTCGGTCTGATGCAGAAGTGGCTGGTACAGTTCTACGTAAGTGATATTTACTTTGTCTAAATTTTATTTCCTTCTCTCTTATAGTTGTGAAACTAACCGTTGCTTTTTGCAACCCGAGAGGATGGCAAATGGAGCAGGGGAGTATGTTGTTAGTCGCCACTTCAAGGTGTACCTGCTATGGCTCTTCGGTTGGATCTTGTTCTGCTCCTCCCACGGGGACACCGTCGACAAGCACATGATCTAGTACGCAAGGTTTTGTACTGGTTGCCACATACCGGGCTCTTTGCGACGGTTGTCATCGCGTGACGAACTCGTCCATTCTCGCCGGGTATCCCCTACTACTTCAGCTTTGGTCTTTTGAGAGGTTCCAGATCGGCTAGCTGCAGATGGATTTGGGACCCTACGGAGGAGACTTCTATGGCGCCCTTGGGGATGACGTCGATCGTCCTACCATTGGGATGTTGTGCTATCGCCGACGGGTTAGTAAAAGGACCTTTACCTTCAATTGTGCAATAATTTTGAAATTTTTTGTCTAACTTTGGACTATTCCTTTTTTCAGCTGACTTTCTTGCCTGTCACGTCACATTCTTCATACCCCAAGTACGTAGCGATGTTTGACCAGCTGATGGATGATCGCGTCATCTAGTGTCCTTACCTCCCGGAGATGGTAGGCACGCGAGCACCTTATGGCCTCTCCCTGTAGTGCACCTGTGACACTGTCTTCTGGTTGACACGGCGCCACCTGGTGTTCAATGTCTACGTGGAGACCTACGCCGTGCACCGTGTCATGAGGTAGTTTGGCCTCCAGCAGGTCTTCCTCATCCCCACTGGTGAGGTTGCCCCACCGAGTGTGCACACGTGAGTGCTCTTCTACGTCAATTCCAATTGCATTATTTTTTGTGATGTTCTTGCTACTAACGTCAGTGCTCTTGTTCTCATGCAGGCTTATACGAAAGGGTTTAGTTGGTGGTGCGAGCTAGGTGGCATGCATGTTACCTCATGCTCAGTAGTGGGCGCATGCGTTGGTGGACGTTCACGAGGAGGCTACCCCTTATGACCCTGATAGGTACGACGAGTACATCCGGTGGTTTAGTCCGTGCACACGCATTCGCGTTGTGCTTGTCATTGACTCACCTCTGAGGCACGTTCCCTCCACAGCGAACACCTACCCCATGTAGCCGGACTAGGTGTTTCATCGCTCGGTTAGTACTTCTTTGACATGCCATGTAATGTATCGTTACTGCAATTGTACCAACTAACTTGCCTTTCGATGCGTACGCAGAGCGACCTTGCCAGAGAGGCCACGGAGGAGATGGACGCACTATTGGCACGAGTTGGCCGGACGGACAGGCTGGAGGTCACGATAAACTTCCTGAGAGGGGTGTTGCAGCGTGTACGCAAGAAGACCGCCCGCATCGTCCAGCTTACGTCCTGCACGAGGTTTAGGGACGACGACGTCCTATAGGTTCACGGACATACCTCAGCTGTACGGGGTCGACTTATGCTCCAGGCCGCAGCTGGGACATAATGCACGCAGGCGAACCCCCTCCGGACGTGCCGGGGGATCTAGTTGGCAGTGTTCCACGCCGTACATCCCCATGACTACAGGTACACCACGTGGTCTCCTTTCATCTATTATGTTGTTCATATTATGTGTTGTATTAACATGAAAACTTTATCAACAGTGGTCGATCAAGCACCTGATTAGAGTGCGAGCACCTCCGCTGACTTTCCTTCGCTCGACGACGCTGACTTGGACTATTTTGTAGATCCTTACCAGCAGTCCACGGGTGTGGTCCTTGGTCCCTCCTAGCTCGCCGATGCGCCCGGCCAGACTCACCCGTCACAGGACGTCTTTGCTACTCCGACAGCACCAGTACGGTCTGCTAGGCGTACTTGTGGATAGGCCCCTGACCAGTTGACGTATCCCTCCGGGCATGTGCAACACCGTAGGAAGCTTGGGACCACACGAGGAGTAGCACCGCATTGGGGTGCCAGTTAGTTTTTTCCTTTCATACATGATGTACTAAACATAATATGGTGCTTTACTTTCTTAGATTACGTAACATTCAGCTATGGTATTTTGTTTTCTTAAGTTATCTTCTATTAAGATTTCACCTTTCAAAGTCAAAAGTGAAAACACTATGCCCACCACTTTCAGCTTTTTCAGTCCGATTGTACAACATGTTGCCAGCAGCATTCTCAGCTCGATTTGAGTACTCATAGCAGCATGTTATCAAATCGGCCTAAGAAAGTTGCTGCTAGCCTGTTGTCACAACACCCTAAAAAGCTGAGGAGGCAACACGCTACCAATTGATTTCTCAGTTCGATTTATCACATCCGCATGAAAAGGTGACGAGACACAACCCCCGTTTTCACATAGCAACATACTACATATTGTCTATCTCAGAACGAAGTGACAACACCCTGCAACCAACCGCTTTCTTAGACCGAAACGACAACACGCTGCAGCCCGCTTTTTTAGACCAAAGTGACATATAAAACCACCCCGCAATCCAAGCAGCCCTTGTCTTCTACCCCAACCTGCACTCCATTGCAATGACAGATCGAGGAGGAAGCTCAAGCCGTGGGAGGGGTAGATGGAGAAAACTATAAAAGGCCAAACCGCAGGCACACATACACAGCTCCCACTCACACTTCACCATGGCTGGATCCTCTAGTAGAGCATTCTCGTGGACACCTGATATGAGCAGCATAGCCCTTCATTACACATTGAAGGTTACACATAATGGGAAGGATGATCCGTTCAAGGAGGAGAACCTAAGTAAAGTGGTGTCCAAATTGTAAAAGTGGCATCCGACATTATCGAGGCATAAAGTGAAAACCTCTGGCCTAAACCTTGTGACCTCCAACGACCTCAAGGCGCACTTGCAAGGGTGGTGTCAAAGGTATTTCAGGGTGTGCGAACTAGCCAACTACCCTTCTGCTACAGCTTTCTCTACGAGATTTTATAGGGTACTGATGCTGCCCGATTAGTATGCAGAGCATATTAAGGTTAGTTATTTCCTATTTGTTCACCCTACTAATCTTTTTAATATTATCTATAAGTTCACTAATTCGTATGCTCATCTTGTGTGTTAGTCATTCCCGGAGGATAAAGAGTTGCTGAACAAAGATATCCCAGAATTCTTAGTGATATACATACTCTTCGGCGGGGGTGTGATGCCTAGTTCACGCAGAAGACGTAGAAGAGGATCTAACTGGAGGGGTAGAGGTCCACCCAGTACTGTTGCATCAGAAAGTTCAAGAGGACATTCAACTACCACCGAAGGGGGGCTTGCTCCTAACTATACAAATGACGATAACGATGATGATGATGATTTCATGTCGCCTAGACCTCCCACCTAGGCCACGAACCTTGCGTCCTCGGAGTCCTTTGAATCCTGATGATGATATTACATTAAGCCCTATCAGGTATCCATACGTAGTACCCCGTCAGGAACCAATAGATAACTATTATTATTTTTATTGTAGCGATCTATCTCGACAACCATTGCCATATAATGCATGGTTTTGTGACTTAGTCCTTCACCAGAGGCATGTACCTATGTTGTATCCCAGTTTTATAAATTTCCTAAGGCATTTATGTATCTTAGGTGTAGTTCACATGCCATGTTATTGTAGTTGTTGTACTTACTGCACTTTGTAATATCAATGTTGGGTTTTATTCAATGTTTTACTATGATTTGTCGTCAAATTTGTCGCACACCGAAGGAGAATGAGGAACAATGAAATTTGATTTTTTTTTTGTCAAGAAAAGTAACTAACAAATAATTTTGTAAAATACTAAATGAATTATCACTAACAAATATGAATTTTTCTGAATTTATTGAACCTTGGTTTGAACTCTAAAATTCTAGCAACTGTCAAAATAACACTGACTTTTAATAATTAATGCTCGGCGAGCGACAAGGTGGGCCCAAGCGCAAAAAAGGGAAAAAATTAAGTCGCGATCTGGGTCAGCGACACAGACAGGCCAGGGGGCTATTTTTGCAATTTCGTCGTTAAAGAGGCTATTTCTAAAATACGAATGCGCAGAGCACTAATAAAGTAAAAATTTCCAAATAACCGTGTGCGGCTCATGCGGGCCATGGGGCTATTTTCGTAATAAATAACCGTATGCGGCTAATTCTGTAAACAAAAAAATTGTTTCAAGACTAAATTATGTGGTACTTATCTGTGCTTTCTAAAAAATAATTATAGTGCACATTTTGAAATTTCTTGAGAACTAATTAACTCTCTGTCACGCAATCAAACAGCGACAGAGACACTGGCGATCACCATTTGGATTGGCGACAATGTATTGTCGCTCTTTCAAATCGCGACAAAGATTCTGTCGCTGATTCAAACAGCGATAGAATCTCTATCACGATTTGGATCCGTGACAGGTGGGTATAACTGTTATTTTTTCGGCATATTATTTCTGTAATTTTTCATTACAAAAATATTATTTAAAAAAATTCCAAGTTGTGGCTCGTCATGGAATGGGTAGCTAGTTGTATGGTGATGTTACAGCGTGCTGCTGGAGTCACATGGATACATACAACTGTACGTTTGTCGAGACCCTCGTCTGGTTTGAAATAACTGAGGGTCTTACGTGTATACTATACTAGTCATATGATCAATGGCTAGCATACACATTCAACATTGTCATCACATCTATACTCAACATGGCATAGATTTATAAAAACATAGGTCATATTTATACAAAAGGTACAGTGTTCTTACAATAAGAAGGTCATTGGCCAAATAAAACATAGTGAAAAATAGTAATAAAACATTAAAGTCTAGCGGTATGTCTCAACCTAAAATATCCACAAGTAACCAACTAGATCAAACCCTAGAAGAGGTCGTCATTATATTCCCCAAGACCTACGGTAAAATATAAATCATTGGGGATGATGACTCTTTCATCCTCTGAATATCAAAAAGTATATGCACGGCTATGTCAAAGGAATGGCTATCCTACAATGTTCTCAATTTTGCATAAAGCGAGATTTATTCAACAATAACAAGTAGTAGATTGCAAAAGAAATTTGTAAAAGCAGTTGATAAGTAAGTAAATAATAAGTATATACTATAAATATGAGCAATTCACAATCATTCGTGATTGTGACCAACGATCCATTCTTTTCCATGATTGGCATAACATCTGAAACATGACTACCCTCCATTTTCCAATTCAAATCTTTGTTTTAAAATTCAAAAGCTAACTAGTGTTTATGCACCAAGTCTCTCATGACATTGAGCACGGCTTTTCGAAAAGATTTACACTCTCCAAAGACGTACAGCTTTACGCACAAGACATGACCAACCCTTATTACCAAGCTATTAATACAATTCCTTTGGTGTGCGACAGAAAGATCGCGACAAAACCGTTACATCACCTAGACCTAACTTTGCACCAGCCCGGTGACGTTTAACCCTTACTACGGTGGCGAAAATAAAAATTTCACATACACATAATAACAATAACAGTCCAATTCCTGTCATAACTATTTCCCCCTATAGCAAGGCATGCACCGTTGTATCGGCAAGCTTTAGCCCCAACACCTCGGTGAGGGAACCCCTTCGAGCAAATCTACTCGGAATGTCTGTACTACTCAGGCCTTCTAATGTGCAAAGTTAGTCCTAAACAACTTATTTGGTTTAGAATCACCCCATAATAGCACTTGTGGTTACATGGATATCTTGGATTTTACGACACTACCTTCGGTCCTTAATTGATCTGGGCGTGAACTCCCCCCTACACTACATGCAAGCCATCCCTCGCACTCCACAGATTATATCAATAACTCGCCCCCATCAAAACTTTAGTTTTAAGTTTTGATTTTATACCAAAATAATAGAGGTAACCCCTTTAGTCCATCACGTTGAAATTCTTTTTTTTCGAATAAATGTTCCAACTATTCATTTGTTCTTCCCAAAACTAAGCACGGTTAAGCGATTAATCAATCGAGTATACCCAAGATTGACATTAGATATTGCCTAACCCCTTACTTATGAATTTCAATGTTGAAATTGTGTATTTATCAAGAAAGTTCCATACAACAAGTAGGACAATCTACTGATATCCATAATATAGCCATTTTATTCAAAGTACATGCATGCATACATAAATTGGTAAAATAATATAAAATAAGTGAAATCATTGGATCAATATGATCAAAAGATGTGCTTGCCTTGCTCGTTGAACTGTTAATCTTATTCTGGATCAGGGGTGGAAGTCTACGGAACGTCAGTGTTTACACACAGTATATCGTAAAGCAATAATAAGAACCAAATGAATAAAAATAAATACCAATATATTAAGAAAAAGAATGATTTTAAAAAAAATTATAAATTGGTTTAATTCCATTTGGATATTGTATGGAAAAGTTATAAGCATTTCAATTTAAATCGACTGGAAAGTCCGAAAAAGAAAAGGAACGGGGTGACGTCAAATGCGTATTTTCGGAGATTACGTCTTCCTATAGAGAAGGCGTATCATCTTCTGGTATGAAAGTGCCTTTCTCAATTAAGGAAAATGATTTTTCTTTTGGTGAGGCTAACAGGTGGGGTCCATATGTCAGTGTTTCATTATTTTTCGAAAAAGACTAACAAGTGGGTCCACATGTCAGTGTCTCATTTCTAAATACTGGTTTGAAATACATATTACGTCACTTAATCTTATCTGGCTCACATGTTATAGACTCATTAGTTTTAAACTGAATTAATTAAAATAATATTAATTCTAATGATGTTTCTGACAAGCGAGGCCCACTTGCCAGAAAGAAAAAAGGGAAAGAGGCTGAGTGCCATGGCCGAGATCACTCCCGAGCTCACCGACGACGAGAAAACGACGGAAAGGCACAAGTGAGGCTGGGGATGGAAAGAGGAGGCTGAGGCGAAACTCTAGAAGGTGACGGTGGCCAGAGATGTGGATGGAGGCAACAACACTGTGGTGTTGAGCGGTGAAGGCTCTCGGGTCAGTGATATGCTAGGCAAGAGAGAGCGATTGGAGGCAACCGGGTCATCTTGTTAGCTAGCTAGGGTATTGGCGAAGCTAAGGCCACTAGCGCGAGGACCAATGGTCATTGGAGCCACGTCAGAGTGTTGTGTCTATCATCAATATGATCAAAGGAGGTGCTTGCCTTGCTCATTGAATAGAGCTCCGATGATAGACTAGAAGGCTACTAGCAAGGGGCTCTACCAACTGAGCTATATCCCCTTGAGCACAAGTGGCCAAACTGAGGGGTATGCTAGCACTAAGGGCTCACCATGGTCACGATGGAGGGCTTGATGATGGTGGAGGAAGTCCTGATAGTGGGTCATCGAAGAACAACGGTGACGCTTGCAAGCTTCACAGTGATAGCCAAGTACAGGGGGAAATATCTAAAATGAAGCACATCAAAGGGTCCAGGGGATCACAGGGATGCTAGAAATGACCATGTTCAAGGCAGAGACTTGCAGGAGACAAAGTTACGCTCTGGAGAAGGCGTTGGTCAGAGATGAAGAAGACAACGTGATTCCGGTGCTATAGTGTACAATAGGTCACATCAACTTAGGTCTTTTGAAGAGGAAGAAAAAAGGCTCAATATGACACAGGCATCGAGGCTAGAGCTCACTGGGACAGGGCGTTGCTTCGGTGGAGCACGACAGGGCACATGCTGGAGCTCGAAAGCGGCCTTCATATTCCGGGTGGCTTAGTGAGGGAAAGGCCCTACAACTGGGAAAAATGAGATCATTGATGCACAATGAAAAAGGATAGGGTTGGGGAGCTTAAGTAGGCGAGGAATAGCGATTCTCCTTGTTGTTTTCCTCTTAGTCGAGAGTGTGACGCTCGGTTTTCCTACGCACGGTAGCGTGTCGCATGAGGCGCGACAGTGGCATCAGCTAGGATGGTTGAGGCGATGGGACGTGTGAGCTAGCAGGTGGGCGACGTGACTAGGTGACATAGGCGGGAAAGCTGTGCTCAACCATGGTGGCGAGCCCATAGAGAAGACGACCTGCCAATGGGTCCGGGTGGTTAGTGGGTGAGGGAAGGAGAGAGGACAGAAGGCCTACTGACGATGAAGGACCATGTGGAGATCCATCCATGTTTGTGATGAGTATTTGACTTTATTTGAGCAAGGTGCGCTCAAGTTTGAGTTTGATTTGAATTAATTTTCAAAATGAAGAAATTTGAGTTATCTCTGCCAGGAGTGGCAGTACCGGCCGTATGGGCGCGGTAGTGATGAGTTTGATGGATTTATTTCACATCTTTGTGGGAATTGCTATGTGAGGAGTTTCCTTGTCTTTGATAGTTGCAGGGCGATGGTGCTAGGTCATGGTGAGGCGGAGGATGACCGGGACTAGGCGAGGAGCGTCGGAGGTCCAGATGGTTGGGAGATCATCGGAAGATGATCGGAGACGGAGTCTGGCCAAGTCAAGAAGACAAGGAAAGGAGATGATGCTAGCTATATATCGCGTGGATCAATGAGGGCCGTCGGATTGAGGTCTAGTTGATAGGTTAGCGGGTCTAGGTAGTATGCTTTAAAAACCGTGCAAGAAAACCCGGTATGTGTGTGGGTTTTGGGTTAGCCCTTGCATGGCTGTGTGTGTGGGTTAATCCTAGCCCTTAGATGAGTGCTCTAGGGTTGAGGGACTCATCCAAGGGTGGTAGGTGGCCCAAGAGTAGTATAAATAGGGGTGGAGGGGTAACCTCCTCTTGAAGGTTTTTGAGGTTTTTGAATGCTCCTTTGAGCTTTGCCCACATGAAAGTGAGGCTTTGTAGCCTCTCCTTCCAGAAATGAAAGTTTTATCCATCTATCTCTGAATTTATTTTGCGCATTTACATTATGTCTTTACTTTATGCAATTTAAATTCAGCATTTACTTTCCCGCAATTACATTCTCGCAATTTACTTTCACGCAATTTGGATTTGCCTCCCCTCCTTCTAAATGCTGTTGATCTTGGATGTTTTGAGTGTGTTCATATGGTTTTACATCTCTTTTGCACTCTTGGATTGAGTAGAGAACATCTTTTCTTTCAAGTTCCAACTTTGTTCAGAACTTGTACTTTGCGCATAATTTAGTATTTTATTTTTATACAAATCTAGAAAAATGCTTTTTAAGTGATTCTTGTTGGAAGAGGTGCGGGACTCTAATATCCACCTGCAAAAAAATGTTGGAGTTAACTTGTTGCACCGTTTGGGCGCCATGAGGTGAAAACGAGCTCCAAACTTTCTGCTCGAAGTTCTTGACTAACTGTGTTCTTCGATTTTTCCTGTTTTTGCTGTAAGGATTTTTGAGGAGAAATTTGGTGGAGTTCTTCATGACGCTTCTGTTCATAGGGAGAAAAGTTCTCAAAATTTTGTGAGCTGCAGAAACCCACCAACCTCCTGTTCAATTTGAGGACAATTTCTGGAAATTCTGCTTTTGCTTTTCTTAAAGTGACTTTTGTGATTTGAATTGATGTCCTTTCTAAAAGCAAAATTTGGATTGATTCCTCTTTATCTTGGACACTAGACAACCAGGATTGTGACTCAGAAATCCCCACATATTTTATGGTACTTATCCATGCAAGCTAGGGGTACACATAGTTGTCTAGTTTTTCGGGTTTTTCACGATTTCCTTCGAGCGATCTTGTCGAGGTTTTTGTTGGAGTATTTTGGGGAAAATTTATTTGTGACCATTCACCCCCCGCCCTCTGTTCGCCATTTTGATCTTTCAATTGGTATCAGAGCCGGTTTTGCTCTTCCATAGATCTTGACCGGTCTTAAGAGCCATGGCGATGGACAAGTATTCCACCAAGCCTCCTATTTTTTCTAGTGTTGATTTTCCTTTTTGGAAATCTCGAATAGAGTCATACATCACTGCCCAGGGCTTCTTGATATGGCAGAAGGTGAAACTCCCATATGAGGTTCCTGCTGATGAAAACGTCACGGCCGGCAATATGGCTGACGTTGAGGCAAACGCTAAGGCAAGGAACATTCTCATACAGGGTCTTAGCCACAGTGAGTATGATAGGATTTCTCACCTCCGTTCTGCTCACGAGATTTAGGTGACCCTCGATGCTTACCATGAGGGCACTACCCAAATCAAGACGGTTCGACAGGACCAATTCAAGCGTGAGTTCAACAAGTTTAAACAACACGCTGGTGAGAGTCTTGATGAGTGATTCGGTCATTTTACCAAGATCTTGAGCGATCTTCGAGCAGTTGGTTGCATATACCCTGACTCGGATAATGCTCGACATTTTTTGACCGCACTCGATTTGCGTGTTTGGGAGATGAAGGTGACCACCATCAAGGACACCACCGACTTGTCGACTCTGACTCTTGACGGGCTTTATTCCCGCCTCAAGACCCATGAGATCGATGTCGTCTCACGGAAGACGAAATCTCAGTCGATGGCCTTGGTCACCGATCCCATTGGATCTTCTTCTTCTGATCCTTCTATTGGTTTCTCTCTTTCCGCCCTTTGTGAGCTAAGCGATGACCAACTGGAAAAATTTCCAGAAAATGAGCTTGCTCTTCTCGCTCACAAGTTTTCTCATGCATACAAGAGAGTGAGAGAGAGAAAGAGAGGTGGTATGATCACATGTTTCGAGTGTGGTGGCCCCAACCACATTCGGGCTAATTGCCCCAAACTGGAGAAGGCTAAGAACGATGCCGGCGGTTCGGCAAAGAACGACTACATCGACAAGAACCGCAACACGAAGCCTCCAGTTCGTGAGCCGATGCGTGAGAAGAAGTACCACAACTTCTCCAAGAACAAGAAGCTCTTCCACCGCGTCCTCGCCGCGCTTGACGACATCAACCTCTCCGACACGGAGACATGGAGCGACGAGGGCGAGGATGAACGGCAAGAGAAGAAGGGCGACGACGACTTCTCCGGCATGTGCTTCATGGCCGACGCCAACGGCATCAGCGACTCCGAGCTCTACAGCGACTCGGACGAGGTACCCTCCTATGACCACCTCAATGAAGCCTTCTGTAAACTAGGAAAATTTCATGCTAGAGCTAGAGCTAGGTGTACAGAGCTTGAGAAGGAAGTAGGTACCTTGACTCGGGAGTTAGCTTCTCTTAGATCTTCTCCCTCCCGAGTCACTGATGATTACTCTTTGTGTGATGCTATTCTTGTGGAGTTGGAGAACTTAAGGACTATGCATGATAGTGTGTTGACTGAATTAGATAGTCTTAAGTTGAAGAATGCTAGCAATGAATCTATTGATACTCCTTCTGTAGATGCTAGTTTTCTTCATGCTCACTCTACTCCCTCTTGTGCTAATTGCCCTAAATTGCTTGCCGAAATTGATGCCATGAGCGAACACCTTAGAAAGCTTTCTGCTAGAAATGATGAACTTGAATTTCATGCTTCTAAGGACCCAGTCAGCTCATGTGAGGGCTGTAGGCAACTAAAACTTGACAATGATGCTTTGAATGTCAAGTGTGATCAATTTGCTAAGGACTTACTAGATAAGTCAAAACCGGTTGCTCTCTGTGTGTTGGGGTTAAGGATGATGTGGATCAAATCCATGTCGAGCTTAGGAAGAAGTTAAAAGACCAAACCCTTAGGATTAGAGATGCTCTTTGCGTTTCTTGTTAGGCCCTCAAGATTGAGGCAGCCATGCTAAGGGAACAAAAAACACGTGCTAAGAGATCTTATCTTTCTGGTTCTTCTTCTTCCTCTCCTTCCCCCTGTTCTTCTTGTGCTTCTTTCTTTCGAGATTGCCAGTATCTTGTGAGCACTCTCGAGAAGTTTGTTGAAGGCAAGAAGAAGCTCAATCTTATTCTAAACCAATCCAAGATTAGTAGATTCAATCAAGGTCTAGGATTTGATCCCTTGGAGCACGCTCGGGCGCATCCTCCCACCATTGTGTGCGGCTCCAAGAGTGGTGAGATTGTGGTAGCTCCCAGAGTGAGTACCACAGTGTTTAGGTTTGCTGGGGTTGTCCATAGAACTTCTGACCAGAAGGGTGTTACTCCTATTGCTTCTGCCTCTAGCAAGACGAAGTACACATGCACCTTCTGTAAGAAGGATGGTCACCTAGTAGATTTTTGCTTCAGGAGCGCCAAGATCAATCGGCGTGAGCGTGTTGCTTCCCTTAAGGGTATTCAACGTCATCCCCAGACTTTGAGTGCTCCTAAGGCACACACTACTTCTAGACAGGTTAGAGAGTCGCCTGTTTTTGGGCAGCGTCTAGGACTCGGTTTTCATGCTAGTTCTTTGAGTTTTAGTCCTGGAGCTGTTCGTAGTCAGTCTTTCCGTCGTCCTCTTGATATTCCTTGTTTTTCTCATCGAGGTAGATATCAGCGGTGTGAAGTGTTTTCTGGTAGGAGTTTTAGGCAGCTTCACTGGGGTGGTTCGGCTTTTGCACCACGGCATGCCAACCCAGTTTCAACTTCTAGATCATCTACTAGAGTTGGTACTGATCTTGTTCGGGTTAAACGTCAAAGAGACACTCGAGTCCAGTCTTCTTCTGTGACCGGTACTCTAAGGAGTCGTATGGTTCAGTATTGGGTTCCTAAGTCTTCACTCTATCCCAATACTGAGTCATCTTTCTCTCTTGTGTCTTGATCAGGTTCGTCGGATGGGGAAGGGAGATGTTTGGATTGTCGACTCCGGTTGTTCTCGTCATATGACCGGAGATTCTCGATGGTTCTCTTCCCTAGTCCGAGCCCCTGGTGATGAGTTGATCACTTTCGGGGATGCTTCTCCAGTTAGAGTCATCTCTAAAAGTACCATTTGCATTAATGATAATTTCATTCTTAAAGATGTTGCCTTAGTAAGTAAGCTGCAATACAATTTGCTTTCTGTTTCTCAGCTTATTGATGACTCTTTCGAGGTGAGTTTTAAGAGTAATGCCTGTAGAATCCTCGATTCATCAGGAGGGTTAGTTTGCGGGATTTCTAGATTTGGGAGAGTCTTCCGTGCTGATTTTTCTATTTCTTCTGGAGACTCTCTTCGGTGTTTGATTGCTTCAGAGTCCCGTGATCTCTCCTTCTGGCACAGGAGACTTGGTCACATTGGATTTGATCATTTGACCCGATTTAGCAACCACGATCTCATTCGTGGTTTGCCCAAACTCAAAATGGTCAAAGACTTAGTTTGCTCTCCCTGCTGACATGGCAAGATGGTTGCTGCTTCTCATCCCCCAGTTACTGTTGTGATGACTGATGCACCAGGACAACTTTTACATATGGACACTGTTGGTCCAGCTAGAGTGCAATTAGTGGGTGGGAAGTGGTATGTTCTTGTCATTGTTGATGATTTTTCGAGGTATTCTTGGGTGTTTTTCATGTCCTCGAAGGATGAGACTTTTACCCATTTTAGGGGTTTGGTTCATAGGTTGTCTTTTGAGCTCCCTAGTGCCCTACGAGCTATACGTAGTGACAATAGCACGGAGTTCAAGAACTCCTATTTTGAGAGTTTCTGTGTGGGGTCTGGTTTAGAGCATCAATTCTCCTATCCCTACGTCCCTCAACAAAATGGCGTAGTGGAAAGGAAGAACAGGACCCTGATAGAAATGGCCAGGACGATGCTAGACAAGTACAACACTCCTAGGAAGTTTTGGGCTGAGGCTATAGCTACTGCTTGCCATATTTCTAATCGTGTATTCTTGAGAGCACATTTGCACCGCACTTCTTACGAGTTGAGGTATGGGCGAAAGCTCAGTGTTTCTCATTTTCGTGTGTTTGGTTGCAAGTGTTTTATTTTGAAGTCTGGTAACCTGGATAAGTTTGAGTCTCGTTCTTCTGATGGTATCTTTCTGGGTTATTCGACTTCTTCTCGTAGCTATAGGGTCTGGAGTTGCGATGCGCATAGGATCATAGAGACCTGTGAAGTGACCTTTGATGAGGCTAGCCCAGGAGCTAGACCCGATATTTCATGCTCTTTTTCTTCCTCCAAGACCATCTTTGTAGAGGATGAGGATGATGGAGATGATGGTGTTCCACCTGATCCAGTCCCCTCTACACCTGAGGTGCCTCCTGTTTCCATTTCTGCACCTCAGGATGGCCAGCCCTTGCCTTCTGACTCTCATTCAGCTAGTGGCTCTGCTCCTACCTCTTCTGTGCATGAGGTAGAGGCCACTTCTGCTTCTGGACCTCCCCATCATATTCAGCGTTCTCATCCACCTGATCAGATCATCGATGATCTATTTGAGCGAGTCACTCGCTCAAAATCAGGTTTGTCTAGTTTCTGCCTTCACTCTGCCTTTGTTGCCTCGTTTGAGCCGAAGGATGTGACTCATGCATTATCTGACTAGTCTTAGACTAATGCTATGCATAAGGAACTTGAAAACTTCGAAAGGAACAAAGTCTGGCAGCTTGTAGAACGTCCATCTGGTCATAATGTCATTGGGACCAAGTGAGTGTTCAAAAACAAGCAGAGTGAGGATGGGGTTGTCATTCGCAACAAGGCTAGGCTAGTTGCACAGGGCTTTTCTCAGGTTGAGGGTCTTGACTTTGAGGAGACCTTTGCCCCTGTAGCTAGACTAGAGGCTATTAGGATCCTGCTTGCATTCTCTGCATCCCGGGGCTTTAAGCTCTATCAAATGGATGTCAAGAGTGCATTCCTAAATGGCTATATTGAGGAAGAGGTTTATGTCAAACAACCTCCAGGATTTGAGAACCCCAAGTTTCCGAGTCACGTATACAAGCTTTTCAAAGCTCTGTATGGACTCAAGCAGTCCCCCAGAGCATGGTATGAGAGGCTCAAGTCTTATCTTCTCAGCCATGACTTCAAAATAGGCGTAGTAGACAAGACTCTGTTCATCAGACACCATGAGTCGCATTTTCTTCTCGTCCAGATTTATGTGGACGATATCATTTTTGGTGGCTCGTCTCATTCGCTTGTGTCTCAGTTTTCTGAGGTGATGAACACAGAGTTTGAGATGAGTATGATGGGCGAGTTGAGCTACTTTCTTGGCTTCCAAAATCAAGCAGACTCGGGAGGGTACTTTCTTGCATCAAGGCAAGTATACCCGTGACCTTCTGAGGCACTTTGATATGTCTGATGGGAAGCCGGTGATGACTCCTATGGCCACCACTCATCGCCCTCGAGCCCGATGAGGATGGTGAGCCTCGCGATCAAAAGGAGTTTTGAAGCATGATCGGCTCCTCTTGTACCTCATCGCTTTGAGGCCGGACATACATTTATTTGTGTGTGCGGCGCTCGATTTCAAGCTTCTCCTCGCGCCTCTCACCGCCAAAGGTCAAGCGCATCTTCGTACCTTCGTGCTACCACCGATTATGGTATTTGGTACTCTTCTTCTTCTTGTCTATCTCTTAGAGCCTTTTCCGATGCCGACTTTCTTGGGTCAGGGATAGATAGGAAGAGCACTTCGCACTTGCCAATTCATTGGCACTTCTCTTGTTTCTTAGTCATCTAGGAAGCGATGCAGGGTTGTCTGATCCACCACGAGGCCGAGTATGTTCTTTGCACTAGGTGCTCTAGATGAGATCGACCTTACGGGACTATGGGTTAGAGATAGAGAGTGTGCCACTCTTACGTGATAACACTTCACTATTTGCATTGCTAAAAACCCAAGACAACATTCCGGACCAAGCACATTGATATTAGATATCACTTCCTTAGAGACCATGTGGAGAAGAGAGATATTGCGCTTGATTCGTAGAGTGACCTTGATTAGCGATATCTTCACCAAGCCTTTGGATAGCTCAGTTTGTTGCCTTGAGGAGTGAGCTTGGAGTCGTGAGCCCTTACGACCTTTCGTGAGGGGGAGCCGGTTTGTATATTATGTATTATATGTTTTCTTTCACTTTTCTTTTCTTTGTGCTTCTTCAGGTGACTTTGGGCTTGTTTTTCTTTAGTTGAGTTCACTCACTTAGACTTCGGCATGCCTTGCATGGACCTCTTATCCTGTGCTTTAGGTTGCTATCATGCGTGATTAGTGTTCTCTCTTCTCTCTAGGTTGAGTTCCCTCACGTCTTATAAGTCTAGCGGTATTGGGCCTTACAGGTAGACAGGTCATGTGCACTCCTTAGTTGGGATCTAGAGTCGACTTCCCTATGTCACTCTGGGGGAAGATAAGAGCGAGTCCGAGCCAGTAGTGAGTCTCTTCTATCTTATCTATGCTCAATAGCCATCCGGTTTGCGGTTTCTCGACTTCTTCTCCTCATTCTGCTTTTTTACGGTTATTATTGAGTTCATTCGGGTTTTCTTTATGCCTAATCTTGATAATAACTCAACTTTAACCAGATTTGAGCTTAAAATTGATTCATTTGTTGAGGGGGAGTTTGGGAATCTGTTCGTGCATTGCATATAGACTGCATTTCCTGTTTAATGAGCTTTGTCTATTATGCAACTGATTTCTTCTTCATGCTATACACCATGCTACATCATATGGAGGAAATCACTAGCTTAGATATGTCCAAGTTCATTTAACTTGCTAAGCTAAAAAAATGAAATAAGCCTTAAATGAAAAACTTGATGAAACTTGTTGCTTTTACTTGCTAGGTTTCTTCTCTAGAGGTTTGTGCCATAATTTGAGAAATTTTGGAGTTCCCTAGAGTCCCTATAGCAACTTAGGTGAAACTAGTTTGATCCATGCTAGAGTCCTTCAATTGCTCATGAATCATTGTGCTAAAAATGAAAATTAAACAGAATTGACTCTTCTTGTGCACATACGACTCAACACCTTGCGTTCACAAGACCACTTCCCATTGCACTTGGGATGAATTTGGAATACATCGTGTTTGACCTAGACCATCCTCTTAAGAGTTCGTTTTGAGATGGTCGCATACGGCTTGAGTCAATTGGTTGTCAAAAGAAAATGCAAATAAATTTAAAAAACAAAGACATATGTGAGTAAAGAATGCAAATAATGTCAAACATTTGCACCCCGCTATGTCTTGTATGATGATAAATCAAAATTTGCATTAAGTGATAAATGAGCCCGAAGGACTTTGTATGCTCTTCTAGATTCCCTAAAGTGTTGAGTAGGTTGAACTCTAGGTTTTCCTTTTTGATCCTTAGAGTGGCTATTCTTCTATTTTTGAAACCAAAGCTGAGTGTTGCACTTGTCAAATCTTGCTAAAAATGAAATATTCAAAACTAAGCTCGTATTTGCACTTGGACATGTCTTAGACTAGTCTAATCTAAAAATTGACTAGCTTGGTGTCATATCTTGTCATTGTGATTAATTGGATAATCTTCAAAGCTCCCTTAGGTTGCATTTCATGCATACATAAAAAGAGGGAGAAAATTCTATTTTGATGCCTATATTGCCAAAAGAGGGAGAAAATGTAGAAAAGGCATCATTAAAAAAAGAGATAAAAATGTGAAAGCTTGTTGGTTCTTATGATCTTTGTAAATCTTTGCTATTTCTTATGGATCATAATCACATTTGGCACTTATGATTGGTTTTTAGAGCTTTTGTAGAAAACTTGCTCTTTTCATGGTCTTGCTCTAAATTCTTTCTGCCAACTTGGTCATGATTTTATATCTTTTTCTCTGGACCAAGTTTGGCTTTGCAATCAAATTGCTTTCTTCTTCTCTCATTCAAACTCAAATTTATGCCTTTTGTGTGGTTTGTCAATATACTCATCAAGGGGGAGATTGAAGGACCATGTGGAGGTCCATCCATGTTTATAATGAGTATTTGACTTTATTTGAGCAAGGTGTGCTCAAGTTTGAGTTTGATTTGGATTGATTTTCAAAATGAAGCAATTTGAGTTGTCTCTGTCAGGAGAGGCAGTATCGGCCGTATGGGCGCGGTAGTGATGAGTTTGATGGATTTATTTCACATCTTTGTGGGCATTGCTATGTGAGGAATTTCCTTGTCTTTGATGGTGCTAGGTCATGGTGAGGCGGAGGATGACCGGGACTAGCGAGGAGCGTCGGAGGTCCAGACGGTTGGGAGATCGCCGAAAGATAATCGGAGACGGAGTCCGGGCAAGTCAAGAAGACAAAGAAAGGAGATGATGCTAGCTAGATGCCTCGTGGATCAATGAGGGCCGTCGGATTGAGGTCTAGTTGATAGGTTAGCGGGTCTAGGTAGTATGCTTTGAAAACCGTGCAAGAAAACCCGGTATGTGTGTGGGTTTTGGGTTAGCCCTTGCATGGCTGTGTGTGTGGGTTAATCCTAGCCCTTAGATGAGTGCTCTAGGGTTGAGGGACTCATCCAAGGGTGGTAGGTGGCCCAAGAGTAATATAAATAGGGGTGGAGGGGTACCCTCCTTCCCTTAAAGGTTTTTGAGGTTTTTGAATGCTCCTTTGAGCTTTGCCCACATGAAAGTGAGGCTTTGTAACATCTCCTTCCAGAAATGAAAGTTTTATCCATCTATCTCTGAATTTATTTTGCGCATTTACATTATGTCTTTACTTTACGCAATTTAAATTCAGCATTTACTTTCCCGCAATTACATTCTCGCAATTTACTTTCACGCAATTTGGATTTGCCTCCCCTCCTTCTAAATGTTGTTGATCTTGGATGTTTTGAGTGTGTTCATATGGTTTTACATCTCTTTTGCACTCTTGGATTGAGTAGAGAACATCTTTTCTTTCCAGTTCCAACTTTGTTCAGAACTTATTCTTTGCGCAGAATTTAGTATTTGATTTTTATAAAAATCTAAAAAATAATTTTTAAGTGATTCTTGTTGGAGGAGGTGCGGGACTCTGATATCCACCCGCAGAAAAATTTTGGAGTTCACTTGTTGCACCGTTTGGTCGCCATGAGGTGAAAACGAGCCCCAAACTTTCTGCTCGAAGTTCTTGACTAACTGTGTTCTTCGATTTTTCATTTTTTTCTGTAAGGATTTTTGAGGAGAAATTTGGTGGAGTTCTTCACGACGCTGATGCTCATAGGGAAAAAATTCTCAAAATTTTGTGAGCTACAGAAACCCACCAACCTCCTGTTCAATTTGAGGACAATTTCTGGAAATTCTGCTTTTGCTTTTCTGAAAGTGACTTTTGTGATTTGAATTGATGTCCTTTCTAAAAGCAAGAGTTGGATTGATTCCTCTTTATCTTGGACACTAGACAACCAGGATTGTGACTCAAAAATCCCCACATATTTTATGGTACTTATCTATGCAAGCTAGGGGTACACATAGTTGTCTAGTTTTTCGGGTTTTTCACGATTTCCTTTGAGTGATCTTGTCGAGGTTTTTGTTGGAGTATTTTGGGGAAAATCTATTTGCGACCATTCACCCCTCTCTGTTCGCCATTTCGATCTTTCAGACGAAAAGGCACTTTCTATTGGGAAAAATGGATAGAAAAAATGGCTTGAGAGATAGTGTGTGACTAACAAGTGGGGTTAGCGAGATAGAAAAGGGTTGATGTGTGGGCCCAGGCTATCAGTGTGAAAAGAGAGGAGATTTTGAAAATTGGTTTGGTCAGATATCTCGCCTAAATTTTTAAGCATAGCTAAAGGACTCAAAAAAATATGAATTTTTTTTGGAATCATCTGACGTATCACATATGCTTGTATAAATGTTCTAGAATTTTATCTATCTTGGATTTGTCTCAGAAATTCTTTTATAGCCACTGTTTTTAATACAAGTTGCAGTATTTGATTTTGCAAAAATAGTAACCTAACTCTAAAATTTGTAAAACTTTTTGGAGAGACACTTTAGATTATTTAGGACATAAATAAAAATTTTTCAGACTTTTATGAGTTTTTAAATAATATTCAAAATTCGAAAACTGCATCTAGAAAGTGTAAAAGATATTTTCTTTAGTGAAAAAAATTCTAGAAAACGCCAGAAAATTATGAAAATTTATGGTAATAGCAGGAGAATATTCTGGCATCTAAAAAAATAATTTTTAGCAAAATTTTGGATGTTACAACGTTGTCTCAAGTTTTTGCTGCCAAGAGAACTCGAAATGAGATTTTGAGCTCTAGTACATATGGATACATGATATTTCGAACTTTGTACACGAAAACTGAAAATCAGAATATGAAAAATATCGGATGCTTTCCCTCAAAAAGAAATATACTATCTCTTATGCCCTAAGGAAATTGCGTGAGTTGAGGCCCTCCCCATCACTTTTTTTGCCAAAAAAAAAACCCCTAATCCTGAAATCACGTATAGGTGCTCTCATCTGTTTTTTTCCGAAAAGATATGTGGTTTCGCAAATTCGTCGACGGCTCCTAACTATTCTATTTAAAAAAAAACTCGAGAAAACCAAAAGTACGTTTAATGTACTCTATTGTTTTTTTCAAAAATAACCCTGACCAAAAGTCGCACGCACGGCTATATCTGATGCACCCATCCATCGATCGAGTTGCTTCGCCCAGGATCCGGGACTGCTCGTCTGGCCCAGCGAGCGAGGCTAAGCAGGCCAGGATACCACGCCCAGCCCACGGCCCAAAAATAATTGGCCCTTCTGACGCTATTCCTTGCAGTTCGGGCACGCAGCGCAGCAAGCAATGGTAGAATCTTATCCGAGTCAATTTTTTTTGTTACCAAAGGTGTTTGGTACAGACAACTCCTAGAGACAAAATTATTGTAATTCGGTAAGCTCTAACAATTGGCAACTCTGCTGAATATCGCAGTATTTAGGTAGCAGCGAGTAGCGGCGTAGATCGAAAACCCATTCTGAAGAACAGAACCGATCGAATTACGGCACAGCGCAACAACTCACTCATCTGCCAAAGTCACCGGACAACAAAACATGTACTATCATTCCTCAGAGGAGATAGTAGGCGAGCAGCGAAGCTGCCGCGGTGGCTACAAGGACGGCTGCCGTGACCGGAGAACTCGCAGCGGCGGCGGCCTTTGGTGGCGAAGCGGTCGCGCCGCCGCTTGACGGTGCCCCCGCAGATGGTGATGGTGCTGGTGCTGCGGTGAGAAAAGATCGTCAGAACCATGATTGAACAGGCACTAGATGCAAAAAGGATACAATGTAAAGGTTTGAAGACGACTTGATTGTAAAATCTGATATTCTGCAATTGCAGAGGAATAGGCAAAAGGTTTCACATCCTCTAGAATTCCACATAGGTTCGGACACGGCCACATGTGTCAACCGCGATTTTCTACGTGTTACTTCTGTCATCGAAATACATGTAAACCCTAGATTATTCACACCTACTGCGCTCCAGAGCAAAAGATACATCGCTAACAATAACGACATGGAAAGCCACAAATTGTCAGTTTGCTACACGCAAAATCTCTTCACATGAAAGAGCAAACACCACATATGCAACTGAACCGAAATGTCTAGATTGGCCTGAGTCCCTGACCAGCCAGGGTTAGTGCCAGATGGCTCATCGCACGATCGATCTCCAGTGGCAATCAACATCACACAAATTTGGTCACAGATCTAGTCAAGGATCATCCTTGCATGCGTGTCCGAGGAAGTCAGAGATGCGGCCATGATGTTGTTCTCCACAACGAGACCCAGCCAAAAATACGGGTGTCTACTGTGATTGCAACTCGCAAGATAAGCTCCCGTGACTTGGTTTTCCTGAGCCCGTGACTACAGCAGCAACAACTGTTACAGACCTCTAGGAGTTCATTTATTGAGTTGTACCAGGGAGTTTATTCAAAAGCTTAAGCTGATAAAGAAAGATGAACAATTCACTTATACTTTAATACTTCTCACGTATAGGCTCCTTTAAACCTAAGACGTGGAATAGAAGTGAGCTGCAACTCTGATACCATATTAAGTTGTATGCACCAGTCAATTTATCCAAAAGCTTACGCTGATGAGGCAAGGTGAGCGATCCACTTATACTTCAACATCATTAATACTACTGGAGTATTATCTTTTGCGCAAATGCTAAGTGCATTACATCAAAGGAGAGGGTGTTAAAACTTAAAATAAATTTTCTTCCGATTTTTCGTGATAATCGAAGTTTGGGGGTCACCTGCTAACCTAAGAATGCAGTGTCGCACTGCATGACTGTTCTGCACAAATGGAGTTGCTAGCCAAGAAGGATATCCTGATCTTAATTCTTAAAGGGTTCAGTTGTAAGATCCAAATACAGGGCACGATGGAGGAAGGCCTTGGAACGACTAAGAAATGGACGTGTGATTGGATCGTGAAAGTTTCTTTTAGCTTATATGCCCTTGTCCATATCTTTTGGCTGTTCACAATTTCACATGCAATCCCGCAAAGATAGAAGGCAACGGAAAAGCTGAGAATATAATACTGCTTTGTGCTTTGTGTGCGGGCAAAGAACACAAATGGACGTATGGCGGCCCCATTTATGTCATTCCTGTGGATCAAGTGATCATTTTTCTAGTTTTATAGTAAAATTTTTTTATAAATCTGGTCGAGACGTAATTACAAAAATAGTCTCATCTCTGACTGCGGAAGCGTCGGAAGGTGACAATCTGCGCTCCCGCACCACCAGGGGCGGAGCTAGCCCAGGCCCAAGCCTCGGGCCGACCTGGGCTGGCCCAAAGGATATTTGGTCAATTTCTGAATTTGCATGGAATTTGCAAGGAAATTTTGGCCCAGGCCAGGGTGGCCCGAGGCCTGGCTCCGCCCCTGCGCACCACAACAGCTTCGGTAATTTGGCGCACTCCCTGAGTGCGGTAGCTGCTGTCGTTATACGAAAACGTGGAAGGTGACACTTCTATGGTGGAGGATAGACTTTTTTTTAATTGTATTTGTAAGGGGGCAGATTTACTAAAAATATCACATAGGGCTAGAAAAGTATCATTGTCCTGTGAACCAAAGGGTACACTACTCATGTCAAAGAACAATACTTCTTCTTTTTCTTTTTTGTTAGAGCTCACCTTTTCCTAATAGAAAAGAAATCGTTTTTTTGTGAGGAGTTTTATCTGTGCTGTAACAATTAATGAAGGTTTTTTCGGTTAAGATTCATATCTAATTAAACAAAAAATTGTTTTGTTCATACTCTCCAAAGAAACCTAAATTTTTTTTCTGTGAGATCGAAACATGTATCCTACTAGGCTAATACCGAGATGAGATACATATCATAGAATCGAAACAAGACAACCAGAAGTAGAAACGGATTCACAACAAACAATACAATAAAAAGATGATGATGTAAAGGAAGAATTTTACCTTCTGTAGGAGGAGCACCGGGACCCGGCACAACTGCGAGCAAACAAAAGAAAAGAAAAAATTCAATCAAACCAGAATTTCCTACCATAGTACTATGAAATTCCAAACGTAAACCACCACTAAAATCGAAGCAGCTGTAGAACTCCTAGTAAAACAACAACACGGTTTAGGCAATATTTCTGAATGAAAGAAAAAGATAGAATTTTTAGGAATTATTTGGTATACTTGAACGCAGTAAAATTTTGAAATAATCGATGATTTGTCCTTAATTATTTGTGTCATTGATTATTTATCCGTAAAACATGCGGGCTTCGGGCCACATGCTTGTAAGACATAAGACAAACGGGCAAACGATGGATTCTCCCTAAAAGCAACGAGAAAGCAAAGGCGTTCACTGTGGCACTTGCTGAAGGCGGAGGCGGAGGCTCCGCAGGCGGCGGGGAGGCCAAGCACCCGGGTCATGTTGAGCGGTATGGGCAGGTTCTTGGAGGCGAAGACGGCGCAGAGGCAGTCCACGACGGCGGGGTCGTTGACGGCGGTCTTCACCTCCCCGCAGCAGGCCTTGGACGGCAGGCTCGACGCGTTGCCGGGCTGCACATAGTCCAGGCAGTCGATCAGGCTCGTGGCCTTCGCCTGGCAGTCCACCGCCGGCGCCGGAGCCGGGGAGGCCGCCCCGGCGGCGACGGCGAGCGCGAGGAAGAGGCACGCCGCGACGGTTGTGGCGCCGCCGGCGAGAGCCATGGATGCGCGGTTGGTGCGTGTTCGAGTGCGAGAGGAGTGGAGTGTGGTGGTGGCCTGGTGGGCTTGGAATTTGTGATGCGAGGGAGGGGAGTGGAGTGGAAGCGGAGGTTTCTTGGACGGCAGGTGTACGGGTGTTTTATACGAGGATTGAAGTCTCGGACGTGGAAAAAAACGAAATTTCGATGAGATTTATAAATTTGGACAAACCACAAAAACAAAAATTCAAATTTAAAATTTTTTCTACTGAGAAAATTGAGATCTCGGTGAGATTTGTTGAGATATTGGCAAAATTGCACCGAGCGAAAAATGGCTTAAATGACGTCGAAAAATTTTGAATTTTTTAGAGGTTCATGACACATCAATGATGTTCCCATAAAAATTTCAGATGATTATAAAATATGAGGAATTTTTAAAAATTCAAATATTGCAGCTGTCCTAATAAAACGCTGACTAGCAAGTTTGAACCGAATGAAAAATGAAATAAAACACCTTAAAATTTTTTGAAATTTTTTGTACATGGTTATGATGCATCATTAATATTCCTATGAAATTTTTAAATGATGATCAAGCTCCATGAAAGTTTAAAAATTCGGACAGTGCTACTGTCTTGATAAAAGCTATACCAGCAAACTTCAACCAAATGAAAAATGGTACAATCCACGTTGAAAAATTTTGAATTTTTTTTTGGATTTTCCTGATGTATCATTAATATTTCTATAAAATTTTCATTTGATGATCAAGCTACAAGAAATTTCAAAAATTCTGAGAGTGCTATGTCCTGATAAAAGCCTCATGACCAATACATAGATTTGCTTTATAAAAAAATGTTTAAATTTTTTGAAAATATTACAGAAGGGTTGCAAGGAAATTCTTAAGATCTTATAAAAATTTTGAATTATGATGACACTGTAGTGAATTTATAAAATTCTTATAAGTGCATTGTACCATTTATGTTCTTTCTGTTTTTTATTTTTGAAATATAACAAATGAAGTTCAATGCATACATAGATTTGATTGAGTAAACAAAAAAATTGAAAATTTTATAGAATGGTACTGAGAAAATTTTTAAGTTCTCATAAAAAATTTCGATCATGATCACACTCGATAAAATTTATAAAATTCTGACAAGGTTACTGTTCTAATTATGTTCATTCGGTTTTTGATTTTTTAAAGATAACAAATGAAATTAAAATATTTTTAAAATTTTTATGTATGATCCTACGCTTCTTAGGATGATACAATAAATTTTTCAGATCATGATAAAGCACGTATAATTTTATAAAAATCCGATATTGTTTCTGCAGTTTTTAAAAAATATCTCAAAAATTCTTTTTTTCAATAAGTTTTCATAGGAGATGACTTTCTTAAGGGTTATTGATCATTTTTCGGTCCAAAACCCTGAGAGCTCGATGAGATATGATGAGATTACTGTAGCAATTATATTTTTTTAACTCCGGCCGGCATTTCAAAACTCGTCCACCTCTGATAAGCGAGATCTCGATGAGATTTTGCGAAATTTCGGCAAGATTTTAATCCTGATTTTATAGAGGTTAGGAGGCGGATGGCAGTGCGGCGAGGATGGCAGTGTTACGTAATCAGGGGTTGCGCACTGCTTCCAGCGATAAGCAATATGGCTACGTTTAGGCCGTTTAGAGTATAGACAGTGCTAGATTCATAATCTTATTATTATATTATATTGATGTCAGACTTGCTTTTATCTTACGTTTTATTCCTATCTTTCTAGGATAAGATCTACAGCTAAATAAAATATCACTTCTCTTTCTCTCATAACACACTCTCCTCTCATTTCACATACAAATAGGCTCACAATTTTTTTTATGACAGCACCGGTTAATGCCGAAAATCTTTAGGGTAGCACTGCTTGGCTTTCCTCCCTACAACGGTTGGCACTGGAGCCAAGAAGCAAAAGGCTATCTAGCACCGCTCCACTGTAGATAACGTTACTTGAAATTAGCCACCCTCATACCTAAATTTCTAAATTTGATTCGATTTATTCAAAAATCCTATGAGGATGTGTCCTTTTATTTTCAGCAAGAACAAAAGATGGATATTTCAAGGTAGATGATACATATCTAGCCTGAGTTTAAAAAAAATGTAACCTGAATATGGGGTGACAAAAACAAATAATCTAGACGTAAAGTGATAAAAACAGAAGATAGTAGAAACATCAACGACATCATGGTAAAAGTATGTGAACCATACCATGATATATAGGTGTAATTATGCAAACTCTTTTGGTTTGGATACCAAATTAACATAAAAAATTTCAGACAAAATTGTGAAGGTATTTGTTTGCACCAAAATTTGGCAAGTATGGTAAATCGGCAGTCCAAAATCAGCAAGATACGATTAGGATAACGGATCAAGATATTTGGAAACAAAATAGATCGTTAAGGAGATCACCCTCAAAATAAAGGCCGATACGTATACAACTCGCAAAACGTGTCGTGCTGGGACTCTATCTGCTTGCAGGTATAAAAGGCAGACAATAGCGAGCTGCAAAACACAACACAATCAAACCCACAAATTTACATAGTTCTCTTTTTTTCCTGTCGACTAGGAGTAGCTTTTGTAACTTATAATCTTTTCTGTAATTCGATTTTGTTCAATAAAGTTGCGCATCGTCGATTGTTGATCTTCATCAATTACGTCTAGGTTTGATTTATTCTGATTTTGCTGCGCAACGCCTTCTTCAGAATAAATTTACCTTTATCCTCTGATTAGCCTTAATCAGCTAGTTGGACTTACCCCTTTTGCTTTGATTTAATCGGCTTTGAGCTGATTGAGTCTAAGCCGATTGATCTTCACGATCGGCTTTGAGTGAATTTTATATTTTACCTTGTCGATTACAACTCAAATCGATCGCACGTTCTCACGGTGTTAAATGCGATATCTTGTTGTCGAAACCACCTTCAAATTTTTGACGTCAACACATTCTTGGCACGTCTGGTGGGACACAAAATGTCTTCATCAAGGAAGTCGATTACAACTCAAATCGACTGGCACGCTCTGAACCAGGTGTTCGTCTGGTGTGCTGTTGTCAGAAACCCTGCTTCAAGTTTTTGACGTCAACACATTCTTGGCACGTCTGCTGGGACACAAAATGTCTTCATCAGGGAAGTCGATTCCACCATCTGATATTAACGCTGAAGCTATAATCATCCCGATGATGGACGATTTAACGCCAGAGCAGCGCAAAGAAATTGAAGATCGAAAAACTGCTCTTGAAGAGATGATGCTGAACTGTTATCAGAAGACGCGATGTGGCGTCACTTAAAAAATTGCTCTGCCGACGGTCAATGCTTTAGGAGATGCAGGCGTTACAGAAGGACCGGTAAGTCGATATCTACCTGCTCAAGCCGAGCTATCGGCTATGATTAATCAATCTATACACCATGCTCTGATAAATCAATCATCGGCTCTTGTTACAACACTTAAGCCGATGATTGCAAATAGTGTTAAAACTATAGCCCGGGAGTTGGCCTCATCTGGGAGTCTGCTCGACCCAATGCAAGCTTTGCCAAGCTACCCTGTTTTCTCAATAACATAGAGCACGCAGAGCACGTTAGCCGATCCTAAACCATCGCCTATAACCTCACCCCCAACCATGATGCCAACTCAACCTACCATCATACTACCAAGAGATCCTCGGTCGAGTGGGGTAACCCATTATTAGGCTTATACCAATGCTGCTAAGCTAGATGCATCAGCAAATTTACTGCCATCAGCTCCGTTTTAGGCTTTTCCACAATCGGTTCCACAGCCGATTGAATCTGATAGATACCCATGTCATGAACCTGTCCTGCCTAGGAATCCAGTTTTGCACAGAGTAGTGACCTATTCAGAACCTTTCGTTCCATTGCCGGAACCACCAACTAGGAGAAACAATGGACACGACCAATACACATATATGCCATCGGCTCAACCTAATCGGCAGCCCGAGTTTGCACTCGGGGGGCAGAATACCAATTATGACCAATATTATCAAGGATCTACTATTCTGTTGGCCGATAGTATGAATTGGGCCGATCAAATCTCCGCTGTATTAAGGGATCAATTCGACATACAGCCAAAAGGGAAAGTTTTCGGCTATAGAAAACCATATCCCAATTACATAGATCGTATGCCTTATCCTCACAATTTTAAAGTCCCAGATTTTGCAAAATTCTCTGGTGATGATTCAATTACGACATTGGAACACGTCAGACGCTTTATCGCACAATGCGGCGAAGTAGCTCGGTCCGACGGGCTAAAAATCAGATTGTTCCTATTATCATTATCAGGAGTAGCTTTTACTTGGTTTACTTGTCTACCTCCGAATTCGGTTCATTTGTGGAACGATTTGGAAAGCCGATTCTATGAATACTTTTTCTCTAGCAGTTTAGAACTCAGGATCTCCGATCTGAGCTCTGTCCCTAGAAATTTGGAGAATCGATAACTGATTACATTAAAAGATTTAGGGAAATTAGAAATCAATGTTTTAGTGTCACATTACCTGACAATCAACTTGCTGATTTGGCTTTCCAAGGGCTAATTCCACCACTCCGAGAAAAATTTGGAGGACAGGAGTTCACCGATCTAAGTCACTTGCTTCATCGCGTGTCGGCTCAAGAAAGCCGATTCAGGATAATAGGGCATTTAAGGATAGATTCAAAACAAATGGCAATAATAAGGAAAATGATAAAGCCAAAGTTAATATGGTCGATTATTGCCCCAGCGAATCCTCGAAAGACGATGAAGCAAAGGTGAATATAGCCGAATGGATTAAAGGGTCTAAAAAATCTTTAGTCTGTTCCTGGCTTAAGCCGACTAGGAATAAGTCGAAAGTCAAATACGCTTTGATGTCTCTAAGTGTGATCGTATTTTTGATTTATTATTACAAGAAAAAATAATACGATTGCCCGAAGGGCACGTTATACCATCGGCTGATGAGATCAAGAAACGGAGGTGTTGCAAGTGGCATCATTCTTTTTCTCATAATACTAACAACTGCAATATTTTTCGTCAGCCGATCAAATCAGCTATTGAGGATGGTCGGCTAAAATTCGCTGATGAGCCGACCATGTAAGTTGACGTTGATCCATTCCCCATAAATATGATGCAATGTTCGAGCAAAGGAAAAAAGCCGATGCATAGTGAGGAACCAAGAAGGGATCGGCGAGTTGATATTCAGTCAACTTCGGGTGGTAATCAAACATTAAAAATCATGATCGGTTCATTACAAATAGAAGCCGATCATGAGGAAAAAAATTCAAGGACCATTAAACCCAAGGGAGACCCGCAAGTTGGAAGATGGTATAAAGTAGAAAAATCACCGCCAAGGCAGCCAGCGAGAAGGCTAGGGCTGACGTTTTCTCAGTTGATAGAGAAGTATGAAAGAATGAATAATCAGCCGCAATATTCTTCGCGTCGGTCAGATAATCTATATCAAACTGAGAACATAGAAAGAGCGCATCGGAGGTGCCCCTTTTGTCAATTTTGTTGGGAGAGATGAGTAGCATTGTCATCTCCATACACGTGCCCAATGGAACACTATCCCCAAAACGATTGGCCTAGCCGATCGGCCAAAGAGAGGTTGTTTGGGCCGATACGAGATCGTTCTAATAAAAGCTACAGAAAACCGGTTCACGAGAATCTCTAGGCGAAATTAGGTGCTGAACCAGGATAAGATACAAGAGTCAGGTTCTGCTGATCGGGGAGATTTGGCTGGCAAAATACGTAAGCCAATGGAGCCCAAACCAAGGTAGTGTCCACCCGGTCTTAGCCGATCACAGCGTAGACGATTGCAAAGACTAGGAACTCAAGAAATCAGAGAGACTGATGAAGAGAAACAGAGGGATCAAACCTTCAATGAACTTCGACCGATCAAAACTACCAAAAAAGAGTGGAGAAAGAAAGAACAGGTTGAAGAAGATTTCGATTCAGCCGATGACCTGGATTCTCCCATGATTAGGGATGATACGCCTCTGATGCACATCAACATGGTAATAGGCCAAAGAAACTTTTGCTCAATCATGTTTAGGTGCCCAAAATGTGATCTTTGAAAAACCACGAGATGATCATTGGCATCTGAAGCCGTTGTATTTAAAAGGCTATATAAACGGCAAGTTGATATCAAGGTGAAGGACCGAGATGGCGAACAGAGAGGGGGTGAATGGTCGCAAATAAAATTTCCCACAAAATACTCCAACAAAACCCTCGACAAGATTGCTCAAAGGAAATCGTGAAAAACCTGAAAAACTAGACAACTATGTGTACCCCAAGCTTGCATGGATAAGTACCATAAAATATGTGGGGATTTTTGAGTCACAATACTGGTTGTCTAGTATCCAAGATAAAGAGGAATCAATTCAAACTCTTGCTTTTAGAAAGGACATCAATTCAAATCACAAAAGTCACTTTCAAAAAAGCAAAAGCAGAATTTCCAGAACTTGTCCTCAATTTGCAAAGGAGGTTGGTGGGTTTCTGCAGCTCAAACAATTTTTAGACTTTTTCTCCCTATGAGCATCAGAGTCATGAAGAACTCCACCAAATTTCTCCACAAAAAGACTTACAGAAAAAGCAGAAAAAATCTAAGAACACAGTCTGGTCAAGAACTTCGAGCAGAAAGTTTGGGGCTCGGTTTTCACCTCATGGAGCCCAAACGGTGCAACAAATGAACTCCAAAATTTTTCTGCAAGTGGATATCAGAGTCCCGCACCTCCTCCAAAAAGAATCACTTGAAAAGATTTTTCTAGATTCTTATAGAAATAAAACACTGACTGCTGTGCGAAGAACAAGTTCTGAACAAAGTTGGAACTTGAAAGAAAAGATGTTCTCTACTCAATCCAAGAGTGCAAAAGAGATGTAAAACCATATGAACACACTCAAAACATCCAAGATCAGCAGCATTTAGAAGGAGGGGAGGCAAATCCAAATTACATGAAAGTAAATTGCGAGAAAGTAATTGCGGGAAAGTAAATGCTGAATTTAAATTGCGTAAAGTAAAGACATAATGTAAATGCGCAAAATAAATTCAGAGGTGGATGGATAAAACTTTTATTTCTGGAAGGAGAGGTTACAAAGCCTCACTTTCATGTGGGCAAAGCTCAAAGGAGCATTCACAAACCGCAAAACCTTCAAGGGAAGGAGGCTACCCCTCCACCCCTATTTATACTACTCTTGGGCCACCTACCACCCTTGGATGAGTCCCTCAACCCTAGAGCACTCATCTAAGGGCTAGGACTAACCCACACACACAGCCATGCAAGGGCTAACCCAAAACCCACACACATACCGGGTTTTCTTGCACGGTTTTCAAAGCATACTACCTAGACCCGCTAACCTATCAACTAGACCTCAATCTGACGGCCCTCATTGATCCACGCGGCATCTAGCTAGCATCATCTCCTTTTCTTGTCTTCTTGACTTGCCCGGACTCCGTCTCCGATCATTTTCCGGCGATCTCCCAACCGTCTGGACCTCCGAAGCTCCTCGCCTTGTCCCGGTCATCCTCCGCCTCACCATGACCTAGCACCGTCGCCCTGCAACCATCAAAGACAAGGAAACTCCTCACATAGCAATGCCCACAATGATGTGCAATAAACCATCCAACTCATCACTACCGCGTCCATACGACCGGTACTGCCACTCCTGGCAGAGACAACTCAAAATGCTTCATTTTGAAAATAAATCCAAATCAAACTCAAACTTGAGCACACCTTGCTCAAATAAAGTCAAATACTCATCACAAACATGGATGGACCTCCACATGGTTCTTCAATCTCCCCCTTAATGAGTATATTGACAAACCACACAAAAGGCATAAATTTGAGTTTGAATGAGAATGAAGAAGAAAGCAATTTTTAGTTGTAAAGTCAAACTTGGTCCAAAGATAGAAATTAGAACTATGACCAAGTTGACGAAGAGGAATTTAGATTTTAGAGTTAAATTTAAGAAAGAGCAAGTTTTCAACAAAAACTCTAAAATCCAACTAAACATGTCAAATGTGATTATCAGATTATGATCCAACGGAAGTAGTAGCATAGTTTTACAAAGATCATAATAACCAAATAAGCATTCACATTTTTATCTTTTTAGTGATGCCTTTTCTACGTTTTCTCCCCCTTTTGGCAATATAGGCATCAATTTTTTTTATGTATGCATGAAATGCAATCGAAAGAGCTTTAAAGATTATCCAATTGATCAAAATGGAAGGATATTACACCAAGCTTGTCAATTTCAGAAGATGACTAAACTAAGACATGTCTAAGTGCAAATACGAGCTTAGTTTTGAATATTTCATTTTTAGCAAGATTTGACAAGTGCAACACTTACCTTTAGTTTCAAAAATAGAAGAATAGCCACTCTAAGGATCAAAAGGAAAACCCAGAGTTCAACCTACTCAACACTTTGGGGAATCTAGAAGAGCATACAAGGTCCTTCGGGCTCATTTATCACTTAATGCAAATTTTGATTTATCATCATACAAGACATAGAGGGGTACAAATGTTTGACATTATTTGCATTCTTTACCCACATATGTCTTTGTTTTTAATTTATTTGCATTTTCTTTTGACAACCAATTAACTCAAGCCATATGCGACCATCTCAAGATGAACTCTTAAGAGGATGGTCTAGGTCAAACACGATGTATTCCAAGTTCATCCCAAGTGCAATAGGAAGCGGTCTTGTGAATGCAAGGTGTTGAGTCGTATATGCACAAGAAGAGTCAATTTTGTTTAATTTTTATTTTTAGCACAATGATTCATGAGCAATTGAAGGACTCTAGCATGGATCAAACTAGTTTCACCCAAGTTGCTATAGGGACTCTAGAGAACTCCAAAATTTCTCAAATTATGGCACAAACCTCTAGAGAAGAAACCTAGCAAGTAAAAGCAACAAGTTTTATCAAGTTTTTCATTTAAGGCTTTTTTTTATTTTAAAGCTTAGCAAGTTAAATGAACTTGGACATATCTGAGCTAGTGATTTCCTCCATATGATGCAGTATGGTGAATAGAATGAAGAAGATACCAATTGCATAATAGACAAAGCTCATTAAACAGGAAATGCAGTCTATATGTAATGCACGAACAGATTCTCAAACTCCCCCTCAACAAATAAATCAATTTTAAGCTCAAATCTGGTTAAAGTTGAGTTATTATCAAGATTAGGCACAAAGAAAAACCGAATGAACTCAATAAGAGACTCACTACGGTTTAGACTCGCTCTTATCTTCCCAGTGACTGACATAGGGAAGCTGACTCTAGATCCCAACTAAGGAGTGCACACAGATCCTGTTTTCCCAGGAGGCCCAATACCTGCTAGACTTATAAGACTGTGAGTGAACTCAACCTAGAGAGAAGAGAGAACAGCTAATCACGTATGATAGCAACCTAAAGCACAAGATAAGAGGTCCATGCAAGGCATGCCAGAAGTCTAAGTGAGTGAACTCAACTCAAGAAAACAAGCCCAAAGTCAACCAAAAGAAATACAAAGAAAAGAAAAGCTGGAAGAAAACATATAATACATAATATACAAACCAGCTCCCCCTCACGAAAGGCCGTAAGGTCTCACGACTCCAAGCTCACTCCTCAAGGCAACAAATCTGGAGCTATCCAAAGGCTTAGTGAAGATATCGGCTAATTGAAGGTCACTCTCTACAAACTGAAGCGCGATATCTCCCTTCTCCACATGGTCTCTAAGGAAGTGATATCTAATATCAATGTGCTTGGTCCGGGAATGTTGTACTGGGTTTTTAGCAATACAAATAGCTGAAGTGTTATCACAGAAGAGTGGCACACTCTCTATCTCTAACCCATAGTCCCGTAAGGTCGATCTCATCCAGAGCACTGCTACAACAATCGGTCAGAGCAACATACTCGACCTCGGTGGTGGATGCAACCCTGCACTACTTCCTAGATGACCAAGAAACAAGAGAAGTGCCAATGAATTGGCAAGTGCCAGAAGTGCTCTTCCTATCTATCCTACAGCCAGCAAAGTCGGCATCGAAAAAGGCTCTAAGAGATAGACAAGAAGACGAAGAGTACCAAATATCATAATCAGTGGTAGCACGAAGGTACCTGAAGATGCGCTTGACCGCCTGGCGGTGAGAGGCGCGAGGAGAAGCTTGAAATCGAATGCACAGACACACAGCGAAATGTATGTCCGGCCTCGAGCGGTGAGGTACAAGAGGAGCCGATCATGCTCAAAACTCCTTTTGATCAGCAGGCTCACCATCCTCATCGGGCTCGAGGACAGCAGTGGAGGCCATAGGAGTCATCACCGGCTTCCTATCAGACATATCGAAGCGCCTCAGGAGGTCACGGGTATACTTGCCTTGATGCAAGAAAGTACCCTCCCGAGTCTGCTTGATTTGGAAGCAAAGAAAGTGCTCAACTCGCCCATCATACTCATCTCAAACTTTGTGCTCATCACCTCAGAAAACTGAGACACAAGCGAATGAGATGAGCCACCAAAAATGATATCGTCCACATAAATCTGGACAAGAAGAAAATGAGACTCATGGTGTCTGATGAACAGAGTTTTGTCTACTATGCCTATTTTGAAGTCATGGCTGAGAAGATAATACTTGAGCCTCTCATACCATGCTCTGGGAGTCTGCTTGAGTCCATACAAAGCTTTGGAGAGCTTGTATACATGACTCGGAAACTTGGGGTTCTCGAATCCTGGAGGTTGTTTGACATAAACCTCTTCCTCAATATAGCCATTTAGGAATGCACTTTTGACATCCATTTGATAGAGCTTGAAGCCTTGGGATGCAGAGAATGCAAGCAGGATCCTAATAGCCTCTAGTCTAGCTACAGGGGCAAAGGTCTCCCCAAAGTCAAGACCGTCAACCTGAGAAAAGCCCTGTGCAACTAGCCTAGCCTTGTTGCGAATGACAACCCCATCCTCACTCTGCTTATTTTTGAACACCCACTTTGTCCCAATGACATTATGACCAGATGGGGCCTCGACAAGCTGCCATACCTTGTTCCTCTCAAAGTTCTCAAGTTCCTCATGCATAGCATTAATCCACGATTCATCGGATAATGCATGATAAACATCCTTTGGCTCAAAGGAGGCAACGAAGGCAGAGTGGAGGCAGAAACTGGATAAACCTAATTTTGAGCGAGTGACCCACTCAAACAGATCACCAATAATCTGATCAGGTGGATGAGCTTTCTGGATATGTCGGGAGGACCGTATGCGATGGCCTCTACCTCATGCACAGAAGAGGTAGGAGCAGAGCCACTCGCTGAAGGAGAGTCGGAAGGTAAGGGCTGGTCTCCCTGAAGTGCAGAAATGGAAAAAGGAGGCACCTTAGGTGTAGAGGGAACTGGATCTGGTGGAACACCATCATCTCCATCATCCTTATCTTCTACAAAGATGGTCTTGGAGGGATAAGAAGAGCCTGAAACATCAGGTCTAGCTCTTGGGCTAGCCTCATCAAAGGTCACATCACAGGTCTCTATGATCCTATGCGCATCAACACTCCAGACCCTATAGCTACGAGAAGAAGTCGAGTAACCTAGAAAGATACCATCGTAAGAGCGAGACTCAAACTTATCTAGGTTACGGACTTCAAGATAAAACACTTGCAACCAAAAACGCGAAAATGAGACACACCGGACTTTCGCCCATACCTCAACTCATAAGAAGTGCGATGCGATGTGCTCTCAAAAACACGCGATTAGAAACATGGCAAGCGTGAGCTATAGCCTCACCCAAAACTTCCTAGAGTCTTGTACTCGTCTAGCATCGTCTGGCCATCTCAACCAAGGTCCTGTTCTTCCTTTCCACTCGCCATTCTGCACGAGGCGTAGGGAGAAGAGCACTGATGCTCTAAACTAGACTCCACACAGAAACTCCCAAAGTAGGGATTCTTGAACTCCGTGCCATTATCACTGCGTATAGCTCGTAATGTACCTGGGAGCTCAATAGACAACCTCTTGACCAAACCCCTGAAGTGAGAAAAAGTCTCATCCTTCGAGGCCATAAAGAATACCCAAGAGTATCTAGAAAAATCATCAACGATGACAAGAACATACCACTTCCCTCCTCATCGATGCACTCTAGCCGGACCAACGGTGTCCATATGTAAAAGCTGTCTGGTGCATCGATCATCACTACGGTGTTGGAGGATGAGAAGCGATAACCATCTTGCCATGTCGGTAAGGAGAGCAAACTAAGTCTTTGACCATCTTGAGTTTGGGCAAACCCGAATGAGATCGTGGTCGCTAACTCGGTCAAATGATCAAAACCAATATGACCAAGTCTCCTATGCCGAAGGAGAGATCACGGGACTCGAAGCAATCAAACATCGAAGAGAGTCTCCGGAAGAAGCGAGAAAAATCGATGCGAAAGACTCTCCCAAATCTAGAAATCCATAAACTAACCCTCTCGATGAATCAAGAATTCTCAGAATTACTCTTGAAGCTTACCTCGAAAGAGTCATCGATAAGTCGAGAAACAGAGAGCGATTGTATTGCGACTTACTTACTAAGGCAACATCTTTAAGAATGAAATTTTGGTTAATGCAGATGGTACCTATAGCAATGACTCTACGAAGATGCATCCCCAAAAGTGATTAACTCATCACCGGGGCTCGGACTAGGAAGAGAACCAACGAGAATCTCCGGTCATATGGCGAGAACAACCGAGTCAACAATCCAAACATCACCCTTCCCCATCCGATTTAACTGATCAAGACACAAGAGAAAGATGTCTCAAGATCTTGGGATAGAGTGAAGACTTAGGAACCCAATACTGAACCATACGACACCTCAGAGTAACAGCCACAGAAGAAGACTGGACTCGAGTGTCTCTCTGATGCTCAACTCTCACACAATCAGGAGCAACTCTGGTAGATAATCTAGGAGTCAAAACTGGGTTGGCACGCCGTGGTGCAAAAGCCGGACCATCCCAGTAGAAGGCTGCTGGATCTCCTACCGAAAAACACCTCACGCCCCGATATCTACCTCGATGGAAAAAACGAGGAATATCAAGAGGACGGCGGAAAGATCGACTACTGAACAGCTCGGGACTAAAACTCAAGAACTAGCATGAAAACCAAGTCCTGGACGCTGCCCAAAAACAGGCGACTCTCTAACCTGTCTAGAAGTAGTGTGTGTCTTAGGAGCACTCAAAGTCTGGGGATGACCCTGAATACCCCTAAGAGCAGCAACAAGCTCACGTCGAGTGATCTTGGTGCGCCTGAAGCAGAAATCTACTAGGTGACCATCCTTCTTACAGAAGGTGCATGTGTACTTCGCCTTGCTAGAGGCAGAAGCAATAGGAGTAACACCCTTCTGGTCAGAAGTCCTATAGACAACCCCAGCGGACCTAAACACGGTGGTACTCACTTTGTGAGCTACCACAATCACACCACTCTTGGAGCCACGCACAATGGTGGGAGGATGCGCCCGAGCGTGCTCCAAGGGATCAAATCCTAGACCTTGATTGAATCTACTAATCTTGGATTGGTCTAGAATAAGATTGAGCTTCTTCTTGCCTCCAACAAACTTCTCGAGAGTGCTCATAAGATACTGGCAATCTCGGAAGAAAGAAGCACAAGAAGAACAGGGGGGAGGAGAGGAAGAAGAAGAACCAGAAAGAGAAGATCTCTCAGCACGTGCTTTTTGTTCCCTTAGCACGGCTGCCTCAATCTTGAGGGCCTCACAAGAAACGCAAGGAGTATCTCTAATCCTAAGGGTTTGGTCTTTTAACTTCTTTTTAAGCTTGACATTGATTTGATCCACATCATCCTTAACCCCAACACACAGCAAGCAACCAGTTTTTGACTTAACTAGTAAGTTCTTAGCAAGTTGATCACACTTGACATTCAAAGCATCATTGTCAAGTTTTAGTTGCCTACAACCCTCACATGAGTATTGGGTCCTTAGAAGCATGCAATTCAAGTTCATCATTTCTAGCAGAAAGCTTTCTAAGGTGTTCGCTCATGGCATCAATTTCGCAAGCAATTTAGGGCAATTAGCACATGATGGAGTGGAGTGAGCATGAAGAGAACTAGCCTCAACAGAATAGCATCAATGTAACTAGTGCTAGCATTCTTCAACCTAAGACCATCAAGTTCAGCAAGCACACTATCATGTATGGTCCTTAGGTTCTCCAACTCCACAAGAATAGCATCACACAAAGAGCAATCATCAGTGACTCGGGAGGGAGAAGATCTTAGTGAAGCTAATTCCCGAGTCAAGGTACCTACTTCCTTCTCAAGCTCTGTACACCTAGCTCTAGCTCTAGCATGAAATTTTCCTAATTTGCGTAAAGCTTCGTTGAGCTAGTCATAGGAGGGTACCTCATCCGAGTCATTTGAGAGCTCGAGTCGCTGATGTCGTTGGTGTCGCCATGAAGCACATGCTTTGGAGAAGTCGTCGTCGCCCTTCTTCTCTTGCGGATCATCCTCGCCCTCGTCACTCCATGTCTCCGTGTCGGAGAGGTTGATGTCGTCAAGCGCGCGAGGACGCGGTGGAAGAGCTTCTTGTTCTTGGAGAAGTTGCGGTACTTCTTCTCGTGTGCCGTTCACGAACCGGAGGCTTCTTGTTGCGGTTCTTGTCGGTGTAGTCGTTCTTGCCCGAACCGCCAACGTCGTTCTTGCCCTTCTCCACTTGGGACAGTTCGCCGAATGTGATTGGGGCCACCACACTCAAGCGGTGATCATGCCACCTCTCTTCCTCTCTCTCACCCTCTTGTATGCATGAGAAAACTTGTGAGCGAGAAGAGCAAGCTCATTTTCTCGAATTTTTCCAGCTTGGTCATCGCTAGCTCGCAAAGGGCGAAAGAGAGAAACCAATAGAAGGATCGAAGAAGAAGATCCAATGGGATCGGTGACCAAAGCCATCGATGAGATTTCGTCTTCCGAGAGACGACATCGATCTCATGAGTCTTGAGGCGGGAATAAAGCCCGTCAAGAGTCGAGTCGATAAGTCGATGGTGTCCTTGATGGTGGTCACCTTCATCTCCCAAACCCAAGGTCGAGTGCGGTCAAGAAATGCCGAGCATTGTCCGAGTCGAGTATATGCAACCAAGCGCTCGGAGGTCGCTCAAAATCTTTGTAAACCGACCAAAACACTCGTCGAGACTCTCACCAGCGTTGATCAAATTTGTTGTACTCGCGCTTGAACTGTCTGCCTCACGCCTTGATTTGAGTAGAGCCCTCATGATAAGCATCGAGGTTACCCAAATCCCGTGAGCGAGCGAAGGTGAGAAATCCTATCATACTCACGCGGCTAAGACCACATATGAGAATGTTCCTTGCCTTAGCATTCGCCTCAACGTCAACCATATTGATGGTCGTGACATTTTCATCGCCAGAACCTCATACGGAGTTTCACCTTACGCCATATCGGTAACCACAGGCGTGATGTATGACTCCATCCGGGACTTCCAAAAAGGAAAATCAACTCCATTAAAGATGGGAGGCTTGGTGGAATATTTGTCCGTCGCCACGGCTCTTGAGACCGGTCAAGATCTATGGAAGAGCAAAACCGGCTCTGATACCAATTGAAGGACCGAGATGGCAAACAGAGGGGGGGTGAATGGTCGCAAATAAAATTTCCCCCAAAATACTTCAACAAAAACCTCGACAAGATCGCTCAAAGGAAATCGTGAAAAACCTAAAAAACAAGACAACTATGTGCACCCCAAGCTTGCATGGATAATTACCATAAAATATGTGGGGATTTTTGAGTCAGAATACTGGTTGTCTAGTGCCCAAGATAAAGAGGAATCAATTCAAACTCTTGCTTTTAGAAAGGACAACAATTCAAATCACAAAAGTCACTTTCAAAAAAGCAAAAGCAGAATTTTCAGAACTTGTTCTCAATTTGCACAGGAGGTTGGTGGGTTTCTTCAGCTCAAAAAATTTTGAGACTTTTTCTCCCTATGAGAATCAGAGTCGTCAAGAACTCCACCAAATTTTTCCTCAAAAAGCCTTACAGAAAAAACAGGAAAAATCTAAGAACACATTCTGGTCAAGAACTTCGAGCAGAAAGTTTGGGGCTTGGTTTTCACCTCATGGCGCCCAAACGGTGCAACAAATGAACTCCAAAATTTTTCTGCAAGTGGATATCAGAGTCCCGCACCTCCTCCAATAATAATAACTTGAAAAAGATTTTTCTAGATTTTTATAGAAATCAAACACTGACTGCTGCGCGAAGAAGTTCTGAACAAAGTTGGAACTTGAAAGAAAAGATGTTCTCTACTCAATCCAAGAGTGCAAAAGAGATGTAAAACCATATGAACACACTCAAAACATCCAAGATCAGCAGCATTTAGAAGGAGAGGAGGCAAATCCAAATTACATGAAAGTACATTGCGAGAGAGTAATTGCGAGAAAGTAAATGCTGAATTTAAATTGCGTAAAGTAAAGACATAATGTAAATGCGCAAAATAAATTCAGAGGTGGATGGATAAAACTTTCATTTCTGGAAGGAGAGGTTACAAAGCCTCACTTTCATGTGGGCAAAGCTCAAAGGAGCATTCATAAACCTCAAAACCTTCAAGGGAAGGAGGCTACCCCTCCACCCCTATTTATACTACTCTTGGGCCACCTACCACCCTTGGATGAGTCCCTCAACCCTAGAGCACTCATCTAAGGGCTAGGATTAACCCACACACACAACCATGCAAGGGCTAACCCAAAACCCACACACATACCGGGTTTTCTTGCACGGTTTTCAAAGCATACTACCTAGACCCGCTAACCTATCAACTAGACCTCAATCCGACGGCCCTCATTGATCCACGCGGCATCTAGCTAGCATCATCTCCTTTCCTTGTCTTCTTGACTTGCCCGGACTCCGTCTCCGATCATCTTCCGGCGATCTCCCAACCGTCTGGACCTCCGACGCTCCTCGCCTAGTCCCGGTCATCCTCCGCCTCACCATGACCTAGCACCGTCACCCTGCAACCATCAAAGACAAGGAAACTCCTCACATTGCAATGCCCACAATGATGTGCAATAAACCATCCAACTCATCACTACTGCGTCCATACGACCTGTACTGCCACTCCTGGCAGAGACAACTCAAAATGCTTCATTTTGAAAATCAATCCAAATCAAACTCAAACTTGAGCACACCTTGCTCAAATAAAGTCAAATACTCATCACAAACATGGATGGACCTCCACATGGTCCTTCACAAGGATACTGGTGGATGGGGGAGCTACCGTCAATTTGATGCCGTACACCACCTGGAAAAAATTGGGTAAGTCCGATGAAGATTTGATCAAGACTAATATGGTTTTGAATGACTTCACAGGCAATCCCACAGAAGCCAAAGGCGTTATGGTCACGGAGTTGATTGTCAGTAGTAAGACTTTGCCGACCGCATTCTTCGTCATTGTCGCCAAAGGCAATTACAGTGTGATGCTCGGTCGGGATTGGATTCATGCCAATTGCTGCATTCTGTCAACCATGCATCAGGCGCTTGTCCAATGGAATGGAGGCGAAGTTGAAGTCGTCTCAGCTAATACATCGGCTCACATCGCTATGGCCAGTTCAAATGCAAATTGGCAACATGAAGAGGCCGGATGTATATCGGGAAAAATGCTGGATGATTGTAACTTTATTTGCGATGGTAAAATAGGACTTATGCCGATCAGTGTCAAGCCAGTCACGTTCGATCGAGCAAATAAGGTATTACGTCAATGGGGTCAAGGAAAACAGTGAAGGCCCTACAAGACAAAATGCAAAGCTATCGATAAATAATAGATAACTATTAGGCCATCGAGGATTTCCAAGAAATCGAGAAGTTAGGCCAAGGGTTCACATCTACCGACCTGCTTGAATAAGTCGATATAGGTAGTGGTGATAGGAAAAGACCAACTTTTATTAACGCAAAATTAAATGTAAAATATAAAAGAGAAGTTGGTCAAAATTCTCAAAGATTACAAAGATTGTTTTGCTTGGGAGTATCACGAGATGCCTGGTTTAAGCCGACAACTGGTCGAACATCGGTTGCCTATTAAACCAGGATATCAGCCATTTAAGCAGTATCCTAAACGCTTTAATCCGGCCTTGTACAATATTATAAAAGAAGAGATAGAACGATTATTGGAAGCAAAATCCATTAGGCCTTGTCGATATGCAGAGTAGATCTCCAATATCGTTCCAGTCATGAAGAAAAACGGAAAACTTAGGGTGTGTGTCGACTTTAGAGACTTAAATAAAGCCACACCAAAGGATGAATATCCGATGCCGATAGCCGATATGTTTATCGACGCTGCATCAGGAAATAAAATCATTAGTTTTTTATATGGTAATGCCGGATACAATCAGATATTTATGGCAGAAGCCGATATACCCAAGACTGCCTTCAGATGTCCTGGTACAATAGGGCTATTTGAGTGGACGGTTATGATGTTCGATTTAAAGAACGCAGGGGCAACTTACCAACAAGCAATGAATCTGATTTTTTATAATTTAATCGGCCACATCGTTGAAATATACATTGATGATGTTGTAGTAAAATCAAAAGATGATCTACAAAATTTGGCCGATTTAGAAAAGGTCTTCCAGAATATAAGAGTACATGGTTTGAAAATGAATCCTTTCAAATGTGTGTTTGGTGTGTCGGTTGGGCAATTTTTGGGCTTTATGGTCCATGAAAGAGGAATCGAAGTTAATCGAGCAAGAGTCAAAGCTATCGTTCCCCAGCGCCATCGTTCCTCCAGGCTTTTGGTCTCCGCCAGCTCGTGCTCCGTATCGCCCGATCGACGTGTGCGGTGTTTCCATCCTCCTTCGGCCCGCACCCGCCGAGCCCAAGGCCCGAGCTTGTGACACCGCCGAGCCCGCTCCATCCCGATCGAGCCGACCGTCTCCTTCGGTCCGCCCGACGAGGCCTCGGGAGGCGCCTTCCCGACCGCTCGCCTGTCGCCCTCCTGGCCGCTCCCGCCTGGAGATTGCTGTCGCCCTCCCGGCCGCTCACCCGAGTGAAGTGGCCGATCGGATTTCAATTCGATCGGTTCGCTTCGGTTAAGTCAGTTTTAATTCCGGCTGTTTGAGTTAAAAAAATATCGTCATATTCTGGCTCTTCTTCGGTGACTATTTCTGTACCTCGCTGCCCAGTTATCTTTGACGATCTCAATTATCGAGACTGGGTTCTTCATATGTGCCACCACATGCGCGGTCAGCGTCTTTGGGATTTTCTTACCGGCGAGCTATCTTGCCCGCCTCGTCCTACCCCCCTTGCCACGCCTGTTATTCCTAAGGAGGCCGATGATGCTGCTCAACAAAAGGCGTCTGATGACTATGTCGATACTGTGGAGTCTTTTCAGACTCAATTTACTGCATACAAGACATGGATTGATGAAGATGCTCGTGCCTCTGCTATTTTGGTTGCTAGCATGGAGGTGCATCTCACTGGTGATATTGTTGGTTTGTCTTCGGCACAGTTGATGTGGGCGCATCTTTGCGACCGCTATGAGCCTGCTGGTGATTCTTTGTACCTTGTTGTTATACGACAGGAGCAGTCGTTACAGCAGAGTGATTCTACCGTGGATGAGTTCTACGCTCAGCTGCCCTCGGTGTGGCGTCAGCTTGATTCTCTTGGACTGAGGTTTGCCGACTGTCGATCTTTGCCACAAGATCTGTCACTTAGAGCTTCGTCGCATCTATGACTTCCTGACACGCCTTTGGGTTGAATTTGAGTAGATTCATGCTTAGCTGCTTGCTTGTCATCCTCGTGTAACCTTGTTGGAGGCCCTTGCAGCTATTCGTACTGAGGAGACTCGTCTTCGTGGTGCGGGCCTACTTGTATCTCCTTCAGTTCTGGCGGTGCCTCGTGCTACTCCTTCCTTAGTGGCGCCTCCTCCAGTGTCGGCTACCGGTGGTGGAGGGCTTCACTGCACTTACTGCAACAAGAATGGTCATGTGGAGCAGTTCTGCTATCGAAAGAAAAAGGATCTTGCTCATCGCAGTAGGCGCCCTCCTAAGGGCACTGGACTCTGAGGTGCCTCTCCTCAATAGGCCTCTGCTGGTTCTGACTCTACTCATGAGATTCTTATGTTGTTACATCGTATGGCTGCTCTACACCTTCAGGTTTTGTTACTCAGTCTTCCAGTAAGAAACCACCTTCCTCCTTATCAGGTATCACACCATGGATTCTTGACTCTGGAGCTTATTTTCATATGAATCTGATCCTGCGAGTCTCCATTCCATTAGTCCTCTTGCTGCTCCTATCACTGTGCAAACCGCATATTGTACTTCTTTTTCTGTTGTAGAACAAGGCACTCTTTTATCTTCTTCTTTTCATGTTCCTGCTGTTTCTCATGTTCCTAAACTGACTATGCAGCTCATATCTGCTGGCCAGCTCACTGATCATGGCTATCATGTTATCCTTGATTCGGATGGGATCTCTGGTTAGAACTAGCCCTCACCGCCGTGATTCTCAGCGTCTCTGGGGCTTGACTAGCTTCGTCTTCCTTCCGCTGCCTCTGCCAGTCTCTTCGTCTCCTCCACTACTTCCGCCTTCGTTGCATCTTCTACCGGGTCGTTTGCTCAGTGGCATCATCGGTTAGGGCATCTTTGTGGGTCATGTCTGTCTTCTTTAGTTCGTCGTGGCCTTTTAGGATCTGTGTCTGGTGATACCTCTGTAGACTGTGTGGGTTGTAAGCTTGATAAACAGCTACAACTCCTGTATCCTTCCGGTGAGTCTGTATCCCAGCGTCCCTTTGATTTTGTTCATTCTGATATTTGGAGTTTGGCTCCTTTTGTTTCAAAAGAGATATTATATTCTTTTTATAGATAATTTCTCTCGTCACATTTGGATATACTTTATGTCATTTCGTAGTGAGGCTTTATCCATCTATAAGAATTTTACCACTATGATCCGTACTCAGTTTGACTTTCCCATTCGAGTTCTTCGTGCTGATTCAGCAGGAGAGTATCTGTCAGGAGCCCTTCGTGCTTTTCTTGCTACGCAGGGCACTCTTTCTCAGTTTTCCTGTCCTGGTGCTCATGCTCAAAATAGTGTAGCTGAGCGCAAGCATTGTCATCTTCTTGAGACAGTTCGTGCTCTTTTACTTGCTTTTGTTGTTCCACCTCACTTCTAGGCTGAAGCTGTTTCCACTGCCACTTAATTAATATTCATCCTTCTTCTGCTCTTCAAGGTGGGATTCTCGTGGAGCATCTTTATGGCATGCCTCTTGATTACTCTAGTCTTCGCCTCTTTGGGTGTGTATACTATGTTCTCCTTGACCCCGTGAACGCACCAAGATGATCGCCCAGCCTGTTGAGTGCGCTTTTTGGCTATAGTGCTGAGCATAAGGGCTATCATTGTTGGGATCCTATTGGTCGACGGATACGGATCCTCGGGATGTTACTTTTGATGAGTCTCGTCCTTTCTACCCTCGTCCTTCTTCCACTCCAACATCTCTTGTAGAGCCACTTTCTTTCCTGACTTTTCTTGATACTCCAGTTGTCACTTTTCCTTCTCCATGGTTGGTGTCTCTTCTTCGCCAGCCTCTCCATAGGAGTCTTCACCTCCCATGCCTCCTGCAGCTGTTTCTTCTGACATTGTTCTTTCTTATCCTCTATACTATACTCGTCGTCCGCGAGTGAGGATTCTTCTGATGTGTCATCTTCTCCTGTTGAGTCACCTTCTTCAGTGTCTCCTCCTCGCTACGCTTTTTGCGATCGTCAGTCTATTCGGCCTCCTGAGCGCCTTGGCTTTGCTGGTGCTGTTCTTACCAAGCCGGCTTCTTATCACGATGCTGTTATCCATCAGGAATGGCAGCATGCGATGGCAGAGGAGATTGCTGCCCTTGAGCACACTGGCACGTGATATGTTGTGCTCCTTCCTCCACGTGTCCGTCCCATTACATGTAAGTGGGTCTATAAGGTTAAGACTCGCTCTGATGGTTCTCTTGAGCGATACAAGGCTCGTCTCGTGCACGTGGTTTTCAGCAGGAACATGGTCGTGATTATGATGAGACTTTTGCTCCTGTGGCTCATATGACCACTGTTCGCACTCTTCTTGTCATGGCTTCTGTTCGTAAGTGGTATATCTCTTAGCTTGACGTCAAGAATACCTTTCTTAATGGTGAGCTACGTGAGGTATTTATGCAGCCACCACCAGGTTATTCTATTTCTGAGGGCATGGTTTGTCGGCTTCGTCGCTCTCTTTATGGGCTCAAGGAAGCCCCTCATGCCTGGTTCCCCTCGTGCCTAGTTTGGGCGTTTTTCTTCTGTGGTCACTGCTTCTGGCTTTTCTGCTAGTGATCATGATCATGCGCTCTTTGTTCACACTTCACCTTGTGGACGAACTCTTCTTCTTCTTTATGTTGATGACATGATCATTACTGGATATGATTCTCAGTATATTGCCTTTGTGAAAGCACGGCTTAGTGAACAGTTTCTCATGTCTGATTTGGGTCCTCTTCTCTACTTTCTTGGGATTGTGGTCTCTTCTACACCTGAGGGCTTCTTTCTATCCCAAGATAAGTATATTCAGGATCTTCTTGATCGCGCTTCTCTCATTGATAAGTGCACAACCGAGACTTCTATGGAGCTCAATGTTCATCTTCGACCTACTGATAGTGAACCTCTTGAGGATCCTACTCAATATCGCCACCTTATTGGGAGTCTTGTTTACCTTGGTGTCACTCGTCCTGACATTTTATATCCAGTTCATATCTTGAGTCAGTTCGTTTCTACTCACTCAGCTCCACTATAGTTATCTTCTTCATGTTCTACGATATCTTCGTGGCACTATCTCTCGCCGTCTTTTCTTTCCTCGCTCCAGCTCTCTCTAGCTTCAGGCATACTCCGATGCTACCTGGGCTAGTGATCACTCTGATCGTCGGTCTCTTTCTGCTTATTGTGTTTTTTGTGGTTCTCTCATTACTTGGAAGACTAAGAAGCAGACAACAGTTTCTCGTTCCAAAGCTGAGGCTGAGTTGCGAGCTATGGCTCTTTTGACAGAAGAGGTTGCTTGGCTACGGTGGCTACTTGAGGATTTTGGTGTTTCTATTTCTACACCTACTCCTCTTTTATCTGACAGTACAGGTGCTATTAGCATTGCTCGAGATCCAGTGAAGCATGAGCTCACCAATCATATTGGCGTTGATGCTTCCTACATGCGGACACTGGTACAGGATCAGGTTGTGGCTCTTCAGTATGTGCCTTCAGAGCTTCAGTTGGCAGACTTCTTCACGAAGATACAAACTAGAGCTCAGCACAGCTTTTATCTCTCCAAACTCAGTTTTGTTGATTTACCATGAGTCTGAGGGGGGTGTTAGACAGTATCCTTGTTACCTTATATATGATATTGCTAGTTGCCTTGTATAGAGGTTCTTTGCCTTGTATAGATATTGCCTCATATAGGCTTTTCTTCTATACCCTCTTGTACATGTATATATGCCGGCCCATTGGCCTCATGTTGAATACAAGTGCTATTCATTACAGGCAGCACCACGCATCTGTTCCCCCAGACCATAACCCATGACATTAACAAATTACAGCAAAACTAGATACAAAGCTTATAGTACAGCATTATCTCCAAAGTGCTCTTGAGCAAGTACTCCACATTGAAGCAACAATCTTAAACAGATCATTGCAAGTCTTGTGAAACACGCATTGTTCTTGTTGTAGTTATTAGTTCTTTTCTTTATTTTTTATTTGGAGGCACTCTAATGATTATTGTGGATGCCGCTTGCTCAATCAAAGAACTGTATTACTTTTTATGCTTATGTCCTCTTGAGTATGAAATTTGTAGTAACTTGAACAGTGTCTTGTAAAAGTTTGATGGTTGTGCTTCTATGCTATTCCAAACGCAGAAGAACATGTTAAGACGGTTTACTGGATGATGGGCTGAGGTTACCATAGTTTCACCATGTTCTTTTCTCTATCTAATTATAACTGCTTTGCAAGAATGTGGTTTGTGAACTGTAGTAGATTGCCTGTTTTATATATGTCTGTTTATGATCATTGCACATCAGGCTCCCTATATATGAATGGCATTTTGAACATATGACAATATTTTTGTTCTCATTGGTTAGGATCAATTTCTTTCATGACTATTACCAGATCTGTTTCCGAGTTCCCTTTTCGGAGATGTTCTTTGGATAATACAACACATGTTGCATGCTGACCGAGTAAACTTATTGATGTGATAAGAACACACAAATCTTCTTTTGGTTGTGCTTGGAGAGTGCTGGTGTTACGTGATGATGATGTGGTGTCTATCTTGAGAAATGATGGTCTGTTGTTAGACTAATCTATCTTTAGAAGTGTTCTGTTGTTAGACTAATTTGTGTTTCCTCCATGCTATTTCTCAATGTAATGCCAATGTATAGTGGCATTACATGCATGTACAGGCCTACTTGAATAGCAACATCGACAGACTCAATCAAGTCTTTCACTCTTTTGTGTCATGTTGAGACTTGAGAGTATGAAATCAAATATTCGCTCGTAGCTGTTATTTACAGTGTTCCCCTAGGCAGCGTGTAGGTGCGGGCTAGGCGGCGTGTAGGCGCTCGGCAGCCACCTCCCGCTGCGATTTCATTAAAGTCGGCGAGCTAGGCGAGGAAGCCGCCTATGCGATCCTGATCGGTCAAAGGCGGCCTGGGCACAGCTTGGTGCGGCAGGCTTGTACAGGCGCCGCGACATTGGGCGGGCGCCGGGGTGGCACTTCTGGAGGCAGAGGCACCAAGCGGGGCCAAGACAAGCAGGGGCGGCGGCCTGGGCTTCTGGAGACCAAGGAAGAAAGTTATGTGAGTGTATATGGGTTATTACCCTTCAGCCGAGGCAGAGGCACCAAGCGGCAGCTGCACGATCCCCCCTTGCCGTTGTTGCCACCGGCCAGATCCACCACGCTGCCACACCACCGACAACTTGGAGATGGAGGTGCACCGCCGCTCCTCTGCTCTCCCCTTCCCTGCTCCCTCCTCCCCTCGCCTCTCTTGTTTACTAGTCAGCCGCCTAGGTGGGCTAGGCGCTAATCGGCCCCCCACCGCCCATCTAGTGCCTAGTGCCTTGGTGAACCATGGTTATTTACGAAGTATTTGGGGGTTATTTTTGTATTTGGTATTTAGTAAGTCTGGTTGTTTTGGATGGTCAATAGGTTATTTTTAAGTTATGCAATTTGTTCAAACCGTGCGACTGACTGCGTGGAATTTGCATGCTTAGTTTTCAGTTGGCTGATCTATATATGAACAAAACCAGGTTTGTTTTTCTTTTGCCTGGAAAAGACAACATTATCTGATTAGCATATTTGTTTCTTTAAACTTCAGAATGCAGAGAAAGCTGCAAGAAAAGCTGAAGCAGCTCAGAAGCGAGCCGTGGATATAAGCTTCAGGAGCAGTGCAAATGAATGGCCGAGAGCTGTTCCAGCATGAACCCTGGGTGTTTGGCAATAACGTTTATTAAGAAGATCAAATACGCAGAAATTTGCAAATCATGTGCTGTGTTCACTGTGAAATCCACCGGAGAAGTTTGCACAATCCCCTCCCCTTCAGCTTTGTTTTATGGAATCTGTAAAATACTTTGCTGCTGATGAATCTGAACGGGAGAAGGCAGTACTCCACAATCTTATTTTGTATTTTTCATCTTTCGGATGCTTTTTAAATGCATTTAGTGTGGTGTCGCTAATCTATCAAGAATTCAAGATCCATCTGTTGGCGTTAAAAATTTGATGTAGGATTTCTGACAGCAGCACACCAGACGAACATCGGGTTCAGAGCGTGCCAGTCGATTTGACCTGGAATCGACAAGGTAAAAATATAAAATTAAATCAAAAGCCGATCGTTAAAATCAATCGGCTTAGACTCAATCAGCTTGAAGCCGATTAAGATCAAGGTAACAAGATAAATCTAATTAGCCGATTAAGGCTAATCAGAGGATAAAGGCAGATCGATTCTGAAGAAGGCGATGCGCAACAAGATCAGAATAAATCAAACCTGGGGCGTAACTGAGGATGATCAGCAATCGACGATGCGCAACTTTATTGATCAAAACTGAGTTACAAGAATCTAAATTACAGAAACTACTCCTAGTCGACAAGAAAAGTAGAAAAAGTAAAGACTAGTTTGTATTGTGTTGATGATTCCCCTGTAGTTCGCTTTGGCCCTTCTTTTATACCCTCGGCCGATCGTGTTCTGTTACAACACGCTTCAAGTCCGTTCCGTATCGGCCTTATCTCGGACGGTTATTTTTCTTTAAAATCTTGCAGTTACCAAAATATCTCCAAACCTTTCCATCCTGTCCGTTAATTCCGTATCTTTGACTTTATTGCCGATTTTGACCAAGTTTGCCAAATTTTGGTGCAAACATATGCCCCCATTTTTGAGAAATGACTTATCATTTGTCAAAAATTTCACTTATCGGCTTTTCTAATCGGCTAACCATTGAACTTCCCTCAATAACTGCTACTTTATTCACGCCGTAATTTTCTGACACGCCGGTAGTGCATTTTAACTGCTCGCGTCTTTTGAGATTCACTTCTCGCCGCTTCAAATTTTCACCATGCTATAAAATGCGGCCCCCACTTTGGTCATTCTTTACGCGTACAAGCTCTCTAACTCTAAACAATCGGCTTTTGTTTTAGTCCATTGCTCAGTCTCCATCAATCGGCTTGCATCCCTCTTCATCAATCGGCTTGCTAAGATCGGCTGAAATGGACGCGAGTCAGGTACTCATTCCGATCCCTAACAGTAAAGATTAGTATTTCCTTGGTCCGATAGGGAACCTAGATGCCAGCACGGTTATTAGCCAGGACATTCCTCGCCTTCCTCTATCGGCTACTGCGTTTAATATAGAGAGCTGGGAAAAAAGCTTCAGGGCATGGCCGACAGCGCTCAAAGGATGGAGATCTTGGTATATTCGCGTGGCTGCCCAGAAAAGAGAGGAGTGGGAAAGGATGGGTATAGTTGAGTGCATCCCTCTCTTTTTAGCCAACCCAGAAGCCAATGAGCTCTTGGTGGCCACGGCCTGTTATTTCTGGTCGGAGACTTTCAACGCCTTCCTGTTTCGTACCGGCCCCATCGGCCCAACTTTATTAGATGTTGCTCAATTGTGTTGCCTTCGGCCAGATGGAGATCAAGTATCGGCTTTTAGTGGAAAACCAAAATATAAGCTTATCCGATCTAAAGGCGAGGGTTGGGCAAAATATATTGGAAATAACAACAAGGTTAATGGCCTAGTATCGGACGAAGAGCACGTTGCATTCCTGAACCTTTGGCTAGACCGCTTCTTGTTCTGTGGAGCGTCTCTTGGACCAACACAAGTATATCAGCTAATAGCGGAGCAGCTGGTAGATGGTCATCGGCTAGCATTGGAAAAAATGTTCCTAGGAGCAGTCTGTCAAATTATGCACGTGATTAGGAGTCGGCTATTTACCGGATTTGCCAGATTTTGCGTCGGCAATGTAGGCGGTCCTCTCTGGTTCATCCAAGTATGGTTGTACTGCTTATTTAGCCGATCTTTCAAACTGGATCCTTCAGAAGATTCGGCGTTTCCTCGCGAAGACACACCAGAAAATGCAGTCCCGGAATTCAGAGCTAGCCGATCTTATGGTGAAAGATATATCATGTATTCTGGCAGCAAGAAGATCTCTCCAGTTGGCCTAAGAAAATACTTAACTTTCTTTCTAAACTTGGATAGTAATGATTTTAGCCAACAAGATTTCTTCAGTTACACCGGCGCAGCCGATTTTGAATGGCCATCTTTTCTTCATATGGACTCTGACAGCTCTGAGATGCCTGAATCGACTTTAGATTTCTTTAAAGATTTTATTTCTCCTGGTGTCTTGCATGTCGGCTTTAATACAAGAAACCGTACCTTCCAGCCTTCTTATGAGTTTTACCATCCCTCCATCTTTGCTAGATAATTGGGTTTCGGTCAGATGATCCCCAACCTTTCACTCCTTGATTTAGTATAGCCTAGGACCAGAGTACGATCTTTAGCTGCAGCCAATATGGTCTTGAAAATAGCTGATGATTTGCAAATCAAATCCTTGCTGCACTTTGTTTTGAACAGTCGTCGGTCTAGCCGATATTCTGTGTGGTGGTCTTCAATTGTGGAAGCGCTTCTCCTTGATCGTTCTCCATCGGCTATTATTGCTGCCCTTTTCCCAGACCTATCTGAGCCGATGGTTTCTTCAGATAACGATTCAAGTGACGAATCAAGCTCCGGATATGATAATACAAGTCTTGTAAATATTACTAGCGAGGTATTTAGTCGATTTAACTTTTCTTTATCATAGCCCATATGAACTTATCTCATCGGCTTTATACTCTTCTCTTTGCAGACTAAAGCTGATGGCAAGAAACCGATCGATGCTCCCGCGATAAGCAAGGAAAATGACCGCACTGAGCAACTGCACTTACCGGTTATACCTCCGGTTCTTTGGGCATTCAAAGTCCATCTTTATCTGATTTAGAGAGACAACAGCAACCAAGTAAGTTATGCCCGATCATCTCTTGTTCCTTTCCATTCTTTCCATTTTTTCATTAGCTAATTTTCTAGCCGATGGATCTTCAGAGAAGAAGAAGCCAAAGTCCACTAAAGTTCCTACCAAGAAGAAATACTCCAAGCCACAGGAACAAAGTGGCGAAAGTTCACCGCACGGATCGGCTACTGCTCAGGTATTTTTTCCATCTCAAAAAATTTACAGGTCTTAATTTAATCCATCGGTTTTCATTATATTCTCTTCCTTCAGCCTACCGCATCGGCACAAGTGGCCAACATTCTGGCCAGCTTACCAGATATATCGGCCAAAGAGTTGTTGCCTCCTTAGCCGATACCAACACCAGCAACTGTCGTAGCTCCAGAAGCCTCTGATCCATCCAACATCCTCGGCTTCAATTTATCTGACTTGGATGATCCAGAGATCTTTGCAGCTGATGATTATATTTATGAAATTCAAGAAATCATCGCGGCTTCAAAAGACGCATCGGCAGTAGTCTCGTCGGCTCCTGGAATGCAAGAGCGCCTTAACAAGCTGTTTGATTTAGTGTCAAGGCCGCAATCAGAGATCCTAGATAACAATCAGCCGATTCGAGATGCCATGGCGCGATGAACCGATCTACCACGAGAGGCCATGGTCGCCTTTGCTCAAACGTGCCATCTGGACGAGAAAAAGGCTTTGGTGGAGGCATCTCAAGAAAGGAAGGCAAAGAGAGCTGCCCAAGAAGCCGACCAGAGGATCCTCGACAAAATGGTTGCAGAGACGAAGGCAAAGAAGAAAAAATTTGATGTAACCATGGAGTCTCTGAGGGTCAACAAATCTTCTCTTCAGAAATTGGAGACCACTAAAAAATTTCTTGAGGAAGAACTGTCGAGGACGATGAAGCTCATTGCTGAAGGCCAAGATTCCTTTGAAAAAACTTCATCGGCCGCCAAGAAGCAGAAGATAGAAATAGCATCGGCCGTGGCAGCCTTCAAAGAGCAGTCGGCCAAACTTGTACCCATCCCATGTAGTGCAACAGAAGATGACAGAATCCTGGATGAGATACAGGAAACTATAGCCAAGGCGGCTGGAGCATTATCGGTTTTAGGTGCACGACTCCCAAGTTTTGGGATGTAAAACTTTACTGGCCATTCCAAAACACTTGCTTAAATACTTTGAATGCTTTGTAATTTTGCTATGTTTATAATCGGCTGTTTAACTGATTTATATTTTGCTTATATCTGAGTTTGCAATCCTTTCAGCTGATTAACAGCATCGTGTTAATCTCGGCTCTGTACATGATCTTTAGTCGGTTAAGCTCCAACCCAAACACTAGGGTAGTATTTCTTCAAGTATTTCCCGTTAATAGCTTTTGGCAATACATATCCTTCTAGTGTTTCTAGTAAGTACGAGTTTCCGCCGACTAGCCGATTAATTTTGTATGGCCCTTCCCACGTAGGTGACCATTTTCCAAATCGGTTATCCTTAGAACCAATAGGCAATATTGTTTTCCATACCAAATCGGCTTGATCGAAAGACTTAGTCATGACCCTTTTATTGTATGCCCTTGCAACTCTGATCTTATTCTTCTTAAGCCGATCAAGCATAGACAAACGTAACTCTGCTAACTCATCCAAGTTGTCGATCATTAAATCATTGTAATTTTGAGCTGACAAACCATTTTGTCTAGCTACTCGTATCGACTCAATGTTAATTTCCACGGGTAGAACGGCTTCTTATCCATACACCAATTGATAAGGTGAAAGTTTCGTCGCTCCATGATACGATAGCCGATAGGACCAAAGTGACTCCGATAGAGTTGAATGCCAATTCCTTGGCTTTTCATCAATTTTTCTTTTGATCAACTTAATCAGTGTTTTATTAGACGACTCGGCCTGTCCATTAGCCTGAGCATAATATGGCGAAGAGTTTAACAATTTGATCCCTAGACTCGTTGCGTAACCCTGAAACTCGTTAGACATGAATACCGTACCTTGATCGGTCGTGATTGTTTGCGGTATTCTAAACCGATGGACGATATGTTCATTCACAAAACGAATCGCTTCAACACTGGTCACCTTTTTAAGTGGTATAGCCTCGACCCACTTTGAGAAGTAATCGGTTGCGGCCAAGATAAACTTGTGGCCTTTACTCGAAGCAGGAAATATTTGGCCGATTATATCTATTCCCCAACCCCTGAACGGCCAAGGTTTGATAATTGGATGTAAAGCCGATGCTGGTGCTAGTTGTACGTTGCCAAACTTTTGACATGTTTGACATCCTTTATAATACTTGAAACAATCTTCTAGCATCGTCGGCCAAAAATAACTTCGTCGTCTCGAGCATCCATTTCATCTTATGTGCCGATTGATGAGAACCACAAATGCCTTCGTACTTCACCCATTGCCACCCGTGCTTCTTCTACTCAAGACATCTTAACAATAAACCTTCCATAGTCCGATAATATAGTATATCGTCCATGACGACGTATTTCAACGCTTGTTGCCGTATCTTTCTTTCCGTCGGCTTGGATGGATCGACTAGATAATCTTTTATCTGCGTTCTCCAATCGGCAATATCTGTGCACATGACTGCCTTGTCTACCGATTCGATCTCGACTTGGCCGAATCTTTATATCCTGATGCTTGCTGAGCTAAAGCATTAGCTCTATCGTTCAATTCTCGAGGAACATGACCGATATAAAATGATGTAAATGAGCCGATAATCTCTAAACATTGTTTTAAATATTTTAGTAACACTTCATCTCGACATTGGTATTCTCCTTTTATTTGCTACACCACTAACAGTGAATCACCATATGTCTCAACAGCGCTCACCCCAATATTTTCCAGTAATTGCAAGCCTTTGAGTAACGCTTCGTACTCGGCCTGGTTGTTTGAGCATCGGCTATTTAGCCGGAACGCAAATTCAAAGCTATGCCCTTTGGGTGAGGTGAGTACAATACCGATACCATCACCTTCTCCGCATACTGACCCGTCAAAGAACAGTTGCCATGGCGCGACCAAGACTAAGTTTGCTGTGTCATGTCCTGTCATAAAATCGGCTAATACTTGTCCTTTGACTGCTTTGGCCGATTCATATGATAAGTCGAACTCAACCAAGGCGTAAGCCCATTTGCCAAGTCGACCTCGCAGGATAGGAGCTGACAAAATATATTTTATAACATCGGTTTTGCAGATTACTTTACAGGCCGATGCTAATATGTAATGCCTTAGCTTTGTGCACGAGAAGTACAAAGATAAACATAGTTTTTCGATAAAAGGGTACCTGACTTCTGCGTCCAGCAACCGTCGGCTTAAATAAAAGATAACCCTTTCTTTACCATGCACCTCTTGTGCCAAAACAGCCCCAATAGTATCTTCTTCAGCCGAGACATATAATCTGAAAGGAACCCCTTTTTGAGGTGCAGCCAAAACTGGAGGGTTGGACAAGTACCTCTTAACTTCGTCAAAAGCCCTTTGTTGATTGGCTCCCCATCTGAATTCTTCATCGTTTTTTAATTTTAACAATGGAGTAAAAGCACGAATTCTACCAGAGAGGTTCGATATGAACCTGAGGAGATAGTTAATTTTGCCGATCAACTTTTGCAGCTCGTTTTTGCATGTCGGTGGTTCGGTATCGGCTATAGCCTTGACCCTCGTTTGACTGACTTCGATTCCTCTTTCATGCACCATGAAGCCTAAAAACTGTCCAGCCGACACGCCAAATGCACACTTGTAAGGATTCATCTTCAAACTGTGCGATCTTATGTTCTTAAACACTCTCTCTAAGTCGGCCAGGTGTTGCAAATCATCTGCAGATTTTACCACTACATCATCAATATAAATTTCGACAATGTGGCCGATTAAATCGTGAAAGATCAGATTCATCGCTCGCTGATATGTTGCTCCAGCGTTCTTCAAGCCGAAGGTCATCACTGTCCACTCGAACAATCCTATTGCACCAGGACATCTGAAAGTCGTCTTCAGATATCGGCTTCGCCATGAGTATCTGGTTATACCCGCATTACCATCTAGAAAACGATGATCTTGTTCCTCGATACAAGATCGATAAGCATATCGGCTATCGGCATCGGGTATTCATCTTTCGGCGTCGCCTTGTTCAAATCTCTAAAGTCGACGCATACCCGAAGCTTTCCATTTTTCTTCATAACAGGAACAATGTTGGAAACCCACTCCGCATATTGGCAAGGCCTGATAAATTTTGCTTCCAACAACCGTTCTATCTCTTCTTTTATAATTTGGTACAAGGCTGGATTGAAACACCTAGGATACTGTTTAAACGGCCGATAGCCCGATTTTATAGGTAGCCGATGTTCCACCAGCTGACGGCTTAATCCTGGCATCTCATGATATTCCCAAGCAAAACAATCCTTATAATTTCTAAGGATTTTTATCAGTTTTTCTTTGTACTCTACATCTAAACTTGCACTAACAAAAGTTGGTCTTTTTCTATCACCGCTCCCTATATCTACTTCTTCAAGCAAATCGGTGGATGTAAAACCTTGACCTAACTTTTCAATTTCTTCAAAGTCTTCTATAGCTTCGTAGCTATCCGTTGTTTGCCGATAGCTTTGCATTTTATCCTGCAACGCCTTCAATGTTTTTCTTGTCCCCATCAGCGTAACACTTCATTTGCCCGATCAAAAGTGCCCGGCTTGACACTGATCGGCATGAGTCCTGATTTGCTTACACAGATGAAATCACAGTCATTCAGCGCCTTTCCCGATATGTAGCCAGCTTCTTCGTGTTGCCAATTTGCGTCAGAGCTAGCCATGGCGATATGGGCGATGTGTCGGTGTGGCGACCGACTTCTTCTCCGTTCCATCGTATCAGCTTGATGCATGGTCGACGGAATACAACAATTGGCATGAATCCAATCCCGACCGAGCAGTACGCTGTAGTTTCCTTTGGCATCGATTACAAAGAACGCTGTCGACAAGGTCTTGTTACCGACAGTCAGCTCTGTGACCATGACACCCTTTGCCTCCGTGGGGTCTCCTGTGAAGTCGTTTAGAACTATGTTAGTTTTAATTAAGTCTTCATCAGACTTACCCAGTTTTTTGCATGTCGTGTATGGCATTAGGTTCATTGTGGCTCCTCCATCTACCAGCATTCTTGATATCGGCTTGCCATTTATGTAACCCTTTAAATACAATGGTTTCAGATGCCGATGATCATCTTTAGGTTTCTCGAAGATGGCGCTCTGAACGCCGGAGCACAACTGAGCAACCGTTTCTTTGGCCGATTCGGTTCTAACTTTGAACTCAGCCGGCAATGTGAATACCATGTTAATATCCATGGGTGGCGTGTCATCTCGAATCATGGGAGAATCCAAGTCATCAGCCGATTCGAAATCTTCTTCGGCTTGTTCTTTTCTTCTCCACTCTTTCTTGACGCATTTGATTGGACGAAGTTCATTAAACGTTTTGTCTCTCTGTTTTTCGGCATCGGCTTCACGGATTTCTTGCGTCCTTAGTCTTTGAAGCCGTCGTCGTTGTGACCGACTTAGGCCAGATGGACACCACCTGGGTTTAGGTTCCACCGGTTTCCGTATTTGTCCAGCTAAATCCTCTTGATTAGAACTGGGCTTGTGTATCTTGATTTGGCTCGGTTCTTGATCTGGTTTGGATATTCTCTCGTGGACAGGCCTTCTGTCACTTCTACCTTGCTCTCTAATCGGCCCAGACAGCCTATCTCTGGCCGATTGCCTTGGCCCATCGTCTCGGGGATAATGTTCCATCGGGCAGGTGTATGGTGATGGCAACGCTACTCCTCTTTCCCAGCAAAACTACCAAAAGGGACACCTTCTATGTGCCCTCTCCACATTCTCGGTGCGGTACAAGTTATTCGATCGGTGAGCCTTATACCGTGGTCGGCTATTCATCCTCTCGTATTTCTCCATTAATTGTAAAAATGTTGGTCCTGACCTTTTCGCTGGCTGCCTTAATGGAGACTTTTCTGCTTTGTACCATTTACCTACCTGAGGATTCCCTTTGGGTTTGATGGTTCTTGAATTTTTTCCTTCACGATCGGGTTCTATTTGTAAAGAGCCGATTGTAATCTTCAGTGTTTGATCGCCGTTCGAGCTTGATTGGATGTTGACTTGTCGATCCTTTTTCTGCTCATCGTGCATCGGCTCTTTTCCTTTAGCCGAACACTGTACTATGTTGATGGGAAACGGATCAACATCAACTTGCATGGTCGGCTCATCAGCAAACTTCAACCGACCATCCTCAATAGCAGATTGGATCTGTTGACGTAAGATATTGCGATCATTAGTGTTATGCGAATAAGAATGATGCCACTTGCAATACTGCGTTTTTGATCTCATCGGCGACGGTATCACATGTCCCTCGCAATCGTATTATCTTTTCTTGCAGAAGTAAATCAAAAATATGATCGCACTTAGAAACATCGAAAGAGTACTTAACCTCCGACTTGTTCCTAGTCGGCTTAAGCCAAGAACAGACTAAGGACTTTTTGAATCCTTTTACCCATTCGGCTATGTTTATTTCTACTTCCTCGTCTTCCGATGAGTCACTTGGACAATACTCAACCATATTGACTTTAGCCTTGTCCTTTTCTTTGTTATTGCTATTTTTAAATCTGTCTTTGAACACTTTATTGTCAGTGAATCGGCTTTCTTGAGCCGATACGCGATGCAATAAGTGGCTAAGGTCGGTGAATTCTTGTCCTCCGAATTTCTCCCTAAGCGGCGGAATCAAACCTTGAAATGCTAAATCGGCAAGTTGGTTGTCAGGCAATGTGACGCTAAAACACCGATTCCTAATTTCTCTAAATCTCTTGATGTAATCCGTTATCGATTCCCCAAACTTTTGCCGCACAGAACTCAGATCTAAAATCCTGAGCTCCAAACTGCCTGAAAAGAAGTATTCATGAAATCGGCTTTCCAAATCGTTCCATAAATGGACCGAATTCGGAGGCAAGCAAGTAAACCAAGTAAACGCTGCCCCAGACAGAGACAACGGGAATAGTCTAATTTTAAGCCCGTCAGACTGGGCCGCTTCACCGCATTGCGTGATAAAGCGTCCAACGTGTTCCAGGGTGGTGATAGAATCATCCCCAGAGAATTTGGCGAAGTCTGGAACTCTGAAGTTATGAGGGTAGGGCATACGATCTATGTAATCGGGATATGACTTTCTATAGCCGATAAACTTTCCTTTTGGTTGTATGCCGAATTGGTCCCTCAAAACGGCAGAGATTTGATCGGCCCAATTAGCATTATCGGCCATAGCAGGCCCTTGATAATATCTGTCATAATCGGCGTTCTGCCCCCCGAGTGCGAGCTCGGGTTGCCAATTATGCTATCCTGCCGGTGCGCGATCATACTGCTCGTGCCGATTACGTCTGACTTGAGGTTCCGGTGCTGGGACAAATGGTTTTGAGTATGTTACTACCCTATGTGGACCTGGATTTCTTAGCAGGGTGGGTTCTTGTGGAAATCTCTCGGAGCCAATCGGCTGTGAAACCGATTGGGGAACAGCGTAGAACGGAGCCGACGGCGGCAAATTGCTTGATGCATCAAACTTAGCGGCGTCGGTATAGGCGTGGTAATGGTTCACCCCGTTTAACCGAGGGTCCCTAGGTAGTATAACCGTGGGTTGTGTGGGCATCATGGTGGGGGGTGAAGTTACAGCCGATGGTTTAGGATCGGCCGTTGTGCTCTGCGTGTTTTGTGATACTGAGAAAACAGGATAATTCGGCAGAGCTTGCAATGGGTCGAGCAGACTTCGTGACGAGGCTAACTCCTGGGCTATAGATTTAACGCTATTTGCTATCATCGGCTTAAGCATTGTTACGAGAGCCGATAATTGGTTTATCAAAGCGTGGTGCACAGACTGACTAATCATAGCCGATAATTCGGCGAGCGGCGATATCGGCTTACGTTACTCTACACCCGCATCTCCTGTGGTGTTGACCGTCGGCGAGGCGATTTTTGAGTGACGCCGCGTCTAGTTTTCTGATAGGAACTTAGCATCATCTCTTCCAGCGCGGCCTTTCGAGCTTCAATTTCTCGACGTTGCTCTGCAGATAAATCGTCCATTGTTGGGACGATTATGGCCTCTGCGTTGAGATCTGATGGCGGAATCGACTTCCCTGATGAAGACATTGAGTGTCCCACCGGGCGTGCCAAGAGTGTGTTGGTGTCAAAAACTTGATGTAGGGTTTCGACGGCAAGAAGACACCGCATTTAACACCGGGTTCAGAGCGTGCCAGTCGATTTGACCTGAAATCGACAAGGTAAAAATATAAAATTCAATCAAAAGCCGATCGTTAAAATCAATCGACTTAGACTCAATCATCTTGAAGCCGATTAAGATCAAGGTAACAAGATAAATCTAATTAGCCGATTAAGGGTAATCAGAGGATAAAGCCAGATCGATTCTGAAGAAGGCGATGCGCAACAAGATCAGAATAAATCAAACCTGGGGTGTAACTGAGGATGATCAACAATCGGCGATGCGCAACTTTATTGATCGAAACTGAGTTACAAGAATCTAAATTACAGAAACTACTCCTAGTCGACAGGAAAAGTAGAAAAAGTAAAGACTGGTTTGTATTGTGTTGATGATTCCCCTGTAGTTCGCTTTGGCCCTTCTTTTATACCCTCGGCCGATCGTGTCCTGTTACAACACGCTTCAAGTCCGTTCCGTATCAGCCTTATCTCGGACGGTTGTTTTTCTTTAAAATCTTGCAGTTACCAAAATATCTCCAAACCTTTCCATCCTGTCCGTTAATTCCGTATCTTTGACTTTATTGCCGATTTTGACCAAATTTACCAAATTTTGGTACAAACACCATCCTAGAACTGAAAGGAGGCCAGAAGGGTGCTAACAACCTATCATGTGTCTTCCACGGAGGGTGCTAAAGCAAAAGCACGCTTCCCAGGATTCTTGGTAGATTAGCAAATTCAAATCAGGATTAGAAGATGCGTAATCATTTGAAGTTGCGTAATCAAACAAAAAACACATGTAATGAAGCCAATCATCGTTTGCCATGTCATGGGTGCATGCAGCAGCAGCCCTGCGCCGCCCCCTGCCAATCTTTTGGCGGAGGATTTGGCCGCCCCAAAACGTCCAAGAATTTTGCTAGATTTTCAGTGCTTACCAAATTTCGGAGTTGAACCAAACATTAGTTAAATATCGAGGGCGTTACCAAATTTTTGTTTGTCACGTGAAGGCTTTAAACAAAACAGCACCTATACGCTTTGTAATATTGCCCACCAAAAATACGCTTTGACGTCTTGATGAACTCTTCCTTGCATCCGTGTCCCCTTGGTCGCCCCCGCCGTCCACGGGCAGCCTCCGACGCTGCTCGTCTTCTCCGCAACCGGCCTCCCATTGCATGATAGGAGGAGGGCAAGCTATGACTATGAGGCGTCGCACTCGCGCTGCATTAGATCGGGTTAGGCTGCCTTTCAACTCGGCGGCAAGATCGAGGCAGCATCGGTGGCTGCGAGCGGCGCCCCACCGGACGGCCGCAATGCCTTGGTGGTTTCTTGTAGCAACGAGGGAGGGAGTATCGGATCCAGTGCTCGCAGCGGGCGTCCGGAGTTCGTGTATCTGCGACGGGGGGAGCTCGGCCGCCGCGGCGTCCGACTGCAACGGCTTGGGCTCGAGAGCCTGGTTTCCACTGTGGCCATCGCGGTGAGCTTTTGCGGGGCAGCGGGTGGGAGGAGACGGCCAAGGGACAGTGGGACTGCAGGGGGGTCCTCCATGCCAGGTAATTTTACTACGGGATTTCAACCAAAACAACCTTAAGTCTGTCTTCCCGTCACTGACCTGAAACGCATAAAAAGACCAAACTAGGAGATAGAAATGACGATCAATGGACCAGAATTGATAGGCTAAAAAAAATTCAAGTTACAAGAAAGATCGCCATCCAAAATCGGTCGGAGAAACAAAGCAGTGATATTTTTTTTCCTTATTTTAAATGGAACCTCCCGATTTCTTTAATAGAAACTAGAACTACAAAGTTCAGTCTAAGATTTAGCTAATGCAGTTCTAATCGAACTCACATCCTGCAGATTACCCAGAGCATCAATGCTACTGGGATTTTCCTTACAGTCAGGTTTTGAACTAATGCAAGAGAGTCTAAACAGTCTATCGGCTAGCATTGTTACAGAACAAGCTAGAAGAAACAAAAGGTCTTGGTCTACTTTGATCTTCCCAGCTTTGATCTTGTGCTCCAGGTCTTGACTACCAGTTCTTCGCCCCGTCTCTTCCTCCTTCATTTGTTCAGTCATTTCGAAGCCGCTTGACCAATGGTTGTGTCGACTTTTACAGTCAGCAATAAAATTATGGGGCAGACGCTAGATCTTAAACTCGAAAGTCACACAAGACAAGAGATTAGACAGGTTCAGACCCTCAGCGATGGAGGTAATACCCTAATCCTGTGTGCTAGGATTATACGGATCTCTTGGATCCAAGGATACTCAAAGCACAATGTGCTCTGAACGGTATGAGGTGTGCTATGCTCTAAGGCTTGATGCCTTGTTGTTGCCTGCCCTCTCCCTTATATATCGGGGGTGGTGCGGCTTACAGAATCCCGATCGGTCTGCAGATTTCGATCGGTTACAAGGTTCTAGTCGGTTACATGATAGAGTTTTACATCTTTATCTGCCCTATAAACGACTCAGATTACAATCGTATTTTCTATATCCAAATACATATTCAACTGTCTATAAGATATGCCCCTTACCGTACGACTGCTTGGCTTGGCACGGGGCACAACCTTTAGGCCTCCTCTCTGGGGCTTTCTTCTCTTCAGGAGACGCTGGGCCGGTCATGGAGATACCTGGTTTCATATATTCCACAGTAGCCCTCGAGTGCTTCATGATCCGATCGTAACGTTTCCAATTAGGTTTCAGCTTGAATCATTGGCCCGGACTTCCTGTATAAACTTCCGACTGGTTTCTTCGTTTGGTTTGAAGGCTCCTTCTTGCAGCGAGCGAATTATGAAGGACTCGAATATAACCCTTAATTTTTGCTTCAACCGAGTATAATCTTCTATCGGGCAGGCTTGTTGCGAGCAGCCTCGTGGACCTTTTCTCGTATTTCAAATGTAGATTGGATATTTCTCCCCGCCCGAAGTTTTAATTCTCTTCGTGGATAATCACCGGACAGTCTTCGAGGTCGTCCTGATTTTCTGTGCCAACTCTTTCTCCAAAAACCTCTTCGGATCCTGGGATGACCTTTAATTCTCAGTCTCCTAGTTTTCGCATTTACTTCGTACTTGCCGCATCGCCTATAAAAGGTGATCCCATGCTTTTGGGATGTATCCCTTCACTCTTAGCCCTTCTCCCCTCTGTTTCGAATTCCTATCTTCTTCATGCCGAAGAGAAAGTTCAAGGACGACAGGGACGACCCTGAGCTCGCAAAGCTGTGGAGGTGCATCGACCTCGCCATGGCAGAGCTGGCCGAGGAGAAGGCGGTGGAGTGTGACCATGCCGCCATCGACGGCTTCCTTGAGATCTTCCCTGCCCTTTACAGGGCTAGGGAAGCTCTCGTCGAGGCGCTCGGCCGGGCGCGCCGCGGGGAGGTGTAGCTATCTTATAAATGTAATATTTTCCTAGGCATAATGCCTAGGGAATTTATATATAATAAAGAAGTACCTTTTCAAAATGATGTCCATATTTGTCGTTTGGCGTAGCTTAAACCCGGCTTAGGGCGTTTCGACGTTAGCATGGCACTTTTAATCCGGCGATATCCGCATCCGTCTGCCGTAGGATGTCGCTTAGGCCCAGCGTGGAGCGCATCGTATTAAGATTGGCATGGCTCTCGACCGAGCGGCATCCACATCCGACTAGTACGAGATACACCTTAGGTCCGACTTGGGACATATTAGGATTTGCGCGGCTCGCGGCCGAATGATACCCATGTCCGTAGGATATAGCTTAGACTCGATTTGGAGCGTATCATGATTTCTTTGGCTCATAGCCGAGTGATACCCATATCCGACTAGTGTAGGATACAGCTTGGGCTCAACTTAGAGCGTACCATACATTCGTGGCTCTTGGCTGAGTGATACCCGTATCCGACTGGTGTAGGATACGGCTTTGGTCCGACTTGGGACATATCATATTTATGTGGCTCTTGGCCGAGTGATACCTATATCCAACTGATGTCAGATATAGCTCTGGTCCGACTTGGGACATATCAAGGTAAATCCGAACGGATCTGTTCTCGTTTATTACGATGCACAGCCTTTCAACCCTCTTGGGGCATACCGTTGGATTCGTGCCTTGTCAGGCTCGACTCGTGATATATGATCCGTCATGCGGTAACCAACAGCAACCCAGCGTGGGGCATATCACAAGAAGATATTTTTAATCCATACTGGAGGATATCCACACCCGTTTGGCGCGTTAATTGGTTAAACATCCCATCGTGGGGTGCGACGTGTCCCAAATTTGACATGGTCAAGCCATGATTGCCTCCGTCTATCAGGATGCCGTACTAGTGAATTAGTACGGAGTGTAGGGTAGGGGTGAGTATGCCGCAATTTTTCCCGCCAACCTGGCGTAACCCTAATTTCTCCCGCCTTTAAAGGCTAGGCCATGCGTAGTGCGACGGTTCACTCTTTCTTTGCGCACTCTTGCCCCTTCTGCTGCCTCGCCCCTTTGACTTCTCCGCCGTTGGGGTGAACTGCTGTTGCACTCGCATTCTTGTGCCGCTGCTGATCCTCTCTCCCAAAAATGTCTTCTCAGTCTTCTAAGGATGCTTCTTCATCTCCTTCGCCCCAGGATTAGACCACATCGACTACGACGGAGGAGCGATTGCAATCTATGGCGGACGACAGGGTTTTCCCGGCCCCGATCCTGATCTCCTCTCGACCAGCGGCAGGTGAATCCGTCCCCACTCCTCGTCCTGAAGAAGTCGTGGTCTTTGAGTCTTTCTTCCAGCGCGGCCTAGGCCTTCCCGCCTGCGCTTTCCTTCGCGGCCTTCTCTTCTTCTATGAAATTGAATTGGTGAACTTGAATCCCAATTTCATACTACAGATATCCCTTTTCGTTCATCTTTGTGAGGCCTTCCTAGGCATCCGCCCTTATTTCGATCTTTTTCGCCATTTTTACCTCTTGAAACCTTATCCCTCGAAGAGCGACCCCAAGGTAGTTGGGGGAGTCGGATTTCAGCTGCGGGAGGGGCTGAAGAAAAACTATTTCGTAATTCCCTTCAAAACCTCCAATAAAGGCTGGCATCAAGAGTGGTTCTATTGCGCCAACCCTAAGCCTGCTCTTCCCTCCTTTGCCGGGCATCGACCTAAGGCATCCCTTTCCTGGGTGTCCACTCCCAACGCCGCTGACATGGACCAGGTGCATGACCTTCTGGCGCTAATTGAGAAATTGAAGGAGGGCGGCCTCACCGGGGTTGGTCTGGCTCTTCATTTCGTTGCTCACCGGATTCAGCCCCTGAAGGAGCGAGTCCACCTGGGATTTGCGTTCGAAGGGAAAGATGATCCGACCCGGGAACTGCCCGAGGCGCTGTCGAAGGAACAAGTATGTGCTCAGGCAGGCGATTTCTTCATCCCGAGCATCGACGTATCCACCGTCAGATGCCCGAAATCCTTCACCGCATCACACCCTCCTCCTGAGGTAAGCGAGTGTGGCCGAGAGATTGTTGCCTTTGTCTTTGAATGTCTTTTGACAATATAGTGCTCATTTTCAGGATCGGTTGGCCTTCTTTAGCGACGCGCCCATCCCGGAGATGCCCGTTCATAAGGGCGCTCCCCCTAAGAGACCGGCGAGCTCTTCGGCCGGGGACCCCGCCGCCAAGAAGGGGAAGAATGTAATAACCAAGGACCCTGCGAAGCCCCGGCGTCCGACTGGCGGTCCCAAGATCTAGGATCCGTCAGCGCGGGCCTCGGTGCCTTCGGCTACCTCTCCCTCCAAACCCGTGGCACAGCCGGGTCCTAATCCGAAGGACGCGAGCAGTCGGGAGGCGCCTAGGGTTTCGACTGGTGGCGCCCCGAGTGGTCCCTTCGGGAGTAGCTCCGCCACCCGGAAGAAGCCACCGATAAGGATGAAGAAGTCTGACAGGTTTGTTTCCCTATCGACTCTTACTTGGCGCATTTCGTCGGCTTATTTGCTGATGATTTTTCTTGTAGGGGTCCATCATTCGATGTTCCTGTCGAGGCGTCGTCCGGGGTCCCTGTAGAGGTTGGGCCCCAGGATGTTCATGTTTCGGTTGAGGAGGTACCGCCTGAGGATACTGGTGCGCCAGCCGAGCCCCAGCCACCTTCGCCGACTCCTCATGATCCGGCATCGGGTCCTGCTGCTCAGGAGCCTGTCTCCTGTCCATCCCCCGCAGTTGAAGCGATTCCCCGGATTCCGCCGACCCCTGCTCGCCCTCAGCTCATAATGCAAGCCGCGTGGGTTGATGAGGAGGAAGGCTTGAAGCTCCTGGACGACTCGGAGGAGGAGGAGAAAGAGAGAAATGACTTTTACAGTCATGCCACGGCGTGCGCATGCCTGGCCCGGGTATCCACTTCTCTTCGCTCGCCGTTTTCTTGCTTATATGAGTCCGCATGTAGTCACCTTTTCCCGTGTTGATCGCAGAAAATAGGGGAGCGCTCTGAAAAGAAAGCCGAGTACCTCCGGAAGATGCTTCCGAAGGTCCGAACGCGCCAGGAATAGCTGGCCGGATTGGAGCAGATCAAGGTTGGGCATGCTGCCGAGCTGCGGGCTCTTCGATCAGAGTTGCAGGCGCTGCGGGAGGAGAAGCTGGACGTTATTGGCTCCCTCCGAGGTGAATATTTCTTATCCTCCCCGAACTTCTCGTTCAGTCGACTGGTTTCTTGATTTCCTTATATCTGTGTCATCTCGAGATTCCGATATCACAAAGCTCCAGGGGCGACTCGAAGTCACGGGAAAGGAGTTGGAAGGTACTTTTAGGCGCTCAACTCTCCCTTGTCTTCGTCGTCTTCTGCATGGTCCCTGAAAATCTGCTCCGCTTGCAGATTATAAGTTCAAGACGCGGGCGCAGTACGCTGTTTTCAATGAAAAGGTTAATGCCCTTGAGACGTCTTGCTCAAAGCTTTGCGAAGCCTCGGGGCCCTTGCTGAGCTCGCTTCATCCCGAAGGCGAGAGGCTGCTCAGGAGGGACCAAGTCATCAATCGGTTGGAGGAAGCCCCCAAGGAGCTCAAGAGACTTTTGAAGGAAGCGGCGACCAATGGTGCTAGCCAGGCTCTGGCAGTCACAAAGTCGCTTTACCCTCAAGTGGATCTTGAAGTTATCAAGAAGGGCTACGCCTGCAACGTAGATGAGGACCGAGTGGCCGAACTTTGGGAGGAAGTCAAAGATGCTTCTTCTGCTGTAGCGGAGACTTTGGACATATGAAAAATATGTAAAGGCATTTCTTTGATATCATGTTTCTTTTTTTTATTCAAGTGGCTTTGATATTTTAAATATCGCATCCGACTGGTATTGCATTCGACTGGTCCAGCCCCCAGGCTCTGGCATGGTTCATAACGCATGTCCCGGAGTCTTAGAACTTATAGGAGAGAAGCACTCAGACGCGTAAGATCAAAGAAAATTATATGAAAATAACTTTAAGAACGAGCTTTCATTCATATGGGAATAATTGAATTACAAAGTTCGAGTGAAAAAACGACGTAGCTGTTCTATGTTCCAAGTGTTGCTGATTGTCGTGCCGTCTTCATTCTTGAGCTTATAAGCCCCAGAGCGTACCACCTCGTCAACGATGTAAGGGCCTTCCCAGCTTGGGGAGAGTTTATGCTCGCATCTCTGATTCTTTCTAAGGACCAAATCTCCTTTGGAGAAAGCGCGGCTCCTTACATTGCGACCGTGATAACGACGCAAGCCCTGAAGGTACTTTGCCGACCGAATCGTTGCGACGTCCCTGGCTTCTTCCAGTCGGTCGAGGTCCTCTAGCCGGCTTTTTTTCGAGGCGACTTCTTCGTAGCTCCGAACCCGCGGGAATCCGAATTCTAACTCTATGGGAAGGACCGCCTCCGAACCATACACCAGGAACAAAGGTGACTGCCCGGTTGCTCTGCTGGGGGTGGTTCGCAGCCCCCAGAGTACCGAAGGCAATTCTTTGGCCCACCGGGTGGCATATAGTTGGAGACGATAAAAAATCCTTGCCTTCAGGCCTTGTAACACCATGTCGTTGGCTCGCTCGACCTGCCCATTGCTTCGGGGGTGTGCTACTGATGCGAAGCAGATTTTTATTCCGAGTTCGCCGCACCAGTCTTGAAATATGCCGCATCTGAATTTGGTGCCATTATCCGTGATGATTCAGTTTGAAACACCAAATCTAACCACGATTTCATGGAAGAATTCTTTGGCCTTTGCCGCTGTTATCGTCGCGACTGGCTTGGCCTCCACCCATTTAGTGAATTTATCAACGGCCACGAAGAGATGGGTATAACCGCCTTGAGCCTTCTTCAAAGGTCCCACCATGTCGAGCCCTCATACCGCAAACGGCCAGGTTATGGGGATGGTCTGTAGTTCCTGTGCCGGTTTGTTCATCTGACGCGCAAAGAACTTACATCCTTCGCATGTCCGGATGATGTCCTCTGCATCAGTAACAGCAGTCGGCCAGAAGAATCCTTGACGATAAGCCTTGCCAACTAGGGTTGTTGATGCCGCATGATTCCCGCAAACTCCCGAGTGGATTTCCTTGAGGAGATCTCTTCCCTCTTGTTCTGGTATGCACCGTTGCAGTACCCCAGATGAGCTCTTGCGATAGAGCTCTTCCCTGATCACCACATAGCTCTTGCTTCGGCGTATTATTCGTTCGGCTTGTACGCGATCTTCGGGTAGTTCATCCTTCATTAGATAGTCCAGGTACGGAGTTGTCCAATCGGGGGTAATGACCAAGACTTCAGCCTCGTCACTCTTCTTCCCTAGGACGTCCGATTTTGGTCGAGTGCTAATCGTAGGCTTATGAATTTCTTCGACGAATACACCCGCGGGTACCGTAGACCGGCAAGATCCCATTTTTGCTAGCTCATCGACCGCTTCATTGTCTCGGCGGAGCACATGAATGAGTTCCAGGTTGTCAAAATTTCCTTCTAGCTTGCGTACTTCTTGGCAATAGGCCGCCTGCTGTCTTCGATGCAGGACCATTCTTTCTGCACTTGATTGACCACGAGCATTGAATCTCCGCGAACCATCAAACGTCGGATACCGAGTGATATGGCAATACGGAGCCCATGGATGAGTGCCTCGTACTCGGCAGGGTTGTTGGATGCAGGAAAAAGTATCTGCAGAACGTACCTCAACCTTTCTCCGCTTGGCGATATGAGCACAATACTAGCCCCCGCGCCGCTGAGCATGAGGGAACCATCGAAGTACATGGTCCAATACTCGAGTTCCTTGACGACCGCCGGGCTCTGAAGCTCTGTCCACTCGGCTGTGAAGTCGGCGAGCACTTGAGATTTGATGGCAGTGCGAGGCTTGAATATAATATCGAAAGCTCCGAGCTCAACCGCCCACTTTGCAATTCTCCCAGTGGCCTCCTGATTGTGAAGTATATCTCCTATTGGGAAGGAGGTGACCACCGAAATAGCGTGCTCTTGGAAGTAGTGCTTGAGTTTGTGAGACGTCAGGAGTACGGCATACAATAATTTTTGCACTTGCGAATACCGCACCTTGGATTTTCTGCGCGTGGCCCGGCTCCTCCCTTTCTACGACGATCGCAACGCTGATTACGTGAGTCGTCGCCGCGATATAAAGTAACAGAGGCTCCTCCGGCATCAGTGAAACCAAGACCAGGGGCGTCATCAAAAAGGTCTTCAAATCTTCAAACGTTTGTTGTGCTTCTAAAGTCCACTGGAACTTATCTTGCTTTTTAAGGAGTTTAAAGAATGGCATACCTCGCATACCGAGTCGAGAAATAAACCTGCTGAGTGCGGCCATTCATCCTGTAAGCTTATGGACGTCCTTTTGGCAGGCCAGAGGGTCCATATTTGATATGGCCCTGATCTTCTCCCAGTTGGCCTCGATGCCTCGCTGTGATACGATAAACCCGAGTAGTTTTCCCGAAGATACTCCGAAAACACACTTCTCAGGGTTGCGCTTCATGCTGAAGGCCCTTAGACTTTCGAATGTCTCGGTCAGGTCGGCTATAAGGTCCTTGCTTTCTCGAGTTTTACCACGACATCATCTACGTATGCCTCCACATTGCACACGAGCTGGGTGTGGAAACACCGTTGTATCGCGCATTGATATGTCGCACCGGCATTTTTTAACCCGACCGCCATCGTGGTATAGCAAAAGGCTCCGAAGGGCGTGTGATGAACGAAGTCTTGATATGATCTTCCGCCTTCAGGCGAATCTGGTGGTACCCAGAGTAGGCGTCGAGGAAACTCAGGATCTCGCACCCGGTGGTTGAATCAACCACCTGATCAATCCGAGGTAACCCGAAAGGATCTTTCGGACATGCTTTGTTGAGATCGGTATAATCAACACACATGCGACACGTTTTATTCTTCTTTTGAACTAATACAGGGTTTGCCAACCAATCGGGATGGTACACTTCTTTTATAAAGCCTGCAGCTAAAAGTTTGGTGATTTCCTGCTTGATGGCATTCCGGCGATCCGGAGCGAACCGCCGAAGCCTCTGCTTGATTGGTTTTTCTTTTTCGTCGACATGCAGAGAGTGCTCGATCACCTCCCTACGAACACCCGGCATGTCGGATGGTTTCTAGGCAAAGATGTTCTTGTTGGTCCGGAGGAAGGTGACAAGCTCGTCTTCCTATTTGTCCTCGAGCCCTGTCCCGATCAAAGTCGTCTTTGATGAATCGGACGGGTCAAGAATGATTCTCTTGGTCCCCTCGCCGGGCTTCATACCTGACGTGGCCTGCTTCTTGGACGGGATATCGCCCTCTTCCTGTAACGTAACCGCTTCCGCTTGGATTTCCTTTCTTTCGCCGGCTGCCTCCTACAACTCGGCAAGTTCATGGTTCTCTCGGTCACACTCCAAGTACCGCTTGACGTTGCTGCGGACCGTGATGACGCTTCTTGGTCCCGGCATCTTCATCGTCAAGTAGGTGTAGTGCGGGATGGCCATGAACCGAGCCAATCCAGGTCTTCCCAAGATAGTGTGATACGCCGTCTCGAAGTCCGCTACCTCAAAATTTATGTACTCGGTCCGGTAGTTGTCCTTGGTGCCAAAGGTGACGGGCAAAGAAATCTGCCCGAGTGGAAGCGACGACGCTCCAGAGATTACACCATGGAACGGCTGAGTGCTCGGCCTCAGCTCGGAGCGGAGAATGTTCATGTCGTTGAAAGTTTTGGAGAATAAGACGTTGAGTCCACTCCCTCCATCGATCAAGACCTTTTTGAGCCTCACATTGCGAATTACGGGGTCGAGCACTAGAGGGAACTTATCCGGATGTAGAACCCGGTTGGGGTGATCCGAGCGATCGAATGTGATCGGGACCTCAGACCACCTAAGGTATTGGGGGGTCACCGGTTCCACCGCATTGACTTCCCGAGCGGTGAGCTTTTGCTTCCGCTTGGACTCATATCCCGTGGAGCCTCCGTAGATGTAGTTCAACTCCTGCTCGGGCTCTTGGAAATCGTCTTCATCTGGAAGGTCTTTCTTCTTCGCCACCTCGTCCTTTGCTGGAACCGGCTGCTTGTTGCTTTCCCGCACAAAACGCTTCAAGGTGAAGCAGTCCTTGGCGGCGTGCTTTCCCTTGGGGTGGAAAGGATAGATTGCTTCCATGACAGTGCTGTAGTCGGGTGCCTCCCTCAGCATGGCTCGGGGCCGGTTGCGTTCGGCCACCGCGACTAATTCCTCGCCCTTCTGCATCTTGTCTTTGTGCTTGGAGGACTCGGGCTTGCCACCTTTGTTCTTCTAATGTGGGCGATCTTCTTGGCGCTCGGCCAGGGCATCTGAGGCCGTGGCGTAGCAGTCGGCCAGCGCAAACATCTCCTTCACGGAGGTCGGAGGTTTTCTAGACATTTTCTTGATTAGATCAGGCAATTTGTTTCCTGGACATCCCTGTTGCACGGACAACACCTCTACTGCAGTTTGTTCTAGCAATTTGGCCCCCCATTGAAACGCTCCTGTGTTTGCCTCTTTCGTCTGCAAGATAGACCAACAGTGTAGCCAATGACAAACATAAAAGATGACTGAAGTATGATCACCAGGCATTTTATATTTTTCTCCTAAAATAGGCTGCATTTCTAGTTTTCCAAAGAGCCCAAATCACTGCTGCAATGCCAATCATAATTAATTTTCTATCTTTATTATTAATGAAGGACCAGAAATAGCGATCAAAGAAGGAGTGAATGACCACAAAATCAAATTTTACCCCCAAACAAACCAACCAAAACCTCTCTATATCAAAGAAGTGCGAAAAAAGCAAGATTTCAGATAATTTCATCTTTAGGGCGACACTACCGCAGCTAAATGGCCGGTACTAACGGAATAAATAGTAACCTCAGTACTACTATGCTACAGTATCCAGTACTGTCGGTGAACAGTAAAAACAGGGCAGTGAATGGTGAAATCAACACGAGTTCAAGATCAAAAATCCATGCAACCTTTGATCGGCTGATCCAACACCCATGAAATTTTGTATGCACCTTTCTAAGGATGTCAGGAACCTATTCCAACTATCAATCGTAAAGATCAGCATCAAAGTTCTGACGTTTTTCAAATTTACCGAAGGTTGCACCAAAACCGCAGCAAGCTAGAACATCAAAGAGAAAACCCTCAAACGAGCAAGATCAAGATCTACCTCAAATCCTTCCTTATCTAGCAAAAAACCAGTTTTTTGAGAAATCTCTTAATGATCATGTGAGAGCTTGCCTAGATGATTGTATATGATTCACAGAGGATTCATCCATCAATCATTCATCCTTGATAACACAAGATCAAGAGAAGAAGAAATCACCAAGAAAGATGAAATACTCAAGAAGAGGGAAGATCAAAACAAGAGGCAAAACTTGAGCACGAATGTTGATTTCATTTCAGAGCAAAAAGGTTGATTACAAAGCCTCTCACCTGAGGGCAATGCTCTCAAGGAGCACTCACACACCCACATAAGAAACCAAAATCTTGTGAAAACCCTAATCCTTCTCCTAGGCTTAGTGGCTTGGTCCAAGGGCTTAGAGCCTCTCCTCCCACTACATCTCCTTATATAGTGGAGGTAACCCTAATTCTAACACCTGGACACTCATGTCGATACCATCCACATTTACATGGGCTAATTTGATTAACCCAATACTCTTAATGGGTTTTACACTCACGCAAGCACGCTTCTCAAAGCGGCATTCTGCATGATGCCAAATCCGCTCCGCGAGCCCGAGTTTGCATCCAACTCCACTTTAGCATGACCTAAACCCCTTAGGCAAGCACCGCGGTTTTCTAAACTGCCTCGACCGCCTATATTGGATAAATTAAAAATTTGCCCTATGACCAGTCTTTCTTCCTCTCGAAGCATCGTCCATTCTTCGCGCTTTTCACGTGGCCCCAATGACTTACTGCCAAGCCTCTCACGTGTCCGAACTCCTCCAGACCGTCCTCTCTTGCAAGTAGGCACAAGTCATTTGACGCTTAATCATGACGGCACTGGCTTTCTTGACCGTTCTGGACCTCGATTCCTCTCTGAGCCTAGTCCCGACCATACTGTTGCCCGTCATGTCCATCACCAGTGCTTCATGCTCCTGTTTCTTGTCTTCTCTTCTCACAACCATTTCCCGACCTCGATCATCTTCGGCGTCCTTTGACCGTTCTGGACCTCAGCTTTCTTAGCCTAGTCCTGGTCTCCTCTGCCTTACCATGACCTAGTTTCGAAGCCCTGCAACCAACAAAAACAAGAAACACATCACATGCAATAGGCATTACATAATCCCAACAAAATACACAATTCGCTGGTAAACCAGTACTACCGCCAACCAAAGTTCGATAATACCGCAAGTCCGGTAGTACCGTTCCCTGGTAGCCGGTAGTACCGCTCCTTTGAGAGAACCTCTCTCTGAAAAATATCTACCGCCTACTAGAGGCTGGTAGTCCACACCCCGGTACTACCGTCCCTAGAGGCCGGTAGTGCCGCCCTTCAACCACCCCAGAGAATCACCTCTCTGTAAAAGAACTACCGCTATTCAACGGCCGATAGCTCCGCGAGGCCGGCACTACTGCCAATCCCAGGCTGATAATGCCGCTTGGCTGGCACTACCGCTACTCCAAGGCCAGTAATGTTGCCCAACCTGACAGTACCTCAAATTACTTCAAATTTAGAATTGAATTCAAATCAAACTCAAATTTGAGCACCACAAGCTCAAACCAAGTCAATTACTCGCCACACACATGGGTATACCTCCACATGATCTTTCAATTAAACTTTAGAACCCAATCACCAAAGAGTTGACTGACATTACAGGGCACGTTTCGACAAAAGCATATTTGATCCCACTCCATACAAAACGAGCCAAAGGACAGGTGAAGAACAGATGATCAGTTGTCTCATTTGCTCCACAGAATTTACAAGTTTTTTGACCCTTCCATCCTCTCTTCAATAAGTTTTCCTTGGTTAAAATTTTCTTTTTCAATTCCAATCAAAGAAAAACCTTTATTTTCAGAGGAATTTCCACTTTCCACAGAATTTTTGTGAAAACTGAATGCTTTGAGTTCTCAGCCTATTATAGAAAGAATTAACATAAAATTTGCCATCTTTTGTGAGCATTCAAATCAATTTGTATTCTAAGCTATTTAATTTAACATTCTCACATTCTTTTTGTAATTCTTGCCAACCACTCAAAGTGTCCCCCCGTAAAGTTCTTCTGAATTTGAATTTTTCCCACCCTGTCTCAAAAACTTCAGCAACAGTTAGTTTTTTGGTCAAAACTTTTCCCATATAGTCCGGGATATTTTTGAGCCAAAGAGTTGTCTCCCAGCCATTTATCTTCCCAAAACAGAGTTTTTTTTCCCCATTACCAACCTTTTTCCTGCAGAAATTCTTAAAGCAAGGATAAACACTCGTCAATCCAGACCAGAAGTGTGAATCCCCTTGTTTCAATTTGATTTTTGACAAACAATTCCTTTTCAAATATTTCTTCTAATCATGTCCTGCCACAAACCTTCCTCATTTTCAAATTTCCAGATCCATTTTCCAAGGAGAGCTATGTTCATTACTTCTAAATCCATAACCCCCATCCCCCCTTGATCTTTAGGAAGATAAACCATTGGCCAATTTACCAAATGGTACTTCCTCGTTGCCTGACTTCCCTGCCATCAAAGTCTGGTTCTAGAATAGTCCATTCTCTTTCTAACCCCAACAGGAGGATATAGAAAGAGAGCATATACAATGGCACACCTGTGAGGCAGGAATTCAATAAAATAAGCCTACCTCCAAATAGATAAAATTTTCCCTTGCCAAAATCCTAGCCTTGATTCCATTTTATTTTCCACTGGTTTCAATCACTGTTTTCAATCTCTTAGGATGCCTAAATATTTCATAGGTAGTTCTCCCATTTTGCATGTCAGGATTTGTTTATATTTTTATTGTTGACTTTTCCATTTTGCAGTGGTATGACATGGTTGATTTTTTCCAATTGGAAAACCTAAGGTCATAATTGGAATTATGCACTTCAAAAGAACGTGAAGTGTGTGTCTCGCTTTGTTTTTTTTTCCGGCAACTGAAAGTAGTTGTCAACTTGTCATTAAGGCCTCTCAACCTTGACAGCTAAGGCCACTGATCCATGAATGTTCTGGGAGTTGATCATTAACAACGGGGACTCACAAGGCGAAGCCTGTTGTTTCTTAGCTATAGGCAGTCTGTTGTTTCTTCCAGATCCATTCCCGTGGTGATGCGTGGGACAAGTACGAAATAGATGCTGCTTCATACATTGTATTACTGCATCCATCCTTACGAGGTATGTTGGGCTCAACCATGGCCATCTTTACATCTTATTGCATTTCTGAGTGATTCTTTTGCGAAAAGTTCTCGAGAGATTAGCAGTTTAGCACTTTGACTTTCTAATTCTTCAGTTTTATGCTGCAATCGATTTCTACCTGTTTTATTTGGTGTCAAAAACTTTTTTGCTTTTCCCTGTAGGAAAGCAATTATATAGAATTACCCAATTCGTATCATAAAGCTGCCATTTAAACTCCAAAACAGAACCGAACAAAAAAGATTAATTTTGCTCTCTCCAAGATATATTTTCGATCCTTTAATTCAGTAGTATTTCCTTCATCAATGAAGTCCAGCAGAAAATATAAAATATTTCTCTGCAATTTTGTACAAATTTCTGAAATAGAAACCTAGTTTGATTGTAATTACACCCATCAACCTCTATTCTTTAGCATCTAGAGATGATATTTATGATTAAACCACCTCTAATGGAGTATAAGCAACATCATTGTTGGTCAATGGCCGTCTGTTATGTCTACAAATCATTACCAATTCATTGATCCTTGCAAATTATGAACCCTTACTCTGCTGATTTACATGTTGGGTTGAAATTGAGTTTTAGTGCTACAAAACGATTTATAGGTAACATTTGCCAGCATTTTAGTGAAGGCTAGCTGAATAGTTCCCTTCTACTTTTCAAAAGATGGATCGCCAAGAAAGTATGATAAATAAACTAATCCAAGGGGATGACAGATCAAAGTGGATAGCACACAGCAATCATAACGTAAAATGCTTCACAGAAGGTGAGATAAGTAGAATTACCAACAAATATAGAACTATCCTGGGGAGAGGTGCCTTTGGAGAAGTTTACGAAGGAGTCCATGATGACAGAAGTAGGGTTGCAGTCAAGAGGTTTATCCACAATGTAAAAGAAAACTTTGCCAAAGAATTGACTGTCCACCGTGAAATAAATCACAAGAATGTAGTCAGACTCATCGGCTACTGCACAGAGGAAAATGCCCTAATGATGATCACCGAGTATATCCCAAAAGGAAATCTCAATAATGTTCTTCGCCGCGATGACATTACCATACCCTTGGATACACGACTAAGGATTGCCGTAGAATGTGCAGAGGCGTTGGGCTATATGCATTCACAAATGTATACCCAGGTCATTCATGGTGATATCAAACCAGCTAATATACTTTTAGATGATCGCCTCAACGCGAAAATATCAGATTTCGGGATATCAAGACTAGTTAACACAGACAGTACTCTATATACTATGCACGTAATAGGAAGCATAGGTTACATGGATCCTTTGTTTGCTCGGAGTGGTCGTCTTACAGCGAAGAGCGATGTGTATAGTTTCGGAGTTGTCCTCTTAGAACTGATCACTAGGAAAATGGCCAGAACAGATGATGGGGAGATCAGTCTGGTTGAAAGTTTTACAGAAGCCTATGCAAATGGGATCAGGAAGGTGAGGGAGATGTTTGATGCCGAAATTGCAACCTCCAGCAACATGAAGACTATCGAAGAGATGGCAAAGTTAGCAGGCAAATGCTTGAGGATGGAAATCAGCAAACGACCTGAGATGTTAGAAGTGGCAGAGCAGCTTAGGACTCTTAGGAAAGCTCAACATCAACGACAAGAAAGGCGAAGTGGTTTGCTTTCTTGGGGAAGGAAGAACAAGTCTGTTCCAGTTGAAACGTATCAGGCAGTACAAAACACTCCAGCGCTATCAGAAGAAAGCAGTACACGTGGCGAAGAAGACACGAGAATTGTTAGCTTTGGCTCAGCGTCTACAGCGCTTCGGGTCGAGCTGAATGAGCTGCTGGCAGCGTCGGCTGAAGTTATAGGCGAAGGCACAGTCGGGACAACGTACAAGGCCGTGCTTGGGAGTGGAGCCGAGCTGGTGATCAAGAGGCTGAAGGGCGTGGATTTGCCCAAGGCGGAGTTTGAGCAGCGTGTCAAGGAGATCGGAGCCATCCAGAACGAGCACATCATGCCGCTGCGGGGTTACTACTATAGCAAGGATGAGAAGCTGCTAATATACGATTGCTGTCCCGTGGGCAGCCTGTCCACATTGCTACACGGTAATATATACCATCTCTGCTCACGAATACATGTCGTTCTACTTTTCAAATTTTATTTCTAAATACATGTCATTATACAATTTTGAGGTGATGTTTTATCACTTTTTTCTTCTATAGCTATCTTCTTTAGCTATTTCCAATTTATTACTGAGCAGTGTTTCAATACTTTCCATCCCAATACAAGTTGTACAAATTTTAAAACAAACGAAGGGGTAAGTATTCGTCATCTACCCTTCATTTATGCTTTAATATTTGTGCAACTGTTAAAAAGAAAAGTATAGAAGCACCTCTTATATTTATTACCATGCACTAGAATAAGATATACCATCTAAAGATATAATAAAAAGAGGTAATATAATCTTTTATAGATATATTTTGTTGGAAGTATAAGAACTTATAATGATATTTATTTAAGAATAGAGAGAGTATATATGTAGTACAACTTGACTTGTGTTAATGCTTTTGATGCCTCAGTCACTGATTCATGGAGTCTTCTAGCAGACAGGGCCTCTGCTGCTCCGCTGGACTGGGGGCAGCGATCTGCCATCGCCCTTGGCGCGGCGCGCGGCGCGGCGTCCATCCACTCGGCCTCACCTTCGAGCAGCCACGGCAACATCAGTTCCTCCAACGTTCTGCTCACCAGCACCCACGAGGCACGCGTGTCGGAGCACGGCCTGACAACTCTTCTCGGTCCGCACTCCCCGCTGACCAGAGTCACGGTCTACAGCGCAACTGAGGTCGCCGATGTCCGAAGGGTCTCCCAGAAGGATGACGTGCACAGCTTCGGCGTCCTAGTACTGCTGGAGCTGCTCACCGGCAAGCGTCCAGCACAAGCCGCGTTGAACGAAGAAGGCCTGGATCTGCCGCGGTGGGTGCGTTCGGTGATTCGCGAGGAGTGGACGGCGGAGGTGTTCGACGGGGAGCTCCTCCGACAGCAGCACAAGGGCGGGGAAGAGGAGGGCATGGTGCAACTCCTGCAACTCGCCTTGGATTGCTGCAGCGAGTATGCCGACTCGAGGCCGGCAATGTCCGAGGTTGTGCAGCGGATCGACGGCATCCGACAGTCCTGATCGAGGAGGTTATACATTACCTTTGAAAAGTAGACATCATTCAATAAATCTGCAGCAAAGCGTGAACAATATACTGATACTCCCTCTATTCAGAAACTTAAAGTGTATTTTGATTTTGTATAAGGATTAAGGTTTACAGTGAAACTAAAAAAGATATGAGAGAAAATGACTTAGATACTCCACTTAATTGTCTTAGGGCCTGCTTGGGAGCCCGGTTTTTAGCCCAAAACCAGTGTAAATTATAGACCCAAAAAAAATTCCGTGTTGGGCTCAAAAATTGTGCTTGGATGGACCGGTAACCTAAAACATTTACCTCTGGAATGGGCCGAAGCGATCGGAAGTTTTCTCTGGGCTCAGACGCGACTTTTTCTTTCCACGCGTATCGCTCGCTCGCAACTGGCGAGTCGCGTCGTCCACGCGAACCCTAGAAGACGACGGCGGCGGCGATCTCGACGGCAGCGAGGGATCCCTCTTCTGCGACGACGGCGAGCGCGAGCGGTGGCGACGGCGGTCCGACGTTGAGAGCGGTGGTGACGGCGGCACGACTCAACATCTTGCCGGCTTCTCTTCGACAACAGCTCAGAAGACACCTCGGCGACTTCATCGGCCTCACCTCTCCTCACTCCACCCGGATCATCTAGGTACAAAATTGTTAGGCCTCACATCTGTATGTTGTTAATTTCTTGGATTTTCACTTTCTTTTTGTCAAGCCTCTGCATATGTGCTCTCTGATGTGTAGTTGCTACTGTACTGGCTCATTTCTTCGGTTGCTTATTCATGATCTACTCTATGCGATGCTTGCTAATTTAGATGCTACTACCAGAAACTAATTCTGGCTCATTTCTTGGGTTGCTAATTCATTCTCTGAAATTCTGGTATGATATGTTATAGCTTTCATTCTCTAAAATTCTGGTATGATATCTCAAATAAATTGCCTTGTTATAGTTTTTGTTTGTAGTTTTTCTTTTCTGCAATTCTGGTATGAGAAATTGTACTGCACTAGACATAGTTAAGTCCAAAAAGGGGGTTTCCTGCACTCCTGCAACATGGTTGGCAGGCTAGCTCAAGTCCCTCACTATGAACTGGATGTGGTCATAGTTTGTTAGGCTGCTTTTGCACATTCCAACTTATGTGGTGGTGGAACTACATGCATTGTGTGGTATACTCATTATATACTGACACCTTGTAAAAAAATCATTATGCTGACAGAATAATTGTGAAAAGATTCTCATTTGTGCAATGTTGCAGTTCTGCTTAGCATTGTGGTTACTTGCTGCGATCAATTGAGATATATTTATATCTATGAGCTAAACAATATGATTCGTGGTATAGTTACACCTACAATCTAAGGCTGAACTTGTGGAATGCCACAAGTTATACTGAGAACAAAAGATCATCATAATGGATATGAATATGAATTATAGAAAGGAAGAAAGAGATCTGACTGTCACACCCCTGGGATTAAAGTACTCGAGGTGTCTGGTTAATACAATTAAATAGAAAATGAGTAAACAATGGAGCTTCTATCTGTTTTGACAATATATGTGACTTGAATGTGCTTTGGTTTCCCATGTATTTCCCTCTGTTGTTATTCACTTGCTCAACAAACACCCTCTGAACGCAGCAGCAAATGAGCTAGCAGCAGCTTGACTCTAGCTTCTGATTCTTGCAAGCGTGTCCCGGTGAACTATAATCCTGCACTCAAGCTCTCTCAATCCAATCATCTTCATTCAAACCATCTAAAGCAACTATCTGGTCATTTCTTTGTCCAATAATAATACCAGACTCAAGTTCTCTCTCAATCCAGGCTTCGTCACTTAATTCATCTGATAAGTGTTGATCAACTAATAAGTGTAATGGTAATAGTTATAAGGCATGGGTATTTAGTTGTTCTCACTGTCTTGTCCTAGTTCCCACTTTGGGATGCTATGCCAACCATTAACAAAAAGAAGCTTCTATTACACCTGTTTATTTTCTTTGTGATGTTTGAGTTGCAATTTGAGTAAGTTGACTAAAATTTGAGGTGTGCAATCTTTTACCAGATCTTAGAAGAAATTTTCATATCAACAGTGGGTGCTCAGCTGTCATCAACCCAATGAATAGATTTTGCTCCTAGGAAGAAAAAAAATCAACAAGTAATATTTGCCCAATGAATAGATTGTGCTCCTCATCTAGATCAACTGATCAGAGAACATACCAAGAGCTTATTTTCCACATTCCTAATCAAACATCCAAACAACTTTTCAAGAGTTAACATTACAAATCAAAGCTATGCCAAGTTGTACCACTACTTCCTAGTTCCTAGTTCCCAATCTAGATGCTTTTGTCCTTGCTAGTTAACATTACAAACTTACAGTCAATTAATACCATACCATTATGTTAGGATAAACTATTTAGTCCCTCTACTTCCTAGTTCCTAGTTCCCAACCTATATCCTGATAAGTGTTGATCAACTGAGGTTTGAATTCTAAATGTGAGATCTGTAAGATTCTAATGTACTAATTGTGTTGATATATTGTAATTAATCCGTAGTGTTCTTGTGGAGGTAGCCAATCTAGAGCACTCGAAGATCTTGCACCGTACATATCAGAACAAGAGCTGCAACCTCTGTTCTCAAATTGCACCAAAGTTCCATCTCTCTCTGGTTGTATGCACATTTCCTTCATAATAGCGTACTCTCTAGGCAGACTGAAATGAAATCCAATAATTCAAGCCATGTCGTATGAAGGAACTTCTTTCTAAATTTTTACGTTATTACTATGGGTACTTTTTGTTAATTTAGACATAGGAACTTTTGCGTTATTACTACGGGTACTTTTCATTTTTGTTAATTCTGGTACATGCGTGCACTTGGTTAGCTCCTAAAAATTGCAAGTTACTCGAATCTTTTAGCAGCTATTGGATTATAAGGAACATATTTTGAGTATCAGGAGTCTATCCACAGTTTTGGTTAATGAATAATCAACGGCCAAGTGACAAAGGACCAAAAATAAAATAGAATGAATGCATGGAGAAGGGCAGGAGCAGTCATAGCCCAATGCCTCATCGTCTCCTGTGTCTTGCCTCACCGACATGTCCACCAAGTGGTCAAGAGCACCGATTTCAAGTCCCTTCTTCTCGACGTTTGCTTGAAAAGTGCTCTTTAACTTTAGAATCTCTCTTCCAAAGGTAGCATCTGCAGCATTGCTTGCATTTTACTCATCTTATCTCATTTGTACCATTCTGCATATTGGTAGAGCTGTATGTTAGTTTATGAATTTTCCACTTTTTACTGAGTGACAATTTTTTCATTTTTAAAATTTAAGGTTCTTGAGTGCTAGCTGATATGAAAGACCTTACTCTTACTGAATCCGAGGAAGAGGAAGATGACGATATGATGCTACTTATTTTGCCTGCATTATATTCAGCGTCTACCATAACTAAAACTCCATGTCATACATCAAAACTTACTGGAGCGGAATATATTACTGAACTTATTGAAGGTCATCCAAGCCGATGTTATGAAAATCTTCGAATGGAACCCCACATTTTCCAAACACTCTCAGACTATCTTAGATCAAAAAATCTTTTGCATAATACAAGAGGTGTCACCGTGGAGGAACAATTAGGCATTTTCATGTATATGCTTGCACGGAATGCCAGTTTTCGAGCATTGACCGATAGATTTTAGCACAGTCCTGAGACTATACTAGGCATCTTGGGGCATATTTTGAGGCGACCACTTCATTGACCTATGAATTTATCAAGCCTCCATCCACTGAGACTCATTGGAAAATATCATCAACTCCACAATTTTGGCCTTACTTTGAGGTACATGTAATCCATGTCAGTATAATTTAGGAATTTTTACCCTCTCATCTTATTCCTCAGTTAGTAATAAGGTCTTGTTTCTTGCAGAACTGTATAGGGGCAATAGATGGTACTCATGTCCCTATCACAATGACGGATAGTGAGGCTGCTCCATATCGAAATAGAAAAGGAACTCTTTCTCAAAATGTGATGCTTGCTTGTGACTTTGATTTGAATTTTGTTTATGTTTCTACTGGTTGGGAATGGTCCGCATCAGATGCAGGGGTGTTACATTCTGCCATTAAATCTGGATTTCGAGTACCTAGGGGCAAGTACTATCTGGTTGATGGGGGCTATGCGAACACACCATTCTTTCTTGCTCCTTATCGAGGAGTCCGATACCATATCAAGGAACAAGGACAGGGCAATTGCCGACCAAGGGACTATAAGGAGTTGTTCAATCTTCACCATGCCCGCCTACGCAACCATATAGAGCGTGCTATTGGCATTCTAAAGATGCGATTTCTTGTCTTAAAAGTTGCAACATTTTACCCAATAGAAACTCAAGTGAAAATTCCAGCAGTAACTGCTACATTGCATAATATAATCCGGAGCTATAAAGGTGATGAAAATTGGTTAAGTGATCAAACAATGAACATTTCTTCAGATAAATTTGTGGATCTACCTAGTGGAGATGACCGATACAGAGATGATGTTGTGCCATTGAACAATGAAAGGAACATGGGTAATGCTTTGAGAGATGAGATTGCAAAGAAGATGTGGGCAGATTATGAAAGAAGTAGGAGGCGGAGGGTACAAAGGAGATCTCATTAGCAATTATGATAAATATCTGTTTTTTACTTTATTTACTTTTGTACTCGTTGTAAAAGAACAAAACAATTTTGTGAGTTGTATGAAATTCTCCTATGTCATACTATTTACGGTTCCTTGTGGTTTATGGTTTATCTAAGGCTTTATGGCAAATAGAGCAAGGTAGACGTTGTCGGGACCCGAATTAGCAAATTCGGACCCTCTGTGTATACCGCACTAGTCCAGGATCACGCTAGTGCACACAGGCTCAACACAGATGCTATCATAGTCATACACAGCGAAATATAGCATAACTTCAATAATTAATAATAACTGTTGTCTTACATGAATACTGCCTCACAGGGCTTAATTAAAAAGTATCAATGAGTAGTAGCGGAAATAAAATAAACACAGTGGCGCTCCAGTTCGCCACAGGCAACTGACGAGGCTCAGACCCTAAGCATTCGCATCCAAATAATCCTCCTCCATGAATGGCGTAGATTCCTCTTCTTCTGAAGTTGTTGTTGTTGGGGTGAGTACATAAAGCACTCAACAAGTTGTGCACAATAATGCAAGTCTAATATTCTATATGCTTGGCTTAATCCAAAGGAATGGCTAATAAGGGTATTTTGCAATAAAGCAGCATTTAACAAGAGTACAATAAATAGATTGGAAAGCAGTAAAACAAATACAGTAATTAATAAATTCGGTATTTCTGAAATACACCAAGTTCCTAATCCTAAATCAATTTCCACCTTCCATGGCACCTTGCCATCCCAATAGGTTTTCGCTTAACAAAAGTCTAACCCTTAATCTGTAATTCCGAGCATTGCCCAATACCGTGAGCACGGCTATTCGAATAGATTGTACACTCAGAGAGGTTATGCACTTTACCCACACGATACAACCAAACACCACCAAGGCGAGTGATCGTAATAAAGCCTTTACAATGCTACACCTAGACCCAAGATCGCTCGCTAAGGTTTCAACATCAAGGGTTAAACCACCACAACAGGCCCCCTCTTGCGCCATGTGAGTTAAACCGTAACTGAGACTCACTATTCACCACGACAAGATCAAATCTAGGTTTCACAAATTATTCAAATAGGCTGTCCCATTCCGCATGTGGTTGCAAGAAGGACTCGGTCAAAGGCTTGCAAGGTTAAGTCCTTAAGGTGATTAAGGCAAGACTTCCACATACCCCGCCAACCCCGGCCCACCTTGGCACACCGCCTTGCCACTTGCCCCAATCTAAAATCATTACCACCCCGCTTGATTACCAAGCACCACATGCCATCAACATTTCAATCTAGATGTGTGACCTCCTTGCCACGACAACTTGATATCACTGTGACGACACATGACACACCAATTCATAAACATTGTGCCATATTCCATTAGTCAAGATTAAGTATCGACATTCGGACACATGTGATGACGTGGCATGGCTAAGCAATCTATGACGGTCTAACTAGCCCATGTTGATTATCAATTTTAACCAACTATAATTCCACATCCTAGGGTGACAAATAGATCATGGCATAAAATTGATAAGGTATGATTTAATTCAAATAGGCATATTATCTAATTCCCAGATTAATTGAAATCATTTATACACATAAAATATCATGCATAAAGTTTTTAAGAGACAAAATAGCAATTTGGTGAAAATTAGGTGCAACATGATCAAAGCACAACTTGCCTTGGAGTAGGTGCTGGTCTTGCTCTGAGCTTGGGTCTTGAAGCGATGAATCTTCCTCCGATCACCGAAAGCGGTTCAACGTCTCACGCGAAACGATGCCAAAATAGCAAATAAACACCAAAACAGAGAGCAACCAAACTCCAAAAATAAAATAAAATTCACCAATAAATAGATCTTGATTTTACAAATTTTTAGAAATTTGAATCACTCAAATCCGAGTTAAAATGCAAAAGATATAGCCTTTTGAAGTTTGAATAAATCTCAAAATACGAAAATAGAATTTCGATTTTTCGAATTATTTTTCTATTGAAAAGATCTTTATTGCGCAACGCTGACCAGCCCTGACTCGGACCAATCAGGCGCTAACATGTCGCCTGGTCCATGGACTCGGTCCACGGGACTGCCTCTGGTCCACCGTGGACGTGGCCCATGGCACCTCGCGCCACGCGCCGACACGCGCGCGCATCGATCGGTCGCAACGCCGCCGCGCCGATGCTCGACACGCGGCGCACATCTGGGCGACGATCCAACGGCTAACGCTCTAACGCACACGCGGCGCGATCTCAATCGAACAAACCTAATCCAACGGCCGACGCTTACCCGAGCCGTTTACTGCTCTTACCGAGACGTGGCGCGATCGCAGCGGTCCGACGAAGATCCAACGGCTGATGAAGCTTCCCGACGAAGATGGCAGCACGGTGGCGGTCTGGCACCGGAGCGGAGGACGACGACCACCCGAACGGCGTTCCGGCGCGACTCCGGCGAGATGAAGTGGCTACCCCGATGCGGCTTGACGCGACGAGCCCGAATCTGGAAACGATTCGGCGAACGGCGGCTTGATGGAGACGCAAACTAAAGAAAACCATCGGCGGCGCTACGAAAAACTGCGGCGAGCTCTACTGCACGGGCGACGGCGACTCGACGGCGAAGACTAGAGCGACTGGAAGCGCAAGGCGATGAGGAACCTCGGGGTGCAGCCCACGCATTTTATAGCCTCGGCATGCGCGCTAAAACGGCAACCCTAAAATCACGCGGCGGCGACGGCAAGCGGCGGTGGATTCGGAAACCGAATCGGAGACGATGACTGCGGTCTGTCCGATCTGCGATGAACGGCTATGATTCCCCCGAACGCGATACGATCCGATCCGCTCTTTCCAAAATCAACGGATGCGATCAGATCTTTCCAAAACGACGCAAGGAATCCTCACCGCGCGATCTTGATCCAACGGCCGAAGGCGCTAAGGTTTCGCGAAGGAGAGGTACCGTCGATCGGATCCAATGGTCCATACGCGAGGCGGCGGAACGGGTGACAGTGCCGCACCACGATGGTCACAAGACGCACAAAGGCCGGCTTGGCCCAAGATCGCTCACTCGATTTTCCAACGCTTTTCGATTTAAAATAATTCCCGAAATTAGATTAATTCATTTAAGGCAATTAAAATATCGGAAAAATCCCAAAAAATTCTCATAAATACTTTGAGACATTCTGAGCTCAAATAAAATATTTTGGGTAAAACTTTATATTAACTTTATCTATATATATTTAGTTTTCACCAAAGGTTCAATATACTTAATTAAAATAAATTCAAATAATTTCTGGAAAAATCCAATAAATTCAGAAAATCACCAAAATGCACATAAGTGAAATTATAGGCCAAATTCTGGGATGTTACAAACCTCCCCCCCTTAACAGAATCTCGACCCTGAGATTCAAGGCTGACTAGGGAATAGGTTTGAAAATTCTATCTTCAGGTCCTCTTCACGCTCCCAGGTTGCCTCATTCTCAGAATGGTTGCTCCATCGAACTCGCAAAACGAATCGACTTATTCACGGTTCTCGGTCCATGACATCCAAAATTTTCATTGGCTGTTCTTTGTAGGTCAAATCCTTCTGCAACTCAATCTCTTCCATAGGCGTCTGCTCTGTTGGCACCCGAAGACACTTCTTGAGTTGTGACACATGGAACACATCATGCACGCCTGCCAGCAACTGCGGCAATTCCAACTGATAAGCAACCTCCCCTCGACGGCTCAAAATTTTGAACGGTCCAACGTATCTTGGGGCAAGCTTTCCTTTAGCGTGAAACCTCTTAACTCCTTTCAGAGGGGTAACTCTAAGATACACGAAATCGTCGGGCTCGAAACTTAGATCACGACGTCGATTATCAGCGTAACTCTTTTGCCTTGACTGCGCGATTTTCAACCTCTCTCTTATCATAGCAACTTGCTCTTCAGCTTCCTTGAGAATATCAGGGCCAAATATCATACGCTCTCCTGTCTCATTCCAATTCAGTGGGGTACGACAGGCACGACCATATAAAGCCTCAAATGGTGACATCTGCAAACTAGCACTGTAATCATGTTATAGCTGAACTGTGCATATGGTAAGCATTTGTCCCATGAAGTGGTGTAGGCTAAAGCGCAAGCTCTTAACATATCTTCCAAAATCTGATTTACTCTTTCTGTCTGACCATCGGTCTGCGGGTGATATGCCGTGCTGAAGTTCAAACGCGTTCCCATGGCTTCATGCAATTTATCCCAAAATCTCGAGGTGAACTGGGTACCTCTGTCTGACACTATTTTCTTTGGTACTCCATGCAAACACACAATTCTGGCTATGTATAGTTCTGCTAACCGGTCTCCTGAGTAAGTTGTCTTGACTGGAATGAAGTGAGCAACTTTGGTCAGTCGATCCACGATAACCCATATAGAATCATACCCACTTTGGGTTCTTGGCAACCCGTGATGAAATCCATACCGATTTCTTCCCATTTCCATTCGAACTTTTAACGGTTGTAATAATCCTGCAGTCTCGGTTTATTGCCTTAACTCTCGGCATATATCACATAAGGCAACATGCTCGTGACTTCACGCTTCATATTCGCCACCAAAACCTCTCCTTAAGTCTGGTACATCTTGGCGCTTCTGGATGGATTGAATACTTGGAATCGTGAGCCTCTTCTAAAATCAATCGCTTAAGCTCGTCCATTTGGCACACAAATACGACCCTTGAACCACATGGTACCCCGCCATCCATAGTAAAATCTGCGCTAATCCTTCATCCTTTTAGCTTTGATTCGTTGATTTTCTCATCATCCTTTGCCCTTCCCAAATCGATCTTCAAGCGTCGGCCTTACTTCCAAAGCAGCTATAAATCCTTCTGGAACCATTACTAATTTTAACTTCTGAAACTATTTACACAACTCCGATTGATCTTCCTGTACCATCATGTTTGTAATATGGTTTTTACGACTCAAGGCATCAACCACTACATTAGCCTTTCCTGGATGGTAGTGGATTCCCATATTATAATCCTTGATCAATTCCAACCATCTCCTTTGCCTCATGTTAAGATCTGACCGGGTGAAGATATATTTCAAACTCTTGTGGTCCGTATATATCTCACATCTATTTTCCATGAGATAATGACGCCACAATTTCAAGGCATGCACCACGGCAGCCAATCCCAAGTCATGCGTAGGATAATTCCCTTCATGCGGTCTTAACTGCCTTGACGCATATGCGACCACTTTACCCTCTTGCATCAATACGCATCCAAGACCCTGTCTTGACGCATCACAAGATATATCAAGTCGCTCAACATTAGGCAAAACCAACATCGGGTCATTGTCAAACGCTTTTTAATTCCTCAAAACCCTTATCACAATCAAGGCCCATGAAAATTTCTTTTCCTTTTCAACAATCTGCGTAAGAGGTCTCGCAATCGTCGAAAATCCTTCTATGAATCGGCGATAATATCCTCGCCATTCCCGTAAAACTTGGACTTGAGTGATGGACTTTGGTTGTTCCTAATGCAACACTGCCTCCACTTTGCTTGGGTCGACGGCAACTCCTTCTGCAGTCATAACATGACCGAGAAATTCCACCTTTTCCTTCCAAAAGTCGCATTTACTGAATTTAGCATACAGCTGTTGTTCACGCAGCTTTTCCAACACTAGCCTCAGATGATTTGCGTGCTCTTCTTCGGTCTTTGAATATACCAAAATATCATCTATGAACACAACAACAAACTTGTCCAAGTATTCCATGAAAATCTTATTCATCAAGTTCATGAAATATGCTGGCGCATTGGTCAATCCGAAAGACATGACCGTGAACTCATAATGTCCGTATCTTGAAGAAAATGCGGTCTTTGGAACATCTCCCGCCCGAATCTTTAGTTGATGATATCCGGAACGAAGGTCTATCTTGGAGAAAACTCCAGCTCCTCTCAACTGGTCGAATAGATCATCAATCCTTGGCAATAGATACTTATTCTTAATCGTCACTTCATTAAGTGCACGGTAATCAATACACATTCTAAGGCTTCCATCTTTTTTCCTGACAAACAAAACTGGCGCTCCCCATGGTGACGAACTTGGTCTTATAAAACCCTTCTCTAATAACTCGTCGATCTGCTTCTTCATTTCCACCAACTCATCGGTAGGCATCCGATAAGGTCTTTTTGCTATTGGTGCTGTACCAGGTACTAACTCAATGACAAACTCGATGTCACGGTCTGGCGGCATTCCCGGTAGATCCTCTGGAAATACATCTGGATATTCCCTGACCACTGGCATGTCCTCTATGACGGCTTTCACGCTATTAACAATTAATTGACCCTTACGAACTGATGTCGCTCGGAATTCCACCTTTTCTCCTCTAGGGGGATGCAATCCTTTGACCGCAATCCAATACTGTCTTATGCTTTGTTAACCAATCCATAACGAGGATAACATCTAAAACTTGGGCATCTAGAATAATCAAGTTCGCTAGGAACTCTACCCCATTAATTTTTAGCTTTACCCCCAAACATCCAAGGTTAGATCTTAACTCAGATCCTGGGGCTTGGACTAGCATCACACACTTAAGATTTTTCATGCTCAAACCATTTTCACATGCAAAAGCTCGAGAGACAAATGAATGCGAAGCTCCTGAATCAAATAATAATGCGACGGCAAGCGGCGGCGGATTCGGAAACCGAATCGGAGACGATGACTGCGGTCCGTCCGATCTGCGATGAATGGCTATGATTCCCCCGAACGCGATACATTCCGATCCGCTCTTTCCAAAATCAACGGATGCGATCAGATCTTTCCAAAACTACGCAAGGAATCCTCACCGCGCGATCTTGATCCAACGGCTGAAGGCGCTAGGGTTTCGCGAAAGGAGACAGCCGTCTGATCTGGATCCAATGGTCCATACGTGAGGCGGCGGGGGAACGGGCTGACGGGCCGCACCGCGATGGGCTGTGCACGCACAGTGCTGGGCTTGGCCCAGTACTGTTCACTCTGATTTTCCAATGCTTTTCGATTTAAAATAATTCCCGAAATTAGATTAATTCATTTAAGGCAATTAAAATATCAGGAAAAATCCCAAAAAATTCTCATAAATACTTTGAAACATTCTGAGCTCAAATAAAATATTTTTGGGTAAAACTTTATATTAACTTTATCTATATATATTTAGTTTTCACCAAAGGTTCAATATACTTAATTAAAATAAATTCAAATAATTTCTGGAAAAATCCAATAAATTCAGAAAATCACCAAAATGCACATAAGTTAAATTATAGGCTAAATTTTGGGATGTTACAGACGTCAAAGTATGAAAAAGGATTAGTTGATGTACTCCTTGAGTTCAATGTTTCTCACTATCGTGGTCAAAATGGATGGACTTCAGAAGGTTGGAACAGGATTGTGAAGGATTTCAACAAACTCTTTCCAGAAGCAAAACTTTCTAAAGCTCAAATTCAAGATAAAGAGGCTCAATTGAAGAAAGACTACAAAGCAATTAGATCCATTCGCAATCGTAGTGGTGTCTCATGGAATCAAAATGCATCCATGATTAACACCATATCTGAAAAATGGGATGAGATAATCGAGGTAAGCTTCTTGTTTTTTTAATTGTGAATCTTCTTTGTGTCCAATTAGAATTTTTCTATTTATACTTGAATTGTTCTATCATTATGTAGGAGGACTCTAGGCTAAGAAGATATGAAAACAAGAGTTTCCCATTGTTTGAGTCGTTAGATCTCTTGTATGAAGGTAATATCCATTCTGTAGTCCTCTCATTCATTGGCTCTTAACGAATTGGTTCTAAGGTTGTTAATGAATTGGATGCTGAATTGGGTGTTGTATACTAGCTTCAAAAGTACTTTAGAGTTTAGAAATGAGTAATAATCGCTTGTTGCATCTAAGTTGGCATTCCATTCTATAATCCTCTCATCTTTGATGTCTTAATAGGACAAATTGCGGAAGGAAAACATTGCTTCACTTCTAGTCAACCATCTAATGTTGCAAATACAAGCATCACTAGAAAACACTCACGGGATGCAAGCATCACTACAAAACACTCACGGGATGCAAGATTTGATTCAAGAGCTCGCATTGGGGAAAGACAGGACAACATGAATTCTCCTCCAAGAATGCATGAAGTTGAAAGGCAAGATTTGGAGAATGACATACAAGATCAAGAAGAGAACACTATGTACTCTTGTCAAAGAATGAAAGATATTGGAAGGAGTGTAGAGAATGAACTTCAAAATCGCCATGCTGAGCAGTTGGATGTTGAAGATAATGAATCAAATCAACAAGAACGAGGAGGTGACGATTATCCAAATTCAAGAACTGGGAGTGCTGGAGCACAAAGAGGAAGACCCAAGAAACAAAAGGGTACATCGGCACCACGCATTGAAGAAACAATGGCCGCTTATTTTGAATTCAGAAAAGAACATGCTAGCATGAAGGAGCAAGCTTCAAAGCAAGGAAATGAGTACTCAATTTCAAGATGTTTTGAAGTGTTACAAGCGATGGAGGATGTGTCCGATGAGGTAAAGATCTATGCCTCCGATGTTTTCAAGGATGCAATAAACCGTGAGATCTTCCTATGCTATGAGCCAAGACTTCGTGGTTTGTGGTTGAAGAAGGAAGTAAACAAGCTTGGAATTTGACTCCTTGTAAGTCCTCCTATTTTGGCCTTAGGATTTGTTGATTCCATTTCATCATGTGCGGCTCACTAGTCCTTAGCATTCAATTATGTTTAACTTGTGTGGGCTTTTTATTTAATCTACCCATCTTTTGAAAATTTCCATCTTGCTAAGTTCCATATGCAGTTAGTTTCAGTTGAAAGACCAATGTTTTGTGACAGTTAAATTGCCTCTTTCCTATTTCTAAATGCCTATTGAACAACCCGTTTATATTTCTGATGAACACAGCAATTCCTATTCCAAAATCAAATGGATTGAGCATTACTGACTTTGTGAATTTGGCCAGGCAACTCAAAACATAACAACCCAAACTCATAAGTACTGTTGTCTGTGTTTGTGCTATCTAGCTGTAAATTAGTGTGCTTAAATTTGTCGTGTTTATGTTTTTTCAGAACACGCAAAAGGATTTCACACACTTCATTATGAAAGAAAGAACATGTTTACTATGTTCTTTGGAATTGTTTTCTGACTTTACCCTAGCATTCCTGACAATAGGTCAAAGGGCTCAAGTTTCTGATTGGAATTTATGTTGCTGATTGCTCTTGTTTATGCAGTAGATGAGAATATTAATATGTTCAAGAATATTTGGCTTGTTGTGATTTTATAGACATGAGAATATTAATCTGGTTAAGAATATTTGGCTTGGTTTGCCTTTATCTTAATTTTTCGTGCTTGGATCTGTTAACTAGCATGCCCAAATGATCTAGAGTTCATGAACTAGTGTGCTGTTTGTTTCTACTTCACAGGTGGGCCGATGGTTCTGATGCTTACTGGTGGTCTAGAGACGTAGTAGTCTGGAATTGGATATCTACCCAAGAACTAGCTTTGTCCTTGCATTGTGCTCTGTTTGACTGAGTGTTGTTGCTTCTTATCTTTCTTAGAACTTATGTCCTCTCTATGGTCTATATCTCGCATGACTTAACATAAAAAAATTGTGATATGGAAACGATTATGTAAGCAATGATAGATTATGCATGACTAGAACGCTTCATGTTATGTTTTGAGTTGAGTTAATGCTTGAGTTGATGTACTACGCTTTATGTTAATGCTTGAATTGATGTTATGTGCAATATTTACAAGGGGAATACCCAAATAGAATATGGAAGTTTTTACAAGGGAAAATAAATCCGGATGTAATCAAGTGGTTTTCTTTGTGCCCACAAATATACAAGTGTAAGATATTACACTTGTAAAAAATTTCAGAACTCCCAAGCAGGCCCTTAAAAGATTAGAGATAATACTTTGTGTGGGTGGTAATAAGTACGGTTGAGAGAGAATAAATATGGATATAGTATGAAAAGTCTTATTGAATCTAAATGCAACATTTATATTTCTAAATAATATCATTTAAACTATAGACCTTATATTTGTGGACGAAAAGAATATCATGTAATTTTACCCCTTTCAGCTGGTCATGTTGGAACATGACTTCCCCAACTGAAGAATGATGGACCATAGTTTCACCGAGATAACATCATTCACGAAAGCCGCCTGATTCTCGTTCTCTTCCTCCGTAGAAACTCCTAGATCCAACTCTGATCGTCCCCTCCACCTTCTTCTTCGGCCACTGCCAGCATAACAAGGGAAAGGGACCCTTCCTTGTACAATAGTAAGGTTAGGTCTTTATGGTAGCTCTACTCCGATCGCCATCCTCTACCAGATAGGAGACAGTCTTCTTCGGCGTTGGCGGGTTCAGCTCCCCTCCCCCTTTGTTTTTCTTCTTTTCATCCTTTCCCATGGTGGGTTTGGCGTTAATCGCAGTATTAGTGTTTATCACCTCTGTTTTCCCTCCTTTTGCGTCTTATACCATAGATATAGAGTTACAAATCCTCAATCCCCACCAAGATCATCTAAATTTAGCCTCACATCAGGCCATTTTAGGGCCTCATCAAGAGCTTCTTGGCGCTGGTGGGCCTGTTGGAGTTTACGGGCTTGGCCTAAATTAATATTTTTCATAAATCTTAGAAAATTCTAAAGGCCCAATCATGCATGGTGAAATGTGGAAAGTTTAGTACCATATTGTTAGTCTAGATGGGAGGAGACCAGTATGTAAGGTGGAGTTGCCATTGCTCGCAGCATGAGCGTGAATGGTGTGAAGATTTTGGTTCCGATTGTGTGCGAAGCTGTACCTTCTTTTTGCACCACATAATCCTACATAATCGCAATAAATTGGAAAAGAGAAGAATGTTTCAAACCGAACATTTGGATCACGTTAATTCTGCGGGTCTTTTATGGTACGCATTAATGTCGTTTCCAATGGCCATCTGTGTCTATATGAGGAGACATCCTTTCGATGCAAAGCATGGCAAAGACATTGTTTCTTCCTGTTTTCCCTGGCGTTGCTTTACCCGGCCTTTGCATCCCTCTATCGACGTGCACCGGTATGGGGAGAGCAGTATCTCCAGAACCATTCCCTCTCTTGATCCTACATAGGAAAGGACGAATCAGGTTTTTGGGAAGCGCTTCATGTGATTGCTCGCTGCTTCCTACTACGTCTTCTTCTGCAACACCAACAGACTACATCAACCTTCGCCATAGAGTTTATCTATAAATCACATTTGAACCTTTTTTTTATTAAATCCCTATAGGAATACTTTGTAGTAGCATTGTTGTTTACATGTGCTAGGAGTATTTTTGTTCTTGATATCTTTTAGTTAGCACAAATATATGAGATAGGTGTATTAGTTCTCATGATCATGCTACCATCTGTAGTTTATGATATGCCTAGTATATATGTTGCAATTAAAATGATCTTTATTATAGGAATTAAAATAATCACAAAAGTGTGCGTATTTCTAACAATCCAAAAACCTGATAGTCACTTTGTGATGGCTGGTTTTCCCAAGGCTATGAAACCGAAGAAGTTCGCTAGTGTGAACTTTAAGAGATGGCAAACAAGGGTCCAATGAGCTCATAGCTATGAATGTGTGGTGGGTCGTGTTACCTAGTTCAGATCTCTTACTGTTCAAAAATAGAAAGAGTTCAACATGGCTACGATAGTTTTTGTCAACTACATTGTAAAATGTTTTCTGACCAACTACGTGATGTGTATATGCACATATAAAATGCTACAAAACTGTGGGAGGCACTCAAACATAAGTTTGCTACCTTAGATGTTGGACGTGAGTTGTACATCATAGATCAATATCATGACTACAAAATAGTTGATAACCATTCTATAGTCGAGTAGGCTCATGAACTACAACTGGTGTGCACTACGGTTGTCCCGACCTTCTGATGAGAACGATACGATGAACCACAAGATCAGTAACCAAACAATCGCAACGTCACCACACGAGGCGATCAACCGAATCAAAGACCCGATCGATCCTTGAACCTGTTGCAACCAAGAACTTGCAAGAACAAGGTGATAGCAAATTCAATCCAATAATCTCAAAGAAAAACAAGGTGAGGTTCTGTTTCTCGGCTCGGGCGGTCTAGTTGACACGCGCAAACACGAGGAGGGATGCACACGGGGTATACCAAAACACAACAAAACCTAAAAAATGAAGAACAGGGATGAGAACCCAATATAAAGGGGTACCCACACAAGGGGGGCGCCCAAGAGGGGTGCGGCAGCCAGAAGAGGGGCGCCAGCCAAAGGAGGGGTGGAACCCTAAGAGTACATGGGCCTTGGGCCCAAAAGAAAGGTGGCGCAGCACTTGGAATTTCTGTCCCGTGAGATTGTTCTGCGATTTCCCTTCGCTCCAGAAGGAATTTGGCCTCGAGATCAGATCCATTGGGAAGGTTATCTCGATACCTTTCAAACGAGTTGTCGAACGTCGAAAACGGAGTTCGGATGTGGCCGTGGCGTCCGTTTGAAGTACTGTTGCTCCTGGATGGCCGAACCGGACTCAGCGAAGAATTGGGCTTTATCTTGGGCCTTCCTTGGCGCGTGGGCTGTCCTCGGTGGATGTTCTTGACGTGCTGGTCCAGCAAAGGTGGATGGAAAGGACTTGCTTCCGGATTAAGCCCTCTAGACGTCGTAGACGAAGTAGCGGTCGTAGAGGAAGAAGGGGCAGCGGTTGTATCCTTGGTTGGGATGTCCTCATCATCCTCCCCTTCTTGAATTGGAGTCGTCCTCGACTCCATCTCATTATCCTTCAAAGTATTATCAATAACAGAATACAAAGCAACAGAGAATGGCAATGGTTCTATACTATCCATGTTATCTTGTGAGAGAACTTTTGCAGCTAACAATACTTTACCCTTCAACTTAAGATCAGGTTTTTGAGCAACTGGTGTAGTTGAATGGGTTGATTTACTAGATATACTTTCAAATCCACTCTCTTCTTTTTCTCTTTGAGCTCTTTTAACGTCAATGTTTCTTAGTTCTGTAGGGCTCATGGGTTTCAAAATAATTTTCTTTTCCTTATACAAGAAAGTATACTCATTGGTACTACCATGATGTATAGCATCCATATCATAGATCCACGGTCTACCCAATAAAAGAGAGCAAGCATCCATGGGTACAACATCGCAAACAACATTATCATGATAAGAACCAATCGAGATAGGTACTCGAACGGTTTTTGTTACCTGAACCTTACCAGTGGAATTGAGCCATTCAATTTCATATTGTTGAGGAAGTGGATTTGTGGTCAAGCCAAGCTTCTCGACCATGTCTACACTAGCAAGATTGTTGCAGCTACCTCCATCAACAACGACATGCACAACACGCTCATGCACCACACACCTTGTTTGAAAGGTAGTATGGCGTTGATTTTGTTCATCGCGTGCAGGCTGTGCGCTAAGTACACGTGCGACAACAAGAGCTGGATATTTCTCGGATGCTGCAGAAGTGATAATCTCTTCTGCTGGCTCTGCAGTGTTAGTGGCAACAAGAGCATATTCAGTTTCATCAATGTCACTATCACTAGTTTACTCACCATTTTCTCTGATTATTAGAGCACGTTGATTAGGGCAGTCTCGCATCACGTGCCCCATTCCTTTGCATCAAAAGCATTGTGTTTCCCGCGTTCGACCGGTGGAGGCAACTGAGGAAGCACTCTTGGCGGGTGCTTGAAGTGTGACTGACTTGTTTGCCTCCGGGATGCGTGATGACGTCGAAGTAGTTGGAACAGCGGGTGTAGGTACACGTCCAGGTATGGAAGATGATGCCTTGGTATGGATCCGGCCCGACTTGGATGTGGAAGAGCCTCCAATATTACCTCGTGTTGTCGATCGTCGACCCAGCACTTCCCTTTCTGCTTTCAAAGCAAGATGGTACAAACGAGTGATAGAATTGTATTCTGTATAGTCAAGTATATCCTGTATCTCTCGGTTAAGCCCACCCAAGAACCTAGCCATTTTTGCATCTTCACTCTCTTCTAACCCACAGCGCAACATGCCAATTTGCAATTCCTGATAATATTCCTCAACCGTTTTATCACCTTGATTAAAGCGCTGCATTTTATTCAATAAATCACGAGCATAGTATGTAGGAACAAATCTAGCCCTCATGACACGCTTCAACACATTCCAAGTTGTAGGTACATCACGGTTGGCTCTACAAAGTTCTTTCCACCAAATAGATGCAAAACCAGTAAATTCACTAGTGGCAGCGTGAACCCTTCTACACTCAGAGAAGTCATAGCAAGAAAATTTTTGATCTACCACCAACTCCCAATCTAGATAAACATCGGGATTATAAGTACCATCAAAAGGAAGCATATTAAATTTCATTTTTGCCATAGAGTCATCACGTTCTTCCCTTTGATCATGTTGATTTCTAGCCATACCTTGCCTGTTATTGCGGAGTCGACGATGTGGTCGGTCATTGTTCACTTTTACCCTGTAGTCGTCCTCGGTATCGGCGGCATAGTTGTTCTCCTCTTGATCCACCCCGTTTAAAGTAACAGGGACAACCGGTGGAGCGCCGCGTTGGCCCAAAGCATGACCAGCGGCACCATTGTTGGGGGCAGCACCTTGAAGAAGTTGTGCTAGCTGTGCTTGAAGCTCAGTGAGGGGTGCCAATTGCGCCTGAATCGCATCAAGAGTGTCACGAGTTCGCATCTCATGCTGATTGTGCATCTTCTCGAAATGAGTGACCCAACGCCGTTCTTTTGGCGTGAGGCGGTCCTCATGTTCACTCCCACTGCCGACGTTACTTCCACGATTGCTTGGACTACCTGCCATGGTTAGGAGCAACAAAATAGAGAACTCACAAGAGGGTTAGTTCCTATGGACTACTAATATATGGGCCGTGGATGGTCTCACGCGCTCAAGCTAACACAAAGTTCTTACCAGTTCTTACCCTACAACTTGTCAAGGTCTGATCGGATAATGACGGTAACCTGCACTCAGAGGTGACAAAGCGATTACAAGGTACTTTTCCTGTGGTTAATAGTAAGTGGAGTTTGGACAGGTATTATTTGTAGCAAAGGAAAAACTAGAACCACACTAGTCAAAACAAGTTGAAAGAATGTTCAACGGCGGTACGTGCTGGTCCTAGGCTAGATCGTGCTAGAGACGCGAGCCTAGACACTAAAGAAGTCACAGAACAACAACCAGGACGTTCTCAACGCACAAGCAACAGCTAGGGCTCCTTCCCTCTTTTTTTTTGATTTTTTTTCAATTTTTTTTGTGGGAGCCCTAGACTGGAAACATGACTCAAAAAAAGGACTCCAGAGAAGTATTCACCACACACACACTCTCTCTCTCTAGTCTTTGATCTGTGCACCAAAATTTGATGGATTGTCAAGTGCAGCATGATGGCGTGGAGAGAGTAGAGAGATGGTTCGGCTCAGATTCTTTTTTTTCCTTTTTGATGGAAGGAAAGGCTTGCACGGTTTGATATGGATATGGCAATGACCACTGGATGCGCGCTATATTTGGAGGGAAAAGGTAGATATGGCAAGGAGGATCTCAATTCCTTCTCTGTTTGGATACCACCTGATGTGCGCTATATTTGGAGGGAAAAGGTGGATGCGTTTGGCTATATATGGAAAACTTCGGTGAGTTTTGGTGGAACACGGATTGGAAGGAAAGAACCGAGTTGGTTGGGGAATACGTGGGCTACTCGGTTTGATGGAAATTGGGGCGTTCTGGTGGAAGGCTCTCGGTTTGATTTTGCGTGATGGAAATTGGGGCGTTCTGGTGGAAGGCTCTCGGTTTGCGGAATGAAGATGGTAGCACAAAAATACGCACAAGCAACACGACGCTGTGACAAAAACGTGAATAGAACTCGAAACTCTAAAGATCAAATGCTAAGACCAGCAACGACACAACGATGCAACAAAAATTCAACAAGAAATAAACTAGGTAGTAAGTAATAGTAAAGGCTAAAAGGGGGCTCAGATTAGATCAAATACACAACGAACATATATATTTTTTGGGCTATTTTCTGGACTCTAGGACGAACAAGATGAACTGAACAAGGATAAGGGTGTTCTCACCAAGCAACCATCGCTCTGATACCACCTGATTTGCACTAGGGTTGTCCCGACCTTCTGATGAGAATGATACGATGAACCACAAGATCAGCAACCAAACAATCGCAACGTCACCACATGAGGCGATCAACCGAATCAAAGACCCGATCGATCCTTGAACCTGCTGCAACCAAGAACTTGCAAGAACAAGGTGATAGCAAACTCAATCCAATAATCTCAAAGAAAAACAAGGTGAGGTTCTGTTTCTCGGTTCGGGCGGTCTAGTCGACAAGCGCAAACACGAGGAGGGACGCACACGGGGTCTACCAAAACACAACAAAACCTAAAAAATGAAGAACAGGGATGAGAACCCAATATAAAGGGGTACCCACACAAGGGGGGGGCGCCCAAGAGGGGTGCGGCAGCCAGGAGAGGGGCGCCGGCCAAAGGAGGGGTGGAACCCTAAGAGTACATGGGCCTTGGGCCCAAAAGAAAGGTGGCGCAGCACCTGGAATTTCTGTCCTGTGAGATTGTTCTGCGATTTCCCTTTGTTCCAGAAGTAATTTGGCCTCGGGATCAGATCCATTGGAAAGGTTATCTCGATACCTTTCAAACGAGTTGTCGAACGCCGAAAACGGAGTTCGGATGTGGCCGTGGCGTCCGTTTGAAGTACTGCTGCTCCTGGATGGCCGAACCGGACTCGGCGAAGAATTGGGCTTTATCTTGGGCCTTCCTTGGCGCGTGGGCTGTCCTCGGTGGATGTTCTTGACGTGCTGGTCCAGCAAAGGTGGATGGAAAGGACTTGCTTCCGGATTAAGCCCTCTAGACGTCGTAGACGAAGTAGCGATCGTAGAAGAAGAAGGGGCAACGGTTGTATCCTTGGTTAGGATGTCCTCTTCAACAACTCATTGTAAGGGAACTTGCGCACCTTGGTTGTCAATTGCTTGACAAATTTGTGACAAGGGCATCATTGCCAAATTACCTCTATCTTGGAGAAATTTTGCCACGTCTCTAAAACACAAGAGGTAAAACATTTTTGTTGAGGATTTGGTTGCTAGTCTTGATGTTGACTAGATAATTGACCGCGGCGTGCCACGCCGTGATCATTGCTCCACACGCGAGAAAATCGATAAAACGTGCGATTGCCACTTCCCACGTGAGAAAATCGAGGAAACACGCGAAACGTCTGAAAGGATACGAACGTAATCGCGTTTTTTCGCATTTATTCGGCGAAAAAGGACCTGAACGGGTTTTTTTCACGAAAAAGGACCTAAATGGAATGCTAAAAAAATGAAAAAAAGGACCTAAACGTAGTATATAATATTTTTCCATAAAAAGGACCTAACCGTGTTTTTTTTCCAAAAAGGACCAAAACGTAATTTTGATTTTCCGAAGAAGGACCTGAGTGCAAGGCTTAAAAACGCAAAAAGGGCATAAGTGTAATATATTTTTATTTCACAAAAGAAGGACCTAACCGTAACATTTTTTTTCTAAAAAAGGACCTAAACGTATTTTTTCACGAAAAAGGACTCGAACGCAATTTCTTTCCCGGCTCGGCTCGAGCTGCGAGCCTAGTTGGCTCCCTCCCGGCTCAAATGAATTTGGTGGCCGGAAGTCTCCCAAGTTTAATGGAGGTAGTATGTGAAGGTTCAGGTAAAGATGTGACACCCAAGATACAAAAGGGACAATCTAGTGCTAATGTTATGCAACATGCTGCAAAGAATAAAGCGAAAGCTAAGGTCATTCCGACTACCAACTTCGACCAACAACAATAAGAAGAAAGTAAACATGAAGGATGTCATCTTCTTTGTTTGTGGTAACAGCGGTCGTTAGGGAAAGAAATGTCACAAATGGATGGGCAGAATGAATAAGCTAAAGCAGAAGAATTCTGCCAACGTGACTGTCGGGCAATGCTGAGGCATCTGGGTATGGTAATTTACCTACTGTCTTTTCGGCATTTCAATCTACCGATAGGTTGGTTGAAACAGGGCTAATATTCATGTGTGTGCTGATACATCTCTGTTTTCTTCTTTATCAGGTAACTTGGGGTTCTTCCGCCCTAATGGGGAATAGGTCGCATGCTTCTATTCTTGATGTTGGCAAGGTAGATCTGAAGTTCACTTTAGGAAAGTCTTGCAGTTGAAGAACGTGCAGCATGCCTCCCACAATAAATAAGAACCATATCAATACTTCCCTGCTATGTCGAGATGAGATCAAGTTGGTCTTCAAATTGAATAAAGTAGTCGTGTCTAAGTGTGGACTCTTTATTTGAAAAGGCTATGAATACGACGGCTTGTTTCGCTTTTCCCTTTTAGATTTTTGTAATAAGGTTGTGAACCAAATTTGTGACTGAAATAATGAAGGTGAGGCTAGTGTATGGCACTCATGTTTATGTCATATTAATTTTGGTTGTATGTCTCGGCTATCCAGTTTAAGTTTAATTCCTAATTTTTCTGTTGTCATAGGTTCAAATGCCAAATCTGTGTGCAAACAAAGTGTAATATCCCAATTTTTGGATTTTATTAATTTAATATTGTTATTTGTGTATTTTATGATTTTTTGGGAATTTTTGGAAATTTCTAGAATTTATTTGGATTTTATTTAATATTTTTTAATTAGGCTTATTGTGGAAATTATTTAAATATTTGAAAATTTTAAATAACTTTTACCAAAAATGTTTTATTTAAGTTATAAATGTCTCAAAATATTTTTGAGAATTTTTTCAATATTTTTGCTATTTTATTTGTCTTTATTTATTTTCTAGGATTATTTTAATTATGAAAAGGCTTGAAAAAGTTTTTAATAGTGTTTAGGCTAAAACCCAAGTGGGCCCAGCCTAGATCTCCATGCTAGCCTAGTCCAGCACAGTGGAGGCCTGCACTACTACAAAATAGTATATCACTATCGCTTTATCTGGGTTGGTTCTCAAATTTTTAGGAAAAAACAATTGTGATAGATGACTTAGGAGGGGTAGTAAAAATAATCACTATCGGTTCTGAGGTTAGAATCGATTGTGATGTAGCACTGGGCACATCACAATCAGTTCTTATGTAAGAAGTGATAGTGATGATCATACACGTCACTATCGCTTCCTACAAAAGAATCAATTGTGATGTCCACATGCTCATCATAATCGGTTCTTTTCTGAGAAGCGATAGTGATGTGAGTGATCATCACAATCGCTTTTCACAAAAAACCGATTGTGATGTGATGTGCAAGATCACATCACAATCGGTTCTTTTGTGAGAAGCGATAGTGATGTGTATACTATCGCTTTTCACAAAAGAACCGATTGTGATGTGAACGCGCATATCAGAATCGGTTCTTACTTAGGAAGCGATAGTGATGATCATACACATCACTATCACTTCTCATATAAGAACCGATTGTGATGTACATAATCACATTAGTATCGCTTTTTATTTAGAAACCGACAGTGATGAGCATGAACATCACTATCGCTTCTTAAATAAGAACCGATTCTGATGTGCCTCGCTAGGTTATTTATACCAATCGAGCTGTACTCTCCTCTATTTTCTAGAGGAGATTTCTCCGTCGCCACCCGAGAAAACATCTCATATTCTCTGGTTGGAAGCAATATTTGGGTGAGAAAAATTGAAATCCTCAATGGTGGGTGTTACGAGGGTAAATTTGAAGCCTAGCTGGAGGAAATTTCTCCTCAATTTGCAGAATTTGTGTTTTTCTTCAAAATGTGAGCATTCCTTTAAATCCCTTCAATTTTGCACTATGTAATTTCGATATGTCACGAAGAAAGTTTAGGTTGCACTGGTATTTTGTATATCCTATTAGATTTCACACCCTTTATTTGACAAGCACACATGTATTTAATTATCTTAATTTATAGTGCTCTCATGTTAATCTGGAATTATATTGTTGCTGTCACATGATGGATGTTAAAGTTTAGGTTGCGGAACCTACGTGTAACATCCCAGATTTTCTGTTGTTCCAAAAATTATTTTAAAATTTATTAAATTCAAAATTTGGATCTTCCTCGGTGTTCTAATTAATCTGGCATCCATATCCTCCCGAAACTGGAGTTCAATTTTTTATTGTCCGCAAAGTTAAAATTTCATATTCCGGTCCTATCCAAAATTCCACCCGAGTTCCAAAATGCTCCAAAAATCTCAAAATCCATTGAATTAGGTTTCAAATATTCTATAATGATTTTGGAAATTTTTCTAAGATTTATAGAGTCTCTTTGCTATTTTATCTCTCGCGCTTTCATCAAATCCATTATATTCGTCCCGAAATTATCTAAATTTCAAAATTCTCTAAAACAATTCCGAAACCAATTTTGTTAGGTTCCAAATATTCCATAGTATTTTTGAGAATTGTTCCAAGATTTCTAGAGGTTTCTATCTATTTTATCCTTCGTGCTTTATTCTCAGCACTATTCTTTTGGACCCACATGTTAGAGCTACAGTGCATCTTCAACCTCCAGCCCTGTGGTTTTCCCGTATCACTCCTCTTCAATGTTCAAAAGAAAAAAATACTCGTAACTTCCTCATTGCTGCATCAAATCGAGTGGGAGCTGAAGCATCGTGACGGCGTCGTAATGGAGATCAAATACCCTGCCGTTACCCATCCTTAATCCAAGCGAAACGGCCGCAATTAAGCGTTCATGACAATTTATTGCTCGGTCATTATCTCGGGCGTTTCTTCACCTCACCGGGCGTGCGGGTACTCAAAAGCTTCGTCTTGCTGTGCTCTACCCCATGCTCACTTTTCCCTTTGATGCGATCCGCTTTCCTTTCCAAAACTCCCGAAAACCGCAGCCCAACGTCGACCAAAGACACCGGCGAGCCAACTTTTGATCCGGTGAGCCAAATCAAATTCCGTTCGCGTCATTTTGTGCATCTTGTCGCAAAGATCAAAAGGCCTCAAGAAAATTTGGGTTTCATTACAGGATGGCGACGAATTTGACGTTTGAACACCGTTGGCCTAACCATCTTTGCGGCGTCGGTTCATCGTCTCCGGTAAGTCTCTTCGAAATCCGATCTCACCTTTGGATTCGTGGCGTCGAGCTCTACATGATGCTCACTCTTTTCTTCCCATCCCGTCGCCGGCCGAGTGCGCCCGCCACGCCTTGCTTCCGGCGCGGCCGCGACGCTCCGGCCGCCCCGATCCGCGCCGCTCGGCCGGTGCGCGACTCGTCGCTGCTCCATTTTTCGGCCACGGCGCGCCCCTTGGCCGAGCCTTCCATGGTCGTGCTCTCTTCTTTGTGAAGAAGAAGGCCTGAGTCTATGACAGCCGGGCCCCCTTGTAATAGAGAGAAGGCAAATTCAGTAATTCCAGGAAAAAAGAAAGATTCCGGAATATTCCTCGTTTTTCTATTTTTCAGTCCGAGCGCATTCAAATGACCCGTTCTCTTCCGTCGTAACTCCGAATCGAGTGATTTAAATTTCTAAATTCATCTAAATTCAAGATCTTTCTGACAGTACTAATTTTATAATTTTTATATTTTATTTGTTCTTATTTATTTATTTATTGGTCGCTCCGTTTTGCGCGTAGTCGAAGAAGCGGTCGTCGTCCCCGAAGAAGGAGAAGACCTCCAGAACAGCGCAGCGCACTTCGTCGACGAAGGCAAGTCTCCTTGACGCACGTTGATCCCATTGTTTATAACTGTTTTATAAAATGTTTACAACTTGTATGGCTATTTACATAAACCGATGATGTTAAAATATAGAATGTTAGTTATGCCCATTTCGAAATAACATCCTTGCTGTTTGATTACCATGCCTTTGTAACCTTAAGATTTAATCATGAAATCATGTATTATGTGATTAATCTTGTTTAGTACGATAGACTGTGCTTAGGATTGACGTTGATCAAAATGCCTATGGTGGGATAAATTCTAAAATGTTGTTGAAATGTGTTTTATCGAAACTGTAGCAAGGTGATTGCTGCTGTGATTGTAAAATAAAAATAAAATAAAAATGGTTTAGATTGGGGCGGAATGGTTTGTCGGGCGGGTGCGGATGGAGCACTAGTTTTGGTTTGTGAAAGCCGCCCTAATCAATTTAAGGACCGATGCTTATGACTATCCATTCTAAGTATTACCGTGCAACCACAAGTCTATAATGGGTACGACCTGGCTAAATATTTTGTAGAAACCTAACTTAGACTTGCCAGTTGGTGGAATGTGAGTGCCGGATGGAGGCAAGTCGTATTTCTCACACGCAAGAGGGGCTTCAGATCTGGGCGGATGGAACCCTAACAATGGTGAAACCTCGGTGGTGGGTCGGGTTAGGCGTATACATTGTAAAGGCCTTGTCATGATCTCTCCGCCAACACACCAAAGGAAGTGTGCATATTGCGCATGGCAACAAGAGACGGTCATGTCTTGTGGGTAAAGTCAGACACCTCTGCAGAGAGTAAATCTATTCGAATAGCCGTGTTTACGGTCAAAGGCAAAGCGAAGAATGCTTTCATCTTGGTAGACTTGGTTTTGGTTTTCAAAATAATCGATGCTTTGGGAATTCGGGAGTGGTTAGAACTCTCGAATGTTTATTTATGGATTGAGCCAACCGTAGATGGAACTGTTTTGAATCATGACAGATGGAGTCATGTGATGGTTTAACAAGATCTTTCAAAATGGGCGGTTAGAGCTCAGATACTAGTGTTGGTAGTTGGAACCTTCACTAGAGTTAGTAATAATTTCAATTGTACAAATAATTGTTAAAACTGCTTTGTGAAAATTATTATTAATAATGTTTGTTAAATGGCTTTGTGCAAAAGAACCCTATTAAGCCTTCCTTGAAAGCCCTTCATGATGCATTTTCCTGTGCTTGCGAGTACGCTTGTACTCACTTGCTATACAAAATTCATCATCGAGAATTACCAGATGCGCTTGAAGACAATGAGTTCTATGATGAGGAGTTTATGGGCGATCGCCAAGATAACTAAGCGCGCTCCTAGTCGTCACTTTGTGGTGTCTTTTGGGTTTTATCTTGTTGTTTTTTCTCACGAGAACTTTGGTCATGTGACCAGGAGATGTAATAAATAGCCATGTGGCTGGTAATTTATGTTTATGCTATATTTTGTTTTCTCTTCGCTCGCTCGTTATGATAATCACTGCTTCACTGTGTGTACTAGCAACTGATCTGGGACTAGTACAGAAATACACAGGAGATTCCGGATGGTAAATCCGGAGGCTCACACTACGTCTCCCGTTCGAGGGTGCTTGTTTATACATATGCCGATCGAAATGGCATATTTATAAGCAAGCAGTCTCGAATTGTCTATGTTCTTTGGACAGTTCGAGGATATGTGGTTTGGGCAAGTTCCTGAGCTATTGTACAACTCCAGAGTAGATTTTAGTAGCGTCTCCCTATGGTGTTTTCCGGGTACACACCCTTTTTGACCTGTTGTCGAGACGTGTATTTGGAGAATAACGGGGAGATGCTACCGAAATTTTCTCTGGAGTTGTACAATGAATTAGGAACTTGCCTGAACCACATATCCTCGAATGGGATTAGGACCTAACCTATTTAGATATTAGGAGTCATTGTTGGTACCCTTGTTTTGTTTCATTGAAGTCAAAAAGATTTACAAGCTAATGCACTATATAATTAGTTCATTCGATATCATTGTTGATGGTTGCAATGTATGTCTCTTAACTAGGGAATTGGAAGCTCTAAACCAGGGAAGAAGCTAGGTATCGATCGGGAGTACATTTATATATCTTGGAACCTGTCCTCTATTTTGCAAAGGTAATATTAATTGAAATGATGTCTCAATATTTGAAATAGCTAGCTAGGTGTTGCTCCAGTTTTTCCTTTATTTATTGTGCGAAGTTTAATTTCAGATGGACCGTGAGGAATGGATGTATCAGAAAAGCCGTGTGAGTGCTAAATTTCAGAGGGGTGTTAAAGAGTTCAAAAAAATTGCATAAGAGGACATGTTGAGGAGGGGTGTAAACTTCATATATTGTCCTTGCATTGATTGCACCAATCTGAGAAGATTTAACAACTCAGCTCAAATTGAGGACCACCTGATTTGATGTGGCTTTGTGAGGAATTACACGTGTTGGATCCATCATGGGGAGACAGGTAGTACCATTCCGGTATGCAACAAAGACACGGTGGCACCAGATGATGAGTTGCAGCTTGATATGTTTGAGGAGGATAATTTAGAGCAAATGTTACGAGATGTGGAGGGAAATTACATAGAAAAAGAGTTTGAAAAGTTTAAAAGCTTGATGTAAGACGATGCCAAACTGCTGTTCTCGGGTTGCAAAGCAGAATACACCAAGTTGGGTTCCGTCCATGCATTGTTCGAACTGAAGGCGAAACACCGTTGGACAGATACAAGTTTCAATGCACTTCTAGTTCTTCTATCAGATCTGCTTCCAGAGGGAAACGAGTTGTCAACAAGCATTTATGAAGCGAAGAAGGTACTACGTCCCATGGGAATGAAAATAGAAAAGATACATGCATGTCCGAATGATTGCTGAAAATTCAAAACTTGCAGAGGTGTGATAAAGTTTATTATTAGTATCGGTTCATTATCAAGACCGATACAGATAGCGCTTATTAGTATCAGTTCATTATGAAAACTGATACAAATTAATAACGCTTATTAGTATTGGTTCCTTATGAAAACCGATACAGATAGTGGTTTGTTGCTTATTAGTATCGGTTCAATGTGAAAACTGATACAGATTAATACTCAATCAACACATCCTTTATTAGTATCGATTCTTTATAAAAACAGATACAGATAGTAGCGTCGCTTATTAGTATCGGTTCTTTATGAAAACTGATAGAAATAGTAAGAATTATTAGTATCGGTTTTTGTTGGAAACCGATACAGATAAGTTATTGGTATCGGTTCTTCATAATAACCGATACAGATTGTTGTCTCTGTCATAAGCGGTTCTTGATGTGAACCGATACAGATAGTGTTATTATTAGCATCGATTCAGTATAGAAACCGATACAGATTCTCTATGCACATTGAATCGGTTTTCTTCCCAACCCGAAACAAAATGCCTGAGCATGTAAGATTAATCGCGTTGCGCGCCCTTCGGTTTTTCCTGCAGCGCCATTTCACTAGTAGTCCGCGCGGCAAACCATAGCTTGCTCCTCCCCCGCCCCACCAGCGCGTCCTCGGCCTCCGCGACATGCGTGCCGCTCTGGCGCCTCCTCCCCCCACCGACGCGTCCTCCCCACCACCACCCCCCGGCGTCCTCGACCTTCGCGACCAGCTCCCCGCTCCGGCCGTGTCGAGCTACTTCGACCCGGAGTCCTTCGGCCGCTGGGAGGAGTACCGCCACTACAGGTGAGACGACGCGCCCTCTCTTCCTCTGCTTCTCGGTTCTATGCCGTGTTGATTGGTGTCGAAGCAGTTCAAGTGAGATTTGAGCGTGGTGGTCTGTTGCTAATCGAGGGGTGAAATGGACTGAAAATGAGTGAGGAGATGGATTGGCTTCGATAATTGGTCACCTCATTGGGTCGTATGGTTGTGCTTGCCCCTGCGAGATTCACATGGTTGATTCAGCACAAAATAGTTGTTAATTCGTCACCTCATTGGGTCATATTCTACTTACTTCTTGGGTCCCCTTGGTAGCAATTTTGGAATATCCATGCTGATTGGACGAATGTGGCATGTTCTTGCTTTTGTCAATTTTTTTAGCAGTCATTTGATTGGATGAATCTGCAATGCATGACTTAGACTAGAATCAATGTTTTCGTGGCTATGTGACTTAGTGTTGGCGATGTACAACTGTAGCTATGTGGTATTTGCAAAAATCTGTGCAAGATTAATTAAGTTATGTTCTAGGCCAGGATAAGGCCACTACTCAAGCTCATATTTCTTTACTGAGTTCTCTTTGTGTATTTCAGAAGTAATACCTATTGTACTCTGATACTGTACTTGTAATATCTTTTTGATGTTCTTATTCTTTGGTCTGATTTCTGATAACCATTGTTCAAATAAGCTTGTTGTCATAACCATTGTTCGAATAATTTTATTTAAGTTGTTGACAGATAAGAGATTATAGAAAGGTCAAATTATCTCGGTGTATAATTTATTTGATCTGTCATTCAGACAAGCTAATTCATAAGAATAGTTAGCATATAGGTTGATTGATCTTGGTATTGGGTATGCTTTGGATATGTCCTTAAGAGTGGTGCACGTTCAGATTGTCTGGAGTTTCGAGTGGTTTCATGATCAACAAATCAGATGATATCTTCCCTGTTCCTGTTAGTTTTGAGTGCGTAATCTCCAACTGGTATCAAAGTATTTTCTGTTGCCATAATGTTCACCTTCTATTATCAACAAACTACATTACATGGGCCTCATCGATATCATACTTTATTCAATACAACAAGAAACAGAACCAATCAAAAAGGGAGAACAAAAAATAGAGAAGGTCAATGATCTACTTATATGAAACAGAAAGCTGCATGCTCCACACAAAACCTACTTGATCCTCATTGCCCAGTGTTGTTTAACAGAACACGTAAGAAGCAACAAAACATAATGCAAGTGAAGATTCTCTAGTTAAATGCTGAGTCGAAGAAGTACTTCATTGTATTACTGTACCACAAGGAGTAAGTACTACTTTACCTTTCAATTACTTGTACGCACTTAAGCCGTATGCGAACTTATTTCCTTGCACTACATTCCATTTAATAAGTAACCATTGGGTTCTACTTGTCCTCGTTCTGAGTGAAAACACAGTCTACATTTTTAACTCTATAGGATCGATATACACTAAACTAGCAATCTACTAAAAATTCACCCCAATTTGGACTCAAATAATTGCTTCGTATTCAACAAAACAGAGTTAGATGCGTTCGGTAAATCGCGAACTCCCGAAGATCCAACCGTCGGATTGACCTAAAATTTGAACAGAAGAAACTAGATTCCAATACGAATCTAATAAAAAAGGAATCAGACCTATGGATCAAAAGTTATGAACCCCAAAAGCATGCTGTAATAGATTTTGACGAGAATTGATTGAACCCTAATTTCGTGATTAATCAAAATCTACAAAAGATTTACCAACGAAACTTTGAGAAACACTAAGTTGATGCCCTAGGAAGGTTTTAGATGGATCAAATCAAGATTAAACTTGTTGAATCAAGAGAGACAATGAATCAATCTATAAAAACCAAAACCAGGCAATCAAAATGGAAATTACTGTAGCAAACATCTCCTATGAACACTAACCGCAGTAATCACTGTAGCAGCACCGAAAACTTTCTCGATCGGTTGCTCGATCGGCTGGCTGAAGAAGTTGATTTTTATTTCTTTTTGTCTAGTCTGGTTACAGTACTCCAAACAAAAGAGTACAAACCTTAATGCCTAGCTCTCTCACGTAAACAGGAGACATCCCTCTCCTATTTATAATGAGTAACAGTTCGCATGCATGTCCACCTGGCCCAACACAGCCCAATACATGCAAACTACCCAATATTCACATTTGCACGCGTACAGTCCACCTGTCGCACTCACGTGACTAACCAGCTTCCATATGCATCGTTCTCTAGCCCGAACGTCCCGTATGACATCCTTGACCAACAAGACCTCGATTCCTCCCTGAACCTAGTCTCGAACCTCAGTTCATCCACAAACCTAGTTCCAGTCCCGTCATCGACCACATTCGCCCTTGAGCAACACCTGCACATGAACAAACAAGAAACAAATCCGAGCACAAGTCCATGACTTGACTCAAGATCAATCCATGCAACCACTCACATGAGCGCATTGCATCAAGCAAAACCATTACCATGCCATCACAAGCATATCAAATAATCATTTGAAACAGCACATGCACAAGCACCACACATGCCATGAGCACAACCACTTTGTAATGCCAATTTCATCACTAAGCCATTTTTTCAGCACATGATTTCACAAACTCGATCAAGAAGAGATCGATGGCCTACGCGATGAAGCCTCCTTTGCAGAAGTAAGTACATTACTATAACCTAACACTTTCTAAATTTAACTACGTCTATTTTTTGACTCAATGGTATCTCTCGAATGTATGTAGGGGTTTCTCGGATTACGTCAATGAAGGAGGGTCACACGATGACAAAAAGGGCAAGACGCTGGTGTATAAGTGATTTAAGGTACAAGTGCCTAGCATATATACGATTAATTTTTTCTGACATCTAATCTTTGTGTGTTAATTTCTTTTTCTCTCTTCACAGTGCCATCAACAGGGCAGCGATGACCTGTGCAGCTTCTATGTCATGCAGCACATGCTGATCATGGTCGACGGCTCACACATTTTCCCTAAGGTATATATGTTCATGCATAACAATATACTTAGCCTTTTTACATACAAATTTTGAAACTTAAAGTACTACACTCATTTTTGTTTTGCAAAAGATCAATATCCCCCAGAAGATCTTAGACAGCAAAGCACTCAACAATTTACGAGACCACTTATGCCAGTGGTACTGGTTAGAAGTTATATCGGAAGACGGTAGGTTTAGAGATCCTAAAGCGTCCTACTAGTCAATATGTAAACAATATTAATTATATATGTCAATGTGATATATATATGCATGTGTACTCATTGTTAAATATGTTTGTGTTGTATATTATGAACGAATGTGGTATATGTGTTGTAATTAAAGTGTTTGTATTCTGTGAATGTAATATGTGTATTCTGTGTTCTGTACTATGAATGTGATATATATGCATACTATTAATCTGTGCTATTTTGAAGAATATGCAAAAATGGCACACCCCTATGAGGTTCATCAGAATCGGTTCTTAGGTGGAACCGATTCTGATGACACCTCAATAGAATCAGTTCTTTCAAGGAATTGATTGTGATGATGATACCATCAGAATCGGTTCTTATGTGAAACCAATTCTGATGACCTCGTCATCACAATCGGTTCCTTCAAAGAATCAATTCTGTTGAGGTGTCATCACAATCAGTTTTTCAGGAAATCGATTCTGATGATGGTGTCATCAGAATCGGTTTCTTAAAGGAACCGATTCTGTTGAGCTCTCATCACAATCGGTTTTTTTAAAGGAATCGATTGTGATGATGCGGTCATCAGAATCGATTTTACATAAGAACCGATGCTAATGATTCTTATTAGAATCGGTTCCACTTGAGAACCGATTCTGATGATGGGGTCATCAGAATCGGTTCTCAGTAAGAACCGATTGTGATGAGGCTCTATCACAATCGGGCCAAAACCGACTATGATAGCTCCTCCTCATCACTATCTAAAGACTTTGTATCGCCACTAGAACCGACTGTAATGACAAAAAAGAACCGATTCTAATGTACAATCCTATAGTAGTGCTGTTAGCTGTGGTGCTCTAGAATCCCAATCGTTGATTTTGACCAGACAATTGTGAGAGGTCCCGGAAACCCTAGGGTTAGTGGCCGTGCTATGAGCGCTACGTGGATAGCTCATATTGTGTTGTGTTTCGGGCGTTGAAGGCCAGTCGATTCATGATGCATGAACGGTCGGGATTCCATCTTCCCCACGATGCTGTCGCCATATCGGGGATGAAGTCCGCAACTGCAACGGATTAGGTCTTTGCGTGGAGCACGAAAGCTGAGGTTATAAAAGGACCAGATCATCGCACGAGGAAGCCTATCTCAAGCTACACCTTTTGCCTCAATTTTTGTTGCTTGAGATGCTCTCAAGTCGCCACAAGAGCTCATCGTAGATTGCTGGGTTCTGTCACTGTTCAACCACCGAGATCTCCGCTGTCACTGTGTCTTTGTCAAAGCTGAATCTAGATCCGAGTTTGTCGTGTTAAGGGCTTCCAGTTCTGCGGGTTCTTGTTGCCATTTGGTCGCTGAAACGTCATCGTCGTAGTCATCTTCCTCGAGTTCGGTAAGAAGCCACCGTCCAGCCATAGACGTGAGCTCTTCGGATGAAAACCCTAGGGCCATGGTGATGTGGACGCCACGTGGTTGTAGGCGTGTCAGCTAGCTCAGCTCGTGATGCTAAGTTGTCGTCCGTGTGTCAGCTGCATCGATCTACCACATCAGCAGCCACGTTGGTAGGAGTGGGGCCCGCTTGTCAGTCAGATCATCTCGTGTGCACCGAATCCATGGTGGACCAGATCTAGCCGTGGACATGGTCCATGGACCCAGGCCCACATATTAGCCTCTTTGAGATTTTTTAGGATTATTTTTATTTGGGAAATACGATGCTGATGTCAGCGTGACATCACTAATCAGGTTTTTCAGTATAAAAATAAATTGGGAAATTTGGTATTTTCTATTTTTTGGATTTATCTTTTATTCAAATCTTTTGAGAGTCCGTTCTTCTTCTTACAAGCTCCGATTGAGGCGATTCAAATTTTCAAATATTTGTAAATTTGAGATCTATTTTATGGTGAATTTATTTGATTTTTTAAGCTTGTTTGATCTCTAGTTTGGTATTTATTTGGTGTTTATCTCAATTTGCTTAGACGTCGAAGTGCTCGGAGCGTTCAAGGTGAAGAGTTGATTCAAGAGCAAGGTCTAGAGCAGGAACAAGATTTTTTCTAAGGCAAGTTGTGCTTTGATCATGTTTAAATTACTACATGTTATTTTATGCCTAGAACTATTTTCAACTAATTTGGGATCTAGTTATTCTACCCAATTGGATTATTCCTACCTTGTCATTTGTATGACATGATTATTTGTCACCCTAGGATGGTTCAATATTAGGTGGTTGCTAATAGATACCAATTTGGGTTGGTTAGACCGTGTAGTTGCTTAGCTATGCCACATATAACTCTTGTCTTTTGGAATATCATATCAATCTTGACTAATGGAATATGGAACATATTTATGAAAAACTGTGTCATGTGTTGTCACACAATGATATTGAGTTATTGATGGTATGTGCTGTATGATAATCAACTGGGATGGTAAAATGATTTAGACCGGGGCATGTGGCAAAGGTTGTGAACCGTGGTGGGCCTGTGTGTCATTGGGTTGATATGATGACATGATATATGAGTGGATGTGAGGTAGTTTCTATTAGTGAATTGTTGGAAGTCTTGCCTTAGTCAATTAAGGACTTAACCTTGCAAGCCTTTGAACTGGGCCAAATATGCAACCACATTTCTAGAATGGGACGGACCTAACTAAGTTACCGAGTCTTGACATATGATGCCATAGGTGGGATAACCAAACTTTGTGTGTGGTTAAGGGGAAGTGTGCCGCTATGGACACATTTGTCCAACGGTAAGGCCCGATCCTATTCTTCTCCTTTGTGTGAGGGAAATAATAGTGAGTCCGGCTTATCGGGAAGGTCAATGTTTAGACGAAGTTGTGGATTGGTATACACTAAACTAGCAATCAGAGGGGGGGGGTGAATGATTGTGCAGAAGCTAAAATAAAACTTGTGATGATTTTTGAAACACCCTAATCCGGACTCAAATTGCCTGATTCAGATTCGACAAAACAGAGTAAGACGTGATCACTAAAACGTATATTCCCGGAGATCCAACTGACGGATTGACATGAAATTTGAACTGTAGAAACTAGATTCCAATACGAATCTAAAAAAATCAACATGGTCGGATATGTGGATCAAAAGTTATAGGCCCCAAAAGCTTGCTGAAATAGATTTTGACGAGAATTGACCTAATCCTAATTTCGAGATTAATCAAAATCTACAAAAGATTAGCCAATGAAACTTTCAGGAACTCTAAGTTGATGCCCTAGGAAGGTTTTGGATGGATCAAATCAAGATTAAACTCGTTGAATCAAGAGAGACAATGAATCAATCTATAAGAACCAAAACCGCGCAAGAACGCAATGAACGAACAAAATAGATCGCCGTTGCAAAAACGGATGAACAGTAAATCGTGATCATTGTATCAAAGTACTCTAGCAACACGAAATCAATGTAGCATCACGGTACTGTAGCTATGCGAAGACTCTCGCTCGGTTCGTGCACTCGGGAGGCTGAGGAAATTGGGATTTTTTATTTTCTTTCTCTGTTTGTGTACAGTACTCCAAAATAAAAGTATACAACTCTAAAAATAACTCTCTCACATAAACAGGAGACAGCCCTCTCCTATTTATAATAAGCAACAGTTCGCATGCATGTCCACCTGGTACAACATGGCCCAATACATGCAAACTACCCCAAACGATTACAAGTGCACATGTACGGCTCACATGCCGCTCTCACATGACTAACCAGCCTCCATGTGCACCGTTCTCTAGCCTGAACATCCCGTATGACATCCTCGACCACTAGGACCTCGATTCCTCCCTGAACTTAGTCCTGAACCTCAGTTCCTCCACGGACCTAGTTCCAGTCCCGTCATCGACCACGTTCGCCCTCGAGCAACACCTGCACATGAACAAATAAGAAACAATTCTGAGCACAAGTCCACGACTTGACTCAATATCATTCCATGCAATTACTCACACGAGCATTGCATAAAATCAAACAATCCGCGCAAAAATCGTGATGGCCGGTACTACCGCTCAGTGGCCCGGTAGCACCACTCGCATTGAAAACCAATTTTGAGCTAATTTTTCAACACATTTCGCAAATTCAATTCTAAGCTAATTTTTCAGCACATGATTTCACAGAAGTTTTTGAAAGGTTTTGTTATGATCTTCTAGCCATATGTCGATGGGCACATGAAAGTGCATGTCGTTGTAGTTTGATCATACCATGTGGGTATAGCATATAACCTCTGCCGAGTAAAAATCTATTCGGATAGCCACATTCATGGTATTGGACAATGCTCAAGAATTATAATCAATGGTTAGATTTTATAAAATAAGATTTGGGAAGGGAGGCTTTGCGCCATTGGAAACATTGGAATTGGTTTAGGGCTATGTGCAAAGTTTACATTGAGAAATACCTGAAAGTTACGTATTACTGTTATTTGTTTTACTGTTATTTCAATCTATAAATTGTATTAATTTGTAAATGCTACTTCACTACAAATAACCATATCAGTCATCCATTGGAATAAGCCTTGCATATAGCTATGTTAAAATTGCATTCTCTGCACAACTTGTTGAGTGCTTTATGTACCCACCCTTGCTACAACAAAAATCATCAGTTGAGGGGGAGTCTATATCAGCTTTGGAGGAGTACTAGGAGGAGGCGAACGTCTAGGGTGCAATCCTTGTCAGTTGCTTGTGGTATACTGAGGGGTTTATTTATGTCTTTCTATTTCACTGCAGTTTTAATTTCTTATTTCTAGTTTAGCCCTGTGTGGTATAGTTATGTAAAGTCGACCATAAGGTCAGTCAATAAGTTTATATTTAATAAATAAATTCTTTTATTATGTTTTTGTTGTGTATGATTGCGATATTCGTCTATATTGACATTGTGTGCACTAGCGTGATCCTGGACTAGTGCGATATACACAGAGGGTCCGGATTTGCATATTCGGGTCTCGATACAAAGCAACCATAAAAACCTCACAAAGCGGTTAATGAAAGAAACTTGGCACTTTTAAGACATATACATTAAGATCTATATGAAATGAATGGTGTTTTAACAAAAGGAGGGGAAAAGTATATGGTGACTTTAATTGATGATACTACTAGATTTTGCTATGTATGTTTGCTTAAAGCCAAAGACGATGATTTAGTCTACTTTAAAACTTATAAGGCTGAGGTTGAGAATCAACTAGAAAGAAAGATTAAAAGAGTTAGGTTTGATCATGGTGGAGTGTATTTCTCAAATGATTTCTCCTAGTTTTGTGCTAAGAATGGAATTATCCATGAAAGGACACTTATCTATTCACCCCAATCCAACGGGGTTGCTAAAAGGAAGAACCGCACTTTAATTGACTTGGTTAATGCCATGTTGGATACTGTCGGTATATCTAAGGCATGGTGGGGGAGGTTCTCCTGATTGTATGTCATGTCCTAAACAGAGTTCCTGCTAAGTAGTGAGGTTACTCCCTCTAAAGGATGGAAAGGGAGAAACCCATTACTTTCTTATTTGCGCACTTGGGGGGTGTTTGGCAAAAGTCAATGTACCGATAATCAAAAAGCGCAAACTTAGACCAAAAACTATTGATGTGTTTTTTTGTGTTATGCACATCATAGTATAACCTATAGATTTTTAGTAGTCAAGTCTGAGACATGCGATGTGATTATTGATACAATAATGGAGATTTGGGATGCTACATTATTTGAAAATATATTTTCAATGATGGATACACATAATTCTTCAAGTCAAACAATTGATGTAACTCCTGAACCTATCACTCAAACTGATAATATTGAACAAACACATGAGGAGGATAACAGTGAAATAGCGCCTCGAAGGAGCAAGAGACAAAGGACAGTAAAGTCTTTTGGTGATGATTTCACTTTGTACCTTGTTGATGCAACACCTAAATCCATTCCATAGGCATATGCAGCCCATGATGCAGAGTACGAGAAGGAAGCATACCGTTGTGAAATGGATTCCATTATGGCTAATAGAACTCAAGAAATCACAGATCGTCTATTTGGCTGTAAGCTAGATGGATGTAAGTGGGTGTTCAAGAAGAAGCTTCGGCATGATGGTACTATTAAAAAGTACAATGTTAAGCTTGTGGCAAAGGGCTATATCCAAAAGGAGGGAGATGACTTCTTTGATTCTTACTCATCTATTGCCAGTCAACCACCATCTATGTACTTCTATCTATGGCTGCCTCACATGGTCTAGTCTATCAAATAAATGTAAAGAGAGCTTTCCTTAATGGAGAGCTAGATGAGGAAATCTACAAGGATAAGGCTAATGGATTTGTGATACCTGGACAAGAGAGCAAGGTGTGTAAGTTATTGAAGTCCTTATATGGCCTCAAACAAGCACCTAAGCAGTGGCATGACAAGTTCAATAGAACTTTGACATAGGCCAGTTTTGCTATAAATGAAGCAAAAAAATGTGTATACTATGGCTATGGTTGGGGTAAAAGAGTAATTATGTGTTTGTATGTTGATGACAGACTAATCTTTGGAACTATTATTAATGTGATAAATGATGTGAATTCATTTTTATCCCAAAGTTTTGACATGGAGGATCTGGGAGAAGCTAATATTATTTAAACATTAAAAGCTAATCAAAAGCGAGGATGGGATCACTCTTTTGCAATTCCATTATGTGTAAAAGGTCTTGAACCCCTTTGGCTATATGGATAGCAAGTGTTGAGATCCTCTCTTCTGGAGTGGAATACCAAGAAGGTCTCATGGGCATACTGTACTAGTCCCATTATCAGTGCATATTTACAACATTGTCATCACATCCATACACAATATCAAAAAATACATTAAGGTAACATTGTTTATACAATAAGGCCTTAAAGGCCAAATAAAGTGCAGCGGAAGATATAAAAACTTAACAGTATGCCTTGTCCAAAACATCCCACAGGCAACTGGCAAGGAGTAAACACTAGAAAATCTCGTTGTTATAATCCCCATAACCTGCTGTAAAGTATATATCATCGGGGACTTCGCTTCCTTTACCCGCTGAATCAACAATAAGCAAAGTTGAGAACTTTCGTACTTAGCAAGTCTTGTAGTGTATAACAAATGTATAATAAATACATGCTATATCAAAGGAAGAGGCTATTAAGTTCATTTGCATAAAGTGAAGTTGAAACATGAATATCAAGTAGTAGATTGTAAACAAAATTTGTAAGAGCAATTTGACAGATATCCAAATAGCAAGTATGAATAGCATAAATGTAACAACTCATAGTCCTTCATGATTGTGAGTATCGAACTGTCCCTTGCCATCAATTGGCAAAATATCTGAAACAAGCTTTCCACAAGTTTTTCCAATTTCAACCCTTTTTATAAAAACACAAATTCTAACTAGTGTTAGTGTACTAAGTCTCTCATAACCGCGAGCACAACTTGTGAAAAAAGTTTTACATTCTATAGAGGCATACATCTTTACCCACAAGATATGACCAACTCTTTTTGCCGCTATTTTTTGCGCTTCCTATGGCGCGTGGCCAAGCGGTCATGACATAAACCGTTACATCACCTAGTCCTAACTTTGCACCATCCTAGTGATGACAAACTCTCTGTCAGGACCTAAATATGCAAATCTGGACCCTCTGTGTATTCTGCACTAGTCCAGGATCACGCTAGTGCACAGTCTCAACATAGACGAATATCACAATCATACACAGTGGAAACATAACAAAACACTCATATATTAAATAAGATATAGTTGAACAACCTTAGGGTCAGCCTTACACTTATTAGGCCTCGATGGCTCTAAATCCAAGTAAATAAATAGGAGCGGAACGAAGAACGTCGATGAATCCCATCAACATACCATAGGCATCTGACAAGGTTCAACTCCTAGATAATCGCCTCCTCGTGGAACTCCTCCTTTGAAGGTGTAGACTTCTCCTCAACTGGTGATTTGGTTGGTGCAAGGGGTGAGTACATAAAGCACTGAATAAGTTGTGCACAGAATGCAAGTCTATTATACTACTTGCATGGCTTATTCCAAATGAATTATTGACTTGGTTATTTTCAATAAAGAAGTATTTACAAATAAATAGCATAAATAGATTGAAAAAAATAGTAAAACAAATAATAACAATAATAAATGTTTCAGTTGTTTCTCAAATAAACTGACTCACATCCTTAGATCAATTTCCATATTTCCATAGGCACACCGCCTCTATTCCCAAGTTTTATTTCAAAATCTAACCCTTGACTATAATTCCCTAGTAGTGCTCAATACCGCGAGCAGGCTATCTGAATAGATTTTACATTCTGCAGAGGTTATATGCTTTACCCACACGACATGATCGTCTCTTGTTGCCAAGTTATGAACACACTTACTTTGCTGTGTTGGTAGAGAGATCATGACAAAACCTTTACAAAGCTTCGTCTTAACCCAGTACTAGCCACTAAGGTTTCAACACTGATGCGACTGGTTACCACACTCAGGGGGCCCCTTCGCGCCATGTTTACCCATATAGTCGAGACTAACACCACCACTGGTAGTACCAAAGCTGAGACATTGCAAATTAATTAGCTAGGTCCATCCCATTCCAAACATATGGTTTCATGTTTAACTCAGGTCAAATGCTTGCAAAGTTAAGTCCTTAATTGACCGAGGCAAGTCTTCCAGAAAACCCACAATAACCATTATCCCATACCATCACCTTCCATTCATGTTCCCATCAAAATAACAATTCAACCGCCCAATGCCAAACTGGCCCGCCATAGTTCACAACTCTTGCCACATGCCCTAGTCTAAATCATTTTGCCACCCCAGTTGATTACCATGCACCATGTGCCATCAACATCAACAATATTGTGTGACAACACCTGACACACCTTTTCATAAACATGTTCCGTATTCCATTAATCAGTATTAATTTTGTACTTCCAAAATGATATCACTAACCCGTTGCAGGGCTAAGCACACAAGCACGTTCTAACCATCCCATGTTGGCAATTAATACCTACCAAGTAGTAATAAACCATTCTAGGGTGACAAAAGAATCATGGTATACAAATGATAAGGTGGACTTAAGTTCAATTAGGTTGAATAACTAATCCAAATTTAATTGAAACAGTTATACTTTGAATTAGCATGCAATAGTTTAAAACAATATATGGCTCAACATGGTCAAAGCACAACTTGCCTTCAAAACGCTCTTCCTCTTGCTCTGGACCTTGTTCTTGAGTTGGCTCCTCACTCACAAACACTTTTGGCACTTCGAAGTACTCACCCTTGTTGAGTGCATTCTGTACATAACTTGTTGAGTGCTTTAAGTACTCACTCTTGCCAACAATAAAATCACCAGTTGAGGAAGAATCTACACCAACTATGAAGGAGAAGTACCAGGAAGAGATGAATATTTAGGGTGCGAACCTTTTAGTTGCCTGTGGTATACTGAGGGGTTTATCTATATTTTTATTCCGATGCAGTTTAATCTAATATACTTATTTTAGCCTTGTGAGACATATTCATGTAAGTTCGACCATAAGGTCTTTCAATAAGTATTAATTAATGAATGAAGTTTTTCATTATGTTTTCGCTATGTATGATTGTGATATTCATCTATATTGAGCCTATGTGCACTAGCGTGATCCTTGATTAGTGCAACATACATAGAGAGTCCGGATTTGCATATTCAGGTCCCAACGGAGGTGGTATCAGAGCCATACTGACTGTAGGTCTTGACCTTAGATAGTCGGGTCGTCTCTTTAGGTCCTTAAAAAATTATTTTCTAAAAGAAAGACTTAACCTAAAAGAATAATAAGTTCTTAACTTACATTATTCTTCTATTCTTATCCTTTGCTGGATTGAGTTAAATCTTACCTGACCTGTCTCGAATAGAAAACGATGTACCACACCTTAGGAGGAAACATTGAGTGCCTATTCTCAACCCTGAAGATCATGAAGAAAGGGATTGTCAAGCTCTAGGAAGAATGGATCGATGAATTATTTCAGAAGCTAGAAGACCTAGTGCTTTGAGTACCCGGTTGAGACTCATGTGTGGGAGTCGCGTCTGCTTAGGATAGGATTGTCGCCCATGTAGGCAGTAGTTTTATGTTCTTAGGTTGAATTGGTTCTTTCATGATTGTTGAGTGTATAGTATGTGTTGCATAAATCTTAAGCTTATGTAAGAACCATACTAAGTTATTAATATTGATTGCTTAAGTTCTTGGGTTAAACCTATCCCACGTGCATTAGGATCCTTACTTCTTACCTATGCTACTTCCCTCTCCCCTAATCCTTGTGAAGTGATCAAGCAGATAGTTTTGACCCGTAGAAACATCGGAGTCAGTGGAAGAGGTAATCAACTCAATGAGAGTCTCAATGATGGATTAGCTTCCCAATCGCCACTACAGATGGATATGTAGAGTTTTGGAGCTTTTTTGGCTGTTTAGACTCAGTTGATGCATGCAATGATGAAGCAAATGAAAAATATGACCAATCAATCTAATGTCAATAAAGCATCTTGGCTTGTTATTAATGATCCCTGCTCCTACTCAAAGTTATCAGAATTCGTAAGGACTCGTCTGCTGACTTTTTCTAGAAATGTTTCACCTCCAGAAGCGGATTATTAGCTTAAGATCATTGAGAAGAAGTTACTCATTGCTCAATGTAAAGGTGATGAGAAGGTCCTGTATGCTTCTTATATCTTAGAGGGAATTGTTGCTGAATGGTGGAAGAAATTTTGTGCTGCCCATGAAGTCCTGCAGAATATCTCTTGGAATGAGTTTGATGCTGCTTTTCGTCATCTCTTTACTCCACCAGATGATAGTGTTCTCATAGTGAATTCAGAAAAGAATGCTATCCCTGCACCCAATGCCATATCTAGGCATTGTTCTTTGAAGTGCTATCAACCAAACAAGTTAGAAGATCGTGCGTGCATTCGCCGTGGAGAAATAGGACATACCGTTGATGAATTCAGAAAAGAATGCTACCCCTGCACCCAATGCCATATCTAGGCATTGTTCTTTGAAGTGCTATCAACCAAACAAGTTAGAAGATCGTGCGTGCATTCGCTGTGGAGAAATAGGACATACCGCTGATGAGCATGCGTTCAATTGCCCAGCTGTGAAGGAAACCATTCTCTTGGAGAGTGTCTTATGAGCAAAATCACATGTTACCTTTGTGAAGGTTGAGATTATTGCCCAGCTCAATGTCCCTTGGATCCGATAGTTCCTACTATGACCCAGCATCCGTAAGAGAATCTCTAAGCTGTAGTTGCTCAAGAACCATCAAAAGGATGTGGAATACCATATGTATATACCAAGTCGTTTGAAGAGCTAAAGACGCACACTTTGATCTTGTCAGCCTTCATCAGGAAAGCAGTAAGTGGCCATCACCAACAGCATATTTCTTATGTGATGAATCATTGGGCTAGAGATTGCCCTATGAAACGACAAACCACGATTCACAAAGAGGACAATGTTGAGCATACAATTACACCCAACGAAGCACAACAAGGGATACGTGTGTGCTACATATGTCGTGAGAAAGGTCATTATTCTAATCAATGCCCATAGAGAAGACGAGCATCTCCTGTAGCCGTGGTCATTCTAGAAGTTACCTCAGTCAAGTACATAATGCCAAGAGTGAGTGGTGAAGTTACGAGAGCCGCTTGCTCAGAAAATCAGTTGAAGAAGAGATGTTTGAACAAAGACACTACCCCAGTCAACAATGCTCAAGGAGGAAGTTTGCCCCTTAAACTTTGCTATACCTATCATAAGCCCAGGCATTTTGCGAACAATTACCCTTAGAAGAATGCGATCACGCCAGTTCATTCCAATCTCAACTCCATCCCTGTCAAAACTTCAGCGCCAACGCTAAATCGAGGAAGTCTAGAACAATGATTTTACTCTGTGCAATGTCATAACTCTACTTGTAAAGGAAAGTGATTAGTGATTAATTCCATGTAAAGATTTCCTTGTTTAAAGTAATAAAGTAAAGATGGTTGATATGCTGGTATGTGAAGCTTTGGAACAAAAACATTAATGGTAAATAAAGGGTAGATGTTTCTCTAAGTATTCACCTATGTTGATGGTTTGCGTGACAATAATATGTACGTGATGATGGTTAGTTTAATGGTATTCAGCGAGAAGGTTGCCAGCCTAGAAGATTTGTCGTCAAAAAGTACCCTGATATTGTTCGATCTAACCTAGATTGTCTAGATTACGTTGCTTATTGATGGAGTAGAGTTCCAAGTGAATCGTATTGTGTTGGGTACTCAGACCCTATATGTTATCCTTAGAATGGATTGGTTGTCCAAACATAAGGTTGTTTTGGATTGTGGACGAAAAGTTGTATCAATTGAAAGCCCTAAAGGTGGCAAAAGGGAAGTTTCAAGTGACTGCAGTTTGTTATGGTCAGCTGATGGTCAATAGTGTAGAAGCTATCATCTTGGAAGATGTGCTAGTTGTTAGAGAATTCCTGGATGTGTTTCCCTAGGATTTTTTTGGTATGCCGTCAGATCAAGAGATCAAGTTTGTTATTGAGTTAGTGCGTGGTACTGCACCAATAGCAAAAAGACTATATCGAATGCCTACTAATGAGTTGGTAGAGATGAATAAGCATAACGAGGAGCTACTAGAGAGGTTGTTATGAGACCTAGTTTGTCACCAGGGGAGCTCTTGTTTTGGTTGTTAGGAAGAAAGATGGAAGTTTAAGGATGTGTATTGATTATCGTGCACTTAACAAAGTGATGATTAAGAATAAGAGTGCACTACCTAGGATCGATGATTTATTTGATCAGTTGAGAGGAGCTGGAGTTTTCTCCAAGATAGATCTTCGGTCAGGTTACTATCAGTTGAAGATTCGTGCGGAGGATGTTCCTAAGACTGCGCTCTCTACGTGATATGGACACTATGAGTTTATAGTCATGTCTTTTGGATTGACCAATGCTCCTGCATATTTTATGAACATAATGAATAAAGTTTTCATGGAATATTTGGACAAGTTTGATGTTGTGTTCATTGATGACATTCTTGTTTACTCCACGACAAGAGAAGAGCATGCAGAACACTTGGGATTAGGCCTTGAGAAGCTACGAGAGCAACAATTGTACGCTAAGTTTAGCAAGTGTGACTTTTGGAAAGAGAAGGTTGAATTTATTAGCCATGTGATGACTACCAAAGGAGTTGCTGTTGACCCAAGCAAAGTAGAAGCAATGTTGCATTGGGAACAATCGAAGTCTGTCAGCCAGATTCGTAGTTTTCTGGGAATGGCGGGATACTACCATCGATTTATCGAAGGATTCTCAACGTTTGCTAGGCCTCTTATGGAACTATACAATAAGGAGAAGAAGTTTGCATGGATACCGGAGTGCGAAAAGAGTTTTCAAGAATTGAAGAAGCAACTGATGACAACACCAGTGTTAGTGTTGCCAGATGTTCAGAATAGCTTTGATATCTACTTTGATGCTTCCAGACAAGGACTTGGATGTGTATTGATGCAGAATGGCAAGATAGTTGCATATGCATCAAGGAAATTGAGGCCACATGAGGAGAATTATCCAACGCATGGTTTGGAGTTAGCTGTCGTAGTGCATGGTTTGAAGTTGTGACATCATTAACTCATTGGAAATATATGTGAGATATATACGGACCACAAGAGTCTGAAGTGTATATTTACCCAATCGGATCTCAAAATGAGACAAAGGGATGGTTGGAATTGATAAAGGATTATAATGTTGGAATCTACTATCATCCTGGTAAAGCTAATATGGTAGTAGATTCTTTGAGTCGTAAGGGCCATAGTGCCACATATACTAGTGTCAAATGATCAGCCAGAGTTATGCAAGGAATTTCAGAAATTGAAACTGCAAGTTGTTCCACAAGGATTTCCACCTACTTTGGAAGTGAAGCCAACTCTAGAAGATCAGATCAGAGACGATCAAAAGGATGATGAAGAGATCAAAAAAATCAAGTTTAAGAAGGATGAAGGCTTAGCCGAAGATTTTACTTTGGATGATCAAGGTACTATGTGGTTTAAAGGTCAAATTTGTGCACCGAATAAAAAGGAGCTTAAACAGTTGATTATGGAGGAAGCTCATGATTCCAAATATTCGATTCATCTAGGAAGTGCTAAGATGTATCAAAATCTTAAAGAAAAGTTTTGGTGGCCTAACATGAAGTGTGAAATTGCTGAGCACGTTGCTCTATGTGATTTGTGCTAGAGAGTAAAGGCAATGCACCAAAGACCCGCAGGATTATTGCAATCATTAAAGGTTCCAGAATGGAAGTGGAAGGAAATTGGTATGGATTTCATTACTGGTTTTCCTAGAACTCAGAAGGGATATGATTCCATATGGGTCATCGTTGATCATTTTGCCAAGGTCGCTCACTTCATACCTATCAAGACTACTTATTCAGGAGATCGCTTAGCAGAATTGTATATGTCAAGGATTGTGTGTTTGCATGAAGTACCTTAGAAGATAGTGTCACATGGAGGTACCCAATTTTCCTCGAGGTTTTGGGGTAAGCTGCTGACGAATACTTATAACAGGGGTACCCCAACGGCCCAAGGTGACCAACCGGCGGCCTCAAGCACAGCTCAAAGCCCAACAGCCGCTTCGACCCACTCACCGATCAAGCACCTAAGGCCACGGGGACTTCCTTCCCGACCGATCGAGGGAATGTCTCCGACCGAGCTAAGCTCCCGACCTCCTCGTGAGACGGCCCCGGCTCCGACCAAGCGAGGCTCCCACCCTCGCAGTCGAATCCCGACCGATCGTGCCAAGACCACCTCGCCAAGGGCCGCGTGTCGAAGCCTCCGCGGACAACCGCCACGCACCCCCTAACGGGTCAATCAAAGTGACTATACAAGGGCGGTGGCTCCTTCCCAAAGGGTTTAAATGATCGATCAAGTCATGCTCCCGATCTCATCACCGGTCGCATCAAGATGCGAGACACGCCTCTCCCGAGGCAACACCCACGACAGCGCAGAACGCCAACACCGTAAGGTTCGCAGAGGGCGTGTACGCCGCTTCGGGAAATACCTAACCGCCCGACCGACTAAGCTATCGACCCAGCATGGGCAAGACCGCGGCGATGATCGGTCGTGAGCGAACGGCGACCGAAGCTCCTAGTGTAGGTCGCCTCGCCCTCTCCCAATTATCGATGTAACTCCGCCTTCCTTTCGTATAAAAGGAGGCGGAACTCCTTAGAAAGGGAAGAGAGCGCGTCAAACCCATCTCGCTAAGTCATTGGCACTCTCGCTTGTAAACTTTGTGCGATCATCTCAGATCAAGAGAATACAACACCACCACACGAACTGGAGTAGGGATCTTCGGCCCGAACCAGTATACATCTTGGACTTCCGAGTCTAACCATTCAGGGAGTGGAACGCGCGACCCCTTAGACTTACAAATTTACTTGCCGGTGCTCGAAACGCCGACAGCTGCATAAAGCAATGGGAACCCGCTTGAATTTCAATACAATGTATTATCCACAGACAGATAGTTAGACTAAGAGAGTTAATCAGATTCTAGAGGATATGCTGAGAGCTTGTGCATTAGCTTATGCTACTTCATGGGACAAAAGTTTATCGTATGCAGAATTTAGTTATAACAATAGCTATCAAGCTATTTTGCAAATGTCACCATTTGAAGCATTATATGGTCGTCCCTGCCATACTCGGTTGAATGGGAATAAGACGAGAGAGCGTTTGGTATTTGGGTCTGACATTCTCAAGGAAGCCAGAGAGCAAATTGCTATGATCAAAGAAAGGTTTAAAGTAGCTCAATCAAGATAGAAAAGCTACATTGATAATCGTCATCGTGAATTGAGCTTTAAGCCAGATGATTATGTGTATCTCAAAGTTACCCCTCTTAAAGGTGTTAAACGGTTTCACGCCAAAGGAAAGTTTGTGCCAAGATATGATGGTCCATTCAAAATCTTGATCTGTCGAGGAGAGGTTGCCTATCAGTTAGAGCTGTCATAGTAGCCGGCAGGAGTGCATGATGTGTTCCATGTGTCACAGCTTAAGAAGTGCCTTAGAGTGCCAGCAGAGCAGACACCGTTAAAAGCAACTGAGCTACAGGAAGGTTTGACTTATAAGGAGTAGCCGATCAAGATTTTGGATGTGATGGAGTGTAAGACTAGGAACAAGTCAATTTGCTTTTGCAGGGTGCAATGGAGCAATAACTCAAAAAGTGAAGCTACTTGGGAGCATAAAGAGGATTTGAAGTCATAATTTCCTAAACTATTCTCTAGATAGCCCTCATTCTCGGGGTTAAGATTTCGTTAAGGGGGAAGTTTGTAACATCCCAATTTTTTATTTTTATTTAATGTATTATTTGAGCATTTTATGATTTTTCTGAATTTATTGGATTTTATTTGAATTTACTTCAAATTAAGTATATTGGCATTTTGTGAAAACTAAATAATTATAGACAAAATTAAAATAAAGTGTAATAAAAATATTTTATTTGGGTTCTAAAGGTCTTAAAATATTTTTGAGATTTTTCTTGGATTTTTCCTGGTATTTTTAATGCCTTAAACGAATTAATTGAATTATATGAATTAAATTTAAGCAAAAAACCTTTAAAATCCTTAAACAATGCTGGGCGGAAAAGCCCAGTACTGTGCATGCGAAATGGTCCGGTCTGGCCTGCTTCTCGGCCGTCTTCTAGAAGCTCTTATCGTGGCTGTCGATCTTGCATTGGACGGTCGGATAGGTTGGGGAAACCCTAATGGGTATTTGCCGTTGGATCGAGAGTGTACGCGTTAGATCGGTCGTGTCTGCTTGGATCTGACACGATTTGAGCCATCGAATTGTATGCGTGTGTGGCTAGGATCATCTGTGTTCATTTCATTCCCGATCGTCGGATGTCGCCACATATACGGGTGTGATTCCTTTGTCTTCGCGCAGCCGACATGAACTCGGTTGCCGCAGTTGTCATGGTGTGGATCTCTTTCGTCGTATGGAGCATGGACACTGGGGCTTTATAAGCCACTTGATCTTCCGATTCAAGCACTCCAAGGTTCACCACATCTTTTTGTCCGTGCAAAGCTGCTCGAGGCGTTGACATTTCATCTGCTTCGATCTGTGTCACCGACGGGTTCCCCCGGATTTGAGCCTGGATTTGGTTTCTTTGCGCCAAGCTCCTACGGATCTGTAAGGTCTTGATGCTTCTTTGCTGTTACTCCACCGCGTGCCGCGATGTCTTCCTTGGGCCTGGCATCGCGCCGCCGTAGCCATGGCCGGTTCTTCGCATCCTTCTTCGTTGCTGTCCAACGGTCATATCACCCGCGAATGGTTAGAGACGTGCCACGTAACTGTGCTCTGCGTTGTAGATTGAATAGATCTCGTTCGTCGGATTTCGCTTGACCGGCTGAGATCTTGATAGCTGGCACAAGTCGGGGTAACCACATTGCGGGAATAGCATCATGTGTGGAGACTGAGTCGCCATGCGTTGGGTCCACGGTGGACTGGGTCCATGGACCGATGCCACTTGTCGACAGTGGATTGGCCCAATTTGGTGATGACGTCAGCATGACGCAATAATCGAGATTTTCAGTTTAAAAATAATTCGGTTTATTATTGATTTCCCAATTTTCTGATTTTTATGATTTTTGAATCTTTCGAAAGCCCGTTCTCCCTCATATGAGCTCCGATTGAGGCAATTCAAATTTCTAAAAAAATAAAATTGAGATCTATTTAATGATGAATTTTATTTTATTTTTAGAATTTTTTCTCTCTGTTTTATTTTTTGTTTGGTGTTCTCTCTCGTTACGCATAGACGTTGAAGTGTTCGGAGCATCCGAGGAAGATCCATTGACTCAAGAGCAGGTTCCAGAGTAAGAACAAGACATTTTCCAAGGCAAGTTGTGCTTTGATCATGTTGAACCCAGTTTATAAAATTGCTATGTTGTTTTATCTTATGCATGCTATTTTATGTGTATAACTGTTTCAAATTAAATTGGGATCTAGCTAATCTGTCCAATTGAACTATACCCTACCTTATCATTTGTATGCCATGATTCGTTGTCACCCTAGATTGGTTCATTACTAGTTGGTTAATATTAAAATTAGCATGGGTTGGTTAGACCATGTTAGTTTGCTTAGCCATGCTACATACATCACAGGTCTTATGAAATATCGAAATTTAATCTTGACTAATAGAATATGGAACATGATTATGAATTGGTGTGTCAGGTGTTGTCACATAATGATGTTGAGTTGTAGTGATGAGGGATGTCATGCAACGAAGTTGACTTGTTGATGTCCAAGGTGGGCCGAAGGGCAAAGGGTTTGTAGAAGTCTTGCCATAGTCATCTTAAGGACTTAACCTTGCAAGCCTTTGACCTGAGTCAAATATGCAACCACATGTTTGGAATGGGATAGCCTAGCTGATTAATTAGAATGTTTTAGCTTTGGTACTACCAGTGGTAGTGTGAATCTCGGGTTTACGGATCAACTCACATGGTGCAAGAGGGGGCCCTGTTGTGGCAGTTTAACCGTTCAGTGTTGAAACCTCAGCGGGTAGTACTAGGTTAAGACAATGCTTTGTAAAGGCATTATCATGATATCTCTGTGTCACACCAAAGGAAGTGTGATAGTAATGTTTTCACAAACAGATGTTCATGTTATATGGGTAAAGCGCATAACCTCTGCTCGGGAATTACAGCCAAGGGTTAGACTTTGTAAAATGAAAACTTGGATGGGAAGGTTGGATGCTGTTGGGAAGTTGAAATATAAGTTAGGGCTGGATGCCATGTTTAATTGAAAAAATGCTGAAAGTTATTGTTTACTGTTATTTGTTTTACTGTCTTTTCAATCCACTTATTATATTCATTTATAAATATTGTTTTACTGCAAAATAACTATGTTAGCCATTCTGTTGGAATAAGCCATGCATATAGTTATGTTAGAACTGCATTTTGTGCATAACTTGTTGAGTGCTTTAAGTACTCACCCTTGCCAACAATAAAATCACCAGTTGAGGAAGAATCTACACCAGCTATAAAGGAGAAGTACTAGGAAGAGACGAATATTTAGGGTGCGAGCCTTATCAGTTGCATATGGTATACTGAGGGGTTTATCTACGTTTTCATTCCGTTGCAGTTTAATCTGATATTCTTAGTTTAGCCTTGTGAGGCATATTCGTGTAAGTTTGACCATAAGGTCTTTCAACAGGTATTAATTAATGAATGAAGTCTTTCATTATGTTTCCACTATGTATGATTGTGATATTCATCTATGTTGAGCATGTGTGCATTACCATGATCCTGGACTAGTGCGATATATATAGAGGGTCCGGATTTGCATATTCGGGTCCCAACAATAGGAGGGATTTTTACCTTGAGCAGTACGACACCCGTCGTAGGCCACTTGATGAATGACATCCGTGCTTGCCCGAGAGTGGCGATATCTTTGTTTGGCGGGAACACAGCACATGAGACAGGAAGTCAACGTGGACATAGTTCACCTAAACCCTCATGTAGCCCTTCCCCAAAGTGTCACTATACACCATGTCAGTCTCCTTACATAGAAATGTAACCCCGTGTCCAGCCTCAACGGGAAATTCATCTTCAAGCACAACGAGCTGGCACTTGGCAGGTGCATGCAGAAAGTGCACAACTTGATTAGGAATATTGTTTAGCTTACTCTCATACTTTTAAGTCAGAAATAGTTATTACCTTCAACTGGGGACCGGATTTATCATTTCTGGAAGCGCAGCTATTAGGGCGGTGCACCAGCCCTTCTACGACTGGCGAGACCATCTAACTCTAACTATCAGAGATCATCGCCATCATCTCAACCTTCAGGCGCTTCTCACGTGCCACCATCTGGGCCTCACATGCCATCATCTCCTCCTGTAGCTTGGCTTGAGGTGTTGCTCACGTGCTTGCCATGATTTTTCTCTGGCACTAACAATGTCCTTCTCGACTTGGAAGAAGGACCGCTTTGTATGCCTGCACCTGCAGCATGCACCCGCCCCTTATGGTTGGGATTCCCAATCGCTGAAGATAGGATGTCCTATGACCCTTGGCTCTAAAAGGTTCCCTGCAATTTCTATTGGCTTACTTCCTCCTACAAGAAGCGAATATAAATTAGTGCTAAACTACAATGGGAAGGGTTAACTGTAATGTAGTAAGTTATATAGATGTCTTACGATGGTGGAGATGATCTGCGTAGTCACGGGGTTTAGAACTACAAGCTGACCTTCAGGGGGTTATCTTTTTCATCGCTAAAACCTAGTCGCATGCCTGCTCCTCACATATCTTGGAGTAAGGCATCGCCATCCCGGAGAGGGCACACTCCTCGGCTAGTCACACCCACTCTTGCCTTCTTCCCTTCATAGCCAGCGGAACCGAGGTGGTGCGCGTGTGTGTTGTGCCTTTGGATAGCGATTTTCTTCTCTCTTAGATCCTGCGCCTAGGGAACTCTTCATCCTTTGGAACTCCTCCCAAACATCGGGAGTCATGAATAGATACTTATCGAAGGGAGTACGGCATTTCAACACGTACTTAGTCGTCATGATAACCCTAAAGTGCCTCAAAGACACACCCATTCTCTTCACGGCGTACAACCTTGCTTTGCTTTCATATTCCTCTGGTATAATCCATTTCCCCTATCATTGCAACATCAAAAAGGGTTAGAGCATTTCACAATTAGGTCACAGGTTGAGAGAGAAGAATTACTATGTTACCTTAACTTTGTTCCACAACTGATCCTTTTTCTTGGCACTGACATCTTACCTCCAATCCAAAACTGTGATCGATACTCTCTCCCTCACCAATTGGCCAAGAAAAGATCGTTACCCCACCTTACACTTGGGAGGACACATGCAAACCTCTGTGGCATCAAACTGGAGAACCTACGGTGTTCTTTCTGTGACCCCTTTATTTGGTCCTCGGGCCTTTCTCACCTTACTCGACCCCTCAGCATCACCTTCTATTCAATCGGGTAATGAGCCGGTGCTCTCTCTTTGCGGCATTATAAAAACTAAAATTGGAGGTCACATACATACTGGAAATTAAGATCATACAATCTACTCAAGGTAGAAATTTCCATAATTGCAAAAGCTACAATCTACTCAAGCTACTCAAATATAGAGACTACAACCAACTCAATCATTCATTGGAAATTAAGATCATTTCACTGTTCAAATGATCAAAATTCAGATTGTGTACTATTCAACCAAGCAAATGAACACCAAACTAGGTACTGAAGATAATAATCAACCTGGTCAATATTAAGATATAATCAAATGAACATCAAACTAGGTATTGAAGATAATGATCAAGCTCAAAGACGGTGAAGCACAACCAATACTTTCTAGCATCAATAGGCAACAATACTTGCCATGGGGAGGACGCTGGGTGGAGGACGACGGGGGCAGAGGAGGAGGAGGACGTCGAGGAGGAGGAGGCCAGGGGTGGAGGAGGTCACCGAGGAGGAGGGGGTCGCTGAGGATGTACGGGAGGATAGGGTTTGAGATGTGAGTGGGTGAGAAGGTGAAGAGGTGGGAGGGTGAAATTTTATAGGGGTCCTCTCTATCAGTTCCACGCTCAGAACCGATAGAGAGGTACCCCTATCTCTATTGGTTCCGAGCATTGAACCGATAGAGATTCATCTATTATCTCTATCGATTCTATGACCAAAACTAACAGAGATAATTAGTACATCCCTATTGGTTTCGAGCGTTGAACCGATAGAGATGAATATATTATCTCTGTCGGTTTCACGCTTAGAATCGATAGAGATGCACTAGTTATCGCTATCGGTTTCGAGCATGAATCGATAGAGATAAGATATACATCTCTATCGGTTCAACACTTTGAACCAATAGAGATCATACTTCTCTATTAGTTCTGAGCATGGAACCGGTAGAAATAAATACACACTGTTTTCCTGGAACAGCACCAGATATAGAAAACAAACATACCTAAGGAGTATATATATATTATCTCTTTATTTACAATACACGCATATAATTTGTTCCATATATGTCGTCGTCACCGATAAGACATGCTCCATTTGCAAACAGAGGTATTTCATTGAATTGGCTGCACTCTTCTTCATCTGTGATATTTTCAACTCCAACGATCTGCCTCTTGCCATGAAGGATGATGTGCAACCTCGGATTGGCCAGATCATGCATGTAGAAGACTTGAGTCGCTTCCTTCACAAGGACGAAAAGTTCCTCTTTGTAGGCGAGTCTATTGAGATCTACAAGAGTAAAACCTATCTTGTCGACTTTCACACCATGTGAAAGTCTCACCCACTTACATTGGAACAATGGAAGTTGTTATATTTTGTAATCAAGCTCATATATTTATTCGATCATCCTGTAGTAGGAGTTCGTTACGGTTAAGGATCCCCTTTTTAAGTGATCAATGGACAAAGCATCTATGCTCACACCACTATTTTGAACTGTACTCTTTGCATCTTGACTTTCAATGTAAAAAGAGTAGCCATTAATATCATACCACTGCTATGTCTGCACATTAAATCTTGGGCTGTCAGCCAACCATTTGACATCCTCACTAACGGAGACCCTCAACCATTCTTTGAACCATTTGAGGAATCTCTCTTTGTTTTCTCACGTGATGGAAAGCTCATCCATATGTGGATTCTCTTCCCGTAATATCAACTTGTGCTACTCGATGTATGGATGAACTTTTGCGCTGTATTGCAAGACTATGAAATGCACTTTATAATACATATAAAACTGGGACTCGTTAGTTTCGACTCAATGGTTCCTTTGCCACCAAGTTTGCCCTCATGATGAGATACAAGAACACCAATTGCTTGTCTTTTACCTATATAGTCTATGCAGAACTCAATAACCTATTCAATCCCATAACCTTCAACAATACTACCCTCAGGTTTCAACCGATTCCTCACATATGCTTTTAATATACCCATGTATCTCTTGAACGGATACATGTAATGTAGGAATGCGGGTCCACATATCTTAATCTCTCTAACAAGGTGAACAACAAGATGGACCATGACATCAAAGAATGATGAGGAAATGCATCTCAAGCTGATATACAGTCTGCATCACCTTACTCTGTAAGTTTTCTAGTACATCAGGATCAATAACCTTACAAGAAATCGCATTGAAGAAATAACATAGCTTTGTGATTGCCAACCTGACATCCTCTAACAGAATATTTCTGATTGTAATAGGGAGCATTTAGGTCATCAAGACATGACAATCGGGGGACTTCATACCATGCAACTTCAAATCATCCAAGGACACAAGTTTCTTAATGTTTGCGGAGCAGCCCGATGAAATTTCAATACCTTGGAGACACTTGCAGAGGTCTTATTTATCCTTTTTGGACAAAGTGTAGCATGTAGCGGGGATGTACGGACCTTATTGATTCTCCTCTGTCACTACAAGCTTGATCCTGATTTTCATGTACACTATGTCATGGCAAGCATTCACACTATCATTGGTCTTTCCAAGTATGTTCACCAGGATGCCAACTAAATATTCGTAAAACATTCTTCTCAATGTGCACGACATCAATACAATGCCGGACATCTAACTCCTTCCAGAATGGTAAGTCCCAAAATATCGACCTCTTCTTCCAAATGATCTTGGGATGAACATAATTATGGCTTTTTCTATATTGAACATCAATATCCTCCACGTGTGAATATACTTGCTTTCCACTCATATGCTGTGGGGCCAAACGAACTTCCCTCTTCCCATCAAATTTGTCATCTATCTTACGGTATTGATGGCATTTAGGTAGAAACCTACGGTGACCCATCTACACAGTTTTATTGGAATTCAGCAGCCACAAACTCTCAATCTCCTCTTCACAAATAGAACATGCTTTGGCTCCCTTCGTATTGTAGCCCGTCAAATTATCAAGGGCCAGAAAATCATTTATGGTGTGAAATATCATAGCCCGTAGGGTGAAATTCTCTCTTTTATATGCATCCCACACCACGATCCTCTCATTCTACAATTTTACCAAATCCTTAATTAATGGTACTAGGTACACATCAATATCATTTCCTTGTTGTTTGGGTCCCGAGATTAGTAACGACATCATGATATACTTTCGCTTCATGCAAAACCAAGGAGGGCGATTGTAGATACACAACAGAACTGGCCAAGTGCTACGACGACTGCTCATATTACCAAACGGATTCATTCCATCGATACTCAATCCAAATCTTATGTTCCTTATCTCAGCACTAAACTCCTCATGTTTCAAATCAATGTTTCTCCATTGAACCGAATCAGCGGGGTCTCTGAACTTGCCATCTTCCTTTCGAGATTTATAATGCCAATGCAACAATTTTACCTCTTTGAGATTTGCAAACAACCACTCCAAACGGGGAATGGTGGGTAAATAGCACAATACCTTGGCTGGTGCCCCTTTGTTTACCTCTTCATTGTCATCGCTTTGGCCCTTATGCTTCTTGTCATTACGCTTCTCCTTTTATTTGTACCAGAGTACACCACAAACTAGACAAACGTGAAATTTCTTATGCGTGCTAGGTACAAGATGCAATCATTCGGATATGCATGTATTCTTTCTATTTCCATTCCCATAGGACATAGTAGCTTCTTCACTTCAAAAATGCTTGTTGTCAACTCGTTTCCCTTAGAAAGCACATCCGATAGAAGAACTAAAAGTGCATTGGAACTTGTATCTGTCCAACAGTGTTTTGCCGTCAGTTTGAATAATGCAAGGACCGAACCCAACTTGGTGTATTCCGCTTTGCAACACAAGAACAATGGTTTGACATCGTCTTCCATCAAGCTTTTAATTTTTTTCAAACTCTATTTCTGCGTAATTTCCCTCCACATTCCGCAACATTTGATCTAAATTGTCCTCCTCAAATATGTCACGCTGCAAATCGTGGTTGGGTTCTAGCATATCTTTGTTCCATACCACAGTGTTAGTACTTGTCTCCCCATGATGGATCCAAAGCGTGTAATTCCTCATGAAGCTATGTCGAATCAAGTGGCCTTCAATTGGAGCTGAGTTATTAAATCTCCTGAGATTTGTGCAATCAAAGCAGACAATATATGAAGTTTACACCCCTCTTGACCATGTCTTTTTAGGCAATTTTTTGAACTCCTTAATACCTATATGAAATTTAACACTCATATGGCTTTTCTAATACATCCATTCTTCACAATCCATCTGCAATTAAACTACGCACTCTAAATTAAGAAAAAAACTGAGCTACAACTAGCTCATATTGAGACATTATTTAATTACCTTTGCAAACTAAAGGACGTGTTTCAACATATATAATTTACTCCCTATACCTTCTTCCCTAGTTACGAGCTTTCAATTCCCTAGTTAGGAGACATACATTTACAATATCAACATTGATATCGAATTACCTAGTGCAAAATTGAAGGAATTCTCACCTTTTCAAGAAAATCACAAATGAGGGCAAATTGAGGGAAATCTCCTTAAGTTGGAGCTTCAACTTTACCCCCTTTAACACCCATCCTTGAGGATATCATAAATTCTCACCCCAATTATTGCTTCCAACCATAGAGTATGTTGTGTTTTTTGGAGCAAACGCGGTTATTTTGAACTCTAGACCAACAACAGAGGAGGGTTCAGCCTGAAGGTTATAACCTACTGGATAGGCACATCAAGGTCAGTTCTAAGATCAGAACTGACCGTGAATATATATTATCACTATCAGTTCAAACATCATAAACCGATCTCATGACCATCCTTATCACTATTGGTTCATATGTAAGAACTGATAGTGATACACATAATATAACTATCGGTTCTGATCTGAGAACCGATAGTGATAACGATGGTCATCACTATCAATTCTGAGGTTAGACCGATAGTGTTGTTTCGCACCATATTTCTCACCCACTTCGAATCATCTATCACTATCAGTTTTTTCTTAAAAAGTTGAGAATCGACCCAGATGAAGAGATAGTGTTGTATCATTCTATAGTAGTACCAACGCTTCACCGCCATCCATGTCGTGCTCCAGTAGTAACTCATCGCCATGTAGTATGAGCTCCAAGCAGTCTCCAATGATGCCATCAAGGCCCACGCCGAGCGTGATGTTGAGGTATGCACCATCACTAAACAAGACACGCAGGGAGGTACATGTTGATGTTCAGGTGCTTGTTGCTTTGCTTTTTTTGGTCCTGCATGGTCTTGAGCAATCTAGCTCCCATCAAAAGAGGAAGAGAGTGAATGAGGAAGGGGAGGTAGAAGGGCAAAAGGGTCTTTTTGTGTGCCACTTGACATAAGAGTCACATGAGGGTGACGGCAGTGTAGGAGAACGGGTAGGCTACTCTAGCATAAATTCAAAATTTTCTACCATGTAACTAAGGAACCACTACAAGTTATAGATCATGGAATTACCACTAGACGCGTAGACCTGTAGCGAAAGTAGAGTCGATGTAGCACATTGGTATGGTTGTAGTCATACTAGCCTCGCACCTCGTCTCCTAGCTCCTCTTGGCTGTGACAGATTACGGATCGTCCTTGTGAACATTATATTTTGTGGATCATCCTAGCATTGAAGCCTGCAGCAATGCCTCCAAGGTATCCACACATACGGGGTAGTAACGCCCGTGTAAGAGTGTTAGCGTCGGCTGCGCAGTTTTGGGCAAAAGAGGTGTGGTTGCTTAGGTTTTGAGAATTCCAAATTCCTATGATGTCTCATAACCCTAAAGCCACCATTCTCTCCCTTTATATAGATGCCCTATAATGGGTCTCTACATTAGAGGCCCATTAAGAACTCAAAGCTCATCAGAATTTGGATCACCATTCGAATTAAGTCCCAACCCTTTAAGCGTGCGATCCTATAGGTTCACGTATTCTTGAACGTGGCCTGAATACTTTTACTCGACCATTAATCAGTAGCGGTCTTTAGCAGGACGTGCTAACTCCAGAGTATGTAAAGATCACATCAGACAAACCTTAACAGTGCTTAGTTATATGCATTTCCCTTTACCTCATAATATCGGTCAAACTCAAGGCGAGTATGTGCCATCCTTGTTTAGTTAGCTTGACCACTCTTTTTCAATTATGTGACTCAGAATCCTCAACTACGGTTAGCACTTTAACTGCGAGTAGCATAGCCATGCATTTTCGGAATCCGACTACACGAGAGGCCTAGATATATCTCTCTAGTTTTATGGAGGAGCAAATCCCATCTTGGTCAACCATGCCTCGTAGCATGCTTCACGACAAACCTAAGAGCCACATTTATAACTACCTAGTAACAGAGTAGCGTTTGGCAACCCCTAAGTAAGTCATTATACATCTCTAGTACATGTGTCAACCTCAAGTCTAAGGATATAGCATACACATTGAATAAGAGACCAACTAAAGACAAGATTACAATGTTCTTGCAGTGCCTCAAGGTGAGTCGATCTAACTCCATATTCTCTAACACGTATCCATATTTTTGGTTTGATATCTCCAGATCCATGACCCATAAAACATGGTCATCAACCAATACATATTCTAGTCTATTCATATGTGTCCTTATATAACTAGGGATCACTTTAGAATGATCATCACAATGTCATCTATACCCCTTTATAATGCACCTAAGCAATTTTTCCTACGTCCACCCTAAATAATGCACCTCATTAGAGATGGCACAATGTTCGTGCACCCAGCAAAACGTCCCCAAAAACTTGCATTCATCAAAATGAACATCTCAGATCTTTCCTCAGTTTTACTCACCCACATTCGATGGCCATTATTTAGTGTGTCTAATCATCCCTGTGACCCACAACAGACCTCCCCCACCTACATATTTGGAAGGAGAGCGAATCAAACAAGGAAATAAATAAGGAGGATCCGCATGCAAGGAAACTAGACTTGAATTTTTTACTAGCCAAAATTGTACATACTACATATTTGGAAGGAGGGTGAATCAAACAAGGAAATAGACAGGGAGGATCCGCATGCAAGGAAACAAGACTTGAATTTTTTATTGTCCTGGCATTGTAATCGTATTTTTTTCCGAATATGACTCTTCTCGAGACTTTTTTACGGATCTAGCCCCATAGAGCCTAATTTCAGCGCACGGAGAGCGCTGAATTTTTGTTTTCATTTTTTATCTAAGGAACCAACGGTCTGTGAGTCTTGCTTAATTTTTTTCAATTTTTTCTCGCGGAACCAACTGCCGGCGAGCACTGTTTAATTTTTATCTTTTTTTCCTTGCGGATCCAGCGGTCGGCGAGCGCAGTTTATTTTTTCATATTTTTACAAATCATCCTCGTGGTCCACAATGCACCTTCCTCACCTCCAAAGATTAACAAGGAAAAGGAAACAAACGTCCCGGAAAAGGAAAGGACCATACATTACGTCTGGGAAAAGGAAACCGGAGATGGGGCAACATGGCCGGAAGAACGCAGTCCGCAATGGTTCCACTGTCGCCATCGGTGGCTTTGCCGACGCGGCGAGGTTCTTTGGTCACGACCTCCACGGCCGTGGTTCGGCAAATTTATAATTTAAATTTTTTGAAAATAATTTTATTAAGTACAAAATAATCAAAAGTTTTTTTGAGAATTTTTCTAGAATTTTTTAACCTAATGTGCTATCTTTTCAAAAATCCTTCTATATTTAAAAAAAATGAAGGCAACTCACCAGTAGCTTCTTCTAGTCTGCACCCAGCACTGAAGAAGCTTCTTCTCTTCCCTCCCTCCATTAAAGCAAGAAAGAAGCTCCAAAACTCCATCAATCCCGCACCAAATCTCCTCTTTCCATCTATGGTGTTAATTTCCCAAATTTCGTGCTCTATTGCCAAAATTTCCTCCCAATCTGATTTGATCCCAAATTATGGTTTCCATAAATATGCTTGTCTTGGGGCTATAAAAGCCGGCGAGCTCTCCTTCACCCCATCGCATTGCGTAAATCCCCAAGTGCTCCCTCTTGTAAAGATCGCCGGATTTTGCAGGTAACCTAAGCCATCACCGTCATCTTTCCCGGCGAAATTCACCGCAACCGTGACTCCTCCTCAGCGCGCGGTGCAGGCAGCGATCTCGCCGCACCAGATCTTGACCCATCACGACCGTGGCCACCCTAGCCTTCTCTCCCCCTTGCGCTGGCCAAGCCCAGCGTCTGTGGAAGCTACAAAAAAAATAATCTAAAATCAAAAAATTCTTTCTCTTTCTTGATTTAAAATATTTTGGAAGCCCGTTTTCGCCCATTCGACCTCCATTTAGTTCCGTTTTTCTTTCTAAATTCATTTAAAATTCTAAATTTCTCTTTTATTATTAAGTGTTGTATTCATACTTATCTTCTCATTTAATTGATAAGCGGGTGTACTGCCGTCGTAGCGTTAGCACAGGCACTATACTAGTATATAGAGTTTCACAAACAAGTCACATACTTGTTAATAAATAATAATGACATATTCAAGAAACAAGATAATAAATCATGAAAATAAGGAAATATAATCATCTCTATGATTACCTCTAGGGCATATCTCCAATAGGCAGTGGCATGAAAGGGCCAAATTAGCAACTCAGTGGCACACATGGATACACATTTGTTTTATAACTAAGATGGGGTAATTTTTAGTGGTATACAAGAAATTTTCTCAAAATATTTATTTTGAAATAATTTTATTTCTGGAAAAGTTCTAACTTCCAACAGATACTATAGGAACACAAGATGGCTTTGAGGTAAACGTTTTGTGCTTAGAGGCATTTTTGCATTTGAGTTGTTTATATAGTACTCGCTAGTATTCAAGATAGGTATTGCATTGGCAAGCCCATATAAATAGTCGAGGCATTGATCCACATCATAGGCCCCATTTAGAACGCGTCAATTTAATAGGATTATATGGGCATTATGTTGTAAAAATTCTTAGGCTCCAAACAACCTCTTTAAATTAACATACGATAAAAAATTCCATCAACAACCACAACTAAAGCTTCATGCCTGGCACTCCTAATGGACTTATGCACCCGTAGCATTAATTAGCATGCCAAGTTGGATTAGTGCTAAGATAAAAGGAGAATTAAAGAAGAGAGAGAGGGGGGAGAGTGTCTCATGTAAGACACCACTTAGGCACACAATTCAATACACAATTCGTGCGCCCCATAGGCTACCAGCTCCACTCTGGCTCTTGCCACACCCCAAAAACTACCCAGGAATTTGGTTTTGGACAAAAAATTTATATCACTTGCTTATGACAGCGGAAGACGGTTAGACAAGATGATGGATGGCCTATTGGCTAAAATTCAAAGAACATTGTAGGCCACCGACCCAAAGTTTAACTTACAACTAATAATTGAAAACAAACCTACAAGAAAGGCCTGAATGCGGCCGTGACCCTATATGCCATCATTGCCGAAATCAAAGGTAACCAAATGATGGTCTTCTTCCTCATCATCTAAATAAATGTCAACAAGTAAGGCTGAGTCATTTGTGTCGGGGAATTTGGGGGGGGGGGGGTAAAGCCCCAGAGATTTGAAAATTCTATCCCCTTTTCGGATAGATAGCATGAATTAGAACCAAGATGTAAGGATATGGACATCTCCAACCAACTATTTGCGACTAGTCCCGACGAGTTCGTAACTCATGCCGACCTATTTGCAACCAATTACGACTAGTTTGCAACCAGTCCAGACCAGTTCACAACTCACGCCGACGAGTTCAAACAAGTACCTTGGTCTTGGGAGTGCAAATACAGAGCTTTCTGAGAAGCCTAAGGTGAAGCTCATAGCTTCAATGCCTACTCGCAGTAGCGGAAATGGATTCTGTTGGATCTTCGTGGCGATAGCAGCCACGACTTTCAGGTATCCACATGAACAGGCGAACGATACTGTTATGCTAGTATTGCCCAATACGACTCTTGTGACCTTTGTTTCTGGTTCAGGTGAAACATTTTCACCTTTCTTTTCTTTTCTTATGTTCCACATGCCTTTTTTTCAACCCGCTGCCATATTTTTATAGCTAAAACACTATTCATAGGTCAGTTCCTATAGTAGCACTAACTTGGCACCGTTCATAGGTTGGTTGCTACAGTAGCACTATCCTATAACTGTTCATATGTCGATTACTACAATGTGCGACATGCTATAGTGTTTTTAGCAAAAATCATATTTTGCACACGCGGGGTTCACAACCTTTTTGGGAACAACTAGATATCATGTTCAATCACATTGAACATATGTCACGAGAGAAAATTTCATAAACTTGTCTTAAGCCTATCATTGTGTGACCCTTTAGGTTCATGCAATGTTGGCAATAAGCCGAAAACCCCCTTTTCGATTCACAAGTCGCAAGCAGCTCCTAGCGGAACATAATGACTAACCAAATTGCATGAATGTCATTTATTCGATAAACCTTCAATGAATACATGTCGATCCCTTTATCACTTTGACATCATGGTTTAACTCAAGGTTGAGGTGTGTCATCCTTATACTATTAAACCGATTTTCTTGATTATCTTTAATAGACTAACAAGATTGATTGATTAACTCCTTAATCGTTCAAGCATGGCCATGCACATTCTTTAGTCTATTTTATTGAGTGGCCGATTGATATCATTCCCTCAGTACGAGGAAGACAAATTCAATCTTGATCATACACTTCCTACTACATGATTCAAAGCATACCCAAGTGTTATCCTTATGATTATCTAGTTACGAGCAACGTTAGACAATATCAAAGCATACCATCCTCATGTAGGAACTGTGTTGATCTCAGGTCTAAGGATCAATCATTATCATTGTATGAAACAACTTATGACACTCATCATATTCTCAAAAGATGTTTCATAAGCGGGTCAGTCCAATAGTATGTACACTTATATGTATTCATATGATTGAATTGTATAACATAACCATAATCCGTGAAACATGATTATCAAATAATTCATGCACTTGTTTTGAATAAAGATTATTGGTGTCCCAACCAATAAATAAAAAAGGGACAATATCTTTTGGCGCTTCTGTTGTGGAATCAGCAACAGTTGATTATTTTGAACTCTTCTAGCAAACTGCTCCTCTATTGAGGCAAAAGATAAATCCAGATTGTGATCTTGAATAATCCTTGTTGGTTTGGAAACATGCATCAATGTAACCGGTTACAACGAGCTCTTCCTTACCACCATAACCAAGGAATACTTCCTTAGTTCTTCTTAAGTATTTGAGTATGTTATTAATTGTTGTCTAGTGACTTTCATCGAGGTCTGTTTGATATCGACTTGTAACGCTTAAAGTGTAAGAGATATCTGGACGTGTACATAGCATAGCATACATGTAGATGTGATTGCTAAAGCATAGAAACTTTATTCATGTGGTTTTGCTCATCTTGTATCAAAGACACTGATTCTTGCAAAGATTAATACCGTATGACAAGGGCAAGAAACTTTTCGTAGAATCTTGCATGTTGAACTTATTCAATATCTTGTCAATATATGTACTTTGGCTTAATCCAATTAGCCTTTTCAATCTATCTCTATAGATCTTAATGCCTAATATATAGGCTGCTTCACCCAAGTCTTTTATTGAAAAACCTTTTTCAATGATGACTTAACATATTCAAGCATAGGAATATCATTTTAGATTAACAATGTGTCATCTACATACAGAATCAGAAAAACAAATGCACTCCCACTAGTCTTGTTGTAAATACATGGTTCTTTATTTTTAATGAATCCAAACTCTTTGGCAACTTCATCAAAATGAAGATTCCAACTCCTAGATGCTTGCTTCAGTCTATAGATGGATTTCATAAGTTTGCATACATTCCCAGTATTATTTGGATCAACAAAACCCTCAGGTTCTGTCATGTACATATCCTCGCTGAGGTTTTCATTAAGGAAAGTTGTTTTAACATCTATTTACCATATTTCATAGTCGAAATATACTGCTATTGCCAAGATAATCCAAATTGACTTAATCATAGCGACATATGAAAAGGTTTCATCGTAGTCAATACCATGAACTTGCCTAAACCCTTTTGCCACCAATCGCGCTTTATGGATGTGAACTCTTCTATCCATGTCAATTTTATTTTTGAATATCCATTTTCACCCTATGGTTTTTACACCATTGGGCAGATCAATCAAGTTTCAAACTTGATTATCACTTATGGATTGCAATTAAGATTTCATGGCCTCTTGCCATTTTTTGGAGTTCGGCCTTACCATCGCTTCCTGAAAAGTAGTAGGATCATCATTATCTAACAATGATGTGTCACTTTGTTTCTTTACAAGGAACATATACCTATCAGGTACGTGACATATCCTATTTGATCTTTGTGGGGCTGGTGTTTCTTCTGCAGGTTCTACAACAGTTTGTAGATCTTCCTGTAGCTCCTCTAAGGTAGGGGAAGTCTGAGGTACCTTTTGAATTTCTTCAAGATCCACTAAGCTCCCACTCACTCCTTTGGAAAGAAACACTTTCTTTGAGAAAAAATCATTACGAGCAACAAACACTTTGTTTTGAGCTCTATTATGAAAGTAATACCCTTTTGTTCCTTGGGGTAGCCTAAGAAGAAATACTCTTCAGATTTTTGAGCAAGATATTTGACGTCAAACGTCTTACATAAGAATCATAACCCCATATTTTGAGAAAAGACAAACTAGGAAGCTTTCTAGTCCATATTTCATATGGTGTCTTCTCAACTAATTTTGATGGAGCTCTATTTAGGGTAAATGCAGGTGTTTCTAGAGCATATCCCCATATTTTTATTGGATGATCTACTTGGCTCATCATTGATTGAATCATGCCCAATAGAGTTCGATTTCTGTGCTTAGAAACACCATTATGTTGTGGCATTCCTAGCGGAGTCATTTGTGGAATGATTCCACAATCTTTGAGATTTTTACCAAACTCATGGTTTATATATTCTCCTCCACGAACTGATCGCAAAGTTTTAATCTTCTTGCCAAATTGATTTTGTACTTTGTTATGAAATTCTTTGAACTTTTCAAAGGTCATAACGTGAAACTTTATATTACCTAGACCTAATTCTGTACCAGCCCGGTGACAACAAACCCTTACTATGATGACAGAAGATATTTGTACAATCACTGTACTCTCAACAATCCATCCCTGTTGAGTCCCCACTCCTCCCTTAGCAAAGCGTACACCATTGTATCGGCAAGTGTTATTCCTAACACCTCGGTGTGGGCACCCCTTTGAGCAAACCTACCAGGATTACCCATACTACTATAGCCTTCCAACGTGCAAAGTTAGACCCATGTAACTTAATCGGTTAAGGATACCCTATAATAGCACTTGTGGGTGCACTGATTATCTTAGATTATATAACACTACGTTCGGTCCATAATCCGACCCACGCGAGAACTTCCTATACACTACGTGCAAGTCTGTCCCTCGCACATCCGGCTATTGCCATATCTCGCCCGCTTCAAACCATAGTTTTATTTCCATTTTTAAACTAAAATATCAGCAACCTTAAACTATGCCCAATATTTTCTTTTATAATGAATAGCATATCCGACCATCTGTTATCCCATTTCTAAAGCATAACTAAGTAAGTGTGCGTATATAATCGAGTATACCCAATTTGACATTATTAGATGTCTAACCCCTAACTTAAGGTTAATAAGGAATTTCATGTCAATATTTATTAAGGAAGTTCCATGTAATAAGGGTCATATCTACCAATACCGCAATATAGCATATTTACTGAAAATAATGCATGCATACATAGAATTGTTAAAGCAATATAACTTAAGTGAAACAATGAGATCAACATGGTCAAAAGGGGTGCTTGCCTTGCTCGCTGAACACTTGATCTTGCTTTAGTTGGTAGAAGTACCAATTACGTCATCTAGTCCCAAACCTCTCCTATAGCTCCACGATTCGGGCGTATACTCCAACGTCAACACGACATACAAGCAGATAAATTCGAAGGTACTACTCTTCGAATACAAACAACATATATACAAGCATTGTATAAAAGCTCATGCATGTGGGAATAATGCCTATGAGGATGATGTATATGTGAATGATGTGAGAGCAAACTTTCAACTCCTAGGAAAACCACTCAAAAGAACATGCACCTTTTATGCAAGAAACAACATCCACTAGGTGTGTTAATATATGAGGGATTCATCAATTTGACATGTATGTCATACTACACAATATCTGCCAAATTTAATCATATTAAGACCATCATGATTGACTCATAGTCATACATTTATCAATCGAAAATAAAGGTATATACCTTTTCTAATGGTGCAAGTTTATTATCCAAGTACCTACGATTTATCCTACAATTTGCATGCTGCTCCAAACTATTTTGTATATGGTTAATAATCAGACACCAAATACTCATATATTCATCATATAAGGCCCATCTATCTATAATTTAAAATATCAAATCTAATTGCTCATGCATTGCTAAAATGGCACACAACCACAGATTAAATATGCAGTACAAATTCCACCAATTTTATATGGTAAGTATCAATTTAACCCTATACATACTACTAGGATCAACTAAATATAATTAAGCACAGCTTACATTAAGAAGGAAAAGTCTCAATGATGCAATATAAACACTTAAACCGATTATCATTTCATGTGACTAATAATTCTATCAATCGACAATCTTGCATCCTTCATATTAAATTGATATAAAACTCCATAAATTTAGCATATACGACCTATTAACTTATTTTTGTGACCCCAATAATATTAGTCTCTGTCGGAACCCGAATATGCAAATCCGGACCCTCTGTGTATACTGCACTCGTCCAGGATCACGCTAGTGCACACAGGCTCAACATCAGTAAATATCACAATCATACACAGCGAAAACATAATAAAAGACTTCATATATTAAGAAGGACATAGTTGAACGACCTTATGGTCAACCTTACACTTATTAGGCCTCGATAGCTCTAAAGCAAAGTAAATAAACAGCAGCTGAATGAAGAACGTCGATGAATCCCATCAACATGCCACACGCATCTGACAAGGTTCAACTCCTAGATAATCACCTTCTCACGGAACTCCATCTCTTTCGGAGGTGTAGACTTCTCCTCAACTGATGATTTGGTTGTAGGCAAGGGTGATTACAGAAAGCACTCAACAAGTTGTGCACAGAATGCAAGTCTAATATACTATATGCAAGGCTTATTCCAAAGGAATGGCTAACATGGTTAATTGGCAATAAAGCCGCATTTATGAAAGTATAGCATAGATAGATTGTAAAGACAGTAAAAACAAATAATAACAATAAGTAATTTCTAAGTTATTTCCCAAATAAACCAACTCAATCCTTAAATCAAATTCTAAACTTCCATAGGCACAAGCCTCCATTCCCAATTTATTTTTAATAAAATCTAACCCTTGATTGTAATCACCAAGCATTGCTCAATACCGCGAGCATGGCTATTCGAATAGGTTTAACACTCTGTAGAGGTTATACACTTTACCTACACGACATGATCGTCTCTTGTTGCCTTTCGGATTAACACACTTCCTTTGGTGTGTTGGCGGAGAGATCATGACAAAGCCTTTATAATGTCTGTATAAACCCAGTACTACGCGCTAAGGTTTCAACACTGGTGGGACTGGTTACCACACCTAGGGCCCCCCTCTTGCGCCATGTGAGCACCCTATGCGAGGACTGGTTACCACTACCTGGGTCTCACACCACCATTAGTAGTACCAAAGCTTAGACATAACAAATTAATCAGCTAGGTCTGGCCCATACCAGAAATGTGGTTGTATGATTGACTCAGATCAAATTCTTGCAAGGTTAAGTCCTTAATTGACCAAGGCAAGACTAACCAAAAATCACCATAACCATAACCATCAAATGTCATAAAAAGCAATGCGACCGCCCAAGTGCCACATTGGCCCACCATATATCCCTGCCACTTTGCCTCAGTCTAAATCATTTTACCACCCAAGTTGATTATCATGCACCACGTGCCATCAACAACATCAATAATATTGTGTGATAACACCTGACACACAAATTCATAAACATGTTCCATAATTCATTAAGCAAGATTAACCTTTATTCATAAAATGATGACGCGTCGCATGGCTATAAGCATTCTACATGCGTTCTAGCTATCCCACATTGGCAATTATAGCTGCCAACTATTATGAAACCATTCTAGGGTGACAAATAAAATACGACATACAACATGGCAAGGTGGATATATCACAATTGGTTGAATAACTATCCCCAATATAATTGAAACAAGTAATAATTGAATTAATATGCAATACGTTTAAAATAATATAACTTTTATAACATCGGTTCAACATGATCAAAGCACAACTTGCCTTCAGCGAGCTCTGAATCTTGCTCTGGACCTTATTCTTACCTTGGCTCCTCGCTCACGAATACCTCGGGTACATCAACGTCTACGCAAAACAAGCGTGCAAGCAATAAATACCAAAAACAGAGAGCAAACTCAACTTAAAAAATTAAATTAAATTCATCATTAAATATATCTTGATTTTACAAATTTTTAGAAACTGGAATCACCTCAATCGGAGTTCGTATGAGAAAGATATAGCTATTCAAAATTTTAAATAAAAGAAAAACCAGAGAAAATAGAAAATCCGAATTAACATAATTATTTTTATACTGAAAAATAGCATTTATGACGTCATGCTGATGTCAGCATAGAAATGAATTTTGGCTAATTATTTTTCTGAAGAATATCCAAATTGTGACGTCACGCGACACACGGCAGCTTCTTAGAGAGACACGTCACAACCACGGCACGACAAGCGGCATGGCTCATGGACTGGGTCTACGGCTCGGCGTGGGTTCACGGCAGACTCGGCGCACGGCACCTCGGCTGACTTGCCTAACACTCAACGCCGGTGCGATCTAGCCCGCCCGATTCAAATCTGATGGTCAAGATCCAATGATACGACGCATTATCGGCGGACGACACGCGGCGCAATCCTTGGCATCCATCTCCGATCCGATGGCTACAACTTATTAACACAAAGCGACGCTACGCGATGTGATCTACACCGCACGATCTAGATCGGACAGCTACGGATCTAACACGACGTGGCACATCCTCAACCGATCATTGTTCATCCAACGGCTCACCTTACCGGTGCAGTTCACTTCTGAATCGGCGACGTGGCTTGATCTCGAGCGTTCATCTCCGATCCGACGGTCCTCAAGCTCTTCAACGCTGATGGCGGCACTGCGGCATGGTATTCACCGGACTTGGAGACGACGACCATGGCGACGGCGAAAGGAAGAGTTTCTGGCGATGTTTTCACCCACCAAAGACGCGACTCGACACAGCGAACAAGCTGGTAGCCTCGGCGATGGCGAGAACTCAACGGACGGGGAGCAAACAGCGAAAAACAACGGCGGAGGCTTCGGCTTACTCCGGCGAGCTCGCACGGGCACACGACGACGGCACAGGCGAACGGCGGCGGCACGGGCGACAAAAGCTAGGGCTACGGGTCAGCTTGCCTCGGGCTACACAATACCCAAGGCAGCACTTTAAATAGAGGCCTCGACGAGCGCACATGGGACGAAAACCGATCCCGAGGATCGCAGGATTATGACAGCGCGGCAGATTCAGAGAGATTCGGTGAAGCGATGTGGCGCGATCGCGGGCGTCCACGCGACATCGATCCGACGGCTCACACTCGCGGGCGACGCGGCGCAAAGGCAGCCGATGGATCAAGATCCAACGATGGCCGGGGTAGCGCGGGTAGGGTTTTGGCGAATCAGGTCGGCGCGCGGGATTGGGCCGACGGACCAGGCTGACGACGCTAAGGAAACGGGCCGAACGATGGGTTCCGGCCCAAACACTATGCGGTTGATTTTAAAACATTTTCGAATAAAAATAATTCAGTTAAATAAATAAAGCCCAAATAAATAACAAAAATATCATAAAAATTCCAGAAAATACTTTAAAGCATTTGATGCTCAAATAAAATATTTATAGCCAAACTTTATATTAGCTTTATCAACATTTCATTAATGTTCACAAAAGGCCAATAGACATAATATTAAAATACATTCAAATAAATCCCAGGAAAAATCCCAAAAATATTTTGAGACTTTAGGAACCTAAATAAAATATTTTTTATATAATTTTGTTTATAATTTCTTAATAAATAAATCCTTTTCTCAGAGGACCAATATAGAAAATATTTAACAAATACAAATATAATCAAGAAAAATCCAATAAATCTATAAAGGCATAAAATGCAAATCAACTTCAAGAAAAGCAAAAATTGGGGTGTTATAGTCTCTGACCAAGTAATCCACTAAATTAAATAATTTTAACATTCATCGACCGACAATTAATATTTCGCTCCTACGATTGAATTAATTGACAAATTTTCGTGCGACCACAATAATATTTGACTGTGACCTGGTAATCTACTAAATTAGATCATCTTATATCCACTGGCTGACAAATAATATTTGATGATCGAATTAATTATATAAAGCAGAAAGTAATGATTATTTATATCGCCGAACAATTAAGACCTAATTGGTAGCTATACCGGTTGAAAGTCATCGGACTAATTTTTAATGCATGCCTGCATGAATATGCAATGGTCAATATTATATGCAACATACATGGCTAAAAGCTATGTATGTGAAAATTAAATTGACTATAGAATTTTAGGAATTTTACTATAAGCATCGGAAATGAATTTTACCACGTCAACGACATTGCGCCATCATGCCGGCCACAGCTGCCGCTTGCTGCTGCTTCGACACTGGGCGGTGCCACCTTGGCCTCACCGGCCGTGCTGGCCACATCCTCCTTCACCTATCCATGTCGTGGTCTCACTCGCTCACCAAGGTTCGTCGCTTTCAGACAGTCAGGAACAATTAGGTGGACGGGGAGATAGGATGGTAGGACGGAGGAGTGTGGGTGCAGGAAATTAATATTTATGGTTTGGGCCCACAGGTAGACAATATGCATTGGAGATATTGTTTCTAGTATTATTTATTGATGATATAAAGGCTATACATATGATGCGCAATGTCTACTATTGCGAATGTCTTAAGTAGTTCCTCGTTTTGCTGATCTATTTAAGTCCATACTTTTTACAGGTAAATGGGAATTATTTATTATTTTATTTCAGAAATAAATTTTGTTACAAGCAAATGAAAATGCAGCAAATATGCCCTAGATTTAAATATGAACTATGCATATACAGTAGATACAAATTTCATAATTCATGTCAAACTTCAATATTATATGGCTTTGACTAAGTTAAAAGTTACTTTGGTTAAATTAAAATAATATTTACAAATCAAATATTGGCAATATGGTATAATATTTTCCGCTAACTAAATATTAGATACTAAGTGTTGATAGAGTTATTATGTTATGACTAGTATAGTGCTCTATCTTCCGGTTTCCTTTTCGCAGCATGTAATATATGATCTTTTCCTTTTCTAGAACGTTTGTTTCCTTTTCCTTAATTCCAGGATATTTGTTTCCTTTTCCTTGAGATGATGCTGGAGGTGAGGGGGAGATCTGTTGTGGGTCACAGGGATGAGTTAGACATATTAAACAATGGCCATCGGATGTGGGTGAGTAAAGCTGAGGAAAGATCTGAGAGGTTAATTTTGATGAAGGCAAGTTTCGGGGCGTTTATTGGGTGCATGAAGGTTGGGTCATCTCTAGTGGGGTGCATTATTTAGGGTGGACGTAGAAAAGAATGCTTAGATGCATTATAAAGGGGTATAGATTAGGTATTGTTGGCCTTGTAGAGTCATAGTTATTTTATTATCTAAATTAGAATTCGACGAGATATTTAATATGGTACACAAATTTGAAATCACGAATTAGTCATATAATTTTTGGATTCAAATTTGAGTATTTGTTAGATAAAAAAAGCATTTATGGTACCTATATGTGAGATTTTTCTCAACACTTGCACTTGCACCCCCTAATTAATATCCTTGTAACTTTTCTCCAACTTAAAATAAATATCTTAAATTTCACAAATTCTTCCAAATTCAAGCTTTCTAGGTGAAATGAACGACAAACTCCCCCCTCTCTCTCTCTTCTAGACTTCTAGACACATTGAATCTGGCAAGGACCGTGTGTTCAAGGATAGTAACGGGGTTTGAGAAGGTGGCCTGTACAAACAGCAATGGTGAGATTAACCTCGGACTCTAGATTTCAAAAGGAAAAAAATTAGGGAAAGGAAGAGTCAAACAAGAGCGATATTAGCACTTTTTATGTGATGAACAACTACGGCTAGTATTTGGACGTTTATTTGTGGTTAAAATGAGTCTAGGCCCACAAAATCCGCACCACTCTTCTATAAATAAATAGCATAGATGGCTTAGTAAAAATCCTTCCAAGTTCAAGGCTTGGGCCATGCGTGCGGCATATAGCATCGGTTTTCGCTTCTACACAATTCACAATTGTGGCCACTGGCCAGGGCTTCAGATGTTTGTTAACGTTCAGTGGTAAGTTCGAGCTTATACCTGCAAAATCCGTATCATTCTTTTGTGAACAGATGGTCCCACGACTTTATACATTGCAAACCGAACCTGTTGGGATCTGGATTTACGAATCCGAAACTCTCTGTGTATACTGCACTAGTTCAAAATCACGCTAATGCATACAGTAACAACATAGATAAAATACCATATCATACAACGAATTAACTAAAAAAGAAGCAAATTATTATTAAATAAAACAACAGACTTTATAGTCAATGTTTACACTAATATGTCTTAAAGGCTTAAGAAACAAATAAACTATTGCAGCGAAAAAAAATAACTTGGGTCATTCGACATGCCACAGGCAATCGCCTGGGGAACACCATTCCTAATCTACGTAGTCTTCATAGTACTCCTTATAGAACACTGTATTTCCTGATCCTTTCTCAGCAACTGATCAACAAAGGTGTATAGTCGTGAATACAAAAAGTAGTTAGCAAATCGTAGAGAAATGATGCAATATATTCGTACAAAGCTTGCCAAAAAATAGTCATATGGTTCTTTTGCAGAAAGCAATAACTTAAATTTAAATACAGTAAATAGATTGAAAGCATATTTATGAAAAAAGATAATAAATAACTTGTAAATCAATGGTATACAACATGAGCAGAATGGTGAGGCATCACCCTACACCATCTAAAATAATTATCAAACCACTAAATTCAACAGTATTAACTTTAGACAATAAAACAACAGTGAACTCTCTGTTCACATTCCAACAATTCCATCTTCCAACACTTCATGAGACACTCTATACCTCATTTGAAATTTCCGGGCATGTTCATGACTGCAAATATGGCTATTCGAATAGTTTTACACTCTGCAGAGGTTGTATTGCATTACTCACAAGATATGATCGTCTCTTGTTGCTATGCAATTAATACACTTCCTTTATTGTGTCAACAGGAAGATCATGACAAAACCTTTACAGTGCCCTATCTAAACTCAGTATTGCCCACTAAGGTTTCACTCCTCAGGGCCCCTCTTGAGGCATGTGAATGTGATCTACCCCGTCCATCTCGGAACCCACGCCACCAACTAGCAGTACTCAAATTTAGATATTGCAAATTAATCAGTTAGGTCTGTCCCGTACCAGACATGTGGTTGTACGGTTAAGCCTAGTTCAATAGCGCATAAGATTAAATCCTTAATTTATCTCAGTCAAGGCATCCACATCCCAAATGTGCCAACGGCACCCCCTTTAATGCACGATCACTTGCTTAAGGGAAAACTACTTGTTTATCCAAGACCAATAGCACACCTTGTCATGGTATAACAAATTTTACAACTACAGCTACCAGCCATAATGCAATATCTTATTAAGTCAAGATTAACATTAATTCACATGTGATATGAATCCTATCGTACAACTAAGCATAGCTACGATAACCCAGTGTTAGTAATATGATCATGTCCAATTAATAATGTCCTAACTTAGGGTTAACAATGGATACATAGTATTCCAATAATCAAGGCAACATAAGGACAACTAGGTATATAGCTATTCCCAGCAATTAAACATTGTACAGAAATAGCATGTAATTGTATAAAATAAATTACTATTGCAAGCATAGGTTCAACATGAAGGTTACGACTTGCCTTGTTGATTCTTGATCTTCAAATTCTCCATTCAATCCCTCGGGATTAGCGTCTACCGAAAAAAAAAGCAATAAATACAAATAAATACCAAACATAGACTCAAACAAGCTAAAAATTTAAAATAAATGGTCTAGAATGTAGAGCTTGATTTTAGACAAAATTAGAAATTTGAATCGCTTCAATCGGAGTTCATATGAAAGAGAACAGGCATTCGAAAGATTAAATTCAAAGAAAATAGAAAAGGAGAAATTTCTGGAATTATTTTTTATAGAAAATTCGATTTATTGCGTCATGCTGACGTCACAGCCGACACGTGGGTCCCTTAATCCATGGACCGGTTCCACGGACTTGCCCTGGTCCACGGTGGACCGACTCATAGAATAGGGTCTAGGGCTGGCGTCACATATGACATCATCGGCTCGGTGGATGCTCACACGAGCTTGCCACGTGTCGCACATCCAGCGGCTCTGTCAGATCGGACGGCGGAGAACAACGACGATGGTCGGTAGCGACGTGGCGAGATATGGAGTACTCGCTACGGATCAAACGGTCAGGGTTCTGCGATGAAGCTCCAATGAGAGGCGGCGATAGAAACTCGTGCAGAGGTGAAGAAGAAGGTACAGAATTTGGCGGAACTAGACTGGATCGGACGCAAAACCTTGGGGTTTTCGAAGAGGGAGATGCGGTGAACTCGTTAATGCAAATAGCTATGATGGAGATGGACCAGTGGCGGAGATCCACGCGGATGAAGGCCTCGGCTGCTGCTGCGCAACTTTGGCGAGCTCACGCAAGAAGAAGACGTCATCCCTGGCGACTAGGGCTAAGGCAAAGGAGGTGATATGATGCAGGGAACCTCGGACGGGGCATGGCGACACCTTAAATAGCCTCAGGAGGCGTGTCTTGCGCGGACACCGAGAGCGGCGCAGAGATGTGGTTCGGACACGGTGGTGCTAGGGTTTTGAGGCATGGCGGCATGAGCGCGAGAGCTAAGCCGAGTTAATATGAAAGGACAGCGGCCGATGGTGGCCGGCGAAGCGGGCCGAGGCGGAGAGGAACAGGCCGGGAAAATGGGCCAAGGCCGGAACAGGAAAAGGAAAACCGGCCCAAAATGATTTTTGAAATAAAAATTGATTTTTCAATTAAAAAAACTAGAAATTTGTATAAATCCAAATAAATTCAAATAAAAAGCAAATAAATTCAGAAAAATTCCTTCGAGCACAAGGAACCTAACTATAATTGGAAATCTTTTGTTTGATGTATATATTAATCAAATTAAATCTTTTCATTAATAGAAAATTCATAGTAAGCTTGATTTAATTTAGAAAAAATGCAAATGGTTCACTTTCAATTTTTAAACATTTTAAAACTCAATTTTTTGGGATATTACATAACCTAAATCGGCAGTTGTGTTTGTAGCACATAGTAATACGTGTCCAACCCCAGCGTAGTTTCCTTCCTGAACAAAGTGGAAAGGAGTATTGTTCAATGGGAGGCCCACTTGTCAGCGGCAACATCCCAATGCTGCTAAAAAGATCCAAACCATAGTATGTACCATTTTGACTCCTAGACTGGTGCAAAGTAGTCCTATGTACCATACCAGCTTCAATACTGGTCAATATCGGCAATACAACCCTCAATACAGGTAAATACTGGCTTTGATACTAGCCAATACAAGTTATATCGGTGGAATTGATAATGTGGTTTATTGAACTATATGCTATATTTGATAGTACTACTATTACTTAGAGTAATAGTATAAGTGAAATTTGATGTACAAATATAATTAAATATGTGTATACTTATAAATATATATTATTGTATTAAACCTGAAACAATACGTCGGTATGGATCGGTAACGAAATATACTTTCCAGAGCCAAACCGGTATTCCGTTGCGCTATTGAAAAGTGTGGTCCAAACCTCTCTTGCCAGGGTTCAAAATCTCGCTGAGATTTTGGAAATCTCGGCTTTTGACCGGGGCTAAGGTTCCAAATCTCGGCGGGATCAAAAAATTCGAAAAATTTCATATTGCTACAGTGATTTTGATATTTTTCGGAGAGATTTCGGGTTTTTTGACTGAGGTGATCATAAATTCGAACGATTTTTATGTTTGTAGGACTGGATTTAGCCCCAAAATTTTTGTGGCAAATTGTAATGCCTTTTCTGAGGAATATATGTGAAAATTTTGCAAAAAAAAATACAAATTATGTAACCCTAACCCCTAACTTGATCCTAACCATATACCCTAACCCTAAACCCTAACTTAAATTATGCAAACATGTCGTAATTGTGTGTTGTTGCATCATAAATAAGTATTTTTGTGACAAGTTGTGGTCATACCTTTGCTGCTTGAGTAAGCTACTAAGCTATACCTTTGCTTGTTGAGTAAGTTACTAAGCTGCATTTGGAATAGGTAGGTCTAGAATAATACTAAATATTGTTTCAGTGAGGTTGTACAGCTTGAGACTGATTTTAGGTAGAACAAGTCACAAATTAAATGAAACTATGTGTTTGTGGTTGTTCTGGACAGAGTATTTGTTCTCTTCCTGTTGTAGACTTGTAGATACTTTGTGAATGAAGGGGAAGTTGTTGTCTCAAAGTTCAGGTGTGGTGTGGAAGCTGAAACAAAGGGCCATCTGTATAAGTTATTTTGATCGGAAAGTTTGAAAGACAACCATATATTTCGAAAGACCTAATTATTTAAAGTAGATCAACTGACAAATTTAAAGTTTAAGCCAACTTATCTCAAACTATGTGTGTTAGATTGTTACGAGCAGAATATATGTTCTCCTTTTGTTGTGAACACTTCGCTGATGAAGAGGGGTTTGTTGTCTCAAAGTTCAGGTGTAGTGTGGAAGCTGAAACAAATGACTAGTTTCTTATGCTGTGGGGTCTGAATAGTTCTACTTATTGTTATTTCGAAGGTCAAAATACTGTTGTATATATTTCAAATGACCTAATTATTTTTACAACTTAAATTCTCTGTTCAATCTTCCATCTACAAGTGCCAGTGTGGCACTATAGTTGAAAAGTTGGCCTTAAGTAGGATGTGATTATGTAATTATGTGCAAATACTAAGTATTTCGCATTCAAACAGATAGAAAATATAGATAAATGCTTGCATGATATTTTCATATTTTTTTTTTCTAATTTTTTTAGCCTCGGGAGACCATTTCACACGAGTTGAAAAGGGCCGAAATTTCAAATGATAGAAATTTTTTATTTTGCCGGTCACCAAAATACTAGATTTGAAATTTGATTTTTGAATTTCGATCGAAATTTTGGATTTAGATCGTCTCCGAGACATGACCAAAACGAAATTTATAACCTCGCCTCTCGCTCACCTCCACCGGTCAGTCTAGAGATGGCCAAATGGGCCGACCCGTGGCCCGCCACTATTAGCATGGCCCAGGCACGGCATGGCCCGATCGTAAACAGGTTGGGTTGGCACGACCCATCTAGCTAGGTCTGGTTTGGGCCAGCACCCTAGCATGGCACAGCCCGTTTAGGTCTTGTATACTTTTTTTAAAAAATTTCTACATTCTTTTGAGTTTTTCTAATTATTCTAGATTTTTTAGCATTTTTTTCAAACTTCTACGGTTTTTCAATTTTTTTCAATTTGTTTTAGAAATTTTTAACACCAAATAGTCAAACGGTCCCTCAAAACCATGTGCCGGCATGGCACAGCTTATAAGACTACAAAGCCATGTTTGGGCCGAGGACCCGACACGTGAACAGACATAGCACGTTGTTCGGTAGTTATGCCCAAACGGGCCGTATCTAAAGGGCCGTGCCGTCCGGTAAACAGGCCGGGCGTGCCGTGCCGCTGTTTGGACACGTCTTGAGTCTCCCTGTCCCGCACACCACACCGCACCACACGCCTCTCTCCTAGCCTCGACCCCGCTGCGCGCCGCGACCCAAACCCTAGAACTCGAAACAGCCGCGGGGGGAGGCGCTACTTCCAATTCCCCAATATTTCCTCGAATTCCCCCGCCAATCTAGCCTCCCCTCTCCCTCCTCGTCCCGGCAGTGCCATCGTCTGTTCCCTTTTTCCGAGATTTTTGGGAATTTTTGGTGCTTTTTTGGTTGTTTCTTTCAGGAGCGCGTGGCCTCGGAGGATTCGCGGCGGCTGGTGCGTGGATTCGACACTCTCCTTCGCGTGTTTGTGGTTCTGGTAGGATTTCTAGGGCTCGGTTTTGATCTGACGGCTGCGTGTTTCCAGGGCTAGGGTTTTGGCGTCTCGGTGAAGGGTGGTCCGCCGTCTGTCTCGTCTGATCTCTCGGTGCAAGGGGTGTCAGGTGAGCCCTACTTGGATGCCCTTCTATGTTGTTCTTAGCGTCAAGCGCAATTTGTTTGATGGTGATGGATTTAGGAGCGGTCTATGGTCAGGTGTTAGGCTATGTACATATTGTAGAATTGTAAATTTCAGCTATGGCCTATCCGTCATTGGACTGCTATTAATGAATCTAGTCATCTTGTTAACTTCATTTATTTTTCCAAAGTAAATAACAATGTAACAATAGTACTAAATCATTATGATCTGATAATAGAGACTCTGGTTTTCATTGGTTTCTTTTTTTGGCAGTTACCATGTCATCATACCCTGTGCTAAACAACCGGCCTATTGATCAATGGAGAGTTACTGATCTGAAGGATGAACTCCGCAAGAGGAAGCTCCCTGTTAAAGGTTTGAAAGATGAACTTGTGAGGCGACTCTTTGACTCTATCGAGAGTGAAAAAACAGTCAATGAAGCTGATGAAGATGTGGTAGTGAATTCACCAGTTAACCAGGCACCTGAAAATCAGAATGTTAGTCAGAAAACTACAGTTTCTGTTACTGACGTTCGTCAGGAAACTGTGGTTCATGTTACTCAGGAAGCTACAATTCCTCTCACAGAAATTACTCAGGAATTCACGGTTTCAGCTGTGGAAGAGCCCCCTAGGGTTAATGTGGTGGCAACCCATGAAGCTCCCTTAAGTGAGGCCCCAACAGCTAAAGGTGAAGAGCCAGAATCAGTTGCTGGAGATAATTCCACAGTGCAAAAAGAAAGTAATACTGAGCCCGTTGATGAGATGACTCCAGAGGTTGGCACCAACGAGACAATTGTTGTCAATGATGTGACCAGTGCTGATGTCAAGTCAGACATGACCTCTCCTGAAGTCAAGTCAGATGCCACTGAGGCCAGCAAAATTCAAAAACAGGACACAGTACCACCACCTGTGGATGCCCTCACATCAGATGCTGATCCTATGGATACCGATGGCACAGCTGCACCAATACACAATGATAGAGAGAAGCTGGTTCCTAGTAATGATCTGGGTGACAATACTTCAGTGCATGATGAAGAGTGCAAAGTTTCTGAGCACATGAATGAGGACTGCAAGCCCATCATATCAAAATCAAATAATCAGGTACCTGAGGTTAGCCCAGAATTAGCGTCTCAAATTAAGTGTGAGTTAATTTCTAGCGATGATATATCAACTAACAAAAAGAATAATATAAAGGATAATTTGAATGATAATAATTTTGATTTAGAACTAGAGGTTAAGCCGGAGATGGTCAAGCCATCATCCGACGTTACTTCCTTAGGTGGAGATTTGCAGCCATTTGGTGATGACAAAGATCTGGTTAAGAACCAGTCATCTTTGGAAGACATAGATTCCACAGCTAATGTGGATGAAGGTGGCTCTCCAGAGAGATTAAATTTAGACAGGAGTTCAGGTGATGAGTCAGTGGAGGAGGATGTCATGGAGATTAAGCAAGTTGAGTCCAATATTAAATCTGATGATCTCAGAGGAAAGACTAAGCTTAGCTCGGAAGGTGTGAAAGAGGTGACCCTCCCTGATTCTGTTGTTGAGGATTCCTTTGTTGATACAAAGGAAGTTATAGCTGAAGAAAAGCCAGCAGCATCAACTGAAAAGAGGAAACTGGAAGGTTTATTTCTATCTCCTGACTATCCCTTTCTGGTTTCTTTTATCACAAAAATATATGGAATTTTTTATTGCGCCTTTAAGATATGTTTCTGACTTTCTCTCTGCATCATTACTGTGACCAGATTAAAGTTCCCATCTTGAGTCAGATATGCTATGACAGGCACATATGTTATGTAGTATTATTGTTAAAAGTATGAACTGAAACCCTTCAATGTTAGATAATTTGTTGGAGTTGTATGGCTCACAACAAGCTTGGAGTTTGTGTAATGCTGCTATTTGTTTTTATTGTTTAATGCGTTTGTCATCCTTTTAAGTGTTGCTTTAAGCAATTGAAGTTATGAGTCTACAATCAATTGGTCATCGTTTATTAAAATTTGGCTGCATAACCTTTGAAATTGCAACTGAAGTAATAACCCTAAGATAATTTGGTCATTCTGGAATTAAATTTACAGTCTCTCTGAGTTTTGTTTTAACTCCCTCTTGAACATACAGCTGAAAAAATTATTGCAACCACTGAGCCAATCAAACGTCAGCGTCGATGGACTGCAGATGGTGCCACAGTTCCAGAGAAACAAATATTAAGTCAAAGTGGTTCTGATGCTCCTAAGGATGTTTTTCAGCCTGCTTTAAAACATTCTTTTGGCAGGTCCGATTCAACAGCTAGTGGGGATTTTCCAAAGGAGCGGATTGGTGAGTCCTTGGCTCTTTGCTGATCCTTTTTTCCCCCAAGTCTATACACTTCATCAATGAGTATCTTATAACCTAATCATCTTTGTTTGCTTTGGTGTTGCAGTGCCACCGCCTCAGAAACCTGCAACTACTTCCTTGAGAATTGACCGATTTGTACGCCCATTTACCTTGAAAGCTGTGCAAGAGCTTCTTGGTAAAACTGGATCTGTTTGTACCTTCTGGATGGATCATATCAAGACCCACTGCTATGTTACAGTATGTTCTCTTTGATATTCAAGACTTTAGACTGTTCTTATCTTTACTTCCTTTGTTGCTTGTTGTATCACCTTAAATTGCAAAAGCATGCACTGTTCTGACTTAATTTGTTTTTTCTGAGTACTCTGTAGGACGTATTTTATCTTGCACATAGATCAAGGAGATATTGAAAATGACTACCCCTAAGATTTAACTTTAAGTACTATATTCAATGCATGTATGTAGGGAATACAAAGCATTGCTGGATATTTATTAGAGAGAACAAGACACTTATCTTGCATTTTAATATGAAATACGCCCACATTTGTGAACAAAACCATTCAAAAACCCACATTTGTGAACAAGACCATTCAAAAAATACGCCCTACATTTTTGAATGGAGGGGAGGGGGTATTGTTTTTGGAAATTTATGCATTTCAATGCATGCAAATGGGGAATGCAAAGTATAGCTTGATTTTTATTATAGAGGGAAAAAGACACTTATTTTGCATTTTAACATGAAATATGCCTACATTTGTGAACGAGACCATTAAAAAAATATGCCCTACGTTTTTGAATGGAGGGAGTATTGTTTTTGGAAATCTATGTATTTCAACACAACTGTAGGCCTTTATTATGTAGTATTGCCAAAATGGGTTCAGCATGCATATAATGAATTATTTTGACATACTGCATTCTTAAGCCAGTTGGTGTTAATTAGTAATCGACCATCCTTAGCATAGTGACCAAAGTATTTTAACTGTTGCTATAAATGACTTGTGTGGACTAATTGCATGGTTATCACGGCGCCGGGCCTCTGGGGCGCTTGGACGCCTAGGCAAGGATTAGGTGACCAAAAAAAGTCTTGGGAGTTGATATTTAGAGCCTGTTTGGTAGAGCTCCAGATCCCAGCTTCACCTGAGATCTGAAACTTATAGGCTAAAATAAAGTGAATTAATTTTATATTTTTGGTCTAAAATTTGAAAAGATGATCCATCTAAACACTCTTAATATACTCACAGATCCAGCTCCACGGATCTGGTGGAGCTAGGAATACCCAGCTCCACCAGATCCACGGATCTGGTGGAGCTGGAGCCCTACCAAACACACCCTTAATCTGTTCAAGATTAAAGTCCTGGGAGGATTAGTCGACCAAAATCTTTAATGCTTCGCAGCTAATAAGTCTTGGGAGTTTCCAATCAATTCCTGGAACACTAACCAATCAAGAATCTATTGAAACACCAAAACATGCTTAGAAATAGAGGCATTTGTTCCTAGGACTTTTTGGACAGATTAAATATCAAATCCTACAAATATCATTCCCTCTAGCCGAGCGGCCCAGCCCCCTCCCTCCCTCTCTCCCTCACACAGCCCAGCCAAGCCTATCGCTCGCTCGCTCTCTCCCCGCCGATCCATCCGATGCCGCCCCTTCACTCCCTCTCTCTTCCCCAATCCATTCGGCGCCACCCCCCCCGCCCGCCCCGGCCGCGGATCCATTCAGCGCTGCTCCCCCCTCCCCAATCCATTAGGCGACGCAGAGGAGGGGCAGAGGCGGAGAGGGATGCGAAGGGGGAAGCCGGGAGGGGGAAGGGGATTACCGGTGGCGGCGCCTGCTAGGGTTTCTCCACCCACGACCGTGAGTTCTTTCCCAAACCTCCTCTCGATCTGTGCTTTTGGTCATAGACTCGCAGCCCTATGCCCTCAAATACCTCGCTTAGCGCCAGTTGGCAGCCCGGACGGCAGGCCGACGCCAAGTCGACGATGCCGCGACGCCAGGATGTCCAGGCGGCCGCCTGGCTGTCTTCAGGCGATGCACCAAGCCATGGTGCCTCCGGCCGGCCACCTAGATGCCTAGTCGGCGACTAGGCGTTGCCTAGGCAACTCCGTAATAACAGTGAGTAATTGCTCTCTATTCTGGCCTTATAAAATTAGCAAGCATAACAGTGGTTGTGGTTTTCAAAATACATGCACAATGGCAACAATGGATGTGAGCTGGAGATTGCAGTAATTCTTGTAGGGGATTCTTAGTTGAATGAATCTCTTGTGATGTTACTTGTTTTACTGTTAGTGTATCATCTGGCAATATCATTACATTGAATATGCTTCCATGCCCCACGTCTTATTTGCAGTACTCCTTGGTGGAGGAAGCTGTGGCTACTCGGAATGCTGTCTACAACCTGCAGTGGCCCCCAAACAATGGCAATCATTTGGTTGCTGAATTTGTTGATCCTCAGGAAGTGAAGCTCAAGCTTGAACCACCTCCCCCAGTGGCAGCTCCTATTAGCCCAGCGACTGCATCAAGGGAGCCTCCCTTTCAGCAAGCTCAGGCTAATCAAAATGCGCCTTGCCAAGCTGCTACCCCAAGGGAGCAATTGCCACCTCCACCGCCCCTTACTAAGCCTCCTACATCTGATCCGGGGTCAGCAAGGGACAGGCTTCCACCCACCCCAAAGAAGCCAGAACCTCCTGTTGTGACACTTGACGATCTCTTCAGAAAGACACAATCCTCTCCAAGGATTTACTTTCTGCCTTTATCAGAAGAGGAGGTGGCAGCCAAGCTTGCTGCGCAGGGCAAAGGAAAGAGGGAATAAAGGGCTCCTGGCCTAATTTATGTCGCCACTGTGGAGGTGTGTTGTGGTATTATGCACCTGTTCTGGTGTCGCTTGTTCACTTCAGGTTATAATGCTGAGATCTCAATTCTTTTTCCCTTCTCCAGGAACATGATGTACTGTGCTCGACAGCTGGCAGGTTCTACTGCCGTGGTTCATTTGATGCCGTTCATTTGAAATAACGGGCGGTGATGACTGATGTTAGGTACTGTGCTGCAAAAGGGTGTAGTTGTAGAGCTGTTATGTGAAAAGGCTAGTGTAGAAGCAGCAACATGTATTTTCTGCGAAGAACATTTTTATTGTAGCCCCATTTAGATTGTATCATTGTATGCCCGTCTGCCTCGAGGTACTCGGAGTGGCTGAGATGCTTATTTTAGTTTAAACAATCGGGAACTTTTGAAATACTGTTTTTAATTTAATTAATCGGGAGAATGCTTATTCGTGTTACACGGTATGGATTTGCTTAGTCGCTGCTGTTTTGTGGGTTTTAATGATAGGTTTTGGCTCAGTTGACACTAATCAGCAATCGGTCGAAGGCCCTTTCGCGTGGCAGTGTTCACTATTCCTAGACCTGGCACGCCTTGATCAAAAGCAGATTATTCCAGCTTGTCATATCTGTTCAATGGCTGTTAATTTTAACTAATAATCATCCGCTGTCTTCACCGATCTAGTGTAGAAAGGATATCTCTACTACTTCTAATTAGGAGTTTGGTGGCGGTTCGTTCTCCTCCAGGATATCTGATTCGTTGGATCTGATATGAACGACTGAAATAGAAGAGGATTTAATCCGATAGTCCCACTCCTTCCTGTTGTCTTCTCACGTGCTCACACAACCCAAACCGCTCTAGTCATAATGTCTTTCATCTCAAATTATTTTGACCCCGCAACAACTCTCCTTCCTTTGATCTGACGTGCTCAGCTCTCCCTCTCAAATCTCTTCGGAGGAACAAGCATTTCCTACTATTGAAACATAACTAAAGTTAGTACTCTTTGCAAATAATTTTTTGTAGCAAATTGAGTTTCTGTTGCAACGTACGGGCATATGACTAGTATTTTAGAAAAAGGAGACTAGCACAGTCAGTGTGATATACTGTCCCGGAGGCTTGGACCAAAATTGCCCTTGCCGCTGAAGACGTGGAAGGAGATGACCAGTGTGTCAAACCAACTACTTACGTATCCGTATATTGCAACGGAAACTTTTAAATATTGTATAAGTTACTTTTGCAGTGTGCTTACCAAATATTATGCATGTCAGGTGCACTCACGTTGTATCAAAGGTAGCTATAAACCATATAAAGTCACCAGTCAAATTGAATTAACGACTTCCATAATTGTTACTTGTTCCTGAAGAAATCAATAGTACGATACATACTCTAAATATAACAAGAGTACGAAAAAATATGAGCACCTATTATTTTCCTAACCAAATTACAAGAACATTGCTACTTTTTTTCCATGTAGACACGAAATTTCGGATAGCCCTTTCTAACAAAGCAAGATGTTTAAAAAAATGGCTGTATTTCTAGTTTACCATGACATCCGTAATGTAGTTGGACAACTAATATAAATCGGTCGCTACCAAATCAGTTTTTTTAACCTAACTCCCAAATTACTTTGTTATGTCTCTAGGCAAATTTGGCAAACAGATGTGATGTTTTTTTCTTCACAAATACAAAGATTATAACAATTGTTATTTCCTCCTAGTTCATCTTTGAGATACCATTGTTGTGAAATTTTCGCAAGAAAACATTTCATTTTCAACAAGAACCATATCAACTATCAACAAAAAAACGTTCATATCAATGTTCATTGCCATGGGAAGCCAGCAGCAGAATAATCTAATCACCAATAAACAAAGCTTTGTTGTTTGAATGACTTATGAGTAAATCCCATGATATGGGAAGAAAATTTCAATATAGAAGTACTCAAGAGTGTTTATATCTGACGGTCTCTTCTAAGATTTTGAAGTTAAGAAATATATGTAGTACCAGGTGCTTTGCGAAAAAAAGAACCGATGAACATTGTAATAATTTCGACATACGAAACAAAATAAATAAAAATATTAGGCCAAGGTTAAAGAAAAGTCAAAAGGGAAAAGCACATTAAGCTTACTTGCACAAATAGTACATTATAAAATGGCATGTAAACAACGAATTCATAACGAGCAACTGTAGCATTCTTGTTTTAGTTGTAAAAGGAATTCACATAAAAGCAACTGTTGCCTTTTTAGCTCCTGTTTACTCTATGGTTTACCTACAGCGTAACAATTCAAATCACTACAAAAGTGATTAACTTGGATACCTTTTCCCTGTTTTTACCATCTTATTGACCAATTTGATAAAATTTAAAGAAAAGGGCCAATGGTATGAGTTCCATCTTGTTACAAGTAGAAATAGATCGATTATTTGAAAATGCCGAGTTATTATGTTACAATACATATACAATTCGCAAACTTGGTACTAATTTGGTACCCAATTAGAAACCAGAAGTCGAATCTAGAATACATTATCTATATATAAAAGACATGACCATGGACAAATGTTAAAAATAAAATTGAGGAATTTTGTGACAACTCACAATGGCCATTACCATGTTATACTGCCATATTGTTACATGCTCTGTACCTAAGTGTGAAAAAAATCGTTGTCCCAGACATGCCAAATCATGGACCACAAAAACAATAGAGCAGAAAAGTATTTTCAATTTTCCAATATCATTTACTATCAGAAGTAGGTGTTGGTGAAATTTGAGAGAGAGAGAGAGAACCCAAATTGGAATCAGAGAGTAGTGCATAAGAGAGGATCTGGATACTTAGCATCAAGCCTTCTACCTGAGGTTGGAGGAGCTTAGCGAATTAGAGAGAATCCTAGAGATAGATTAGTGAACTAAACAGAATCCTGAGGAAAGAGCTCGTGTGTGATTCAGGTAGGACGGCCAGATCACAACCACGGTTACACGTTGCATGGCGGCCGGCAACCATGGTCGTAGCCCCATGGCGACCAAGCCCTGGGTGGTGGCCACAAGGGAGCTCTGCCATTGGGAGGCAACTCAAACCCGATCATGTCACCCATCCATCATTGGTCCTGCGGGTTCTCCACCACCTGCTCCTGTTACACTTCTCGACACGAACATGGCGGCGAGGGGCTATTGGAGATGAGCTGAAGCAGCACATCCCCCTCGCCTCGCGAATACAGGAGCTGATCCGCTTATTGATCCCTCGTTCCCATGGGGCCTACGCTGGCGTTGAGGGATCCTCGATCAGTGAGGTGGCGCTGCAGCTCCTACGACGATGCATACCACTAGACTTGTAAGTTGTAACATCCCAATTTTTGTCACTTTTAAAAGTTTTTTCTTGTGTAGTTTAGTCTTCCAAAAATTTTCATCTTTTTATTTGGTAATTAAAGCTTATTTTAGGACTTTTATAAATAAAAAATGATTTAATATGTGAGCAATTGTCAAATTATTTTATTTGAGTTCCTTGCGCTGGGAAGTATTTTTCAGATTTTTCTAGGAATTATTCGAATGCATTTGCTATTTTATTTGAGATATTTTACATTTTGTGTATTTTCTATAGAAAAACAAAATTTAAAAATGCTAGAATTGTATCGGCCCAAAACCCAGCCCAACTGACCCAAGTTCTCAACCCGATCGGTGCAGCCAATAGCCAGCACTATGCCGTAGCCCAACCCGCTAGCTCGTCTCTTGTGTGTCACTAATAGGTGGGACCCACTTGTCATAAGCACAATTCATCATCTCCGAGAGGGACATTGTGTTCGTGTCGTAGGCGTCGTCGACTCTATTGCAAATACGGTGCTACACGCATGCCAATGCCACTATAAAGAGAGAACCAGCATCGCCTCGATCTCCTCATTCAAAGCCCTAACCATAGATACCAACATTCATCACTGTTGCGTCGTATTCCATGGTTTTCTGCAAGCGCATCCACCAAGCTTCTCGCTGGATTCTGCTATTGTTGGTGAGTCTGTCTTCTTGGTCTATGTCCTTAGATTCTGCTACATTGTTGTGTTCTACCTGGTGCGCATCTTCTCGTCACTGGAGTTCATGGTCACTGTCGTCGCTAGTGAAGGATCGAGATGGCGATCAGATGGGGGGGGGGGTGAATGATCCCAAATAAAATTCCCCCGAATCAAAATAATCCAAATAAGCCCTCAACCAAAATAATCAAAAGAAGCAATGAGAAGGAGTGAGTTTCCTGCAAGGCCGATATAACTGGGGTGAGGCCAGTAGCACCGAGGTCCAGTATGACCGGGGTGAGGCCGGTAGCACCGGAGTCCGGTATGACCGCATGAAGGGCGGTATTACCGGGCTCAAGAATAGCAGGAAGAACAGAGTCAGAAACAGCACGAACTCAAAAGCCAATTTGATGAATCTTTTCATCGGCTAGACAAAAACTCACGAAACTTGGTAGATATCTTCCTAAGGATGTCAGAAACTTATTCCAACCTTCAATAGTAAGGATTGACGTAAAAGTTCCAACCTTCTTCACTTTGAAGGAAGGACACACCAAGTTTAAGCAAAACTCAAGAACTTGATCTTGGACTTGCTCGTGAGGTTTTGATGATCAAGATGATTTTGGATAACCTCCCATACATCACATCAAGCAAGAACACAAGTCCAAAACCCCACAAAAATGATCTAGAAGAATGATTCACTCAAAAACACAAGATCGGTTCCTTGCAAGAAAAACACATGGATTGCCTAGATGGTTAAGGTCAAATAAGAGATTCATCCATAAATCAACATCCTTGGCACAAGAAGCAAAAGCATGTAGAAGGAGGGGAGGCAAATCCAAATTGCATAAATGTAAATTGCAAGAATTTAAGTGCAGAATTTAAATGCTGAATTTAAGACATAATGTAAATGCGAAAAGTAAATTCAAGCATAAGAAAAATTGTTTTGGATTTCTGGAAAGGAGGTTTAAAAAGCCTCACAACAAGGTGGGCAAAAGCTCAAAGGAGCACAAAATCTCTAAAACCTTCAAGAGGAGGAAGGCTACCCCTCCCCCTCTATTCATACTACTCTTGAGTCACCCTCCACCCTTGGATGAGTTCCTTCTACCCTAAGGATCAGATCAAGGGCTAGGAATGACTCCCACACACAGCCATACAAGGGTTAACCCGAAACCCAACAAGCAAACCGGGTTTTTTTGCACGCTTTTCAAAGCATATTACCTAGACCCGCTACTCTATCACCTAGACTACAATTCGACGGCCCTACTTGATCCGAGTAATGTCTAGCTAGCATCTCGTCTATTCCTTGTCTTCTAGGCTTGCCACGACACCGTCTCTGATCATCTTCTGGCGATCCTGGACCGTTTGGACCTATGGTGCACCTCACCTAGTCCCGTTCATCCTCCGCCTCACCATGATCAAACTCCGACTTCCTACAACTATCAAAAACAAGGAAACACATCATATAGCAATGTTCAAAAAGATATGCAATGAATTTCATCAAAAATCACAATTTGAAAATTCATCCTAGCTCATAAGGGCCAATGCTACTGCACCCCAGGCCGGTAGAACTGCCCTACAGCCAAACCAGAAGATATACTCTCTGAAATTTTCACACCGGCCATTTGGGCCGATGCTACCGCTCGGTCGGTAGCACCGGGCTGCCATGGTCGGTAGCACCGAAAATGGCAGACTGAGCTCAAATTGCTTCAAATTTAGAATAGAGCTCAAAACAAACTCAAACTTAAGCACATAAAGCTTAATCATAGTCAATAACTTATCACCACTAAGGATAGAACTCCACATGGTCTTTCAGCTAGGTCGTCATTGGCCACGACGTCCACGTCATCTTCTTTGCCTTTGTCGAGTTCATGCTAGGGGTATGACCTGATGGTCCAGAGGAGCTATTGGTGAAGCTTCGTGGTTCGCCAGAGTTCTCCGTCGCGGTTCCAATGCTATATCTTCGCAGGCAGTGACCATTGGTACCCAAGTCGGTGTGTCAAGTTCGCGCTGTCATCCGCGTTAGTTTGTGCTAACTTGGAGGCTTAGCAACGCTGTTGTTCACTAGTTTGCTATTTGCTAGAGTTGTGTTGCCATTCGCTACCGTTGCCATCGTCTTCCTTGATGAGGACATCGATGTGGTCGCCATGTTAGAGCCATGTGTGTGCCACATATGTGCCAGATTAGTACCATACAAGCCAAAGTCTAGATTAGATCTGAAACAGAATAAGTCTACCGTGAACCATGTCTATGACATGTGGGGTCCACATGTCAGTGAGTTAAAGCCGTGCGTTGTGTCCATCGTGGACCATGCTTATGTCCGTGGGCTTGGTCTAGGTCAAGGGCCCACATGTCAACCTCTCGTTAATTTCTGAAATTTCAGGAATTAATTATAAATTTGAAAAATCAGTCGAACCCACTTGTCAATCTCTGAGAGAGAAATATTCTTGGAACATTCTCCTTTGTCTCTCTATTTTTAGGATTTAATTGTCTAATAAATCATTCGAGAGTTCATTATCCTTCATAGAACTCCGATTGAGTCCACTTAAATTCCTAAATTCATCTAAATCAAGCCCTACATTCTAGTATATTTTATTCTATTTTTGGAGTTGGTGTTGTCTCTGTTTATATTTATTTTATGTTTTTATTGTTCATTTTGCTTAGACGTTGAAGTGCCGGGAGCGTTCCAAGGTGAAGAGTTGATTCAAGATCAAGATTTATTCTAAGGCAAGTTGTGCTTTGATAATATTGAACCCATTTTTATAAAATTTATTTTGTTTCAAATTATTGCATGCTAGATTAATTGTCAATTGTTAAATAGTTTGGAAATTAGTTATGCAACTTATTTGAATTATACATTCCTTGTCATTTGCTATGCCATGATTATTTATCACCTTAGGATAAATAATTATTGGTTGGTTACTAATATAATACCAACGTGGGTTGGCTAGATCGTGAGTAATGTACTTAGCCATGAAACGTATAATTGATATCATTTGAAAGTACAAATTCAATTTTCACTAATTGTCTATGGAACATATTTACGAAAAAGGTGTGCTTTGTGTTATCACATGATGATGTTGTTGTTGATGGAATGGGTTGCACGATAAGCAACTGGGGTGGTAAATGATTTATATTGAGGTAAATGGTAAGAGGCTATGTGCCATGATGGGTCTATGTGACATTAGGATAACGTGAATCAATTGATAATAGTTACTGTCAATAATTGAAAGTCTTGTCTCAGTTAGTTAAGGACCTAATCTTGTAAGCCATCGAACTAGGCTAAACCATACTACCACATGTCTGTAATGGGACATAGTTAGCCTAGTAAGTTACCGAGTCTTGACATATGATATTCTAAAGCAATCTATGTGCATGGTTAGGAAAGGTGTGTGTTGCAGTGGCTCCACATTTTGAATAGTTATTGTTTCTAGTCCAACAATGAGTCTATTCTATTCTTCTGCTCTATGTGAGGGTAGAATAGTGAGATCAAGCTTATCAGGAGTGTCTATGTTCAAATAGTTTTTGAAAGATTTTGTTATAATCTTCTATCACACGCCTAATGAAGCGTGTCAGTAGCCTGACAATAAGAGATTGATCATATCTTGTGGGTAAAGTGTATAACTTTTGCAAAGTGTATAATCTATTCGAATAGCTGTGTCCCTGGTTATAGGCAATGCTCGAGAATTTCACACAAAGATTAGATTTAGATTAGGCCGTGTGCCAATTTAACTTGAGAAATACCTGAGAATATTATTATTAATGTTATGTGTTTTATATTTATTTCAATCTATTATTGCATTCAATAGTAAACAATACTTTATTTTGAAAATAGCCATATCAGCCATTCTTTGGATTAAGCCTTACATATAGTTGTACTAGAATTTCATTCCTTGCACAACTTGTTGGTGCTTTATGTACTCACTCTTGCAATAATAAATCAATCAGTTGAGGAGGGGTCAACATTAGCTCTCGAAGAGGAGTATCAAGAGGAAGCGGGTTATTACGAGTCGAGCTACAGTTTAGTTAGTGAATAAGTTCTACAATGCCTAATAAATATAAAGTCAACTATAAGGTCGTCACACTAAATATTTATTTATCAAATATAGTTGTTTATTATTATTATTCCACTTCGTATGGAGTTGTTATTACATTTATGTTGCCACTGTGTGCACTAGCGTGATCCTGAACTAGTGCAATATATACAGAGGTTCCACATTTGCATATTCGGATCCCAACATGACCCCTCCACCTCCCCTGTCTTCCTCTGCGGCACCAAAGGGGAGCCTGTTGCCGGTGGCAAGAACTACCCTCTATCCATCCGCCATTGAATGGCGTGGATTTGACCAAGATCTGGTGGCATGGTATTGGCCAAGGCAACTCCTTCCTCTCTTGGATCCAACGATGGTGGAGGCAGGCTTCCTCACCAAGGACTGACGGTGAGCACATGGGGACAGGATGCACGGGGCGAACACCGTTGGAGAGGAATGGAAAGGACTGAGGACCTATCTGGATCCGCGCGCCTCTAGCACCGGCCAGATCTGAAATCATGGAGCCACTGACCTCCACCACTGCCCCCATCGAACAGTGGCCAGATCCAGTTGGGAAGCATGTAGCATGGTGATGGGTATGGAATTAGGAGAGGACGGTGATGGGCAGAGGAGGTGACAACAAGCGCTTGTGAGAGGGGATTGAGAGAGGATGGTGGCAGCAAAGCCGGTGGTAGGCGAGGTGTAGGGAGGAGGGGTTGGTGATGGGAGATAGAGAAGAGGAGAGTGAGGGAAGGGAGAGGAGAGGCGGCGGTGCCTGTAGTGAGAGGTGAGGCCGAGGGTGGTTTTTGACGCGTGGAACCATCCGCAACGAGGGGGATAGGGGAAGCGTGCATGGGGTGGGACGATTGTCACAGGTGTGGGGGTAAACTCATTCTTTTATTAGTTAAGACAGTTGCTAGGCACATGCTGAACTATAGTAATTTTGTAGAAAACCTCAATCTACGTAGGAAATTCCTGTGTCGAAACGTGGCAACACAAGAATTTTCCTGATTCCTACTAGAATTGGGCTCATTCCTATGAAATTTCTAGGTTGCAAATACTGGTTGGGAAAGGTAGGATTTCGGCAATGAGGTGCAAAGTTAAGTAAAACATTTTTCAAAGTGCATACATGTTATGCTTTAGCTTGTTCTTCATAAATTTCTTCTCAAAAAGTTCGCTCAACACTTGTAGTGGCTAAAAAAGGATTATCACCAACTTGAAAAGCAAACAAACATGTTTGAGGGTCAAATATACCTAGTATACCTATCAAATACATAGTAATTTACCCAAAAAAATTGAGGTACAACTGCCACCCATGCTCTCGGCTGTAGCTCCACGCTTGGTTAAAAACATGTCCTATGTGTGGTCGGACCATGTCATTGTACAGGCCAACTAGTTCAGGTACGCACTGACCCAAAGTTTTGTGGGTTGGCCAGTTTGAATTTGGACTCCTTAGGGCATTCACAATGGGTTAACAAGCTAGCCTCTTGGGGTCTACTCCAAACATTACGCTTTTTGGCAACAAGCGAAAAAGGCAAGGCTGGCTCCCAGTGTTGAGGCCTAGTCCCAAGCAATAAAAAAAAGATGATGGTCCTACATGTCAGATGGTGTAAAGGCAGTAATGGCGGCAGATGTGGTCGCCGTCTGTCGTGCTAACCAGAGAAGTGTCACACCCCGATTTTTCAGAGCACATTTGGTAAATAACTTAGCATCGGGAATTGTCAGATATCACAATTGGATCCTTTCTTTTCTTTTGCACAATTAATCCTAACATGCATCATATTTGCTTTTGGGTACAATATTTTGCATTGGGGACCTGAAGCCAAAATAAATTCTAATCTAAACCCCTACTATCTCTCTCCTCCCATCTGTCAATTTGTGAAAAAAGAAGAGATGAAGGAGGCAGAGACAAAAACCCCTCATTGTCTTCTTCCCTCTTTTCACCCCTCCCACTTTTGTCTTTCTTCCCGAGCCAAGAGCAAAGCTTCAAAGCTCCTTGCCACCTTCTATCCAAATCACATACAAAAGTAGAGAATCAGCCCATGCATTTCACACCATTACATTTACAAGCATCCACACATTCCATTCCTACAAGAATTGCCCACATGGATGGTTGTTTGAGCGATTTGAGAAGATGGAGAAAGAGAGTGGTAGTGCTGGTGCTGGCACTGGTCGTTGATGAGTGGGGCTAGCCATGAAATGTGGTGGTCTGGTGTCGAGTAGCAAAATTGCATGTTGCTGTGGAGGAATGTGACGGCGGGCACGACGATGCTGGTAGCTTGGCTTGGCGGCCTCGAATGATGATGGCGCATGGGAGAGTGACAACGGCATTATGGGAAGGCTGCTGCTAGGGTAGCTAGAACTGGTCGGCATAGCCTGGGGCAGCTGAGCAGCTAAGGTGGCGGCCTGTGGCTAGGCTGTTGGGGCCCCGATGGATGGTTTGCATAGCTTGACTGATGGTGGACCTGGTGGCCGACAGCCCGGTTGGTGGTAGGATCCATCCAGATCCAACACGACAGGGTGTGGTGTTGAGAGAGAGATTGGGAGGAGCCGAGGTGGTGGAGGAAACAAAGGAAGGAGGAGGAGGCGCATGTGTGAGGAGGAAGAGAAGTGAGAAGGATAAGAAAGGAAGAAGAAAGAACAGGAAGAAGAAGAAGAGAAGAAAGGTGAGGGAAGAAATAAAGAAGGGAGGAGGAGGCGTGGGGCGAGAAAGGAAACGGGGAAAAGAAGAAAAAGAAAAGAAAAGGAGGAGGAAAAAGAAAGAAAAGAAAATAAGAAAAGAAGAGAAAAGAAAATGGAAAGATGAAAAGGAGATAAAATAAAAGGGAAGAAGAGCACAAAAGAGAGAGGGGGCAGACCTTGATCTTTGGCAACGAACCTAATTTTCGTACACGTGAAGTCGAAGTTTTTGTCCGGTGGAATTTTCTTTTATTCTCAATGCTAATGGTAAAATATTGTCAACATCGGAATTTTTATATGCATAGCTCTTAGTTGTGCATGTTGTATCAAATTATTGGCCACGCATATTCATGCATGCATACAGTGAACTTTGTTTGAGGGCTTACGATCGACGTAACTCTCCCTTAGGGCTTAATTGTTCTATGGTATGAACATGTAAGGCCATGTTCCTTGACATGAATAATTTGATCATAGAGTGAAATATGTTTTGTCAATTGGTGGATGTTGGATTATTTAATTTAGTAGATTACTTGGTCACATGTAAGTGTTATTTGGAATCGCATGGGAATTGGTTAGTAAATCTTATATGTGAAATTTGTGGGAGTGTTCCTCCTTGAGATGGTTTAGAGATTGTAGACTGAGTAAATGGTATTTTCGATGCTCAATTAATATGTGTCAATGATGCAAGAAAATATATGTCTAGTCAATTGAGGTTATTGAATTGTTTGAATTGAGGAATTTCCTAGTCATATATATTGGTAGTTGGCCTATGCTATTATGTTGCATCAGTGGAATTTTCTTTATCAATTTGGATTTTACTTATTTTTAGTGAGCGATTTTAGTAATGTGGATATGACTAGTATAGTGCTTCCTGTACAAGATTAATTTTCTAGAGATGGTACCCATATAACCTGTCAATGATTGTGAGCTATTCAAGTAACGTATAAGCAATTGGAGATCTCACATGATAGTTGGACGGTCATATATGCTAATTATGAGGATATTTAGCAATTGATTACTTGGCCACATATAATTAAATCGGATTATCATATAATTGGTGGATGAATCCTATGTGCCTAATTAGTGGACTCTTGTACCCTCAATTTGGAATTTATTAAATGTATGACTATGGGTCCATCATGGTGGAACATATATAATTGGATTGATCGTTCACATGCATAATTAGTTCAATAGAGTGGACACATGCATGAGTGATCAGTGAGCTATTCAATTGTGAGAATGTGATCGACCTGGAATTCTCGTTTAGATGTTATAGGGTTACATACACCTAGATCCATGGAATTTTAATATGTATTGTTATGGATTGCTAATGTGGGTTTAATACAACTAGATCGTTGGCAATAGCATAGGTTGTCTAGTAAATTATGATTATTGAAATGGATCACAGCCACGTGCAATTAATTTAGTGAGTTTTGTACAATTATTTGATAGGTTGTTGAAAGACCATGTGGAGGTCTATCCTTGTGTGTGATGAGTAATTGATGAGTTTTGAGCTCGTGTTGTTTTAAATTGATTTGGATTTGAAGCAATTTGAGTGTTGGTCTACCGGCTTCGAGGCTTTGGCTGGTTGGAGACCAGTCGTCCGATCTCGAGTGGTCGGGTCGTCTGACCTGAGTGGTCGGGGCTTTGGCTGGTTGGAGACCACCGTCCGACCTCGAGTGGTCGGTCGTCCGACCCGAGTGGTCGGGCTTTGGCTGGTGGAGACCACCGTCCGACCCCGAGTGGTTGGGTCGTCCGACCGAGTGGTTGAGACTCCGAGTGATTGAGTCGGAGACCGGGAATGCACCTCGAGTGGTCGGGATGGAGACCAGCGGTCGGACCACGTGTGGTCGGGTTTGGCCGGTCGTCGTAGTGTATATCCGTCTGCTGAGATGGATATGTGTTGTTGGACATTGCTATGTGATGTGGTTTCCTTGTCTATGATGGTTGCAGGACTTTGGAGCTAGGTCATGGTGAGGTGAAGGAGATCAGGACTAGGCTGGGAGAGCTGAGGTCCAGATGATCAAGGTGTCGCCAAAGATGACTGAGGCCAAGGAGTAGCTGTAAGCCAATAAGACAAAGGAATGGATGAGATGCTAACTTGGAGCTGCTCTGATCAAGGAGGACCGTTGGATCGCGGTCAGGAAGATAGAGTAGCGGGTCAAGTTAGTGTGAGTTGAAAAGCATGCAAAACCCGTTGTGTTGTTGGGTTTCGGGTGAGCCCATGCATAGCTGTGTGAGTGGGTAAAATCTCAGCCCTTGATGGAGTGCTCTAGGGTTTAGAATCTCATCCAAGGGTGGTAGGTGGTCTAAGCCTGCTATAAATAGGCAGGGAGAGGGGTATCTCCCTGTAGGGGTTGAGCAGGTGAGGAAAGTGTACGTGAGTAGTTGAGAGTTGTTGAGAGTGATAGTGTAAGGATCAAATCCTGGCTCTTGGATGTTGGCTTAGGTTTGAAGCGGACATCCAAAGGTGGGAATTGATCCCAAGTCACTATAAATAGAGGGTAGGGCAGCCTCCCTCCGTGAAGGTTCTGAGGTTTTTGCTGCTCATTTGAGTTTTGCCCACTTTGTTGTGAGGCTTTGTAAACCTCCCTTCTAGAAATGAAATGTTCTTCATTTATGTTCTTGTTTCATTTCCCTTACGTATTTACATTACGCACTTAAATTCTGTTATCTAATTTCTGCATCTACTTACTTGCAATTTACTTTACGTAATTTGGATTTGCCTCATCTCCTTCTACATGCTATTGAGTCTTTGTTGAAATTCATGATTGATGAACTCTTCTCTGGATTCGATGCTTTCAATCATCTATGCAATCCTTGCGTTCTTGTTGCAAGTTGTAAATCTGTGTGTTCTTAAAGTGCGTAAACGTGTGACTTGCAGTTCTTTAGTCTTGATTGGCTTCTGGTTCTTGTTGCCAAGGATGAAAGATTGCTGGATGAATCTTCTGTAGATCATATCCCAATCATCTAGGCAATCTACAACCTCTTCTATTCAGTTTTGCAAGAAACCAATTTTTATGCCTAGTAGAAGAAAGTGCCTTCAGATCGTGTTTCTATTTGTTTGAAGGGTTGTTTCCTCGTGTACTTACTTGCTATGATTTGTGGAGAGTCATCCAAGGATTTCTGACCATCAACTCCCACCAGCAAGTTAGGGGTGAGGTCTGTGTTCGTGACTTTGTTTTTGGTGTTGCATTTGTTAAACTGAAAAGGGACGGAACCTTGGTATCAATTCCTTCAATTGATGTTTGAAATAGGTTTCTGACATCCTTAGAGAGGTGCACACAAATTTTCACTGTTTTTGGATCAGCCGATCAAAAGTTACATCGATTTCTGTTTTTGTTATCGTGATGATTTTACTGTTCATTCGACCTCTGTAGGCGGGAGTACTGTTCATCCGACCTCTGTAGGTCGGGAGTACTGTTCGTCGAACACCATTCACTCCGAGCACTGTTCATCCGACCTCTGCAGGTGGGGAGTACTGTTCACCCGACCAGTGCTGGTCGGGGGTACTGTTCACCCGAACACTATTCACCCCGAGTACTGTTCATCCGACCTCTGCAAGTCGGGAGCACTGTTCATCCGACTAGTATCGACGACCATTCGCAAAGATCGCTCATCCGACTGAGCTACCGACCAAAGTCAGCTTTTATCGCTCACCCGACCTTAATCGGCCTGAGCCTCTGCTCATGAAATTGCTTGATCGATGGTTCAGTTCTTTCTTTCTGGTTTTTTGGTGGTCTGAAATCTAGGGGGAGAGTTTATTCGAAAATTTTATTTGGCTCCTATTCACCCCCCCTGTAGTCGCCTTTTTCGATCCTTCAGTTGTACAGGTGGGAGATCATAACTTTGGTCATTATGAGAACTAATTAATTTGGCGATCCTATGATTTATAATTTTTATATGGCATGGCTCAAGGGCTCGGACATTGTTGGAGAGTACCTAACCAGCGACTGACTATACAATATACAGATCAAAGAATTTCGGTTATGCCCAAAAAAGACAATATTACCCATCGTTTGTACTTATAGACTAGTTATCTAAATGAGGGGTATTTTGGTCATTTGTACAGGCCCAAGAGCCTATAAATACCCCATGTATCTCTCATTTGTAACTTGAGCTCTCTTGAGCAATAAAGGAGCACATTCAAATTGGTGAGCCCTTGAGGAGCTGCTCCTCAGAAGCAACTCCCCGTAGGCTCGCCAACAGGAGTAGGGCAAACCTCTCGGACCCTCGAACTTGTATAAACATTCGTGCCATTCATACTCTCATGGACGAGGGCCCGTTAAATAGTCGACGTCCACCCTCTCACTCGTGTTTAGATTTCACACCAACAACATTAGCGTCATTCGTGGGGAGCGTAGCTAACCAAAAAAAGGCTATGGCTCTTACCAAGAAATACTTGAAGCCTCCTCCAGCTCTGAAGCACAAGGAGCATGTGGATGACCATCTTCCCTAGTGGAACCCCAGGTGTGCACCTGTCAGAACTCGAATATGCAAATTTGGATCCTCGGTGTATACCGCACTAGTCTAAGATCATGCTAGTGCACACAGTAGCAACATAGATGAATATCACAATCATACATAGTGGAAACATAATAAAAGACTTTATTTATTAAATATAAGATAGTTAACTGGCCTTATGGTTGAATTTACATGACTATGCCACGTAGGGCTTAAACTATAATAAATAAAACTGCAACGGAACGAAAATGTAATAAAGAGGCCATCAATATGCCATAGGCAATTAACAAGGTTCGCACCCTACATGTTCACCTCCTCCTGATACTTCTCCAAAGCTGGTGTAGACTCCTATTCAACTGATGATTTTGTTATGGCAAGGGTAAGTACATAAAGCACTCAACAAGTTGTACATAGAATGCATGTCTAATATAACTATATGCAAGGCTTATTCCAATTGAATGGCTGATATGGTTATTTCGCAGTAAAGAAGCATTTACAAATGAATACAGTAAATAGATTAAAAAGACAGTAATAATAATAATAAATAACTTTCATTTATTTCTTAAGAATAAATTGGCACACAACCCTAAACAATTTCCAAACTTTCCAGTGGCACACAGTCTCCCTTCCCAAGTTTTATTTTATAAAATCTAACCCTTGACTGGAATTTCCGAGCATTATCCATAACTAGGGGCACGGCTATCTGAATAGATTTACACTCTGCAGAAGTTATACACTTTACCCACAAGATATGATCAAGCTTATACTGATATGCAATGTTATGTACCCATCGACGTCTAGCTAAGAAGATCATAACAAAACCTTTCAGAAACTCTATAGAATATAGACCTTCCCGATAAGCCTAAACTCATTATTCCTTCCCTCACACAGAGCAAAAGAATATGAGAGACTTATTGTTGGACTAGGAACAATCCTTGTTCAAGTTGTGAGGCCACTGCATAAACACACCCTCCCCTGACTGCACACACATTTTGGTCTTCCACCTGAGGCATTCCATGTCAAGATTCAGTAACTTACTGAGTTAGGTCTGGCTCATAACAGACATGTGGTGTATGATTAGCCTAGTTCAATGGCTTTCAAGGTTAAGTCCTTAATTGACCGAGGCAAAACTTCTAATTACTCATAGAACTACCTCACTTTCACGCATATATCAACATATCAACCCAATGCCACAAAGGCCCACCACGGTCACATTCACTTGGCACTTTCCCTAATCTAAATTATTTACCACCCCAATTGATTATCGTGTAACACATGCCATCAATAACTCAACATCATTATGTGACAACACATGACACACATTTTCATAAACATATTCCATATTCCATTAGTCAAATTGAATTTGAAATCTCAAAATGATATCAACAATCAGTTGCATGGTTAAGCACACTATTCATCATCTAACCAACTAACATTGGTATGTATTAGCAACCAACTAATAATTATCCATCCTAGGGTGACAAATAATCATGGCATACAAATGACAAGGAAGGTATAACTCAAATAGATACAAAATTATAGAACAAAAAAACTCCAAAAATCAAATGAAATTATCATTAAATAGATCTCAATTTTACAAATTTTTGAAATTTTAATCACCTCAATCGGAGCTCATATGAAGAAGAACGAACTCACAAAATATTCGAATTAAAAGAAAAAACAGAAAATAAAAATTCATATTGGCTGACAAGTGGGCCCTCGATCAATGGACCAAGTCCACGAACTAGCTAAAGACCACGGTGGACTAGGTTCATGAACCTCAACCGACTGACAAGTGGGACTCATGGTGACATGGCTTGGCTGACAAGGCATGTCGACACACCGCTACTTGGCTATGCATCAGTGCAAGAGTCCAACGTGTCGTCGACCTGGCAATACATGGAGACATGCATCACGCACCGGGTCAAAACACATCAGCCAGCGGCGCATGAGACCCAATGGTCACTAGCAACGGCGGAGATAAGCACTAACATCTAGATCTCAACGTCGTGGTTCTAATGCTCCCCTTACCTCACTCACAGCTGCGCTAGTTCAATGGCGATGAGCCCTTCTTCTCCTCAGCGGTAGACTCCACGGTGATCCGTAACTCTGGCGATGCTTCGGCTCCCCAACCCAAGCACACGCACCCAAAGCCCCTTGCGATGGTGAACACGCCAAGATGCTTGATAGCCCGATTGAATCCTCACCGGTGACGAATCGACAGAAAATAAATCTCGGTGACGCTTGCACAATTTCACGAATTATGGTGAAATCACAGCACAATCGAGCTAATTAACCTAGGGATTAGATTGCACGGGTCCTAACGATCACGGTGCACCCCTTTATACCCCCTAGAAGTCCGTGCACTAGTCCATCAACCTCTGAGTCCGTGACCTAGATGGCGACAGTGCGGAGAGGGATTCCCATCAGAGAGGATGACGTAGGTGACGACATGTGTCCTGATGCAAGGGCTAACATCGCTTTGGAGTCCACATGATCACGACCTTTCATGCAATCCTGATTCGACGATCACCATATGCGCTAGGGTTCAACTGGCTTAGGGCTAGGCTGTGACAAACATGGGTCATGACACTGGGCCGGGCTACTAGGGTTTGGCCCATTTACTATTCAAACGATTTTAAGCCTTTTCAAATACAAAAACAAATCCATAAATTAAAACAAAGCCAAATAAAATAGCAAAAAAATTAGAAAATTCTAAAAAATATTTTGAAACATATAGAACTCAAATAATTTTTTAACAAATGTTTGTATAAACTCTACACATATTTTAATGTTATTTGAAAAAGGCCTAACTCAAAAAAATAAATTAAATCCAAATAAATTCCAGAAAATTCCAAAAATTCTCAAAATTCACAAAAATCATTATTAAATAAAAATAAGCCAAAATTGGGATGTTACAGACCTCTCCCCTTAATAGAATCTTGACTCTGAGATTCAGGGCTAACTAGGGAACATTTTGGGAAACTCTAACTTCAGGTCTTCCTCACGCTCCCACGTTACTTCACTTTTTAAATGATTAATGCACTACATTGCAGAAACGAACTGACTTGCTTGGGGTCTTGCGATCAGCAACATCCAAAATCTTAATCGGTTGCTCCTTATAAGTCGAATCTTCCTGCAACTCAATTTACTCCAATGGTGTTTACTCTGTTGGCACTCGAAGATACTTCTTAAATTGAGAGACGTGAAACACATCATGCACACTTGCCAATGACTGAGGCAATTCCAACAGATACACAAAATCTTCAAGCCCAAGGCTCAGCTCCCGACAGTGATTTTTAGCATAACTCTTCTGCCTAGTTGAGCTACTTTTAACCTCTCTTAATTATCATAGAAATTTTCTCTTCGGCTTCTTTAAGAATGTCAGGTCCAAATACAAGACGCTCTCCTGTCTCATTCTAATTCAATGGAGTACGACAAGAGCGACCATACAAAGTTTAAAATGGTGACATTTGCAAACTCGCATGACAAATGTTGTTATAATTTAATTCTGCATATGGCAAATATTTATCCTACAAATTAGCGTAAGCTAAAGCACAAGCTCTCAACATATCCTCTAAAATCTGATTAACTCTTTCAATATGACTAGCTGTCTGCAGATGATATGCTGTACTGAAATTCAAACGAGTTCCCATTGCTTCATAAAACTTATTCCAAAAATCTCGAGGTAAATTAGGTACATCTAACTAACACTATCTTCTTTGGCACTCCATGCAAACACACAATCCTCATCATATATAACTCTGCCAAGCGATCTCAAGTATAAGTAGTCTTCACTGGTATAAAGTAAGCAACTTTTGTCAAACAATCCACGATGACCCATATAGAATCATATCCACTTTGGGTTCTAGGTGACCAGTAATAAAATCCATACCGATTTCCTCCCATTTTCACTCGAGATCTTTAATGTCTGTAGCAAACCAGCAGGCCTCTAATGCATCACCTTTACTCTCTAACACACATCACACAAAGCAATATGTTCTGCAACATCACGCTTCATATTAGGTCACCAAAACCTATCTTTCAAATCTTGATACATCTTAGCACTTCCTAGGTGAAATGAATACTTTGAATCATGAGCTTCCGCAAGAATCAACTGCTTTAGCGTTGGACGTAACCAAGTGGCAGGCCATGGTGGAGGCAACCGCGAGGCAAACTATGGACAATATGATGGCCTCTTACTGCCCTCTCGAAGGTCCTCCTCACTTCTCACACTCCTTCCACCATCCTCAGACCAAGTGACCACCGATCTAGGGGTGCGTGGAGGCCTAGGCTTTGTCCCCGCCGGTGTGAGGGGATCCAATCAACCTCCCTGCTCGCCCATGCAGCGATATCAAACGTGGCTCCTTTCTGGGCACTACACCTGCCAAATACGGTACCATTGTAGTTTATGCTATCATCCCAACCCCAAGAGCAAGAGTTCCAGGCCCTCCCTCAAGGCTCCTCCTCATGGGCAAACGCGTCTACATCCGAAGATGGTGAACCAACTCCAATTGATCAGGGCAGAGTCTCACCCTCGAGGCGCAACGTGGCCTAGGGTGGTAGGGGAGCCTTCAAGACCAAAGGTAGCCAATCCTCCAAGAGTCGCTCCAAGAGCATTCCTGGATGGGCAAGGAATTCCACCCGTGGTTGCCCACGAGTGCTGACAAGGCTCAAAGCACCTGCATCAAGTCCAGCGAAGCCAAGCGAAGGAGAGGAGGTTCAGCTCTACCAACATAGGGTGTGCTCCTACCTTGCCAAATCATCATGGTCACCACCGTTCTGGAGGAGGGAAGGCTGAGCCTCTGGTTTCACATCCTACCCGAATAGTGCATCGGTGGGAGTACTCCGGCTCTCTCTCTCCCGATGCAAACACTGCCGTCACCCTCGACAGCCTTCTAACTCCCCAGCTCTGAGGAATCTTGTAACCACTGTCGCTGTTGTGTGATGTCACCTTCCCCCGTGGGTGTGGTAGGAGGAGTCATGGGACTAGTAACCCCCTAGCTCAGGGTATCTCCAAAACCTCATTTTGGCCCAAGTTCTGCTAGCCTAATGGATCATACGACGAAAACTCTGATCCCATGCAGTTCATGGAGGTCTACGCCATGGCCATCCAGGACGTTGGAGGCGGGGAGGTAGAGATGTGCAACTACCTCCCGCTCTTCCTCTCGGGAATTGCATGGTCGTGATCCTTCAATTAGAGAAGGGCATGCTCTTGGACCCAGCTGCGTAAGGAGTTCAGTGAGAGAGTTATAAATGCCCCATGCTTCCCAATCAAATCTTCACTATCAAGCAACAGAAGGAAGAGTCCAACCGAGACTTCCTTAACAGCTTTTCCTGAGTGTGCATCTTGGTGGTGGACGCCCTGGACTCCACGGTCATCATTGTGTGCAAGGAAGGGCTCCTCTCCGAAGAACTAAACCGAGCACTAGGGAGGGATCCCCGAAAACAACCCAACAACTCTTCAAGATCATGAAAAAGTATGCCCGAGGGGAGGAGAATGATTTGGCTTAGAAAGGTCTTCTCCCAAAAGCAGAAAGCGACTCCTCTAGGAAGAGAGGGTCCTTCGGGAAGAAGAACAAAGACTAGAGGGACCACTCCAACGGGGGTCGCAACTCTAAGGTCCTCGCCGTGACCAATACCCCATCCCATGGGGGAGGTACCTCCAAAGGACCTAAGAAGGGTTCTAAGCCTAAGGCTTATCATGAGCACGATGAAAGTCCTAACAAAAGGAAGGATAACAAAGACCAAGGTGATGGTCGCTTGTGTGCCTTTCACAAGGTGGGCGGGCACGGCACGAATGAGTGTCGTCAATACGCCATCGAGGTAGCAAAACTCCTTAAGTAGGGACCTGAGCCACACCGAGGATCATCGCCCAATCCCGGGGCCGTGGAAGCCATGACTCTTCAAGTGATTCATCCTGCACTCGCAATGCCTCCTGGTGGCCCTCCCCAGGAGAACTTCCATAAGATGTTGAGTAGTAGCTTCCCTTCCAAGCTCCACAAAGACAAGTGAAGGTCATAATGGAGGGCTCAGCCTATGGACACGAATCCAAGCACCAACTGAAGGAGTACATCCGAGAGGTCAATGTCATGGGGGTAACCCCTGAAGTACCCCTCCCAAGTGGGCAAACGTCTCGTAAAGCTTCACCGCTGAGGATGCGAAGGACCTAAGGTTCCCCCATGATGATGCTCTCCTAGTAACCGCCATAGTGTCTAACTGTGAGGTCTCCCATATACTCGTCGATAGGGGAAGCTCCGTGGATATACTCTACCTTCATGTACTCAAGGAAATGTGGGAGTCTCAGGGGGGAGTGACGGGGCTACCATCCAGGCATCTTACTCCCATAGGATCACCCTCTCACAGGATTTGTACCGGGAATACATCCAACCCCTTGGGAGGATCGAGCTCCTCATGACCTTCGAGTCGTGAGAGAACCACCATACAGAGGCTGTCAGATTTGATGTCATTAACATCGAGTCTCCATTCAAATAATGGGAAGAGTAACCCTCTACCGTCTCTGTGCGGTGGTTCATCAAAACTACTTGTGCCTTAAGATACCAAGCCCACATGGGGGTTATTACTATGACAGGTAATCAAGACTTGGCCTGTTACCTGTACAATAGGGTGGAAACTGACTTTAACAATATCAACCTCCTTGAACCAAAGGATGTGGGGGAGATGGTGCCTCCCTCGACCTTGCTTGGACATATTGAAAATGGGCCCCTCGGGAGAAGTATTCCCTCAAGCCTCGGCCAGAGGGAGAACTAAAAGAAGCATGGCTCTTCGGCACAGAAGATGCACGTTTTGTGAAGATTGTAGCTGACCTCCCTGAGAGGATGGAGATAGAGCTCATCGAATTCCTAAAATCCAATGCTAACATGTTTGCCTGGACATCGTCAGACATGACGGGCATCCCCGTGAGGTGATCCAACATCACCTTGCGGTAAAGCCATGGTGCCCCTCTATGAAGCAAAGGCTCTAGAAACTCTCATCGTAGCGATGTTAGGCTATGAAGGATGAAATTGACAAACTTGCAAATGCAGGACTCATTTGTGAGGTTTGGCACCAGGAGTGGCTTGCCAATCGTGTTTTGGTCAAAAAGTCCAATGGCAAGTAGCGCATGTGCGTCGACTTCACTGACCTTATCAAAGCATGCCCGAAGGATGATTATCCCCTTCCTCGCATTGATCATCTTGTTGACTCTACTGCGGGGTGTGAGTTGATCAGCTTCTTTGATGCATACTCGGGCTATCATCAAATTCATATGGCAGAAGACGATGAGGAGAAGACTAGTTTTATCACCCCAATAGGCACCTTTTGCTACCTTCGCATGCCATTTGCTTAAAGAACACGAGAGCTACTTTCCAACGTCTTGTTTGCCCCATCCTCAAAGATCAATTGGGTTTTAATGTGGAGGTATATGCTAACGATGCCATCGTGTAAAGCATCTTCTCTTCAACACACCTTGAAGACCTCTGAAAAATCTTCACCAACCTCCAAAAATTTAGGGTCAAGCTAAACCCCGAAAAATGTGCCTTCAGTGTGAAAGGAGGAAAGCTCCTAGGCTTTCTTGTATCACAAAGGGGTATCGAAGAAAATCTAGAGAAAATTCGCATGATCCTAGACATGGAGCCACCCCAATCCATCAAAGATATCCAACGTCTTACGGGCGTATGGCCACCCTTGGGCGCTTTGTATCGCGATCAATAGAAAAAGGGCTCCTTCTTCAAGGTGCTACGTAGGCTAGAAGGCTTCATGTGGACTCCGGAGGACCATAAGGCTTTTGAGGATCTCAAATCCTACCTAGCAACCCCTCCACTTCTCATGAGCCCAGGGCCAGGAGAAGCACCCCTCATATACCTTACTGCGACCCCGGTTGTAGTAAGTGCTGTCTTAATCAAAGGAAGGGAGGGAATTCAATATCCAGTGTACCATGTCCGTGAGGCCTTTGTAGGAGCCAAGAACAAATACATACAGATGAAAAAGATATGCTATGCTTTACACATGGCATCAAGAAAACTCCACCATTACTTCCTTGGGCATTCTATCACCATCTCGTCAAGTTACCCCCTCAATGAAGTTATAGGAGACAAAGAGGCAACGAAAAGAATAGAGAAATGGGCCACCAAGCTAGCACCTTTCTCCTGCAAGCTCATCAAAAGGGCTTCCATTAAATACCAAATTTTGGCTGACTTTGTTGCTAAATGTACCATGCCCCTGGTCATGTAGAAAGCGCTAACAAGCAACTTGAGCCCCACAATCCAATATTGGGCAATGTACTTTGATAGCTCTAAATGCTTGGTAGGAGAGGGCGCTAGGGTCTTATCGGTAAGCCCTAGTGGGAAGGTGCTTGAGTACGCGGCCCATTTATCTTTCAATCCAACAAACAATATGACTAAGTACGAAGCACTTCTATTGGGCATACGCCTTGCTAAGGCTATGGGGATACGATACCTTCTTGCCTTAGGGGATTTCCAGCTAATTGTTAACCAAATGGATAAAACATATCAATGCCTTGACCCTAGAATGGCTAAGTACTTGAAAGAAGTATGAAAGATGGAATGCCACTTTGCTAGGCTTGAGGCTCATTGGATTCCTCGAGGAGATAATCATCGAGCGGATCGTCTAGCCTATGACGCAGGCTCTCAAGAGCTCCTCCCTTTGGAAGTCTTCTTCAAAGCTTTAACTACGCCATTAGTGAAGGATGAAATGCTAGACTCCAAGCTACCTCCGGAGGTTAATGTGACTTCAGTCTCCCCTTCCTCTTGAATGACTCCCATCATCAAATGCATTTAGGGGGAGGAGGAACCTGAGGACATGGTAATGGCTCACATGCTGCTACCTAAGGCCAAGTTATAAATAATCCTTGAAGGGAAGCTCTACAAATGTGGGTCATCCGCCTTGCTCAAATGCATCACAAGAGACGAAGGCATCTCGCTCCTTGAGGTGCATGAAGTCCTCTGTAGCTCTCATATCATGGTAAGGGCAACTATGGCAAAATCATTATATCAAGGTTTCTATTGGGCCACAATGGTGCAAGATGTAATCAACACCCTCAAGTTGTGCGAAGGATGCCAAAGGATGGCATCTACTCACCACACTCCTGCCACTCATGTACACTCCATATCGATCATCTGGCCCATCGCCCGGTGGGGAATGGACCTACTCAGACCATTCCCACCAGCCAAGGGGGCTATAAGCATGTGGTGGTGGTAGTGGATTATTTCACAAAGTAGTTAGAGGCGGAGCCCCTAATCTCCATTATGCCCCGTTCTGTACAAAAGTTCTTCTAGAAAAACATTGTATGCCATTTTGGGGTCCCCAAGGAGTTCACATCAGACAATAGAACTCAGTTTGATGCATCTTTCCTTTAGGGACTTCTACAATTCCATTGGTACTACATTTTGCTTCGCTTCGGTGGCTCATCCAAAGACTAACAGGGTGGTGGAAAGGGTCAAAGGGATAATCCTACAAGGTGTATGTCATCGCCTTGAAGTAAGTGCCCTTAAGAGAGGGACTGGGCAGAAGAGCTCCTTAATGTTCTATGGGGATTACATACAACTCCCAGTCGCTCCACGAGAAGGACCCCTTCTCACTCGTATATGGGGTCGAGGCTTTCCTCCCAGTAGAGATCCATCATTGCTCCCTTCGAGTGGAAATGCTTTCAAGATCCCTACCCACTGACTTGATTCAGAATGAGGACAATCACAAAATTGAGGCAAACTTTGTTCAAGAAATTCATGATCAAGCCCTCCTTAAACACGCTACATATGAGCGGGAGGTGGCCCGATTCTACAACAGTAGAGTGATGGAACATGCTTTCTTGCTTGGGGACCTGGTGCTTAAAAAGGTTATCGACCCTGCAGCCTAGGAGAAACTTCATCCAAAATGGGAAGGCCCTTACTGTATCTCCTCTGTTCTGGGGTTAGGCTCTTACCGCCTTTCAACTCTGGAAGACAAGCAACGGAAGCATGCGTGGAATACAGACAAGCTCCACAAGTTTTACATCTAAGTTATTGTATGCCCCTGGTGGCACCCATCATGATGTAGAACCTTACTTGGTTCAAAGCAATGAAGCAATGAGATTTCCACATGTGTTCCTCATTTGTACTGAGCGCAGGTTAAAGGAGTCTTCCCCTAACTCACAGATGTTAGGGGACAATCTTGATTTACTAATCACGCGGCTCTATGCATTTTCCTTGTGTGGGATTTCACCCTCGAGGTGCGTAGGGCGTACGACCTCCGAGGTCTCCCTTAGCAAAAGTCCAAGGTGGCTTGAGCGTCCATCGCCTCCACCATGGCAGCTCATATCTTGTTGGACCTAGGACATTAGCGACAACTTGGGCCTAGTACCAAGTTAATGGATGTGGTAAGGATTAGTCCCTCTTTTAGCCTCCCGGCCATGCGCCGAATGACCTCCGGGTCACTTTTTGCCTCACCTGCTGCAAGCATAGATACTCTCAACACACTCATACCCCTTTAGGAATATTTGCCCATTCAATAAATGATTATGCAAATCAAATGATATTCACAAGAACTAAGAGACATCCCCTCCTAGTGGACGCAAGCACTTGCCCTTATTGAACTCAATGCCCAAGGCCCCCGCAAACAACGCTACTAAGGCCCTAGGCCTAGCCTTAATACCTATGCTACTGAAGAATACATAAGGCTTCGCATTGCCTTATTCAACCTAAACAAGGCAAAGGGGAGCTTTTCTAAGGCTTAGAGCACCAAATGATGATTGTGCCCCCCATCAAGTGGCCCTATCTTGTGGCTTGCTTTCTTCGGTGGATTTAGTCTCTAGGGTGCCCAACCCCTTCGAACACATAGCTTATAGTTGATAACAATTTCCTTCTTGAGTACAGCTTGAACAAAATACAATTGTTGCCATATCATTCTCATAACATGCAAAATGCAATTATAAGCATACTCCTCCACGGGAGATTACATGACGAAAGTGCTAAACAAACAGCATCTACAGAAAGAGGACATCATGCAAATCTACCCAACATCATCATCGATCCCTACTAAACAAGACATGTTCTCAAGGAGTCATACACTTGCTGGATCACCACGCTCATTGTCTGAGGGTAAAGGCATGGGAGCTTTTAGGACTAATGAGGAGAACACATTCTTCACAAACTTAGTAGCCAAAGGCCTCAGTATAGCCCACTCCACAAGGGCAGCCTTCTTCACCTATGAAGTGAAAAGACCGCGGAGATCCTCACACACTGCCTGTCTGCCTGAACTGTCACTAAGATGGGAGATGGCTAGGGCTCCAGTAGTCAGTCGTTGTGCAAAAGATTGGCACCTATCTTCGGCAACTCGAGAAAATGAGTCAACACGCTCCTCAAGTAGAGGGAACCACCTCTCCGGTTTGGTCAGTCCTAACAAAAGTGGAGAGACCTTGGCTCCAAGACCCTCCAAGGATCTCTAAGCTGTGAGGGTGATCTTTTTGAGTTCTTAGAATAGCTCAATCGCTGCCATGACTTAGTCATATCTTCCTCCAAGCTCATGTTCACCTGGCGGATGACATCCATCTTCTCCTTAGAAACCTTCAGCTTTTCTTAAGTGGCTCTTAGCTTCTCCTCGATGGCCTGCAACTTCTCTTCAGTGCCTCTCAACTTCTTCTCGGCAGCTCTTAGTCTCTCGTCATCTACTTGTGAGACATTCTGCTGGGTCTCCATTGTTGTCTCTTTGAACATATCCTCGATCATCCTAGGGGTTTCATCCCTAATGACGTTAGAGATAGAGGTGGCCTGCGAGAGAAATTTGTGAACATCAGCCTACGAGAAGTTGGACGCTGTTTGCAAGGGAGAAATTTGTGAACATCAGCCTATTTGATGAAATCTCTTTGAGGGACAAATTCAGAGCCCGAGGGAAAGGGGTTCATCAAATAGGGAACCATCAAAATAATCATGTTCCTGCACAAGACTGAAGTGAATCAAAATAGGTTGTTTATGGTATTCTCATTCAGGATGAGGATGAAGTATACTGGAAGATAAATCAGAGCATGACAACTTTTAGAACAAACTGTGGATGGAATTGGATTTTGCCTTGGAATCTATCAACATTAGAATAAGAAAGTAGATAAAAGTGCTATAAATGTTCATACTTTAAGATGATTCCGGCCAGACAAGATGTGCCTCGAAGCATCTCAGATGTTTAGATATTCAATTACAAAATCTATAACGGGTTGTGCCTTGTAAATGTTGTTGCAGAAATATCTAAGGAGAAGGAAATTTTGAATAATAAGTACTACTCATGGAAGTTCTGCCAAGAGTGGTAGGAAAAAATGTTATCCCAGACGGTTCTATACAAAAACTATCTGTGATAGGTACATATCACAGACGGTTCTTATAAGAACCGTCTGTGATAGATACATATCACAAATGGTTCTATATAATAACCGTCTGTGATAAATGTTTCACAGATAGTTCAGAAATCGTCTGTGATCACCTGTATTATCATTGACATATAGTTACAGATGGTTTAGAAAACCATCTATGATGACATTTTTGAACCGTCTGTGGTAGCTTTTTCTGTAGTAGTGCCTGTGTAAGGTCCGAAACATGGTCGAACGTTATGACCTTCATCAATATAATTAGCAGAACAAGATCATCTCAGACCACAATTATAGCACTCACCTATTCCCACCCAGTCGACATGCTCCATCAGTGCAAATTGCCTTCTCAACAATGGTTGCTACCGCGATGGCATTGTATAGAGGTAGTGTGGTCTGACTTGGAGCCAGTTTGGGATCTTAAAGATAATGAAAGACTCGACACCTATATAACATTCTCTTATAGGTTAGTGTCCAATAAACAGAAGACCAAGAGGTCCTTCTCATTATTTTCCCCCGTCTGGTGGTTAAGGATCACACTTAATAGTATGCAAACACGATCCACTAGAGATTCAACCTGTGAAGGGGATGATATGGTATTAAGATCCCTTAGCGTTGTCCTAGGGACAAATTGGTGCATGGTTGGCAAATGTTGTTCAGGGCGATCTCCACCTATGTTAGTGTTGAGCCTCTAGGATTTCCTTGGTACATTCACTACTACAAAAAGACTTATATTAGACCCCTCATCACTGACGGTTTTAAAAAACCATCTATGGTTTAGATCTAGCTTGGTGTAGATCGATTTTGTTCTTTGTGATCTAAAGAAGTAATTGGTTCTAATTGCATTATACTCAATATGTAGCTAGCTAGGTAAAGAGAGAATTGAAGATGATAAGTTTAAATGTAGCTTACATATAGATCCATTTATTCTTTGTGATCTAAGAAGCTAGGTTGGTAAGTTTAAATGTAGCTTATATGTAGATTGTAGATCTGTTTGTTCTTTAGAGAAAGCATTGTTTATGATTTAGGGTAAGGTTTGGCTAGTTAATTTGTTCTCCAATTTAAGAATGTGTGCATGTGCACTCCTAGTGTACTTCATTATTTAACACTTATTGTAATATACGTAGTGTAGATGGACCAAAACTGAATGTACGCTGAGAACCGTGTGAGTGCTGAGTACATTAATGGTATCTCTGCTTTTAGAAGAACTACAGAGGAGGATATGTTTAACAAGGGGGTGCAATTTATGTATTGTCCATGCACTGACTATGAGAATCTAAGGATGTTTTGAAACTCAGCACAGATCGAAGCACACTCTAAGGGGTTTCAAAAGGGGGTATACATATTGAACAAGTCATGGTGAAGTGTAGTTTATACAGGAAGCGAGTAGTATTAACTTCGTCGACGAAGTCAACGATATGCTGGATGATATCGATTGTGCTTTCGATGAGGATAGGTTTCATGATGACAATCTGGATCAGATGATGTGCGATGTAGAAGGGAACCGTGATGAGCGAGAGTAAGAAAAATTTCAGGGCTTGATAGACGACCTAGAGAAACCTTTGTTCCCAGGCTACAAGTCCAAATACACAAGGTTGTCATCCATACTTGAACTGTTAAAATTGAAGGCAAGCAACGGTTGGTTCGACAAGAGTTTCACAATGTTGTTAGGTCTATTAGCAGACATGCTTCTGGTGGGAAATTGTAACATCCCAAAATTTGCTTATACCATTATTTTAATGTTATTTGTGCATTTTGTGATTTTTTTTCTGGATTTAGTGGATTTTTCTGGATTTTATTTTAAATTAAGTATATTGGCCATTTGTGAAAACTAATTATAAACACATAAAGTTTATATGATGTTTGGATAAAAATATTTTGTTTGAGTACAAAATGTCTCAAAGTATTTATGAGAATTTTCTCAGATTTTTCCTGATAATGTTATTGCTTAAAAATAATTAAATGAATACATAGAATTATTTTAAAAAGAAAACCCAGGAAAATAAAATGAACATTATTGGGCCAAGCCCAATACTGTGAAGGCCCATTGCCGATCAGACCCATAGCCAGCCTGGTTTCTAGAAGAATCGCCTATGGCCGTTGGATTGCGATCGTGTAATCCTTATTGTGCCACGTAGCCCATGTGCGCCTAGCCGTGGGATCTTAATCATGTGGCCAGGATTGGTCATGGCTATTAATAACCCTAATCAATCTTGGCTGTTGATTCAATCGACGGTTCAGATTAGATCTTGTCGAGTGGATTCCGTGCGTGCATCACGCCACGTGGACGGCTAAGGTGAGTTCCTCTTCGAGACGACTCAGGAGTTCATTTTCATGTCGCTGTCGCCGCCGTGTAATGTAGGAGTCCGTGTGAGGCGCGTTTTTCGGTGCTATTTAAGACGAGGCGAGCACTCCAAGAATCGCCGTGCTGCGATGCGTCTAGTGCCCAAGTTTTCGCCGTTAGAGTCGCTGTGTGCTCGCCGCCATAGCTCGCCGTAGTTGCTAGGGAGCCGTCGAGGTTCCTCGCCGAGTTCATCGTTGTTGCGTGGATTCCGTTGACAAACAAGGTCGTCAGCGGATTCGTCTCTTCACGCCGCGTCGAGCTAAGGTGATTTCGTCGCCGTTTGGTCATCGGAGCACCGCGCCGCGTCTTTATCTCCAATACTGGTGAGTGTTCACCGCCGCACTGCCATCACCGGGGGTTGAAGCCTCAGGACCGTCGGATCCTCGATGAACGGTGGGGATAGAGCCGCGTATCGGCAAGAACAGCGAATATCTCCGGTAACGGTGACCGTTAGATCGTAGGTTGACGGTTAGGATAGTGCCACGAGTTCATGATCATCGGTAAATCGCTCGGGTGCTAATCTGGCTATTCAATCTCATCCAACGGTCCAGATCGCACCGTCGTAGCGGCCAATCGGGGCCAGCCGTGTGTCGGCACGGGTGCCGAAGGGACGTGGACCGGGTCTATGGTGGACTAGATCCAAACTATGGACTGGGTCTACGGACCAGTGCGACGTGTCACCACGGGATTGGTCCGAGTGGCCGTGACGTTAGCATGGCGCAGTAACGCGGTTTTTCAGAATAAAAATAATTTGGGAAAATCAGATTTTCTATTTTTTGTATTTTCAACATTTATTTCAATCTTTGAAAGGCTATAACTTTTGCATTTTAACTCGGATTAAGGGGATTCAAATTTCTAAAAATTTGTAAAATTGAGATCTATTTAATGGTGAATTTTTTTAGAGATTGTTTGCTATATGTTTTGGTGTTTATTTGTTGTTCCATCTCATTTCGCGTATACGTTGAATTGTGCGAAGCAACCGAGGAAGATTCGTCGACTCAAGACCAAGGTCCAGAGCATGAATAAATGCTTTTCTAAGGCAAGTTGTGCTTTAATCATGTTGAAACTATGTTTGCAAAACTGCTATATTGTTTTGCCCTATTGCATAATATTTCAAATATACAATTGTTTCAAACTAAATTGGGACTTAGCTATTATACCAATTTGATCTATACCCTACCTTGTCATTTGTATGCCATTATCTATTGTCACCTTAGATTGGTTCACTATAGTTGGTTAGCACTAAAATCAACATGGATGGTTAGACCATGTAGTTGCTTAGCCATGCCACGTCATCACATGTACTTGAATCATTGATAATTAATGTTGACTAATGGAATATAGAACAATGATATGAACTTGTGTGTCATATGAGATCACACAATGAGATTGAGTTGTAGTGGCGAGTCATGTCACGCAACGATGTTGAATTGTTGATGGCACGTGGTGCTTGGTAATCAATTGGGTTTGGTAATCACTTAGATTGGAGCAAGTGACTAGGGGCGAGTATGCCAAGGTGGGCCCAATGGGTAGAGGGTATGTGGAAGTCTTGCTTCGATCGTCCTAAGGACTTAACCTTGCAAGTCTTTCACCTAAGTCAATCATGCAACCACATGTTTGGCATGGGACAGTCTAGCTGAGTAATTTGCAATGTCTTAGCTTTGGTACTATCATTGGCAGTGTGAGTTCTTGAGTTATGGAGTAATTCACAAGGCGTAAGAGGGGGGCCCTGTTTGTGGTTTTCAGACCCACCAGTTTTGAAACCTTAGCGGGTAGTACTGGGTTAAGCCAGAGCATTGAAAAGGTTTTATCATGATCTCTTTGCGACACACCAAAGGAAGTGTGTTAATGATCTTGCACCAAGAGACAATTATGTCATGTGGGTAAAGTACATAACCTCTGTAGAGTGTAAATCTATTCGGATAGCCGTGCTCGCGGTGTTGAGCAATGCTCGGGAATTTCAATTAAGGGTTAGTTTAATTAAATGGAAAACTTGGTTGGGATGGCGGGATTGCCATATGGAAGTTTGGAACTTGACTTAGGATTGGAAACTTGGTTTACTTGAGAAATGCTGAATCTATCTATTACTGTTATTTGTTTTACGGTGTTTACAATCTATTTATTGTATTTGTTCATAAATGTTGTTTATTGCAAAATAGCCATAATAGCCTTTTTCCTTTGGGATAAGCCTTGCATATAGTTACACAGAATTGCATTCTGTTCACAACTTGTTGAGTGCTTTAAGTACTCACCCTTGCCCATAACAACATCATCAGTTGAGGAGTCTACATCACCCTTTCCCCCAACATCATCAGTTGAGGAGTCTACATCCATGCTGGAGAAGGAATATCAGGAGGAGACAAAAGTTTAGGGCGCAAGCCTTGTTAGTTGCCTATGGTATACTGAAGGGTTGTTTACATTTTCATTCCGCTGTAGTTTAATTTGTTGTTCAGCCCTGTGAGGCATAATCATGTAAGTTGACCTTAAGGTCATTCAACAGGTATTAATTAATATAAGATGTCTTTCTTAATGTTCCGCTGTGTATGATTGTGATATTTACCGATGTTGAGCCTGTGTGCACTAGCATGATCCTAGACTAGTGCAGTAAACACAGAGGGTCCGGATTTGCATATTCGGGTTCCGACAGAAATGAGTTGCTGACAACCACCTACAATGTCAAGAAGGTTCTTTGTCCCTTGGGAATGGAAGTAGAAAGAACACATGCATATCCGAATGACTGTATCCCCTACCGCAAATTGTACACAAATTTGCATGTATGTCTAGTGTGCAACACATCCTGGTTCAAGCGTAAAAATCAATCAGATGACGATGATGAGGGCATCGAGGTGAAGAAAGGACCTCCTACTAAAGTGGTGTGGTATCTGCCCGTAATTCACCATTTTAAGAGTTTATTTGTGAACAAAAAGGAGGTAAAACTGCTGCATTGGCACTCATTGGATCGTAAGAAAGATAGAATGCTAAGGACCATGCTGATTCCACCCAGTGGAAAAACATCGATTGGAGGTTTCAAGAATTTGGTGCAGATCCGAGGAATATAAAGTTTGGATTGAGTACAGACAGAATGAATCCTTTCGGTAACATGAGCAGCCGTCATAGCACTTGACCCGTGAATCTCTATATCTACAACCTTCCTCCTTAGTTGTCTATGAACCGGAAGTATATTTTATTGTCTATACTTATCCAAGGCACGAAGCAACTTGGGAACGATATTGATGTGTACCTAGCACCATTGGTAGAAGATCTGAAAACACTATGGGTTCTTGGGGTACAGGTATGGGATGCACATAAACGAGAGAACTTCACTTTGCACAGCCTATTGTTCTGCACCATAAATAATTATCCTACCCATGCTAACCTACCGAGCTAAAGTACAAAAAGAGCCAAAGCCTGTACTCACTTCTTAGATGATATCGAGAGTGTATGGTTTAACCACTCGTGCAAAACCGTGTACATGCGTCATGGTAGGTTCCTTCGGAAGAATCATCCATACCGCAAGATAAAGAAATAATTTAACAGAGAGAACGAAGACGGTTCAGCTGCAAGGCCTTTAAGCAAGACAAATGTTCATGATATGGTTAAGAACTTGGATGTTGCGCTTGGAAAGAGAAATAAATCGAGGACCTATGAGAAGAGCATATGAAAGAAGAGATCAATATTTTAGGACCTACCTTATTGGGAGCACCTAAAAGTTTAGCAGTACATCGACGTCATACAAATAGAGAAGAATATTTGTGATAGCTTGATTAGTCTCACATTAAGGGCAAAACAAAGGATGGTATCAATGCACAGCTTTATTTGGTCGATATGGGCATGAGACCTGAGTTAGCACCAAAAGAAACCGATAAAGGTCGAACGTACTGTGAACTTGCTTGTTACACTCTGTCCAAGGCCAAGAAAACTGAACTGTGCCAGTGCTTGCATGGTGTGAAAGTTTCGTCCGGTTACTCCTTCAACATGAAGAGACTTATTTTGATGCAAAATTTGAACTTAATTGGTATGAAGTCTCATGATTGCCATGTACTTATGACATAGATGCTCCCTATCGCAATTAGAAGTATTTTACCAGTCAAGTTCCGGAAGAGAATCACAAGGCTATGTTATTTCTTTAACACAACTGTTCAGAAGGTCATCGATCCCGAAGGACTAGATGCTCTGCAGGCCAAGGTGGTGATGACTATGTAATCTTGAGATGTATTTCCCTCTGTCGTTTTTTGATATCATGGTCCATCTCATTGTTCACCTTGTGAGAGAGATAAATCTATACGGGCCCATGTTCCTACGTAGCATGTACCCGTTCAAGAGGTACATGGGAATTCTCAAGTCCTATGTACGGAATCGATCTCGACCAGAGGGTAGCATTGTCAAAGGTTATGCAACCGAAGAGGTCGTCGAATTTTGTATCGATTACATGGCTTAAGTTGAACCGATAGGTGTACCTCGATCTCGCCATGAGGGGAGGCTCCAGGGTATCGGGACCATCGAAAGGAAAGCAATCACGCATGTGTAATACCCCGGCCTGTTAATGTGAAGGCCCATGTGACCCATGTGGAGCGGTGGTAGGATTAGTCCCACATTTCTTGCATAAAGTGAGTTGTAGGAGCATATAATGCCTGTTGGGTCCAAACATAGTACCTCTGGGTTAACCCTTTTACATGAAGCGAGGACGAAAGTGTAAGTGGGGTGCTATGCATGCGTGGGCCCGCCCAACGATTGGCTAGGCCATGAGCAAAATTTGGGCCAGGGTGTTACAGATTGTATCAGAGCATCAACCTTCATTTTACGGGTGTGTGTGGGACAGGGGTGTGGGCATATGGCGCATGGCACGTGTGGGCCCAGAGTGACCACACGGCATGGCATATGTGCTAGCACTGGACGCACGGCCGTATACCAAAGGGTGGTTCGGGGTATCTGCCATGTATACGGTGTGCTGCCGAGGTTGTTAGCCCTTAAGGGGAGATACCGCAGCCCGTTATGTAAAGGCCCATGTGGAGCGGTGGTGGGATTAGTCCCACATTGCTTGCATAAAGTGAGTTCTAGTAGTATATAATACCTATTGGGTCCAAACATAGCACCTCCGGGTTAACCCTTTAACACGAAGTGAGGACGAAAGTGTAAGTGGGGTGCTATGCATGCGTGGGCCCGCCACACTGTGGGTTGGGCCATGAGCGAAATTTGGGCTAGGTGTTACAGCCTGATCCAGTTGGGTGTGATCAAGCTCATTTCACGGTTTTGCAACACATGGCTGTAGTGTCTTTGTATATCAATGAGCACAAGAACTGGCTACATCAAGAGAATCCACCGCAGTAGGAGTCTTGGATCATGAGACAACATAACCTTCAGTTCAACAGATGGTTGAAGGAGCGACCCACCATTGGGAGCTCGTCAGGTGATATGTTGACATGGTTGGCAAAAGGGCCAATATTTACAGTTGTAACATAGAAAAGATACGATTTAAATGGGTACACATTTTACACTAGAGATCAGGATATGAAGAACACAAACCAGAACAGCGGTTTTCGCATAGATGCATTCAATACCGCTGGGTCGACGAGGAGCTCCTACTATTGTTTCAGAGAGGAAATTTGGGAGCTCGACTCATCGTCGCGACCGAACTGAGAATCTGACCCTCCGGCATTCTGTGCGCCTCAGATCACGCTAGCACACACAGTCTTTACAGGGTTGCACATTGCAGACATTACAGCGATACCATAAATAGTGCAAACATTTATATAAACTGAATTGTACGACTTTATGGTCTCCTTACATAAATCAACCACGCAGGGCTTACATTATCAGAGTAAGAAAGAAGACAGCGGAAAATAAATAAACTACGCAGAAACCCATCAATATGCCACAAGCATCTGACTGGGCTTGCTCCCTAGTTGTCCGGTTCCTCGAAAAAATCCTCTTCCCATGCCGGCGTCGACTCCTCCACTCAGTTGTATTGATAAGCAAGGGGGGGGGTGAGTACTCAAGGCACTCAACAAGTAATGCACAGAGCACATTTTTAAAATTTTTTAGAAACTGGAATCACCTCAATCGGAGCTAAAATGCAAAAGTTATAGCCTTTTAAAGTTTGCAAATATTTTAAAAAGAATAAACCGAATTAGTATAATTATTTTTCAACTGAAAAGTTGCTTTATTGCGCCAGCATGACGTCAGCTGACACGTGGCGCATCCTGGTGCAACCAGGTCACCCTGGTCTATGGACCCAGTCCACGGCTTAGGTCGGGTTCACTGTGGAGTTGGTCCATAGCACAGTGCACCTGGCCCACACCAAATGACGTCAGCACTGACGTCACCCACAACGGGATTCGTGCACGGATACGAGTCGACATCTCGGTCGTTCCCAATCGATGGTCATATCTCAACCACGTGGTGCGATCAGAACCGTCAAAGGAAACAACGGCCAGATCTAACGCACGGCACTGCGGCGACTTGCCTCCACGTGACACGAGTTACGCATCGAACGGGCTCACGGATCCGACGGCCGACACCCATGCGCGAGCTCGGCGACGCCTCGGCTTACACGATGACACACGTCACGCATCCAACGACTGGTTTGAAACCAACGACGGGATTATGCGCACGCACTGCACACCTCGCATTCCTCGCCGACACGCGGCAGCACGCGACTCGCTCAGCGCTCGGCGCAATCTCCGCCGCACGTTCAAATCTGAACAGCGCGGATCCGTGCAACATGACCCAAGCCAATCATCACCGCTCAGATCCGATCTGACGGCCCAGATTAATCTAAAACACTAACGCTAGTTCTAATCCAAGCCGTTCAACTAAGATCTAACGGTCCAAACCGCATCTAACACCAGAACCCTAGATCTAATCTACGCTGTCCATCTACGATCTAACGGTCACGATTTAAACTAGGCTAGAACAGACAAGGGGCGATGTGGACCTACCGACGCGGTTGGATGGCGATTGAACGGTCGACGGAGCTCGCGGTCGTCGCGCGCGTGAGAAAGAAGAGGTCACGAGTCGGGAAGACAGCAGAGATGACGGCGCTACGGTGGCTCTCCGGCGAGAAGAACTGGCGCAATCGACGCGGCTTGGCGAGGGCGATACTCTGGTGACCTCGGCAACAGCGGAGAGGAACCGGTGGTGGCGGCACGAAGCAAAAACAACAGCAGAGCGGTGCGGCAACTACGATGAGCTTTTGCTGGCAAACGGCGACGGTTTGGGAGGCGTGCGCTAGGGCTACAGAAACTTATCGAAGTGCGCAACGCGGGGGTAGCAGCGGTGCACGAAATAGGGCTTCGACGTGCGCGCAAACACCGGCGAAACAAGCGAAAACGCTCGGCGGCGTTAACTCCGGCGATTACGCCCAGCCGAACCGACGTGGCTCCATCACGGCCGTCCAAGCAGCGACGATTCGATAGCGCATGTATGCGGGTGACACGGCACAAAGGGAACTACCGGATATCGATCCAACGGCTCGATCGCGCGGTGGCTAGGGTTTGCGACGAGGCGGGCTGTGCGGGTCGACGACGCGCGGGCTGGGCTGCACAGTGTTTCAGCCCAACACTGTTCACCCGATTTTTAAAACCATTTCTGATTTAAAATAAATCAGATATATAAAAAAAGTCAAAATAAATAACAAAAATACCCGAAAATATCCAGAAAAATTCTGGAAAATATTTTGGAACATTCTGAACTCAAATAAAATATTTCCAATAAAACCTTGCATCAACTTTTATATTATCTTAATTAAATTCAAGGAAAACCATATTTGAATAAATCCAAATTTTTTTCCAATAGTTCTCCAAAAATTCTCAAAAATCAAAATAACTCCAAAATTTAAATTAGGGCAAATTTTAGGGTGTTACAAACCCCCCCTAAACAAAATCTCAACCCCGAGATTCAGGGCTGACTACAGAATAGGTTAGGAAACTCCTTCTTTAGATCTTCTTCTCGTTCCCACGTTGCTTCATTTTCTGAGTGATTACTCCACCGACTCGCAGGCGTGTTGACTTGTTCCTCGTTTCTCTGTCCATCGTGTCTAGAATCTTCACCGGATGTTCTTCATAAGTCAAATCTTTTTGCAGCTCGATTGCTTCCAAAGGTGTTTGCTCCTCTGGTACTCGAAGACATTTCTTCAACTGAGATACATGAAATACATCATGTACTCCTGCCAATGACTGCGGTAGCTCTAACTGATACTGAAGGATCTAGTTGGCCTAGAGGGGGGGTGTATAGGCAACTTTTTCAAGTTTTAATTTCAAAACAATTCACAATTCTTTAAGAGAGAATAGTACATAACAGAAGTAAAAAAAACAAACAATGAAAACAGCGAAAGCAATAAAGAGAAATAGAGCACAAAAGAGACAGAGATTTATCCCGTGGTTCAGAGCTGCACTCCTAATCCACGTTGAAGCACTTCTTCTGAAGTTTTGCTTCTCCAAAACTAGTCGCAGTAGCTCCGGTGATCACTCAGGTAACTCTTTCACTACTCCAATGAGGTGAGTTCCAAACCTCTCACAATCACAGTGGCCTTCCACAATCACCTTTGGACAAGTCGCACTGTTCACTTTCTCCAAGCTGTCTAGGATCACTAAGATCCAAGAGTAATAAACTTTGCACAAGTTCTGTCTCTTGGTTCACTTCGCAATTCACACAACTAGACTCTGGTTTGGAGCTAACACACTTAGAGATATTTGAGAATTATGGTGTGAAGTTGAAGCACAGACTCCTTTTTGAGAATGAGAGCTATTTTTCCAATACTAAAATGTAAGGAGTTCATCTGTATCAATGGTAGATGGCTCAGGAAATGCTTATATAGCTATTTAGACTGAATATAGCCGTTACACTGCACAAAGAGCCGTTGGACGGTCGATGTCGAAATATCGAAATATACATGTACAACGGACTAAGCAACAGTTCCTAGCGATACTAGACATGTGTATGACGGACCAAATTTGAGCATTCACGACGAACCAAAAAATTTGGTCCGTTGTACATGGGTTTTTCATAGAGATTGGTCCAGCATACAACTAAGAGATATACATGTGCGTCGGACCAAAATTTTGGTCCGTCATACATGGACTTTTCAAGAGTTAGTAGCCAAAGACCCTTTTTCAACAGAGATAAGTTTTATTCAAGCGTTTTACTTTAGCAACGGACTAATCTTTTAAGCACGAATGTTTGGTCCGTTGTTAAAGTAAAACCCTTTTGAATAATAAAGGATATTCATTTAAGGTTTCAATAAATAGGACAACACAGTTTGGTCTGGCCAAAGGCTTAGGAACTGAAAGAGTGCCGGACCAAAATATTTGGTCCACTGTAAATGGAAAACGGAGAACATGTTTGGTTTGTCACGGAGAAGAGACTATAACATGTATGTCGGACCAAATTATTTGGTCCGTTATACATAGCAAACCCTTGGCTATCAGATGATTTTCAAGGAGGTTTTTACCAAGGATGAAGGAATATGAAAACAAGAGATTTTGGTCCGATGATAAGATATTTGATAGGAGTTTCGACGCAGAAGAGTTTCATGGTTGGATCAAAGAGTCTATTTGACTCCAAAGGTTATACTGGGAGTGCAACGGACTGAAGAGGTGGATAGCTGAAATTTGGTCCGTTGTACTAAGAGTTATGATTTGAGGACAATGACTAAGTGTCTTTTGCTCCGAGAAATCTAGTTTGTCTTTGCCTTATGATCCAATTCACTAGCTTGTGCAAAGTCCCTCTTTAGACAACCAAAAAGGAAGAAAACAAGCCTAGCTATTTGGCTTGAATCATCTCCCAAGTCATAGACTAGAACTAAGCACCTTAATCTTGTTCGTCCAACTTGCTTCTTTATTGAATCCAGCATATGTTCTTCAAAGTTTTGAGTATTATTAACTTGGTCATCAATACCGAAACTATAATAAAACATAATAATAAAATTGAGGAGGCCTAGATGCTATCAGATACGCAACTTCACCTCTGCGGCTCAGAATCTTGAATGGTCCGACATATCTGGGTGCGAGCTTCCCTTTTGCATGAAACCTTCTGACTCCTTTGAGTGGTGTGACTCTGAGATACACAAAGTCTTCAGGTTCGAAGCTCAAATCCCTGCGACGATTGTCAGCATAACTCTTCTGCCTTGATTGAGAAATCTTCAGTCTCTCTCTGATCATAGCAATTTGTTCTTTCGCTTGCTGAAGAATGTCTGGACCAAAAACATGTCGTTCACCTGTCTCATTCCAATTCAACAGTGTTCGACAGGATCGACCATACAGAGCTTCAAATGGAGACATCTGTTGTAACATCCCAAAATTTGAGTTTTGGAATGTTGAATTCAAAAATAAACCATTTGCATTTATCTTGAATTAATTCTAGCTTAATTTGAATTTTCCATTAATGAAAGGATTTAATTTGACTAAACTATTCATTGTGCTCCAAGGAATTTTTCTGTATTTTTGGGGATTTTTTTGAATTTTTTTGATATTATTTGAATTTATTTGCATTTATTCGAATTTCTGGATTTATCTTAAATCGGAAAATGTGTTTGTTTTTCAAAACGCCTCAGCCGTTTTTCCCGTATGCCCATTTTCTCCTCCGCTGCGCTTTCGCCCGCCCGCTCCGCTGGCCCACCTCTCGCAGCCAGCCACCCGGCCACACCGCCTCGCGCATCGGTCGCTGATGCGCGACGCTGCGTGGTGGCGCGATATGCGCACGCCGCGCGCGCGGAAACCCTAACCTCGCCGCCGCCGAGTCCCGCCACGACGCTGCCGTTCTCGGACTACGCGTTCTATACGCCCCGAGACCAGATGGCCGCCGCCGCCGCCTCGAGGATCCCCATTTCGCCCGCATCGCTGCCCTCTTTCGCCGCCGAGACCTCGTCTTCGCCTGCGGCGACTCTCGCAGAGTTTTGCCTTCACCAAGCCTTCCGCCGCTTCTTTCTTCGCCGCCGGTGAGTCTTCGCCTTGCCCGCGTCGCCCCCTTCCCGGTTCGCCTTGTCCCGGGTCCGATCCGTCGCCATCTCGCCGTCGGCCGTGTCTTCTTCTCAAAGTCCGGTGAGTTTGCGCCACCGCCGCCGCCGCTCCTCGCCGTGAACCCCACCGTCCGATCGTGGCGTCGCCCGGATTGCGCCGCGCTGGCGTCGCCGCAGCAGCCGCTTCTCGCCGCTCGATCCGCCTTCGCTAGATGAGCGACACGTGACCACTCGCGCGGGCCACGACGATCGTCAGGCGCCGTGCACGGTGAACTGGCGCAGCGTCGTGAACCCACCCACCGTGAACCCGATGATGTCGGCCATGCGCAATAAACCGCTTTTCCGTATAAAAATAAATCTAGAAATTCGATTTTCGATTTTCAGATTTTTTCTCTCGATTTAATTTTCCGTAAGCTCGTTCTCCCTCATACGAACTCCGATTGAGGCGATTCAAGTTTCTAAATTTTTTAAAATCAAGATCTATCTTCCAGAGCTATTTATTTTCAGTTTTGAGCTTGTTTGAGTCTTTGTTTTGTATTTATTTGGTTTCGTTGCTTCTTTTTCGGTAGACGCTAATTCCGAGGGAGCGAACGAAGACTTCAAGACCAAGACTCAAAGACTAGATCACAAGGCATGTCGTAATCCTTTGATCATGTTGATCCTATGTTTGCAAAAGTAATTTACTTTATTACAATTGCATGCTATTTTGTATATAAATTCTTATTTAATGGGAGTAGATGTATACCTAGTTGACATTATGCCACCTTGATTAATTGGGATGCCATGTATCCATTGTTAAACCTAGGTTGAGACATTACTAGTTGGACATAATCATTATACCAACATTGGGTTATCGTAGCTATGCTTAGACATGCTTAGATATACGCTGGGATTCATGTCACATGTTGAATAATGTTAATCTTGACTTAATGAGATATTGAATCGTGGCCATTAGCCATTGTTGTAAAATTTGTGGTGCCGTGGCGGGTTTGCCATTGGTCTTGGTTGAACGAATTGTTTTCCTCGCAAGTGATCGTGCAAAGAAAGGGGTGCTTTCTAGCACATTGGGATGTGGATGTCTTGCCCGAGACAACTTAAGGACTTAATCTTGTGCGCCATTGAACTGGCCTAACTGCACTACCACATGTCCGAATGGGACAGATCTAGTGATTAATTTGCAATGTCTAGCCTTGAGTACCGCCAGTTGGTGGTGTGGGTTCGGGATAGACGGGTAGATTCGCAAGGCGCAAGAGGGGCCCTAAGGGCGAAACCTTAGCAGCAAGATCGAGTTTAGACAAGGCATTGTAAAGGCTTTGTCATGATATCTCTCGCGACACACCAAAGGAAGTGTGTTAGTAACGTTTGCACAAAGAGATGATCATGTCTTGTGGGTAAAGTTGTACAACCTCTGCAGAGTGTAAAACTATTCGAATAGGCGCGTCCACGGTCATGGACAAAGCCCGGGAATTTCACACGGGGTATAGAGTGTTTCATAAAATGTGGAATGTGGAATTGTTGGGATGTGAACGGGGAGTTCACTGTTGTTTTGTTGTCTATCATTGATCTACCAGTTATTTATTTATCTTTTTATAAATATGCTTTCAATCTATTTATTGTATTTCAATTCAAGTTATTGCTTTCTGCAAATGAAACACATAGCCATCCTTGTCAAGTTGTGCATGAATATATTGCATCAATTCCTACGGCTTGCTGAGTACATTTTTGTACTCACGGCTTTATGCCCTTGTTGATCAGTTGCTGAAGGAGATAATGAATATCATGAGGAGGAATTCTATGAAGACTACGTGGATTAGGAAGGCGTTCCCAAACGATTGCCTGTGGCATGTCGAATGGCTCAAGTTATCTTTTTCGCTGCAATAGTATTTGTTCCTTAAGCCCTTAAGGCGTAATGGTGTAAACATTGATCATAAGGTCATTTGCTTTATTTAATAATAATTTGCTTCTTCCTAGTTAATTCGTTGTATGGAATGGTATTTCATCTATGTTTCCACTGTGTGCACTAGCGTGATCCTGGACTAGTGCAGTATACACAGAGGGTTTCGGATTTGCAAATCCGGGTCCCGACATCTGTAAACTTGCCTGATAACTGTTATTGTAACTGAACTCAACGAAAGACAAACACTTGTCCCATGAGGTAGAATATGCTAAAGCGCAGGCTCTTAGCATATCTTCCAATATCTGGTTAACTCTCTCGGTTTGACCATCAGTCTGCGGATGGTATGCAGTGTTGAAGTTTAGACGAGTTCCCATTGCCTCATGTAGCTTACCCCAAAATCTTGAAGTAAACTGAGTACCTCTGTCCGACATGATCTTCTTTGGTACACTATGCAAACAGACAATTCTTGCCATATATAGTTCTGCTAACCGATCTCCTGAGTAAGTGATCTTTACCGGTATAAAATGTGCAACTTTAGTTAATCGGTCCACTATAACCCATATGGAATCATATCCACCTTGAGTTCTAGGTAAACCGGTTATGAAATCCATACCGATCTCTTCCCATTTCCATTCAGGTATCTTTAGGGGTTGCAATAGTCCTGCTGGTCTCTGATGCATAGCTTTGACTCTTTGACATATATCACATAATGCGATATACTCATCAATTTCTCGCTTCATGCTTGGCCACCAAAATCTTTCTTTTAAATCTTGATACATTTTTGCACTTCCTGGATGGATTGAATACTTGGAGTCATGAGCTTCCTCCAAGATTAACTATTTCAAATCCTTTTTGTTCAGTACACAGATGCGTCCTTTAAACCACATTGTGCCTTGCTCATCTAGCTTAAAATTCTTTGCCTTGCCCTCATCCATCTTGGACTTGATTCTTTTGATCTTGTCGTCATCTTTTTGCTCTTCCCTGATCTGATCTTCCAGGGTAGGTTTTACTTCCAAGGTAGCCAAAAATCCTTTTGGTACCACTTCCATCCTCATCTTCTGAAGTTCCTTACAAATCTCATCCTGACTTGTCTCCAACAGCATATTTACATTGTGGTTCTTTCTACTCAAAGCATCAGCCACAATGTTGGCTTTACCCGGATGGTATTGGATTCCAACATTGTAATCCTTAATTAATTCTAGCCATCTTCTTTGCCTCATATTTAAATCAGCTTGTGTGAAAATATACTTGAGACTTTTATGATCAGTATATACTTCACATCTGTTTCCGATGAGATAGTGACGCCATATTTTCAGGGCATGCACTACCGCTGCCAATTCCAGATCATGAGTTGGATAATTCTCCTCATGTGGCCTCAATTGCCTTGATGCATATGCAACTACTTTCCGGTTTTGCATCAATACGCATCCCAGTCCTTGACGCGACGCATCACAATAAATATCAAAGCTTTGATGAACGTCAGGTAAGACTAGTACCGGTGCTGACGTTAATCGTTTCTTCAACTTCAGGAAACTCTTTTCACATTCTGGTGTCCACGAGAATTTCTTTTCTTTTTTCAATAATTGCGTAAGAGGTCTCGCAATTGTAGAGAATCCTTCAATAAAACGACGGTAATATCCTGCCATTCCAAGGAAACTACGGATTTGAGTTACCGTCTTTGGTTGCTCCCAATGCAACACTGCCTCTACTTTTCTTGGATCTACTGCGACTCCTTCCGCAGTCATTATATGTCCAAGAAATTCCACCTTGTTCTTCCAAAAGTCATATTTGCTAAATTTAGCAAACAACTGTTGTTCCCTCAACTTCTCAAGAACTAGCCTTAAATGTTCGGCGTGTTCTTCTCTCGTCTTGGAGTAGATAAGGATATCATCAATAAACACGACAACAAACTTATCCAAATATTCCATAAAAACTTTATTCATCAGGTTCATGAAATACGCTGGTGCATTCGTCAAACCAAAGGACATAACCGTGAATTCGTAATGCCCATATCTTGAAGAAAATGTAGTCTTCGGTATATCCTCTGATCGCATCTTCAACTGATGATACCTCGATCGGAGATCGATCTTGGAGAAGACTCCTGCTCCTCTCAACTGATCAAATAGGTCATCAATCTTGGGTAGCGGATACTTATTCTTTATCGTCACATCATTGAGTGCACGATAATCTATACACATCCTAAAACTCCCGTCTTTCTTCTTGACAAACAGGACTAGCGCTCCTTATAGCGATGAACTAGGTCTGATAAAACCTTTCTCCAACAGTTCCTCAATTTGCTTCTTCATTTCCACCAATTCGACAGTAGACATCCGATAGGGTCTCTTAGCTATTGGAGCTGTCCCTGGTACCAGTTCTATAACGAACTCGATATCCCTATCCGGTGGCATTCCAGGTAAATCCTCAGGAAAAACATCTGGGTATTCCCTGGCTACTAGAACATCCTCCAAACTGACAGTCTTCATACTGTTGACCATCAATTGTCCATCCCGCACTGCTGTTGCTTCAATCTCAACTCTAAAAATAAATGTGTGGACATTTTGACTTGTGCTAAGGTGTATGAGATTTTTTTGTCTAATCTAAAAATAAATTTAAAAAAATTGTTGGCTCAAACGATTCTATATTAAAATCTCCTGTGATATACAGCCGTGTGAGATCCCTAACTATCACAGACGGTTCTAATGGCATAACCGTCTCTGATCAGCAAACCCCTTCAAGCTCCCATAGATCGGCAAATGCAGCACAGTCCACTCTTCCCCCTAACCCTAGCCTACGTCCTCCCCCTCGACGGTAGCCTCCCCCTCGCTCATTCGCTTGCCCTAGCCGCTAGCTCCTGTACAACTGCGCTCGCCTCATCGCCCGGTAGCTCCCTCGCTCACCCTAGCCACTGGTCTTGTGCTCGCCCCCTTGCTCTCCCGTCGCCCCCTTGCTCGCCCTAGCCGCTGGCCCCCTTGCCCAATTGCTCGCTCTAGCCACCGACCACCTCGCTCAGTCTCTCTCTCTAGCCGTTGGCTCCTGCTTAGCTATGCTCGCTTAGTCGCCCCCGCGCTCGCCCTAGCCGTCGGCCCTAACCCGGCCCCTACACTCGCCCCTACGAAACTGCGCCTGGAAGGCGAGAAGTTAGTGTCGCCGTGGCGCCCTGCCCCTGTCCTCCAAGCTCTAGTAGTGTTTCCTTTACTCATTGCATCTACTCGTACGTGACGATGCCTTCCCTTCATGCCATTTTTGTTGGATGATTGATTGGTTATGGTTTGTGAAGATTACGCTGGTTTGTTCATTGTTCGATGATTGATTCCCGTGAACACAAGTCCAACAACATAGATGGTCTAGATCAAAGCGGGTGAGAAATTTTGGTTATGGTTTCCTCCCAAGTAGATTTGGATTTCAAGCCCGCGTTCGTTGATCTATATCGACACTCGTGTCTTAACTTCAATGCTAGAAATTGAATGGTTATGAATATGACTAGTAACATTGATAAAGGCTAGTTTATATCAACATTCAACAAGAAATGTTATATGGCGTCAAAATGGTCGATGTTACCAATCTTGTTTTAATGCATGTCACTTAGAAACTATACTCAAAGTGGAGAAGTATAGGCCATTAACTAAGATTGTACTTGGATCACAAGTTCAAAATGCTAGATTTGTAAAAAGAATTATTGTTGTTGTAGAGTTTTTGAACAGCTTTGTTGAATTGGGCCACGATAGTAGTAAATGGTTGTTCATGAAAGCTGTGTTAATTTGTTGTATAGTTTTTGAATAGCTTTATTTGGGAAAATTGCATAACACAAATGAAATGAGTGCTAATTTGTTGATTTTGTTCTTATTGTGGACACAACTTTTGTAGTTATATGTCCATGTGCCTCGGGTGGTTTTGAGTATTTACGTGTTTACATGTTTTGCAAACAAATTCATTGTAATTTGTTTGTCTATATCCAACACGGTGATAATTTTGAAGAGGAACGCGGTATGCTACGCTAGCACAAAAAAAATCTACTGCATAACTAGAAAGCTACTCGCAAGAAGGGGATCATAGATTAGATTACCACTAGAAGCGCAGTTGCGGAATCCTTCGCGCGTCGATGTAGTGGATCATCCTCGCCTCGCCGTGGATCGTCCTCCCATGCCGCAGTCGCAGCAGCGTCACCGTAGTAGTCCACACGTCCGGGGCTAGAACGCCGTGCGTCAGTGTGCAAGCACCTGGTTGCTCGGTAGGGGCAACGAGAGGAGGAGGCTAGGGTTTCGGGTGAAACACTTCTAGATCGTAGGAAAGCACATCCTGCGCCCACCCTCCTCCACTCCTTATATAGCCACGAGATGAGACCCTAAACCAGGGCCCATCAGTGTGCTAAGCCCACGAGGTCCATTAATTACGGATCCAATCCAAATTAATACGTCCCAGCCCATTAAGTGTGTGACCCTGGAGGTTCACGTACGTTTGGACATGGATTTGGAAAACTCCTTTTCAATCCAATAGTTGGTAGCGGCTCCTTGCAAAGCATGCCAACTCCCAAACATACTATGATCAAATCAGACAAAACCTATCAAAAGTACTCATGTAATATTCCCTTTGCCAAGTATATGAAGATTGAACTCAAGGCGAGAAGCATGTCATCCTTTGATGATTCAATCTATCTCTCGTATCCGTGATATATTAATAAGTTGTGATTGACTCCTCAATCACGGCATGGCCATGCACTTCCTTAATCATATCACACGAGTGGCCTTGTTATATATCTTCATTTCATTGGAGTGGCAAATTCCATCTTGACTGCTCACTTCCCTCTGCATGTTTTATAGTAAACATGAAAGCTACCTTTATAACTATCCGGTTAGGAAGTAGTATTTGATAGCCCCAAGGAAAACTATTACACATGTAGGGAATATGATAATCTCAAGTCTAAGGATCATACATCTACTATGTATGAGATACACTGATGACACATAAGAATGTAACATTCTCGCAGTGTCCCATTGCGGGTCTATCTAACCCATGTTCTTCAACATGCGTCCACAATGTATAGATGATATTTCCATATCCCATGATCTATGAAGCATGATCATCGATCACTACATGTACTGATCTATTCATCGTTGTCCTATACGATGATATCCGATCAGAGATATTTATCAAATTACATCAAGAAGTAAAGAGCTTCATAAGTAAGTCACATACTTGTTGATCAATACAATGATATACATTCATTGGACCAATAATCATATTATTATTCATAAACATAGTCATGTTACAATCATCTAAATGATTGCCTCAAGGGCATAACACTAACAAATTTTACTTGCCCTTGAAATCATCTAATATAATTGGTCTAATCAATATTTCAACATGGCTGATATAGGGTTTTAGTGTTAGATTTTACATCTTAATTGTACCCCTTTCACTGATGAGCTGGTGTTAAGAACAACTAGAAAGGCATAGTGATTAAAAGTTTAGTTTGTTTGAATGATCTGTCTACATGCATGCACATATAATTTTGATAACTTTGGAAATCTGTGGGCAGACTCTTTTTTTCTGAGCAAATATGAATCATTCATTTTTTAAACTGAGACTTTTGACTGTTATTTGCTTGCAAATTTGGTTTAGTGGATCAATTGCATTGGCAATTTCTTTAAACTTATAGTCTGTAAATGCTTCATTTGATCTAGTGAGTACCAAAGATTGGAATCACCCCTTTCAGCCATTTTCGCAATAGTCAAATGAAGGTTGGTGATTATGGAGGCGACATTGAGAAATAAATTTAGCTTTTTTAATGATTCAAACATTATAAGTTGGAGCTATTTTTCTCTTCAAGTTTCTTCTTACATCTATCAACTTCACACCATTACTATGAGATTTAATTCATGATATGTACATTAGTGACCTTTACATAGATCCATGATTGTCAACTCTCACTTCTTGGCTGCATATGTCCATGTGCTTACCTTGTATTGTTTCCAGTGGTCCAGATTTTTGTATAGTATTAGTCTAGCATTAGTATCGTGTTGTGCATAATTATGTTTATGTCTGTTTAGACATCAAATGCAAAATCAATGCGATGTAATATATGTCTCTGTGTGTAAATAGCTAAGTATAGAAAATAAAAATAGGAGCTAAGGCTAGGAAATGGTCCCAGACCCATTGTCCGTGGCGTGCTTGGACGCGTGGATCCATAGGGTGCTCAAGCGCGTGGTCTCGAGGAGTTCTTGGTGCTCGGACATCAAGTTTCTTTTATTGTTTTTCTTCCTTACATGTAGGCACGGCTCGAAGCGCTACCCTCGAGGAGTTCTTGGTGCTCGAACACCAAGTTTCTTTGTCATGTCTATTAATTCATTCTTATTTCTATTTCATGTTCTTCTCTAGAGTAGGTGTGGCTCAAGGCGCTACCCTTGAGGAGTTCTTGGTGCTCGGACACCAAGTTTCTTTTTCATTTATCTTACTTTGCTGTTTAAGACTTTTATTCTAAGATGATTAGGTAGATTGAGTCATGCTGAATTCTGAAATGGAGTGGTGAAAGAGAGTGAAGTGACCTCCGCTCTTTCCTTATTCTGAAGATAAAAATCTTTTTAGAACTATAATCTCTTTCCTTGTTCTAAAGAATAAAGAAACCTATTTTGAACCATAATCTATGTAGTGAACAAAATATCTCTCATCTTGCAAATACAGTGCTGATAAAGACAACCATCCAACCTGATCACAGATAAAATTTAACTCTCTTAAATTTACTTTATTTTCTCTTCTACGTACATCTGTGAATTGTTGATTTACCAACTTACCTAGTCTTTTAAGACCTAACACAATCTAGTTAAAACAAAGATGTCATCCCCTCATTCGTCGTCTCTGAATGGATCTGATGAGCCAAACATAGGAAAATCGAGGCGCGGTCCAAGAGGGCTAAGTAAAAGGCCCTAGAGCAGACATACCATTACGGTGGTCAATCCGCAAGATGGAGCCCCTACCGCATATCTGAAGGTAGCGGCAGCATTCCAGACATTGTACGGGATAATTGGATGGGAAAGGGTCCCAATCAACTATCCATCCTAGAAGTCGTTGACAGATGAGGAGCGTGATAGCCTGGTGACATAAATTTTTGCATCGTTCGAGCTCCCAGAAGACACCATGCACGCACTACGACGGTATGCTTTGCTAGTGGAGGGAAATGCGTGGAAGAACTTCAAGAGCACCATTGTCAGTAATTACATTAATAAGGAAATGACTCCATTCTAGAAGTACGGGTTCATCACTGAAGATGTCTGGGAACGATATATTGAGATAAAGACGACAGAAGAATTTGTGCATCAAAGTGAAGCGCACAAGACTGTCCAGGCAAAAAACACCCACCCGTACAAACTCGGCAATACTGGGTACGTGGGTAAGATCGTGCAATGGAGGAGGGAGGATGACGAGGCAATCTAGAAGGAGGACTCCACGCCATTTGCCTCGATCTTAGACCCACGTACCCGAAACTGAGTAAGAGCGAGGTCATGTCCCACGTCTTCGGGCGGCGTGTCCTTTGCAAACCCCGCAGACGAGGAAGAGTATCCCAACGCCTAATAAGATATTGAACTACATAGTTTGTAATTAATCCATATATAACTTCATAAGTGAAATAACATGTTGGGATCTTGGATGCAGATAGCGTTGAGTACAGAATCTTCCCATGGCTCTTTCGAGGCAGTCAGGGAGAAAGATATACTCTCCACGGCTTTGGGAAATAAGGAGCACCCGGATCGCACGCGAGGCAAAGGTGTTTTCATTCCATAGAAAACAGGATTCCCACAAGACTCCGACATGTACCGAAGTAGGAAGATAACCAAAGTCAAGTGCGAGGAACGGCTAGTAGCAATCATTGAGAAAAGGATTGTGGAAAGGCTGGAAAGGCTGAGAGGGCAATTCAATGATCAGCTAAGAAGCCTTAAGGAAAGGATGGAGCAAAGGGTGGCTACAGAGAGGCACGTACGGACCGCGCAAGCCCCAGAAGCACCGACGAAATTCAGCCCAACTAACCATCAGAGCAGATGCGCGTCCGCCCCTAAGACAGACGTGGATGATGCCAAGTTTCCTGTCGATGATATCCAGGTAATATATATGTCTGGAATGCTCCATAGATAAACCTGTTGGATGTCTTAGCTAATTGTGTACCCTTATGTAGATGGCCAAATTGTGTAATCTCCATGTGAGGCTTGCCAATGGCTTCTTCGTGGTCAGCTTCAAGGAGGAGCATTTCTTATACCAGTCATCGTGGGGCTTCTTCGTGGTCGGCTTCAAGGACTTGTTCGATCTCTACAACCTCAACACCTCGATGCCTCAGTCATGAGATGCTGGATATTGTAAGTGTGTATAATCACAGTCTACATTCGTGTCATACTGATAAATGTCATATATACAAGATCATTGAAGCAAAAAAAGAGAAACAACCGGTGGGTTTCCTCGACCCACACGTGGTGTCCAACAAACCATGGACAAAAATTTATAAGTCGTCCAGGAGTACATTGAAAATGAATTGCTGGCTCAATGCGAAGCAAAATACATATTTTTACCCACAACCCAGGGTAAGTTCTTCACTAGTTGCTATACTTGTTGATTTGTACTTTACACGCAACTTGAAGTTAGGTTGAATGACCATAGCGACATACCAATGTAGGTTTCACTGGGTTCTACTTGTAATTATACTAAGAAAAAACTGAGTATTTTACCTTGATTCCAAAAAGGGCGGCACCCACGACTTAACGCCTGTCGCAAAATTACTCGAGACGTCGTTCAATGTCTACAGAGCTCGTGGAGGGCCACACAAGGACTCGTCGCAACTGAAGCACGTTCACAAGTTTTTGGTATCCGCTAGTACGCAATAATCCTATATCACACTTTGTAATAATACCTCCAAAACTAACCAATTCTATTTTGGCAGTGCCATCAACATCCAAAGGGTACTAACCAATGTGGATTCTACATTTGCCACAACATGCAACTCCTCATGGATAAAAAGACAACCATTGTCCTGGAGGTTTATCAATCTTGCAATAATTTTTCGTACTTATCAATAATTTTTCTGAAATGGATGTGCTGTACGTGGTGTGTAATATGTAATCTGAGTTGATTTCTAAAATGTATGTCATAATATGCTTATGATGTAAATTCTGTAATCTATTTTGTTTCAAAGGGCGTGGCTAACAATTCCTGAGGCTAGCCAGTAAATACAAGAGTGAAAATAGTAAAAAAATAATATCACAGATGGTTATAAACAAGAACTGTCTATGATGTCTATGTCATAACAGACGGTAGACATCACAGATGATTCCACTTTAGAACCGTTTGTGATGTAATGTCTATGTCATCACATATGGTTCTTTTTTATAACCGTCTGTGATGTATGTTAAATAACAAATGGTTCTAAATAAGAACCACCTGTGATGATCTACATATCACACACGATTCTTGTTTAGAACTGTCTGTGATGTGCCTTTTCACAGATGGTTCAAAAATCGTCTGGGATATGCCCTTATATCACTGACACTTTGTTACTGACGGTTCACAAAACTGTCTGAGATGATGATTTTGATCCGTTTGTGATGAGATTTTTTGTAGCAGTGATTGGTGTGGTGTGTCGATGGGCCTCCTCCAATGCCCTCAGTTTGGCGTCAAGCAACTGTTTATTGCATTGTTTTTGCACCAAACATTCAGCCTTCTCCTAGGCCTCACATTGTTCACACGTCCCTCGCTATTCATCAGTCTCATCATTGTTGATGACCATGCTGGCACGAAAGTCAAAACAGATGGAGGGTGAGAACGTCATATCCGCGTCCAACGAGGGGTAGTAGTCGAGTTTTCTATGTAGATGTTCCAGAGATGATTTTGCCAGAACAGCATTGATGTTGTTAGTGAGACCATTATTGACCTCCATGACATCGACATCATAGTTACCCGTGTGGAATATATGGAACCAGGTATCTCTATGACCGGCCTAACGTCAACAGAAGAAAGGAAAAGCCGGGAGAGGAGGCCCAAAAGCTATGCCTCGCACCAAGCCAAGTTGCCGTGCGGAAGGGTGCATACCTTTGGATAGTTGAATATATATTCGGATATAAACGATACAGTTGTAATCCGATTTGTTTATAGGATAGATAAAGATGTAAACCCTATCCTGTAACCGATTAGAATCTAGTAACCGATCGGAATCTCCAGATCGATTAGGACTCTGTAAGACGCACCACCCCCAGTATATAAGGCAGAGGGCGGGCATCAACATAGGCATCAAGCCATAGAGCATAGCACCCCTCATATGGCCCAAAGCACATTGCGCTTTGAGAAATCTTAGATCCATGAGATCCGTATAATCCCAGCACACATGATTAGGGTATTACCTCCACTGTCGAGGGCCTGAACCTGTCTAAAATCCTGTCTTGTGTGACCTTCGAGTTTGAGATCTAGCGCTTGCCTCATAATTTCATTGCCAACTACAAAAATCGACAGTTGGCGCGCTAGGTAGGGGAAGCGCTATAATCTTTTCCTACAGACTCGATGGCAGCAATTGGCGGATTCATTGCCACCTTCATCAACGGGCAAGCCTTCCGCTTCGAAAGTTTGGATTTCATCACAGAAACGTGTGGAGAGCTTGTATGCCTGGTCCAAAGCCAGATCCAATCTGGTGAAGACCAGACCAACCCATCTTAGGTTTGCCGCTCTGTCTCACTCAGAAAACCAATCGGCATTGTGAAGAATTGCAGCGATTTTCGCGGCGTCTTCGCGATCGAGGAGCAGGGAACCGATCTCCATCAAGAAGACCAAGAGGCCACGGAGGAAGATAGCCTTCGTAAGGAATGTCGTCGCTTCCAAGACGCTTCTCGACATGCTGGACCCGATGATTGCATCAGATAGCCCAGCGGCCCCGATCGTGGCCCAGATCAAGGCCATGGTGACAGCGGCAGTAATCCAGCAGAATCAGGAAAAGCCGGTAGGTGAAGTGCACTCGCCCTCCCACGCGGCTACTTGTGTCGCTAGCAGTCGGACCGCAACCAGTCGGAATACGGGCAGTCGACGCCATACGCCACCTCTCGGCGATGCACGCCAAATTATCAACCGTGACCTCCGCCAAGACATCACCGCTAGACGACAGGAACGGGACGAAGAAGAGCGACGCGGGCACCACGACGACTACGAACGTTTCAGCACCTGCCGTGATCGACGAGGCGATCAGAGGTACGACGACCGTGACGATCATAGGGACTATCATCGCCGGGGTCGGGACAACGACAACCGTCGAGCCATGAGCTTGCCATGCCGAACTCCGCCCCGGCACGTTGATGACCATCGCCGAGCCAGAGGCTCACCACGCCGGACTCCCCCTCATCATGATGAGAGATCTATTGAGGATCCGAGCGTTTACTCCTCGGCTGGGCCGAGTGGTATGGCCCGATGGATTCAACCCCAAGGTTGAGGTATGTTATCCAGATACTTTTTCCCGCTTCAAATAACCCCGTCGAGTACGAGGCACTCATCCATGGGCTCCGCATCGCCATATCGCTCGGTATCCGACGTTTGGCGGTTCGCGGAGACTCAATGCTCGTGATCAACCAAGTGCAAAAAGAATGGTCCTGCATTGAAGACATCATGGCAGCCCATTGTCAGGAGGTACACAAGCTAGAAGGTAACTTTGATGGCCTGGAACTTATTCATGAGCTCCACCGTGACAACGAAGCGGCCGACGAGCTAGCAAAAATGGGATCCTGCCGATCTATAGTGCCCATGGGAGTATTCGTCGAGGAAATTCACAAGTCCGCGATTAGCACTCAGACGAAGACAAATGCCTCAGCCGAGAAGAGCGTAGAAGCAGAAGTCCTAGTCATTACCCCCGATTGGATAGCCCTGTATCTGGACTATTTGGCGAAGGACGAGTTACCCGAAGATCGCGTGCAAGCCGAACAAATAATGCGCCGAAGCAAGAGCTATGTGGTGATCAGGGCAGAACTCTATCGCAAGAGCTCCTCAGGTGTACTGCGACGGTGCATATCAGAACAAAAAGGGAGAGATCTTCTCAAGGAAATCCACTCGGGAGTTTGTGGGAACCATGCGGCGTCATCAACACTAGTCGGCAAAGCCTATCGTCAAGGATTTTTCTGGCCGACTGCGGTCACTGACGAAGACGACATCGTTCGGACATGTGAAGAATGTCAATTCTTTGTGCGTCAGATGAACAAATCGGCACAGGAACTGCAGACCATCCCCATAACCTGGCCGTTTGCGGTCTGGGGGCTCGATATGGTGGGACCTTTAAAAAAGGCTCAAGGTGGTCACACCCATCTTTTCGTGGCCATTGGTAAATTCACCAAATGGGTGGAGGCCAAACCAGTCGCGACAATAATAGCAGCAAAAGCCAAAGAGTTCTTTAACGAAATCGTGGTTAAATTTGAAGTTCCAAACCGAATCATCACGGACAATGGCACCCAAGTCAGAAGCGGCGTATTTCAAGACTGGTGTGACGAACTCGGAATAAAAATCTGCTTTTCTTCAGTAGCGCACCCCCGGAGCAACGGGCAGGTCGAGCGAGCCAACGGCATGGTATTACAAGGCCTAAAAAGCAAGAATTTTCGATCGGCTAAAGCCATACGCCACTCAGTGGGTGAAATAATTGCCTTCGGTACTCTCGGGGCTGCGAATCACCCCCAGTAGAGCAACTGGGCAGTCACCTTTCTTCCTGGTGTACGGCACGGAGGCAGTCCTCCCCACCGAGCTAGAATTCGGATCCCCACAGGTCTGGAGCTATGAAGAAGTCGTCTCGGAAGAAAGCCGGCTAGAAGACCTCAATCGACTGGAAGAAGCCAGAGATGTCGCAACGATTCAATTAGCAAAATATCTCCAAGGCCTACGGCACTATCACGGTCGCAATGTGAGGAGCCGTGCATTCTCCAAGGGAGATCTGGTCCTTAGAAAGAATCAGAAATGCGAGCATAAGCTCTCCCCAAGTTGGGAAGGCCCTTACGTCATCGATGAAGTGGTACGCCCCGGGACTTACAAGCTCAAGCGAGAAGACGGCACGGCAATCAGCAACACTTGGAACATAGAACAGGTCATTTTTTCACTTGAACTTCGTAATTCAAATTGTTCCTTTACGAATGAAAAGATCGATATTAAAGTTATTTTTTATATAATCTTCTCGAGATTTATGCGTCCGAGTGCTTCGCTCCTAAGATTTTAAGACTCTGAGACATGCGTCACGAACCATGCCTCAGAGCCCGAGGGCTAGACTAGTCGGACACGATATGTCGAAACCACTCGGAAAAATATGCATATTTAAAGAGAAAAATGCAAGAGCAAGGAAATGCCTTTATATACTTTCAATTTACAGATCCAAAGTTTCTACAATAGAAAAAGAGGTATCTTGGACTTCCTCCCAGAGCTCGGTGGCCCGATCCTCATCTACGTTGCAGGCGTAGCCCTCCTTGATAGCTTCAAGATCCACTCGAGGGTATAGCGACTTTGTAACCGCCAGAGCTTGGCTAGCACCATTGGTCGCCGCTTCCTTCAGAAGTCTCTTGAGCTCCTTGGGGGCCTCCTCCAACCGATTGATAACTTGGGCCCTGCTGAGCGGCCTCTCGCCTTCGGGATGAAGCGAGCTCAGCAAGGGCCCCGAGGCTTCGCAGAGCTTTGAGCAAGACGTCTCAAGGGCGTTAACCTTGTCATTGAAAACAGCGTATTGCGCCCGCGTCTTGATCTTATAATCTGCAAGCAGAGCAGGATTTCAAGGACCTTGTAGAGGACGACGAAGATGAGATGCCTAGACACTCAATGCACCAAGCGGGTGTGAATATCCTCCAATATGGATTAAAAATATCTTCTTGTGATATGCCCCACGATGGGTCTCTGTTGGTTACCACATGACGGATCATATATCACAAGTTGAGCCTGACAAGTCACAAATCGAATGGTATGCCCCACGAGGGTCGAAAAGCTGTGCGTCATAATAAATGGGTACGGATACCATTTGGATAAAATTTGATATGTCCCAAGTCGGACCAGAGCCGTATCCTACACTAGTCGGGCACGGGTATCACTCTGCCAAGAGCCACGTAAATATGATATATCCCAAGTCGGACGGTAGTCAGATCCTACACCATCGCACGGTATCACTCGCCAAGAGCCACCTAAATATGATATGTCCCAAGTCGGACGAGCCGATCCTACACCGCCGGCACGGTATCACTCGCCAAGAGCCACGTAAATATGATATGTCCCAAGTCGGACCAGAGCCGTATCCTACACCATCGGCACGGGTATCACTCGCCAAGAGCCACGTAAATATGATATGTCCCAAGTCGCACTGAGCCGATCCTACACCATCGAATACGGGTATCACTCGCCAAGAGCCACGAATATGATATATCCCAAGTCGGACTGAGTCAGATCCTACACCGCCGGATACAGGTATCACTTGTCCAAGAGCCACGTATGTATGGTACGCTCAAAGTTGAGCCCAAGCCGTATCCTACATCAGTCGGTTATGGGTATCATTCAGCCATGAGCCAAAGAAATCCCGATACGCTCCATGTCGATCCTAAGCTGTGTCCTACAGATATAGGTATCATTCGGCCACGAGCCGTGCAAATCCTAACGTGTCCCAAGTCGGACCTAAGGAGTATCCTACGACGATTGGGTGCGAATACCGCTCGACTAAGGAACCATGCAAGCTTCGACGTACCCCAAGCTGGGTTCAAGCTACGTCAAAATGACGATCATGGAAAAATGCTGAGAAAAGGTACATCTTTATTTATGTATAAAAAGTTCACCGGGCATTATGCCCGGGAAAGTATTACATTTATATGGGACCTACACTTCACCCTGACGCACGCGACCCAATGCCTCCACGAGGGCCTCCCTGGCCCTAAAGAGGGTTGAGAAGATCTCCAGGAAGGCGTCGACGACAGCGCGGTCAAGGGCGGCCGTTTCCTCCTCTACCAACTCAGCCACGGCGGCCTCAAAAAGCACCCATTCTTCGGCGAGCCTGGGGTCCCGGACGTTCCTGACGCTCCTCCTCCTCCCCCTCCTCATGAAGAAGAAAGAAGTGTGGAACAAAGATATGGAGAACTAGGCGCGAAGGAATGCATTCTACGAGTGCTAGTTCGCCTTTTATAGCGAACACGGTAAAAATGAAGTAAATACATCACGAGTCGAAGAGATTCAGAGTTAATGTAGTTTCAGAAGCCAAGGAGTTTTTCAGCATGAGATTTGACACAGAAAATTAAGACCACCTCGAAGACCGTCTGGTGGTTATCCATGAAGAGAAAAGATATTAAAGCTTCGACTCGGGCGGGAAGAAGAATTCAATCCACATCCGAAATAAGGGACAGGTCCGCGAGGCCGCTCACAGCAAACTCGTCTGACAGAAGATTATATTCAGTTGAAGCAAAAATCGAAGGTTATATTCGAGTCCTCCATAATCCGCTCGCTGTAAGAAGAAGCCTCCAATCCGAATGAGGGAACCAGTCGGAAGCTTAAACAAGAAAGTCCGGTACGACGATTCAAGTAGAAAACTTAATTGGGAACATAGCGATCGGATCACGAAGCACTCGGGGGCTACTGTGGAATATATGGAACCAAGTATCTCTATGACCGGCCTAACGTCACCAGAAGAAAGGAAAAGCTGGGAGAGAAGGCCCAAAAGCTGTGCCCCACGCCAAGCCAAGTTGCCGTGCGGAAGGGTGCATACATTTGGACAGTTGAATATATATTCAGATATAAACGATACAGTTGTAATCCGAGTTGTTTATAGGATAGATAAAGATGTAAACCCTATCCTGTAACCGATTAGAATCTAGTAACCGATCGGAATCTCCAGACCGATCAGGACTCTGTAAGCCGCCCCACCCCCAGTATATAAGGGAGAGGGCGGGCATCAACATAGGCATCAAGCCATAGAGCATAGCACCCCTCATATGGCCCAGAGCACATTGAGCTTTGAGTAATCTTAGATCCATGAGATCCGTATAATCCCAGCACACAGGATTAGGGTATTACCTCCACCGTCGAGGGCCTGAACCTGTCTAAAATCCCTGTCTTGTGTGACCTTCGAGTTTGAGATCTAGCGCCTGCCCCATAATTTCATTGCCGACTACAAAAGTCGACAACCCGTCTCTCCAATTAAGATAGGAGTGGAAAAGTACTGATCACCCTAAAAGTTGCTTAGGGGTGGTAGCGTCGTCTTCGCAGTCTTGGTCCCAATGGGTTGAGTTGTAGACAACGTAGATTCTCTCTCGGAAACATATATACTCGAGGTAGAAATTACATTTCACACCTCCTCTTGGAAGTAGTCCTTGTCCATAAGACCGACGTAGTTGGCAAGGTCAAAGGTGTTCTCATCCATCAGCGAGGACGTGGGAACATCACAACAGTGATATTCAACTCGGCGCAGCCCTCATTCTAGCGCTAACTATAGATGATTGGGATCTAGGACACCTTATTGATCTCCTGGGAAAATATGATATCTCAATCAAGTCGGAACCTTATTGCCGTGGAAAAGAAGGTTACATGAATGAGGTGAGATCATATATGATTATATGTCCTTTCAGGGCACGCAGGCCACTGTATATATGGCCACATAAAGGGTGGCAATTAATTCTATTATAGATGTCTACTGTATTCATACATGAGTCTTTGTTGAATCTTGAACTGTTTTGCTCTTTGCTCAATCGTCATAAGTGTCTAGATACATCATTAGCCTCCTTCATATTAATCATATAGGAAACTGCCTTGTCTTCCGACCAGTTTATGGTCAGGGTTTATAAAGCCGTATGACTGGTCATCACTGCCCAGGACTAATTGTCCTATGATATTAACAAGTCGTCATATGCTTACGACTAGTTTACAACAAAAAAAGATTAAGGCCTCCTTTGAATTATGGTTGTAGACATAACTGTTATGTTAAGTTGGCCTACTTTTTAGAGAGAATTTACCTTTAAATTATTGATCAAGCCAATACTCCTCATCAATATATGCACGTGTTCCCTTCCGAACATCTAAATTCACCTTAGAAAACATACATGCATGTGCTCTCCTTTTTCTGTATATTCTTCACTTTTATAGCAGATAGGAATACAAGAATTCGGATGCTACTCTGCAAAGCAAAATCCAACTCTGAATCAACTCTACCAAACAACTCCGTCACGCATACTATTCCACATCCGAAAACAAACTGTGACTACTAACTTTAACGTAGACTTAACTAACTAATACAATTCAGATTCTGAAATCTGAACAAACGAAACTAACTCTGACTTCTAACAAGACTCAAAGGCAACTAGATTAACATATCAATCTCCTCCTTAATCTAGTTGTCTTTCACTTCTTTTTGCCGACGATCTGTACACCAATTCTCTCTCATTTCTTTGAACTTTATTCTTCCAAGAGACTTTGTCAGAATATCAACCAATTGGTCTTTGGTGGGAACATACTGGACATGGATAACTCCTGATTCCATACAATCTCTTATGTAATGAAACCGGGTATTTATGTGCTTGCTCCTCTCATGATGGATTGGGTTTTTGCACAATACAATTGCGGACTGATTATCAATCTTGATAATCACTTTTTCAGCATCCATCTCCAACATATCAGCCAGCAAATGTCCTAGCCATACTCCTTGACATGCTGCTGCACATGCTGTGATGTATTCCGCTTCACAGGAAGACAAATCAACCACCTTTTGTTTTTGCGAGCTCCAACTAACCGGATTCAATCCAAGGAAAAATATCATACCCTAAGTACTTTTCCTGTCATCTATATCACCAGCCAAATCGATATCAGAATAACCTGCCAGCTCCATAACTCTTCCTTTCCTCTCGTAGACACAACTATAATTCAAAGTACCTTTCACATACCGCAATACATGCTTCACAACTGCCATATGTTCTGTTGTAGGCTTCTCCATATGTCTACTCAATATGCCAATAGAAAATGCCAAATCAGGACATGTGTGAAGCAAATACTTGAGACTGCCGATTATTCTACTATATAAGGTTTTGTCCACTGGAGGGTTTATGCTTTTCTTGCTTAACTTCAAACGAGGTTCCATCAGAATTTGAGTTGGGTTGTAGTTCTTCATGCCGCATTTATCCAACACTTTTGTCGTATATGCGAATTGGCAAAGTGTAATCTTCCCGGAGCTCTGACAAACTTCAATTGCCAAATAATAACTTAGTAACCCAAGATCACTCATACTAAACAACCTTTTCATTTGAGACTTGAAATCTTCAATAGCTTCGATATACTCTGCAGTTGTGATTAAATCATCCACATAAACTCCAACTAGCTTTCGTTTGCCTCCTTTTGTAAATTGTGTGCTCTAATGGGCATCTTTCAAAACCAAGTGCTTCAAGAGTCTTGTGTAACTTTGAGTTCCACGCTCTTGGAGCTTGACGTAGGCCATACAAAGCTTTGTGCAACTTTAAAACTTTGTGCTCCTCACCTTCTTTCTCATATCCCGGAGGTTGCACAACATAAACTTCTTCCAAGTCACCATTGAGAAAAGTTGATTTAACATCCATATGATGAATCTCCCATCCTTTATGTGCTGTGATAGCAATGAACAAATGTACTGTTTCTAGTCGAGCAACAGGAGCGAATACTTCATCAAAATCAATGCCTTGTCGTTGAACATACCCCTTTGCTACTAACCTACCTTTATGCCTCACGATCGCGCCTTGAGTGTCCTTTTTTAACTTGAACAGCCATTTCAAGCCAATTGCCTTGTGATCTTTAGGCAATGAAACAAGTTCCCATGTTCAATTCTTTTTGGTGGAAGATATTTCATCGTCCATAGCTTTTCTCCATGCTAGCTCTTCTTTAGCTTCTTCAAAGTTCGTGGGTTCCTCTTCTCCTAACAAACAAAGTCTAGAAAAATCCAGCTTAATTGGGGATGTGGCATCATATATACCTTTTAGGTTGCGCACCCACAGTGGTGCTTCTAAAGTGCTTTCATCGGACGTGGTTGGTAGTAGAACATCTGGCAAGGCTGGTACAGCTATCGTTGCTTCAGGCGTACACGACGAAGAGTCTGCTCCTGATCGAGTGCAAGTCCCGCCGATGCTTGTTCTGCATGAGTTTAAGCTTTTCCCGCTTGTTCCGCGCGAGTATGCTCCTGCATGCACCGAACTGGGCGAACCAACAACATGCACCAGTCTAGACTTATCTAGTGCATGCACCGAACACTACTACACAAGGGCACATCGCAAACGGTTCATAAGGATCATCAGTGATAGTTTTGTGAACCGTCTGTGAGTAACTGTCAGTGATGACTTCGGTCACCACACACGGTTTGTGAACCTTCTATGAAAATAGTCTTCACAGACGGTTCCAACCAAGAACCGTCTGTGATGTAGCCCTCATCACAAACAGTTCTTGTTTGGAACCGTCTGTGATGAGGGATAAATCACAGACAGTTCTTGATTCAAACCATCTGTGATGTAGCCCTCAGCACATACGGTTCTTTTTTGGAACCGTCTGTGATGAGAGATACATCACAGACGTTTCGAAACAAGAACCGTCTGTGATACTTATTTTCCAGTATTTACTATTTTTATTTATTAGCTAACCTCAAGAAATGCTAGCCATGCCCTCTGAAACATAAGTATTACAGATCATCACCAGCGTATTATTATGACATATATTTCAGAAATGAACTTGGATCACATATTACAACATACAACGCATCCATTTCAGGAATCATCTCTGATCGAACATTACAACGTACAGTGCATCCATTTCAGAAATCAAGTCACATATATAAAAATGAATTGAATTCAGAACTACAATTCACAAATTCACACCACAAGGTTCACAAATTAATCGAAATGGTAACTAACAAATTCACAACTCTGATATCAGGTGATGCTTGAGTGGCATTCACCTTTTGGATTTATGACCTCACATATCAAGAAGGCACAGAATTATCCTCAAATACCTAGCAAGTTAGCCTGTTCCAACGTAGATTCAGCACATTGCCAAGCCTGTCGATGGGAAGATAAAAGTCTTGCGTGTATCTAAATTAATAACTGGAAACAATTATTGCAAGATTGACAAACCTCTATGACATTGGTCTTCTTTGAACCAATGAGGAGTTGTATATTGTGGCAAACATAGAATCCACATAGGTTAGTGCCCTTTGGCTGCTGGTGGCACTGTCAAAATATAATAGGTAATTAGTTCTGAGGGTATTATTATGGAGTGTGAAGGATTAATGCATATTAGCGGATACAAAAAACATATAAATATGCTTCAGCTTTGCTGGGTCCTTCCTGTGTGGCCCTCCACAAGCTTTGTAGACACCGAATGACGTGTCGAGTAAATGTATACCCATTTAAGACGTATCCTTTGCATGTTACAACCATAAATGCTGGTCTTTTTGCCAACCATGTCAGCGTATCTCTAGCCGAGCTTCCAGTGATGGGTTATCGCTCCTTCAACCAACTGTTGAACTGAAGGTTATGATGTCTGATGATCCAGGACTCCTGTCATGACGGATTCTCTTGCCGTAGCCAGCTCTTGTGCTCGTCGATATATGGGGCTACAACAGCCATGTGTTGCAAAACCGTGAAATGGGCTTAAGCACACGTAGCTAGATCAGGCGTGATTGCTTTTCTTCCGATGGTCTTGATACCCGGGAGCCTCCCCTTATGGCGGGATCGAGGCACACCTATCAGCTCGACCTAAGCCATGTAATCCACACAGAATTTGATGACCTCTTCGGTTGCATAATATTCGACAATGCTACCCTCTGGTCGAAATCGATTCTTTACGTAAGACTTGAGAATTCTCATTTACCTCTTGAACGGGTGCATGCTACGTAGGAACATGGGCCTTCATATTTTTGTCTCCCTCACAAGGTGAACAATGAGATGGACCATGATATCGAAAAACGATAAAGGAAAATACATCTCAAGATTACATAGAGTCATTACCACCTCGGCCTGCAGAGCATCTAGTCTTTCGGGATCGATAACCTTCTAAACAATTGTGTTAAAGAAATAAGATAGCCTTGTGATTGTCTCCCGGACCATACTCGGTAAGATACTTCTAATTGCCACATGGAGTATCTGTGTCATAAGCACATGGCAATCATGAGACTCTATGCTAGTTAAACTCAAATCTTGCATCGAAACAAGTCTCTTCATGTTGGAGGAGTAACCGGACGGGACTTTCACACCATGCAAGCACTGGCACAGTTCTTTTCTCTCGGCCTTAGATAGAGTGTAACAAGCAGGTTTGCAGTACGTTCGGTCTTTATCGGTCTCTTTCATTGCTAACTCAGGTCTGATGCCCATATCGACCAAGTGAAGCCGTGCGTTGATACCGTCCTTTGTTTTGCCCTTAATGTTCAGTAATAGACCAATCAAGCTATCACAGACATTCTTCTCTATGTGCATCACGTCGATGAAGTGCCAAATTTCTAGGTGCTCCCAATAAGGTAGGTCCCAAAATATTGATCTCTTCTCACGGGTCCTCGATTTACGTCTCTTTCCAAGCACAACATCCAAGTTCTTAACCATATCATGAATGTCTGTCCCACTTAAATGCTTTGGAGCTAAACCGTCTTCGGTCGTTCCATCGAATTGTTTATTCATCTTGTGGTATGGGTCATTCCTCCGAAGGAACCCACGGTGACGCATGTACACGGTTTTGCACGAGTGATTTAGCCACACACTCTCGGTATCATCCAAGCAGTGAGTACAGACTTTGGCTCCTTTTGTACTCTCGCCCGACAAGTTAGCAAGGGCTAGATAATCATTTATAGTGCAGAACAACAAGTAGTGCAAACTGAAGTACTCCCGTTTGTGAGCATCCCATACCTGTACCCCAGGTGCCCACAATGTGCTCAGATCTTCCACCTATGGTGCTAGGTACACATCAATATCGTTCCTATGTTGTTTCGGGCCTTGGAAGAGTATAGACAAAAAATGTACTTCTGCTTCATAGATAACCAAGGTGGAAGGTTGTAGACACAGAGATTTATGGGCAAGTGCTATGACTGCTGCTCATGTTACCGAAAGGATTCATTCCATCCGTACTCAATCCAAACATTATATCCTCGGATTCGCTATGAATTCTTGAAACCTCCTATCGATGTTTCTCTACTGGGTGGAATCAGTAGCGTGCCTTATTATTCCATAGTTCTTACGCTCATTCAAGTGCCACCGAAGCAGTTTTGCCTCTTTTAGGTTCGCAAACAAACACTTCAAACGGGAAATTACAGGCAGATACCACGGCACCTTAGCAGGAGGTCCTTTCTTTACCTTGATGTCGTCGTCATCATCTAATCTATCTTTACGCTTATAAAGGGATGCGTTGCACACTGGACATATATGCAAGTTTGCATACTCTTTGCGGTAGACGATACAGTAGTTCGGACAGGCATGTATTTTTTTGACTTCCATTCCCAAGGGACAAAGAACCTTCTTGGCTTTTTAGGTGGTTGTTGCCAACTCGTTTCCCTCCAGAAGCATGTCTGCTAACAGACCTAGCAGCACCGTGAAATTCTTGTCGGACCAACCGTTGCTTCACTTTAATTTCAACAGTTCCAGCACGGATGACAACCTTATGTATTTAGACTTGCAGCCCAGCAACAAAGATTTCTCCGAGTTGTTTATCAAGCCCCGGAATTTTACATACTCCTGCTCATCATGGTTCCCACAGCATCTGATGCAGATTTTCATCGTGAAACCTATCCTTATCGAAAGCACTGTCGATATCATCATTGATGATGTGACCATGCTGGCCCAGCAAACCATGCTTCTACCTCAAGCCAAGACAAGAGCCTAACAACTTCTGACGCTCCAAGCCTAGCCTGAGATCAAGTCCAATTTGTTCACGAGTCAAATTCGGCCCCTAGGAATAGTCCAACTAAAAACGACCATATCTGGGTCATATGAAGTCTGTTTGAGGCGATCTTGGACTCTACGGAGAAGCCCACGACGAGAGATTTCCAATGGAAGTGGTTTCACATTCAAACTCCTTCTATATCGACAGAAATCATCAAAACTATATGATATACATAAACTATCGGGTGCTGCGACACCTCCACTTGGGCCCAAAGGCCTTGTACAACCTAGGATTGCACGACCAACCCCTTGGCCGCCTCCCTTGCCCTCTTTCTCATATATATTCAGTAGCTATCGCTAGAATAGATGGGTTTTTCTGAGATTACAACTAGACACTTTGTCAGTTTTTCGTCGTACATCGGTTTGTGGAACCCCAACTCGTGTGCTTAATATTATTCGCAATTTCAGATGGCATCTTCTACGTTCTTGCTTGTGTTCTCGATTCGCATGCAGGGATAAGCCTTCTTGGTGAAGTCAACCGTGTTTGTGCATGGTTGATAACCAAAGGAGCAGTGGTGTAGCGATTGCAGGATTTGAATCCGTTCCGATTGGAAGCCAGATTGTCAATGTTGAGTTCTCTCCGGATCGATTTAGTACTACCTGTCGGAAGAGCGTGCTACCGTTCCATCAATTGACTTCATCAACGATGTTAGTACTATTTGCTTCCCGCATAATCTGCTCTTCACCGTGACTGGTCCAACATGTATACCCCTTTTGAAACCCCATACAATCAAGTGTGCTTCGATCTGCACTGGGTTTCGAAACATTCTCAGATTCTCGCAGTCAATGCATGGACAAGACATAAATTGTAGGGAAACGGGTAGGCTACTATAACGAAAAAACAAAATTTTCTACTGTGTAACCAATGAACCATTGCAAGTTATAGATCACAGAATTACCACTAGACGCGCAGACCCATAGTAAAAGTAGAGTCGATGTAGCGCGGTAGTGCAGATGTAGTCGTACTAGCCTTGCGCCTCCCCAACAGCTCCTTGTGACTATCGTAGCTTGCGGATCGTCCTAGCATTGAACCTTCACAGCAACGCCTCCATGGTATCCACACGTACGGGGCAGGAACACCACGTGCCGAAGTGCTAGCGCCGACTGCGCGGTTCTGGGCAGAGGAGGGGTAGCAGCTAGAGTTTCGAGAATTTTGAATTCCTGATGTGTCTCTTCGTATATCTATCTCACCGCAAAGCCACCACCTCCTCCCTTTATATAGACGTCCCATAGCAGGTCTCAACTCCTTGAAACCATTAGGAACTCTAAACCCATTGCAACTTGGATTCCTATCCGAATTGGTTACATCCCCTTAAGTGTGTGACCCTATAGGTTCACATGCACTCAGACATGGCTCGAGTAACCTATATCGACCATCGAGTACTACTCGACCATCGCGTACTCCTACTCGGTGATCGAGTACTCGATCAATAGTCGGTAGTGGCCCCTAGCAGGACTTGTCGACTCCTGAGTACTTGTAAAGATAGAACAAATCTCAACAATATCCTATATGTATTTCTTTTTGCCTCATGATATCGGTCAAACCCAAGGTGAGAAATTATCATCCTTGTTTGAATGGCTCGACCACTCTTTCTCGATGTTGTGACTTGGATTCCCCAAATACATCGAGTTAACTCTTTAACTCGATGACTCGAGTAACTCTTTACTCGAGTAGCATGGCCATGCATTTCTGGAATGCGACCACTCGAGAGGACTATAGATATCCCTCCCGTTGTATGGAGGGGCAAATCCTATCTTGATCGACCATGCCTCGCAGCATGTTTCATGACAAACCTGAAAGCCATCTTTATAACTACCCATTTATGGAGTAGTGTTTGATGACCCCTAAGTAAGCCATTACTTATCCCGAGAACATGCAACGATCTCAAGTCAAAGGATATAGCATACATATCGTATATGAGACCAACTGATGACATGAAAGAATACAACGTTCTCACAGTGTCTCATAGTGGGTCGATGTCCAGCACCATGTTCTCTAACATGTATCCATAATATTGGTTTGATATCTCCATATCTATGACTTGTGAAACATAGTCATCAATCAATACATGTGCTAGTCTACTCATATGTGTCATCATATGATTATCGACTAGGGACCCCTTTCAGAATGAATATCATAAAGACGAATACAGAGTTTCACAAACAAGTCACGTACTTGTTAATCAATATCCATGATGTAATTCAAAGAACAATCTCATAGTTCATGAACATTTATGGAAATATAATCATCTCTATGATTTCCTCTAGAGCATATTGTCAACATAAATTCCACCCTCTTGTTCAACATATTATCCTCTGCAGCTCTTCTAAAAGTGGAGACGTCACTAATGTACATGGCGCTTGCACGGTTCTTAGCGTACATCCAGCTTCGGTCCATCTATGCTACGTATGTAAATATAGGTGTTAAATAATGAATTAAGTACACTAGGAGTGCATATGCACACATATGCTACATATAAGCTACATTTAAACTTGCCGATTAACTTATATAGCTCCTTACATCACAAAGAACAAATGGATATATATACATATTTGAGCTACATTTAAACTCAGCCTCCTCAATTCTCTCTTTACATAGCTATCTACATCTTGAGTATAATACAATTAGAACCAATTACTACTTTACATCAAAAAGAACAAATGGATCTACAGCAAGCTAGATCAAAACCATCTTCAATTCCCTCTTTACCAAGCTAGATGTATATACCTTGAATATATTGCAATTACAACCAATTATTAGCTTAGATCACCTTCCTTTAAGTAACTATCTACATATTGAGTATAATTAAATTACAACCAATTACTACTTTACATCACAGAGAACAAATGTATCTACACCAAGCTAGATCTAGAAACCATCTTCATTTCCCTCTTTACAAAGTTAGACGTATATAACTTGAATATAATGCATAATTACAACCAATTATTAGCCTAAATCACCTTCTTTTAAGTAACTATCTAAATATTAAGTATAATGCAATTACAACCAATTACTACTTTACATCACAGAGAACAAATAGATCTATACCAAACTAGATCTAGAAACCATCTTCATTTCCCTCTTTACCAAGCTAGGATTTGAACCAATTACTAACCTTAGATGATCAACAACTCAAGGATCTACAATCATACGAATTTTGCACTGTTCTAGCCTCCGATCACGATTTTTTTTTCGTTATTAGCCCCTAATCGCCGGAAATTGTAAAAATAGCCCCTGAATAGTAACATCCAGTGCTCCACGTCCGCGGGATTTTTTCTTAATTTTATATTCGAATCCCGCGATCCTGATCCGCGGGAATTATTTTAATTTTTTTGCCACACCGTACACATCTAGCAGACTGGAACCACCAGTTTTTCGGGAGTTCCAACGGTTCCAGTCCGCTTGAACTCCCCGACCACGAGTGGGGGGCCTGGGGGCGCAGAGGGGGCTAGGCGGGGGGGCGCAGGGGGGACTGGGCGGGGGGTCGCAGGGGGGCCAAGGCGGGGGGGGGGCAGCTTGGACGCCGAAGGAGCAACAACGCGGGCCCACGTCGTGTAGAGAGGATAAAAGCTAGGGCATGCGCAGGGAAAAAAAGAAGAAAAACGTAGGGAGAGGGGGGCCAAGGGCGTGTGCGATTTACGTGTGGCGAAAATTTTTATTCTCTGCTGCCATGCCTCATTTCAGTCGTGTCGTTATGTCTCGTCCATGCGCCAAAAGCAGAGGCAAGGACCGCTTCTTCGCTTTCATTCGCGCAGGAAACGGCTATAAATCCCACTTGCGTTCTTCGCTTGCATTCGCTTGCATCTGCGTTGAGAACAAAACGTGAGAGAGGTAACAGCAAGAGCGAGTGAGTTGGAGCGGCGCTAAGCGAGAGGCAGACGAGAGGTGTAGGGGGAAAACAGAGAGGAAAACGAGGTGGAAAAGGAAATTTGGGAGTGCCTCGTACCGGAGGAATTTTTACGACATTCATAATTTGTATCACTAGGTTGGAGTTTATATTTTTGGTGATTTGACGAGGGATCAGTATTTTACAGGTATTCTTCGAGACGGTGAGTTCGTACATCTGTCGGGAGAGCTTCAGGAAGGTTGATTTCAGAGATACTCCGACTGTCACAATCATCAGTTTTGCTTCAGACAGGTTAGTGTAAATATTAGTACATTAAAGCACTATAGTTGTACATGATCAGTAGAAATAGTCATGGTAAATGTATAATGAGTACGAGATGAAATGAAGATAGTAGTGCGCTGAGTAGTAAACGAATAGAACTCCCAATTTATAAAAAATGTTGTGTACTTGTTGTGTTGTTAGTGCAATTAATAGTATAACGATTTCACTGCTAGCCTGGCTAAAACATTATTTTTCGCGATTAGCCTCCGATCAGCCGGCGTAAAATAAGTCGAACAATTAGTAAAATCGGGGAATAAATAGTGTAATATTCAGTGTAGTATTTGTATGACATGAATGGTTTGTTAGTTCGATGAAACGAAATTTGTGAAGTATCCAAGAAACAGTAGAATAACAACACTGTTATTAGCAAGGAAATTAGTAACATTTAGCACTAAAAAATATGGCAGTACCAGTAACATCCGTGTTACATAAAATATCAGTGTATTATTTTTATAATATTGTGAAACAAGTAGTACGTATGAATGATAGTGTTGCTAATATTGTAATGGTATGTTGTTTCTTGTATTGTTATTCGGCTTACTGTTGGAGGATTTAATTTGGTAGGCGTAAAATAAGTCGGACAATTAGTAAAATCGGGAAATAAATAGTGTAATATTCAGTGTAGTATTTGTATGACATGAATGGATTTTTAGTTCGGTGAAACGAAATTTGTGAAGTATCCAAGAAACAGTAGAATAACAGCACTGTTATTAGTAAAAAAATTAGTACCATTTTGCACTAAAAAATATGGCAGTACCAGTAACATCTGTGTTACGTAAAATATCTACGTATTATTTTAATAATATTGTGAAACAAGTAGTACGTATGAATGATAGTGTTGCTAATATTATAATGGTATGTTGTTTCTTGTATTGTTATTGGGCTTACTGTTGGAGGATTTAATTTGGTAGGCGTAAAATAAGTCGGACAATTAGTAAAATTGGGGCATAAATAGTGTAATATTCAGTGTAGTATTTGTATGACATGAATGGATTGTTAGTTCGGTGAAACGAAATTTATGAAGTATCCAAGAAACAATAGAATAAAAGCACTATTATTAGTTAAAAAATTAGTACCATTTAGCACTAAAAAATATGGCAGTACCAGTAACATCCGTGTTACGTAAATTATCAGCGTATAATTTTTATAATATTGTGAAACAAGTAGTAAGTATGAATGATAGTGTTGCTAATATTGTAATGGTATGTTGTTTCTTGTATTGTTATTCGGCTTACTGTTGGAGGATTTAATTTGGTAGGCGTAAAATAAGTCAGACATTTAGTAAAATCGTGGAATAAATAGTGTAATATTCAGTGTAGTATTTGTGTGATATGAATGGATTGTTAGTTCGGTGAAACGAAATTTGTGAAGTATCCAAGAAACTGTAGAATAACAGCACTGTTATTAGTAAAAAAATTAGTACCATTTAGCACTAAAAAATATGGCAGTACCAGTAACATCCGTGTTACGTAAAATATCAGCGTATTATTTTTATAATATTGTGAAACAAGTAGTACGTATGAATGATAGTGTTGCTAATATTGTAATGGTATGTTGTTTCTTGTATTGTTATTCGGCTTACTATTGGAGGATTTAATTTGGTAGGAGTAAAATAAGTCGGACAATTAGTAAAATCGGAGAATAAATAGTGTAATATTTAGTGTAGTATTTGTATGATATGAATGGATTATTAGTTCGGTAAAATGAAATTTGTGAAGTATCCAAGAAACAGTAGAATAACAGCACTGTTATTAGTAAAAAAATTAGTACCATTTAGCACTAAAAAATATGGCAGTACCAGTAACATCCGTGTTACGTAAAATTATGGGAAGAAGAAAAATAAACCTAGCTCTGAAACAACTTCGAAAATTTTCAAAACCTTTTGTGGAGGTTCCTGACACATCGATGATGTTCTCGTAAAAATTTGAGATGATTATAAATTATCAAGAATTTGTAAAAATTCAAACATTACAATTGTCACGATAAAATGTTCGTTGGACAGTTTGAACCGAGTGAAAAATGAAACAAACCACGAGAGAAAATGTTGAATTTTCCGCTGGTTTGTTTCATTTGTCGTTTGGTTCAAACTTTCCAATGAACGTTGTATCATGACAGTTGTAATATTTGAATTTGTAAAAATTTTCATCTCTTATAATCATCTGAAATTTTTATGGGGACATCATTGATGTGTCAGGAACCTCCACACATAATTTCAAAAAAATTTGACGCCGTTCGAGTCCTAGATTTTTTTTGTCTTGCCGCTGATTGTACCGAAGAAACAAAAGGGCAAAAAAAATTTGGAATCTCCGTTTGCAGCGCACCCCCTCTGCTTGAAATTTAAGAAACGATTTTTGCCATCGAAAAAAATAAATTTCAGCGCTTGCAGACCGTTGGAAAGAAAATATAAAAAACAAATGTGCGGATCGGGTCCGCTGGATTGTGATGATGGGCTAATTATAAAAAAATTAAAATAAACCGGGCTAAAAAAGCAAGAAACTAAAATTTGTTCGACAATTAGTAAAATCGCGAAATGAATAGTTTAATATTCAGTGCAGTATTTTTATGATATGAATAGAATATTAGTTTGGTGAAATGAAATTTCTGTTGTATCCGGACAAATAACACAATGACACCAGTGTTAATAGTAAAAAATTTAGTTCCATTAATGGAATAAATAATGGTGCATGATATTTACGTATTTGGTATATTATTACTGATTACAGATATGGCAAATCGTATGTTGGTACTCAATGCACGTGCTTGCGTCTTTCGCTATGGTAGGTACTAAATGGCAGAAATTCTAGATTTATCCAGTGTTTTATGGTGACGGTGTTGTTCGAGAGGGTCCACATGGGGCCGACCTATCGAACTGCGAAAGGAAGATGATCCGGGCTCCAGGTCTGATGGAGATGAGTCTGGCCGACCTCTGTACTTGCGTGAGGAGCGCATTCGATCGGGAGACTGCTCGAAATAAGCTCATCATCGAGGCGGTGCATGTTAGAGTCGGCGAAGGTTCCACCAACTACGTGTGTGACCTATGCAAGATCGTGGGAAGCAGTGTGGGCAGAATACATGCAAATTGTGATGAACCCTGGAGCGTTGATACACCGTCGGTCGATGGTGTATGTCCGCTTCCTGGACGGAGGCCAAACCTTTAGTCCTCTTGGTGGCGGCAGCGGCGGCGTTGAAGCATCCTCTGGGGCCATCGGTGAGAACGTTGGTGCGGATTCCTTTCAGGTGAATGAAGACATCGGGCGATGGTGGTCCGCTCGCATTGACTGCCATGAGCACCTGGAAGGCATGTCGGACGAAGCAACATCTGATGAAGACGATGATGTTGACACAGATAGCAGCGGAGAGGATGGTGCAGCTCCAGTCGATGGCATTGTGTCCACTGATGTGGAGTACGTGTCTTCACGGTTGGACGATCTGGCGATGACGTCTCTCGTGCTGCCAGATGAAGCTAGCACTGAGCGGGCCTTCAATCAGGACACTCTGTTGGTAGGGCAACACTTCCCTACGAAGAGTGCCACCCAGCAAGCAATTGCTAGATATGCGGTAAACATCAGCCTCACATACCGGGTGTACAGGTCGAACCAGGAGACCTACATTGTGAAGTGCTTTAGGATAACAGTCCTGATGGACCACACTTGTGTACTTGATGAGCCACTGCAGAAGCACAGAAATGTCATGTCCTCATATGTGGCCAGCCTGATTTCTCACTTGGTCACAGCGGACGTGACCGTTTCACCGAAGATACTGATGGCCGACGTAGCTAACATGGTGGGATATCCTGTTAGCTATGGCAAGGTGTGGCGAGCGAAGAAGAAAGTTATAGATATGATGTATGGCACGTACGAAGAGGGGTATAACCTTGTTCCTCGCATGCTTCACTAGATTGCTGAAACCAATCCTGGGACCTACATGAACAAGATGGATAGGCCGCACCCCACGAGGGGTCCCAACTGTTTCATCCTCGACCGTGTGTTTTGGGCATTCGGACCAGCTATTCAGGGCTTCAAGTACTGCCGGCCTGTGCTTAGCATGGATGGTACTTTCCTATCCGGCAAGTATAGGGGCACCATACTGATGGTGGTCGCGGCGGACGCCAACAACCAACTACTCCCAGTGGCCTATGCACTCGTGGAAAGCGAGAAAACGGAGAGCTGGTTATGGTTCCTAGCAAATGTGAAGCAAGCTGTTGTCCAAGACCGGCCGAATGTATGCCTCATCATCGACAGGCATGCTGGGTTAATGTCCGCCATCAGCACCATGCAAGGAGGGACACAACCCCCGTACCAATGGAATGACGTCATCAATCGCTGGTGCATGAGGCATCTTGCCGCGAACCTGCACAGAAGGTTCCGCAACAAGAAAGTCATGAAGACATTCAAGAGGCTCTGCTTGCAAAATCAGAGGCGGAAGTTCGAGGCCATATGGAGAGTGCTCGATGAGGAGACCGCGAAACATACGCCGCAATCCGCAGAGGGCCAGGTGAACAACTCCTCTCAGTGGGTGCAGTTGCACGCTCCAGAACTAGAGAAGTGGTCCCTGCTGCATGACACCGACGGAGCAAGGTATGGCATAATGACAACTAACATGTTCGAGGTTTACAACGGTGTTCGGAAGGGTGTTCGGTCCCTCCCAATCAGTGCCATCGTGGAGGAGACCTGGAGCAGGACCGTTGGATGCTTCGTGAATAGGGGGATGAATGCAAGGAGGCATCTGGACGAGGGAAAGCAGTTCTCCGAACGTATGCACGCATACATTGAGAAGAAAATAGAGAAGGCTCGCTCCCACAACGTCCGCACCATGGATGGAGTCAGGCGGAAGTTTGAAGTGCTCCTACGGGAGAAGTTCGTCGATGGCCATTGCAGAGGCTGCTGTAAGCAAGTGTGCACAGTACGTGATGTGGCGACATGCACATACAACAAGCCACAACTGCTGCACAAGCCATGCTCGCATGTATATGCGGCGTGCACGGTTCTCCGTCAGTCTTTCGTGTCGTACATCTCTGAGTACTTCAGCGCCGACCATCTGTTCGGGACATGGAGTTCGGTGTTTAACTCGTACGGCTTGGACATGCATTACAGGGAGCTGTGTCCGGGGTAGGTGACTTGGTGTCGACTTTTGTGGTTGGCAATGAATTTATGAGGCAGGCGCTAGATCTCAAACTCGAAGGTCACACAAGACAAAGGTTTAGACAGGTTCAGGCCCTCGACGGAGGAGGTAATACCCTAGTCCTGTGTGCTGGGATTATCTAGATCTCTTGGATCTAAGATTGCTCGTCTCCCTGTTGTTGCCCGCCCTCTCCCTTATATAAAGGGGGTGGGGCGGTTTACAGAGTCCCGATCGGTTATTGGATACTAATCGGTTACAGGATAGAGTTTACATCTTTATCTTACCCTGCTAACAACTCGGATTACAATCATATCTCTTATATCTAAATACTTGTTCAACTATCTCTAGGATATATCCCCTTTCGCATGGCAGCAAGGCTTGGCGCGAATCTTATCCTCTGGGCCTTCCACTCGGCCCTGTCTCTCCCTTAGGCACTTCTGGGCCGGTTATGAAGACACCTTGGTTCTTATATTCCACACTTGGTCTCAGAATGAAGCTTTGAAGCGGAGCGACCGTGGACAGTGACAGTCACAGTGAATCCGTAACGATATGGACGCAAGTCAACGGGGGGGGGGGTGTGGAAGAGCCGTACGGAAGTGCCGTATATGCCAGACAGTGGGGCATACAATGAAGAACTGCCCTAATAGGGCCGGCTCGTCGACCCATCCGTAGCAACCGTACCGTGCTACGTATGTCATGTTACCTAATGGCATGTCGTCACATGTTATGTATTTTTATATCATGTAATGTTATTTTTTCACATCCCCTGTGTACTTTTTTGTGTGCGATTAGTACCTTCCTGTAGTCTACATTATTTTGCTATGTAATATCACGTATTGTGCTATCTATGTCTTGTTATGTGCTGTCCTGTCGTCACATTATATTTGTTATTATGTCACGTGATGTTATGTTACGCGTATTAATTTTTGTTTTTGTTTTCTTCTTGCAGGACATGGCTGCCCACCCACAGACTTTGCTTGACCCATACTACGATGCCAAGCATCGTAGCAGGGTCTGGCTTACAGGTGCCCAGCCACCGTCTTTCGTTCTAAGGGCCCGAAGAACCTTTGGACCACTGACCCGCAGATGCGCTGCCCACCCTACGGAGTCGTGGCTCTCGCCACTAGCCCGGATGTTGGACATCGGGCAATCCTTCACTTTCGACGGGGCTCTCTTCTCCGCGCTAGTGGATCGTTGGAGGCCGGAGACCCACACTTTCCACTTCCACTGGGGGGAGATGACCGTCACCCTGCAGGACGTTGGCTACATTATCGGTTTGCCTATCAGGGGTAGGCCGATAGTTCCAACGTCGAGAAGGTCTGATTGGAAAATAAGGTTACAAGACAGATTTGGCCATGCAGTCCCTGAGCAGAGTCTGGGGGTTCCACTCTCATGGCTACGTCGTTACATCTGATGCCCCGATGACGCACCTCAGGACATGGTGAGGACTCACCTTGTTGCATACCTGCTTTTCCTGTTTGGCTGGGTGTTGTTCCCTACAGCGCAGGGAGATGCTGTCTACCCGGCCTACATCCACATCGCGGAGGCTTTGGCCGACGTCCACGTCGACAAGGTCCCTCAGTAAAGTTTTGGATCGGCGGTGCTTTGCTCCACATACAGGGGATTGTGCGCGGCCTGTGTGAAGACAACGGGGGAGGAGCCCGTTCTGGCAGTGTGCTACACGTTGCTGCAGATCTGGTCTTGGGAGCATTTTCCTGTTGGGCGCCCGTAATTCCAGGAGCCCATTCACTCGTATCCTAATGACAAAGACTTCTACGGTGGACACCCCATTGATGCTCCCACAATGGGGTTTCGGTGGACGGCTGCCTACTTGGGATGGGCAAGGGATAGACCTCGTAGAGTCTACTATGAGTTTTATAACCACTTTGAGACCCTGCACGAGGATGAAATAATATGGCAGTCCTGGACTTATGATTCGTTGGTCAGTACGGCACCGCAGGGCTTGCGCTTCAGCGTGGGCAGGATGGCGCTTACTGGTTGACAATGTGCCACCTCGTGTTCTATCATATGGTGGAGGTGTACTGCCCAGCTCGAGTAATACGTCAGTTTGGACTGTACCAGCAAATCCCCCCTCCATTTGGCCCGCCTTTGGCACTAAAAGTGCATATGTAAGTTTAATTCGTAATTATTAATTGTAATTTGTAATTATGTTTTGTAACTTACGACTATCATTCCCGTAGGCAATCTCGGAGGGACCAGAGGAGCGACGAGTGGCAAGACATGCAGTTACAATGGACGACTGCATGGGAGCAGTACGCCATGGAGCAGGTAGTACCGGAGGGTCGACCATACGACCTTGAGTCTTACGTCGCCTACTTAGAGTGGTACGTGCCTCGTACCAGAGCACGACTTACTGCGACACCTCCCGAAAGGCCCGAGGAGGTCACCGATGTCAAGAGGTTGGCCCTCGGCCAACCTGTACACTGCGCAGCATGGCAAGATGAAGCGGTACAAACGTACATTATATCTCAATTCACATTTCTATTACCAATCATGTTTTCTTGCAGTACGACCGTGCGAGCCGTATCTTCGAGGAAAGTTCCAATGCAATATGGGATGAGGCCCAGCGCTCGAAGTCTAGCCTAGTCGGGGTTCTACGGTCTATCATGGACGAGTCTAAGGGCATCATGAGGGCATTGACATGCGGCCGTCACAGTGACGTTGCCATGCGGTGTGGTGAGCGAGGCACTCGTCCTTTATCTCCCAGGCTGTCACGCCACAGTATGGGCAGAAGATGATCGAGCGTTGCACGTTCGTCTTCCTCGCAGCATGGCCGTCAAGATACGCAGGTACAACACTTACATTTTGCTGTCATACTTCGAAGTACTCTCCCGAAATGAACTATTTGGTAATGCCATATCCTTTTACAGCACGAGCGTAGAGATCAATCTCTCATGCCTTCGTCATCTAGGCTCGACCGAGACTTGCCCGAGTCCTCGTGGACACATTTACCGCAAGATTTTGGCTTCGGTCAGGCTTATAACCCCCACGCCTTCCACAGTTTTGGTACAGGCACATCCTATACACAGGTGCCACATGAGGTACATTAACTTTGATTGGAGTTATTACCTGCTAGTGTGCATACTTTTCTCAGAGGTAACTAATATTTTCGTTCGTGTCATGTCCTTTTGCAGGATTCGTGTAGGGATCAAACACTCATTGCACCGTCGACAACTGCTGAGGTGCATACACCCACTGACGTGGACACCCCTGATCAGTACGTAGCACCAGGTAGTACTTATTTGGGTGGATTTCCGTCGGCACGCTTACCGTAGCACCCACCTCTGCATACTTGGTTGGCTCCAGGGCAGGTATATATGTGCAGCTCAAGTTGTTCCTCACGCGACGCCTTTGTAACAATACGTGTGCGCAGGTTTATCGGGACGAGTTCTCCCAGTGGTCAGAGCCGTCTACAACCCCGCGGGGATCATCGGTAAGTGTTTCATGTAATTTAAATGCACTCACTTTTAGGCTCTTTTATTAACAGTGCAATTCCATGCAGTTTCCCCCGTGGGTGGCCGAGATGTTGGGTGTATTGGGTTCCAGCCAGCTTGACGACGCCCTTCGCATGACAGAAGAGACACACTACGACTTGCGAAGCACGACGCACGAGCCTGACCGGTTCACGTTCCCGAAAGACCAACTCCGTCGTCCGCAAAGGCGACGGCCAGATCAGAATTGACGCTACAAGGCAATGACCGGTTGTATTGATGTACTGCAGTGCGTATGTGTAATTGATGTATGCCTTCGGCCCATTCATTGTACATTCGTACATGAACAATACAAATAATAATGGAAAATGCATGATGGTGAAGTATCCAAGAAATAGTATAATAACAACACTGTTATTAGTACAAAATTTAGTACACAACCAAATTATACATAAAAATTCAAATTACAACATGCTTATCGTATATAATCCGTTAGCACAAGCACACTAAATGTTAATTTTACCGTGGCCGTATTATATGAAAATGAGTTTGGAAGCCTTTAGCTCCCGAGCTCCAGCTTTTTCAGGGCGATTAGAAAACTCACGGGTGTGTAGCTTTGTCATAGCGATTAGACAAGTCATAGGTAGCAGCTTTGTCAGGCTAAGTTGTCATTTCAATATGAGGCCAGAAGAACCTAACACGAAGAAAGAGATTATATAAACATTGTCTCGTCGATTGTATGTACTGCCTTTATAAGTAGGCCTTCATACCAGCTCTGGTTGCACATATCCTCATCCTCATCCCATTCCTTGCCTCCAAAGGTCATGTCTCAAACAGCGAGCTCAGGAAATCGGAGGGCCCGTGCGCTTGCCACTGCAAGGCAAGTCAAGGCGCTGGCCCGTGTGCTTGCCACTGCAAGGCAAGTCAATCAGTACGTGTGCAAGCTAATGTGTTCTACTCCAACACTGAGGCAAATAACGGTGGGGTGTTGACGAATACTAATAAAAGGGGTACCCCAATGGCCCAAGGTGACCAGCCAGCGGCCTCAAACACAGCTCAAGCCCAACAGGCCGTTTCCAGCCCACTACCGACCGAAGTACCTGCAAAGCCACACGGGAATTCCCTTCTCGACCGACCAAGGGGAATGTCTCCGACCGAGCTAAGCTCCCGACCTCCTCAGCGAGACGGCCCCCCGGCTCCAACCAAGCAGGGCTCCCGACCCTCGCAGCAGGTCAGAATCCCCTGACTCCGATCGTGCCAAGATCACTCCTGCCAAGGGTCACGTGTCGAAGCCTCTACCGACGACGCCACGTACCTGAGCGGGTCAATCAAAGTGACTATCACGAGGCGGTGGCTCCTTCCCGGAAGGTTTACATAGCTGACGAAGTCATGCTCCCACCCCATCGGCCGATCACATACGATGCGAAGACCGCCCTCTCCGGCGGCGCCCGTCGGTAGCGACAACGTCAACACCCGTAAGGTTCGCAGAGGCCAGGTACGCCGTTTCAGGAGAAATACCTAACCGCCCTGACCAACTAAGCTACCGACCCGGCATGGGCAAAACTGAGTGTTGATCGATCGTGAGCGAAGGACCAAGCTCCTAGTGTAGGTCGTCTCGTCCTCTCCCAATTTCGATGTAACCTGCCCCTTCCTTTCGTATAAAAGGAGGCAGGAGCTCCCGTAGAACGGAGAGAGGGAGAGAAAAAAACAACAGGACCGGGAGCGCCATCGAACCCATCTCGCTAAGTCATTGGCACTCTCGCTTGTAAACCTTGTGCGGTCATACATGCTAAATAGAATACAACGCCACCACACGAAGAGTAGGGATCTTACGCGAACGGTATACATCTTGGACTTCGAGTCTAACCATTCGAGAGTGGAACGCGACCCCTTAGACTTACAAATTTACTTGCGGTGCTCGAAAGCGCCGGCGGTTAGCGCGCGCGGTAGGGGTCCTCGTGCGTCTTCATCATCGTCTCCGGATTCCGCTTGCCTCCCTGATGGCATCTTCCACCTGCGACGGCATGGCTGCTCTAGGAAGCCAGATTTGCTTCGGCTCCCTCAACTTTGCCGTCACCTCGGCGGGAGGGCTTACGCTCGTCCCCGCCGCCATCGGAGTTTCGGCGCCCACCGAAAGCCTGGGCGCCATCTCCAACGACCTCGCCCAGCTCCGGCTTGGGGCGCCCTGCGAGTCCCGAGCGAGCCCGAGGAGCGCTCGCCACGTTTGGCGAGCTCCGCGGTGCGGGCAGGTGACCGTATCACCCCTCGCAGCTCGCGACTTGTGGCTATGGCGGCTACATGCGGCCTCTATCCTGAGCATTAGAAGACTCTTCGGCCACGACTCCGGCTCCGTCACGGAGTACCACTGCCGCGAGACGGCACTCGCGAGTGCAACATGGCGAACGGTCGATTGTCGTAACCCCGCGATTCTGGGGTCCCCATCCGGCGCCCGAGGCGCAAGAGAGGGAACACCAGCGATCATCTTTGAGCAGCGCTCAAGCCCGCCGCGCCCGAACTCCAGCGACAACACGAAGAAATTTGGATAGGCAAAGGGCGAGCTCGACCAACTCGAGCCAACACAGGCGGGATGAGCCGTGACTCGGCGAGTGCTGGCGGCCAGCGGAGGACGCTGCGTCGAGCACACCACAAGCCGGCGAAAGAATCAAGCGGCCCTCGGTTCTTCCCCATGCAAGCGAGCGTGGCGCGGCTGCGATCTTTGCCGAGACCTTCCGGAACCGGTCGACCCGGAGGCCAAGGCCACATACGGAACCTCTGGGGTTGGTAAGCCTTGCGGCCGTGCAACACATGCAGCCTCCGGCTCCTATCGCTCTGGCGCCACCTCGCCACCGGGCCCGCGCCGCGCCGCCCGGCCGGTGGTCCGCGGCGGCGCCCTACCACGAGCTGCCCCAGGCCTGGCGCACCCCGGTGCGCCAGCGCCTCGGGGATGCCTACGACGTTCACGCCACCCTCGAGGGGCAAAGAAAGGCGGCGGAGGAGGCCGTCCACTCGCGTATAGTGGACGGCGGGCGCCACCGCCGCAGCCCAAGCCCCGATGGTCCCGGACCATGGGCTTTACGTCGGGGATCCGGCGGTGGTTTCCTGCCCGGTCGGCGCCCACTAACATCGCCAAGTACATGGGGCCACAAACCAGTGTGTCGGCGAAGACTACTGGCTCGCATGCTTGGGGCGGGAAGCGACGGATGATCTCTTCATCATCGATACCTCCCCATCTACCTTGCGGACTCGGCCGAGCTTGGCGAGTACTTACCCGCCGAACCGTCGAGAACTGGGCCGACTTGAAGACCCTCTTCGTCGGCAACTTCGAGGCACTTACAAGCGCCACGGCAGCTCTGAGACTGAAGGGCTGCAAGCGGCCGGTGAAACCCTCGAGGATTATATCCGGCGGTTTTCCGCCCGATTACAGCGAGCTCCCGACATCTCCGGCGCCGATGTCGTGGGAGCGTTCATCTGATACCTCTGCAAAGCCACGGTGCACAAACTGGTGTCTCTCAAGCCCGGAGACCACAAGGAACTCCTCGACGCCGCCACCAACCACGCCTCGGCGAGGAGGGGGGGCTATCTTCGAAGGAGAAAGGCCCGCAACAGCCAGCGTCGAATCGGATCCGCCCGACCGCTCGGACAAGCGGAAGCGGCATGGAAAACAGGTCCGCGAGCTCCAGGTGGTCGCTACTGTCGACCGCCTATCAAGCAGCGGGCGCGACCGGCCGTCGCGCCTGACTACTTCGAGAAATTGATGGACAGCCCGTGCCCGAACCACGGGTTCCCCGTCAAACATAAGTCACGGACTGCGAAGTCACGAGGCACTTCCTTTCTGCGCTCAGCGGCGCCATGGGCAAAGGAAAGAAGCGACCACGGCCCGCGGTAGTGGAGAAGAAAAGCGGACGACGAGTTCCCGAACCCGCCGGGCGCCTCATGATCTTTAGCGGACGGCGTGCTCTACGCCGACAAGCGTCGGCTCAAACTTCGCCTACAGTGAGGTCCACGCTTCACCGCCGTCCCTCAATACCTCCGATGGTCAGAATTCCGGTCACCTTTGATCGGGCTGATCACCCCGACCACGTCCCTCAGCCGGGAAGATACCCGCTGGTGGTCGACCCCATCGTGGGGAAGAAGCGCCTCACTAAGGCGCTTATGGATGGTGGAAGCGGCCTCAACATCCTCTACGTTGAGGCGCTCGGCGCCATGGGGATTCCTCGTTCGAGTCTCCGGACCGAGCAAGGCTCCTTTCCATGGCGTCATCCACGCCAATGAGCCCATCCGCTCGGGCGGTCGACCGCCCGTCACCTTTGGGGAACCAGGGAATTTCCGCACCGAGACCCTCACTTTCGAGGTTGCGGATTTCCCCGGCTCCTATCACGCCATCTTGGGGCGGCCATGCTACGCCAAGTTCATGGTAGTCCCGAGCTACGCCTACCTCAAACTGAAGATGCCCGGGCCCCGAGGAGTCATCACTGTGGCATCATCTTTTCACTTTCCTACAATCTGCGGCCAGCGGTTGTGAGCTTCGCCTCGGCGATCATCGCGTCTGCCGGCTCGATAACCACGGGAGGAAGCCTCGAGTCCGCCCCGAGTCGGCAAGTCGGGGCGGGATCCTCAAATCCGCCGAGGACACGAAGGAGGTCGCGGTCGATCCTGCGATCCGACCAAGACCGTTCGGTCGAGCCACGCCCCGCCAAATAGGAAGCTCGCTCGTCGACTTCCTCCACGCCAATAATGACATCTTCGCATGGAGGACCTCCGACATGCCGGGAATCCCAAGGGAAGTCGCGAGCACTCCTCGAGCATCCGACCGGGCTCAAAGCCGGTCGCCCAGCGCTGCGCCGCCGGCGAGGAGAGGCGCAGGATCATAGGGGAGGAGATCGCCAAGCTTTTGGCCGCAGGGTTTATAAAAGAGGTCCGCCACCCCGAGTGGCTGGCCAACCCTGTGCTTGTAAAAAAGAAAAATGGGCAATGGAGAATGTGTGTTGACTACACAAGTCTCAACAAAGCGTGTCCCAAGGATCCGTTCCCCTTGCCCCGCATCGACCAAGTCGTCGACTCCACCGCGGGGTGCGAGTCTCTCTCCTTTTTGGATGCCTACTCAGGCTACCACCAGATAGCACTGAAGGAGTGCGACCAACTCGCGACTTCCTTCATCACGCCGTTCGGCTCGTTCTGCTACGTTACAATGCCGTTCGGCCTAAAGAACGCGGGCGCTACATACCAGCGATGTATGCAAACGTGCTTCAACAACCAGATCGGCCGCAACGTTGAGGCCTATGTTGACGACATCGTCGTAAAGACCGAGAATCGCCACGACCTTATTGCCGACCTGGAAGAGACTTTCGCGAACCTCCGACAGTTCCGTATAAAGCTCAACCCCGAGAAATGCGTCTTCGGGGTCCCCAAGGGGAAGCTGCTCGGCTTCATCGTCTCTGAGCGAGGAATCGAGGCCAATCAGGAGAAGATCTCGGCGATCGCAAGAATGGGCCCGATTCCCAATCTCAAAGGGGTCCAGAGGCTAGCAGGGTGCCTTGCCGCCTTGAGCCGTTTCGTGTCTCGCCTCGGCGGCGCGAATGCCGCTCTGAGTTGCTCAAGAAATCCGACCGCTTGGCTTTGGACCGGGAGGCTCGAAGCCCTCACCCGCTGAAGGCCTTCCTATCCTCCCCTCAATCACGTCGCCCGGCATCAGGCGAACCACTGCTCCTCTACATCGCGCCCCTTTGCTCAAGTCGTCGGTCACGGCCCTTGTGGTGGAGCGAGCGGAGGAAGGTCGGGAACTCAGGTACAACGGCCAATTTACTTCATCGGCGAGGTTCTTTCCGAGTCAAGGCTCGGTATCCTCGGTCTGAAGGCGCTCTCGCGGTGCTCACCGCCAAGAAAGCTCGTGACATTACTTGACCAACGCGCCGTCAACTGTGGTGACCGCATCCCCTTCGGCGAGATCGTCCGCAACCGCGACGCCTCGGGAGGATAGCCAAGTGGGCGCTCGAGCTCGTGATTCGGACATAACATCGTCCCTCGGACAACGATCAAGTCGCGAGTCCTTGCGGACATCGTCATTGAATGGACCAAAGCCCAGCGCCACCGGTGATCGAGGACCCAGTATTGGACAATGTACTTTGATGGATCCTACACCAAGAAGCGGCGCGAGCGCGGGAGTAAATCATCATTTCCCGCTCGGGAACAAACTGTCAATACGCCATCGGGTTGCTCTTGATGCGATCAACAACATAGCCGAGTACGAGGCTCTCGTCAACGGTCTCCGGATCGCTGCCGACCTCGGCGCTCGCCGACTCTGCGTCCGTGGGGACTCCAAGCTTGTCGTCGACCAGGTCATGAAGGCTTTGGAGCCGCGAGACGCCCGTATGGCTGCATACTGTCAGGAAGTACGCAAGCTCGAGGAGCGGTTCAAAGGTTTCGAGCTCCACCACAGCTACAGACGCCACAACAGTGAGGCTGATTGCCTAGCCAATCTTGCCTCCAGCAAAGGGTCAGTCCCACCCGGGATTTTCTTCTGCGACCTCCTGCGACCTTCCATCTCATTGGACTTGGTGGCGGCGGTCTCCGATCCACAGCACGGTCACCCGACCGCCGCTACGATCGAGGCGCAGATCGGTCGGATCAAACCGCGGCGTGTTGGCGGTGAATCCGGCCGGAGAAGCTCTTCATCAATCGTTTGACGGATGGGTCGCTCCCCCCGACCCGACAGGGCGGCGCCTCGCTCGTGGGCGAAATCTTTAAATCTGGTCGGTCCAGACCTTTACAAAAGGAGTCCCTCAGGGGTCCTCCAGAGGTGCGTTCTGGCCGACCAAGGGAAGCAGCTGCTGCTCGATATCCATGGCGGGGTTTGCGGTCACCATGCTGCACCCCAATCCCTCGTTGGAAAAGCCTTTCGACAAGGTTTTATTGGCGACCCGTTGTGTCCGGCCGCCGAAGCGGATCGTGCGCTTTCTGCGAAGGTGCCAATTCTTTGCCCGGCAGACACATTTGTCAGCTCAAGCCCTGCAGACGATCCCCATCACTTGACCGTTTGCAGTTTGGGGACTTGATCTGGTCGGGCCCTTCAGGAAGGCACCCGGGGGCTTTACTCATGTCGGGACCCGGATTTACAAATCCGAAACCCTCTGCGTATACTGCACTAGTCCAGGATCACGCTAGTGCACACAGTGGAAACACAGATGTAATATCATTCCATACAACGAATTAACTAAGAAGAAGCAAATTATTATTAAATAAAGCAAGCGACCTTATGGTCAATGTTTACACCATTGTGCCTTAAGGGCTTAAGAAACAAATACTATTGCGTGGAAAAGATAACTTGAACCATTCGACATGCCACGGGCAATCGTGCGGGAACGCCTTCCTAATCCACGTAGTCTTCATAGAATTCCTCTTCATAAGATTCATTATCTCCTTGACAAGCGATCAACAAGGGCATAAAGCCGTGAGTACAAAGGTACTCGACAAGCCATAGGGAATTGATGCAATATATTTATGCGGCTTGACAAGGATGGCTATATAGTTTCATTTGCGAAAGCAATAACTTGAATTGAAATACAATAAATAGATTGAAAGCATATTTATGAAAACATAAATAAATAAGCGATAGATCAATGATAGACAACAAAACAACGGTGAACTCCCGTTCACATCCCAACAATTCCACATTCCACATTTTATGAAACACTCTATACCCGTGTGAAATTCCGGGCTTTGTCCATGACCATGACGCGCTATTCGAATAGTTTTACACTCTGCAGAGGTTGTACAACTTTACCCACAAGACATGAACATCTCTTTGTGCAAGCGTTACTAACACACTTCCTTTGGTGTGTCGCGAGAGATATCATGACAAAGCCTTTACAATGCATTGTCTAAACTCGATCTTGCCCGCTAAGGTTTCGCCCATAAGGCCCCTCTTGCGCCATGTGAATCTACCCGTCCATCCGGAACCCACACCACCATTGGCGTTACTCAAGACTAGACATTACAAATTAATCGGCTAGGTCATCCCATTCGGACATGTGGTAGTGCGATTAGACCAGTTCAATGGCGCACAAGATTAAGTCCTTAAGTTGTCTCGGGCAAGACATCCACATCCCAACGTGCTAGAAAGCACCCCTTTATCGCACGATCACTTGCAGGGGAAAACAATTCGTTCAACCAAGACCAATGGCAAACCCGCCATGGTACAACAAATTTTACAACGATGGCTAACGGCCACGATTCAATATCTCATTAAGTCAAGATTAACATTATTCAACATGTGACATGAATCCCAGCGTATATGTAAGCATGTCTAAGCATAGCTACGATAACCCAATGTTGGTATTATGATTATGTCCAACTAGTAATGTCCCAACCTAGGTTTAACAATGGATACATGGCATACAACGAATCAAGGTGGCATAATGTCAACTAGGCATACATCTACTCCCATTAAATAAACATTGATACGTAAATAGCATGCAAGTGTATAAAATAAATTACTTTGCAAACATAGGATCAATATGATCAAAGGTTACGACTTGCCTTGCTGATCTAGTCTGAATCTTGGTCTTGAAGTCTTCGTTTGCTCCTCGGAATTAGCGTCTCACCGAAAAAAAACGATGAAACCAAATAAATACAAAACAGAGACTCAAACAAGCTCAAAACTGAAAATAAATGGCTCTGGAAGATAGATCTTGATTTTAGAAAATTTTAGAAACTTGAATCGCCTCAATCGGAGTTCGTATGGCGAGAGCAGGCCTCGAAAGATTAAATTCAGAAAAATACAGAAAATCGAAAATCGAATTTTGGATTTATTTTTGTAATTGAAAAAGCGATTTATTGCGCAACGCCGCGTCATCCGGCTCACGGTGGACTGGGTCCACGGCGCTGGCTGGGTTCACCGTCGCCGCCGCCGCGCGTGGCGTCGCCATTGACGCGACTTTAGGGCCGACGCGCGGTGGAGGTGGCGCCGACGCAGCCTAGCGGCGGCGGCCGACGCGGCAAGCCACGCGTCGCTCATCGGTGGCACGGCGGATCGGGCGGCTGGGGAAAATAACGCGCCGCGAAGGGCGTGGCGCCATCCGAGACGCGCACGCGAGATCGAGCGACCACGATCGCTCGACACAAGACGACGGCGGCGGCGGCGGCGGCTCACCGACAGCGGAGAAGAAGACGCCGCGATCGGCGAAGATGACCGGATCGGCGCGAGACTTGGTGGATCGAAAGAGGGCGACGCAGGAGCTCGAAGAGACCAGCGCGGCGGAGGGCACCGGCGGCGACGGAAAAGCGGCGAAAGAGCTCGGGCACGGCGAGAACTTCGGCGAGCGCCGCGGCGCAACGGCGGCGGTTAGGCGGCGAAAAGGAGGGCAACGAAGCGGCGGAATACGGACCTCGGGCGAGTGCGGCTCGGCTTTATAGCCTCGGAGGGCGCACATCGGACGCGGCCGCGGACGCCGAGGCGTCTGTGCGCGGACTCGAATCGGCTAGGGTTTAGGCGCGGCGCTGGCGCGTCGGGACGCGCAGCGTCAGCATCATCGGACGGCAGATCTTGTATTTGGGCGGCCGGGCTGCGAGGCGAACGGGTGAGGCGAGGTGGGGTGAAGCGGGCGGAAACGGGCTGGGCCAAGAATCGGCCGAGAAGGTTTTGAAAATAAAATCATTTTCGATTTTAATAATTCGAGAATCAAATAAAACCAAATAAATTCAAATAAATATCAAATAAATTCAGAAAAATCCCCAAAAATACAGAAAAATTCCTTGGAGCACAAGGAACCCAACTAAAACTGAAATTCTTGATTTTGATGAATAGTTTAGCCAAATTAAATCCTTTTATTATTTAGAAATTCAAATTAAGTCGAGTTAATTCAAGAAAATGCAAATGGTTAAATTTTGAATTCCAACATTCCAAAACTCAAATTTTGGGATGTTACAAACCTCCCCTTAAATGGAATCTCGACCCGAGATTGGTGCGCTAGGAATAGGTGGGAAACTCGGACTTGAGATCTTCTTCTCGCTCCCAAGTTGCTTCCTCTTACGAATGATGGCTCCATTTGGACCTTGCAAAAGCGGATGATCTTGCTTCTCGTGATACGCTCTGCGATATCCAAAATTTTCACCGTTGCTCCTTGTAGGTAAGATCCTCTTGCAAATCAATGGCTTCCAATGACATCTGCTCCTCTGCACACGCAGTACTTCTTCAATTGCGATACATGGAACACATCATGGATTCGACAAAAGGCGAGGCAATTCTAACTTGTAGGCAACCTCGCCTCTTCGTTCCAAGATTTTGAGCGGTCCCACATATCTAGGGGCAAGCTTTCCTTTTACTTGAAATCTCTTAACTCCTTTGAGAGGGTAACTCGAGGTAAACATAATCATTGGGCTCGAAACTCAAATCTCTGCGACGATTATCGCATAACTCTTACATGCGCTTTGAGCTATCTTCAAGCGGTCTCGAATTAGTGAACTTGCTCTTGACTTCTTGCGATATGGCGAGACCAAACAATTGTCTTTCTCGACTCCTTCCAGGTTGAGAGGGTTACGCACTTCCTTCCATATAAGGCTTCAAAAGGCGACATTTGCGGTGGCTTGATAACTATTGTTGTCTGAAAACTTCGGCGTAGGGCAAACACTTGTCCCACTTGACACCATAAGTTAAGGCACAAGCTCTTAACATATCCTCAAGAATCGATTCACACGCTCGATCATCCATCGGTTTGAGGTGATAGGCGATCTTGAATCGAGATGAGTTCCCATGGCCGTCGCGACTCGCCAAAAGCGAGAGGTAAAGCGGGTTCCTCTATCGGACACTATCTTCTTAGGCACTCCGTGAAGTAGCGATCCTTGACATATATAACTCTGCTAATTTATCTCTGCATAGGTAGTCTTAAGCGGAATGAAGTGAGCTACCTTAGTCAATCGATCCACTATTACCCGGATCGAGTCATAACACCTTGGGTTTTAGGAAATCCGTAATGAAATCCATACCAATTTCTTCCCACTTCCACTCTGGAATCTTCAATGGTGCGGCAATCCTGCTGGCCTCGATGCTCTGCCTTGACCTTCCGCGGACATCACAAAGTGCAACATATTCGCAATCTCACGCTTCATACTAGGCCACCAATACCTTTCCTTGAGGTCTTGATACATCTTGGTACTTCGGGATGAATGGAGTATAAAGTCTCATGCGCTTCCTTGAGAATCAATTCCTTAAGCTCTTTACGATCCGTGCGCAAATCGCTTCTCATACCAAATAGTACCTTGTTCATCTTGAGAGAAACAGAGGCTTTTCCTTTCTTCATATTGCTCTTAATCTCCTTAATGTCGGCATCATCTACCTGTGCTTCTCGAATCTGATCTTCCAACGTAGGGCGTACTTCCAAGGTAGCTAAATACCCTTCCTGAATCAATTCCAAACTAAGCTTCTGAAATTCCTTATAAAGGGCTGGCTGACTTTCCTTAATCATCAGAGTGTTGCAGTAGCTCTTTCTACTCAAAGCATCGGCTACGACATTGGCCTTGCCTGGATGATAATGAATCCCAATGTCATAGTCCTTGATCAATTCCAACCATCTTCTTTGTCTCATATTGAGGTCAGCTTGGGTAAAAATATACTTCAAACTCTTGTGATCGATATAAACTTCACAGCGATTACCAATGAGATAGTGACGCCAAATCTTTAAAGCATGCACTACTTTGCTAATTCCAAATCATGGGTAGGATAGTTAACTTCATGTGGCCTCAGTTGTCGCGAAGCATACGCTACAACCTTCTTATCTTGCATTAGCACACAACCGAGTCCTTGTCGGGATGCATCACAGAATATCTCAAAATCCTTCCTATTATCTGGCAGAATAAGCACTGGGGCAGTTGTCAAACACTTCTTTAATTCTTGAAAACTTTGCTCACACTCCGATGTCCAAACAAATTTCTTTTCCTTCTTTAAAAGTTGAGTGGCGGTCTAGCTTTTCTAGAAAACCCTTCTATGAAACGGCGATAATATCCCGCCATTCCAAGAAAACTTCGGATTTGGGGTACCGTCTTGGGTGACTCCCAACTTAGCACATCTCGTACCTTTCCAGGGTCAACAGCGACTCCTTCTCCTGATATGACATGTCCTAGGAAAGCAACTTCTTTCATCCAGAACTCACATTTACTAAACTTTGCATAAAGCTGATTCTCTCTTAGCCGTTAGGATTTGGCGCAAGTGATCCTCATGTTCTTCCTCACTTTTGGAGTAGATCGAATGTCGTCAATGAAAACAACAACAAACTTATCCAAATACTCCATGAATACCTTATTCATCAAGGTCATGAAGTAGGCGGGGCATTGGTCAATCCAAAGGACATCACGGTATACTCATCTTGCCCATACCGAGTAACAAAAGCTGTTTTGGGAATATCCTCTTGTGAATCTTCAAGTGGTGGTATCGATCTTAAATCAATCTTGAGAACACTCGGCTCCTTGAAGTTGGTCAAACAAATCATCGATTCTTGGCGGAGGTACTTATTCTTGATGGTGACCTCATTGAGTGGCGATAATCTACACACATTCTCTGAGTTCCATCTTTCTTTTCAACTAGAAGAACTGGCGCTCCCCATGGCGAAGAACTTGGTCGAACAAAACCTTGATCTTGCGGCTCTTTAATCTGTCTCTTTACTTGGCTAACTCATTAGCGGCATCCTATAAGGTCTCTTGGAAATGGGTGGTGTTCGAGAACTAGTTCTATCAAGAACTCTATATCTCGATCGGTGGCATCCCGGGCAACTCATCTGAAACACATCGGAAATTCGCGGCGTGGCACATCTTCAAACTTATTCCTTTGGCACTACAAACTCTAATCCCTTGGTGATCTGAATCGGCTTGAACTTTTAACTTGGTTCCATCTGGGTGGTTAGGGTGATCTCTCTATTCCCACAATCCAAAATCGCTTGGTTCTTGGAGAGCCAATCCATTCCTAGGATCACATCTAGGGACTTGGTGTCTAGGACAATAAGGTTGGCTAGAAATTCTACCCTCAATTAATATCTTAACCGGGGCAGCCTTGGTTCGTACTCAAATCGAAACCGGGAGATTGCACTAGTAAAACAGATCTTAAGAGGCATTGTCTTTAATTGATGATTTGCGGCAAAACTCAGAAACAAGCGAATCGTAGCTCGAATCAAACAAAACCATGGCGGATCTTTGAGTTGACTAGGAGCTTACCTAGTATGGCGTGCAGTGCGGTGGGCATCCTCGGTGGTGGCGTGATTCACGCGGCCTCTTCCAAAGGCGGCGGAGTCTGGTGGCTTGATTAGGAGTTTGGGGCACTCCGTCCGATCTGGTGCGGGGTCTTGGTGGCGTAGATCCCAAGTTGAAACGAACGGCGTCATAGCTTGCTTCCTTGGGCAATTGTTGGCATAGTGACCAAGTTCATGACGGTTGAAACATGTGACTCCTGCGGTGGATTCTTGTTTCTCACGAGGTGGATTCTTTGTTGGCGCTAGGGTTGCGATTGCTGAAGGAGGTGGGCGAGTCTTTGGTGCGAGGGTCTGAATGTATTCGGAGGAGTGAAGCGAGCGGTGTTGAGCATTGGTTACGACTCTCTGGGTGACTCGATGGGCTCCATCTTGCATCATCTTTCTCTTACGGGATTCTTCCAATTCCGACGAGATTCCTCAATAAGCATAGCTTTATCTACGGATCTTTGAAATCTGCATAGTCATTGCCAATGACTTGCACCTTTAATCTGGATTGAGTCCACGCTTGAACTTCTTCCGGCGAGCATCATCGTGGCTACATCCTGCAGTGCGTAGCGGCGAGTTGAGTGAACTTATTAAGGTATTCACTCACCGACATTCCTTCTTGCTTAAGCTCTCGAAATTCATTCTTCTTCATTTCCACTTTTCCATCGGGAATATGAGAGTGGCGGAAGCGGTGGAAAACTACGCCCAAGTGATAGTCGAGGATCATCATGGGCGACCTTGTAGTTCTCCCACCATTGTGGCGGTGCCCTCCGGTGATGGCGGCATAGAGAACCTTCTCACGATTGGTGCCTTTGGGCAATTTCAAGCTTCTTCTCAATGGGCGGATCAATCATCGGCGTCAATGGTTACGAAGAGTTGGAGAAAGTTGGCGGACGAGTCCTCATAAATTACGCTAGCTTGGGTGGAGGCGAGCTTGAGGAGGTGCGGCGCGACTTGGTTTCTTTGGTTCAGCAGTTGGCTAGAGCACAGCTGCGATGCAGTTCTGGCGATTCATCATGTTGTTCATGTTACGCATCATTGTATTCATTAATCGAGTGCAGGTGCTAGAAAATGTCCCATGTTACAGTCATCACGGTGGTGGTGGTGGTGCATTGGGGTTGGAGTTGGTGTTGGCAGCATGGCATCCACTGGCGATCCACGACCGGCTCGAGCAGTGTCAACCATCGAGGTGCAGCGCAAGGGTTTGATAGGTAAGAGGAAAAGCGAGAGATGCGTGGTAAGATCATCTAGGGAGAAGGTAATACCGAGGACAAAGGATACAACGAAAGGCTTCAAATTAAGGAGGCAAATCAAGTTTTTTTTTTTTTTTTTTCAATTAAAGGTATGGTTGTAACACCGTGCTTGAGGCAAGTGTACAACATACCGACGCCTCAACAAGAAAATCCTAGTATCACGCGGACTAAGCGTAACTAAACCGAAAAGGGTAACACATGCTCAAATACCGTTGAGCACCAAAAACCTAACTTATATGGTAGTCTTTTTGGCATAACCTCGATGGCTTGATCATCATCGTCTTTTGTTGAATCCTTGCAGAAACTCGAGGCTTTGAGAAGTTTCATGAGATAAGGTCAATTTAAATTTCAAATCAAAGTTTTAGCAAAGGAGAGGAATAAGAACCTAAGAATAAGGCGAGAGGAGGCGAAAGCTATTAAGTACCAATTTTGTTGGTTTGATTTAGAAAATAATTTTGAAGACCATGCTAACTAGGATGGCGACCTACGATCGATATGGCTCGATACCATCTCTGTCGGGACCGGTTTACAAATCCGAAACCCTCTGTGTATCTTGCACTAGTCGAGGATCACGCTAGTGCACACAAATGGAAACATAGATGTAATATCATTCCATACAACGAATTAACTAAGAAGAAGCAAATTATTATTAAATAAAGCAAGCGACCTTATGGTCAATGTTTACACCATTGTGCCTTAAGGGCTTAAGAAACAAATACTATTGCGGCGGAAAAGATAACTTGAACCATTCGACATGCCACGAGCAATCGTCTGCGAACGCCTTCCTAATCCACGTAGTCTTCATAGAATTCCTCTTCATAAGATTCATTATCTCCTTGACAAATCGATCAACAAGGGCATAAAGCCGTGAGTACAAAGGTACTCGACAAGCCATAGGGAATTGATGCAATATATTTATGCGGCTTGACAAGGATGGCTATATGTTTCATTTGCGTAAAGCAATAACTTGAATTGAAATACAATAAATAGATTGAAAGCATATTTATGAAAACATAAATAAATAAGCGATAGATCAATGATAGACAACAAAACAACGATGAACTCCCGTTCACATCCCAACAATTCCACATTCCACATTTTATGAAACACTCTATACCCGTGTGAAATTCCGGGCTTTGTCCATGACATGACGCCAGCTATTCGAATAGTTTTACACTCTGCGGAGGTTGTACAACTTTACCCACAAGACATGAACATCTCTTTGTGCAAGCGTTACTAACACACTTCCTTTGGTGTGTCGCAGAGATATCATGACAAAGCCTTTCAATGCATGTCTAAACTCGATCTTGCCGCTAAGGTTTCGCCCATAAGGCCCCTCTTGCGCCATGTGAATCTACCGTCCATCCGGAACCCACACCACCATTGGCGATACTCAAGACTAGACATTACAAATTAATCGGCTAGGTCTGTCCCATTCCGGACATGTGGTAGTGCGATTAGACCAGTTCAATGGCGCACAAGATTAAGTCCTTAAGTTGTCTCGGGCAAGACATCCACATCCCAACGTGCTAGAAAGCACCCCTTTCTTGCACGATCACTTGCCCGGGGAAAACAATTCGTTCAACCAAGACCAATGGCAAACCCGCCATGGTACAACAAATTTTACAACAGATGGCTAACGGCCACGATTCAATATCTCATTAAGTCAAGATTAACATTATTCAACATGTGACATGAATCCCAGCGTATATGTAAGCATGTCTAAGCATAGCTACGATAACCCAATGTTGGTATTATGATTATGTCCAACTAGTAATGTCCCAACCTAGGTTTAACAATGGATACATGGCATACAACGAATCAAGGTGGCATAATGTCAACTAGGCATACATCTACTCCCATTAAATAAACATTGATACGTAAATAGCATGCAAGTGTATAAAATAAATTACTTTGCAAACATAGGATCAATATGATCAAAGGTTACGACTTGCCTTGCTGATCTAGTCTGAATCTTGGTCTTGAAGTCTTCGTTTGCTCCTCTCGGAATTAGCGTCTCACGGAAAAGAAAACGATGAAACCAAATAAATACAAAACAGAGACTCAAACAAGCTCAAAACTGAAAATAAATGGCTCTGGAAGATAGATCTTGATTTTAGAAAATTTTAGAAACTTGAATCGCCTCAATCGGAGTTCGTATGAGCGAGAGCAGGCCTCGAAAGATTAAATTCAGAGAAAATACAGAAAATCGTAAAATCGAATTTTTGGATTTATTTTTGTCTTGAAAAAGCGATTTATTGCGCAACGCCGGCGTCATCCGGCTCACGGTGGACGGGTCCACGGCGCGGGCTGGGTTCACCGTCGCCCGGCGCCGCGACGTGTCGTCGCCAGCCGACGCGCTTTAGGGGCCGACGCGGCGGCGAGGTGGCGCCGACGCGCAAGACGGCGAAGCGGCCGACGCGGCAAGCCACGCGTCGCTCATCGGTGCCGCGGCCAGATCGGGCGGCTGGGAAAATAACGCGGCCGGCGAAGGGCGTGGCGCCATCCGACGCACTCCGCGAGATCGAGCGACCACGATCGCTCGACACAAGACGGCGGCGGCGGCGGCGCGGGCTCACCGAACGGAGAAGAAGACGCGGCGATCGGCGGCGATGACCGGATCGGGCGCGAGACTTGGTGGATCGAAAGAGGACGACGCGAGGAGCTCGAAGAGACCAACGGTGCGGCGGAGGGGCACCGCGGCGGCGGCGGAAAAGCGGCGAAAGAGCTCGGGCCGGCGAGAACTCGGCGAGCGCCGGCGCAACGGCGGCGAGTAGAGGGCAGCGGAAGGAGGGCAACCAAGCGGCGGAATCTGGCGGACCTCGGCGGGTGCGGCTCGGCTTTATAGCCTCGGAGGACGCACATCGGACGCGCACACGGACCGAGGCGTCTGTGGCGGGACTCCGAATCGGCTAGGGTTTGGCTGCGGCGTGCCATGGCGATCGGGACCGGGACACGCGTCAGCGCGATCGGACGGCAGATCTTGTACTGGGCGAGTGGCCCAGAGGCGCGGCAACAGGTCAGGCGAAGTGGGGTGAAGCGGGCGAAAAGCGGGCTGGGCCAAGAATCGGCCGAGAGGTTTTCGAAAATAAAATCATTTTCGATTTTAATAATTCGAGAATCAAATAAAACCAAATAAATTCAAATAAATATCAAATAAATTCAGAAAAATCCCCAAAAATACAGAAAAATTCCTTGGAGCACAAGGAACCCAACTAAAACTGAAATTCTTGATTTTGATGAATAGTTTAGCCAAATTAAATCCTTTTATTATTTAGAAATTCAAATTAAGCTGGAGTTAATTCAAGAAAATGCAAATGGTTAAATTTTGAATTCCAACATTCCAAAACTCAAATTTTGGGATGTTACAACTCATCTCCTAGTCGCGGTGGATAAATTCACCAAGTGGATAGAGGCCAAGCCGGTCGTGAACGTCACGTCGATACAAGCAGCCATCTTCTTCCGCGACATCGTTTTTCGGTTCGGAGTCCCCAACTCTATCATCAACGACAACGGTACGCAGTTCACAGGAAAGGAGTTCCTCGAGTTCTACGACGACTTCAACATCCGTGTCGATTGGGCAGCCGTGGCCCATCCGCGGACTAATGGCGGTCGAGCGTGCAAGCGGCATGATCCTTCGATGACTCAAGCCCGCGGATCTTGATCGGCTCAAGCACTTGGCAGGCGGTGGGTGGCGAGCTACCCTCCGTTCTCGGAGCTGCGGACCACGCCCACCCGGCGGCGGGTTTACACGTTCATCAAGTTGTTCGGCCTTTGACCGCCGTTTGCCAGCGGACTGGAGTATGGCGCCCGAGACTACAAGCCTTGATGAGGCTCGGGGCTCGCCCTCGCAACAAGACGCCATCGACCAGCTCGGCGAGGCGCATGGCGTGGCCATCCCGCGATCGGCCAAATATCAACAAGCTACTGCGGCGCTACCACACCGCTAGATTCGAGGCGATCCTTTACGCCGGCGACCTTGTCCTTCAGCGGGTCCAAACCAAAGAAAGACAAGCACAAGCTATCGCCATACAGGAAGGCCCTTCACCGTCGTAGAGGTTCTCGACTGGCACCTTTCGACTCAAGGGCGCCGGCGGTCGCATCCTTCCAAACGCTTGGAACATAGAAAAGTTAAAGCGATTCTATCCTAAACTCTTTTTCTGGCGTATTCTCTACCTTTATCTTTTGAGCACCGGTCGCCTGCGGCGCTCGGGGCTGCCTTGGCGCCCCGTTCGGGCGCCTCTAGTTGGCGTTTATGCGGTCGGTGACTGACTAACCACAAGGTCGATCCCAGCGGTAACCCTCTCGACCCAAGCGTTACGGCCTCGCCCGGTGACTATGGTTGCTAAGTAGCGTTTTGCGGAAGAAGGAAGTGCCCGAGTGGAATAACCTTTTAGTCGATCAGAACACTCCTCCCGTGCCAACTCGACTAGCTCGCGCTCATGCGGATCGGTGACTGACTAACCATAAGGCCAATCCCGAGTGGTAACCCTCTCGACCAAGTGTTCTGACCTCGCCCGGCCGCTATGGTTGCTAAGTAGCGCTTTGCGGAAGAAGGAAGTGCCGAGTGGGTGACCTTTCATCAATCGGAACACTCCTCCCAGCGAGACTTCGGCTAGCTCACACGCTTATGCGGGTCGGTGACCGTAGTCACGAGGTCCTCCCAAGCGGTAATCCTCTCGACCCGTACTATGGCCTCGCCCAGTAACTATGGTTCTAATACTTTGCGGAAGAAGAAATGCCCAAGTGGAGCGATCTTTTGTCGGTCGAGAACACTCGATCCCTCACAAGTGCGCATAACTGCTGAGTAACCAAGGTTCCTATCCTCTTAGCCCCCTCGAAGCAATCCGACCCTCGCATAAGTGACCTTTGCTGTCCTTAGAGCTATGGCGGTCGGTAGCTTCGCCAAAAACACGAGAAGGGCAAGAGCGTCTGGAATTTGTTAAACTTAAAAATTGCTTGCGAGCATGATAAGTCTTTACAAATTAAAGAAGGTTAAATCTAACTATTTCGTCCTTCCTCGAGGGCGACTTGCGGCGAGACGTGGCTGGCGACCTCCCGAGCATGCGGCTCCACCAGGAGCTCGAACCTGTCGATCTCCCCGTCGGTCCGGTTCCCGGCGACGCCACTACTCACCACCGTAAGGTCAATACCATCGTAGTGCAAGATGGTGTTGACCAGCGCGGAGGAAGCTCCGAGCGCCGTGCCAGCGATCACCGCCTTCTCAATGCGCTCCGGGACTCGGGCCAGCGAGGGTGCTAGAGAACTCGGGCCTGCTGCGGCTCCAAGGACGGCGCGAGACGTCTGGCGGCCTGCGAAGGGCCTCCGGCTCATGACCAGCTCGGCCAGCGTTTTTAGCAACCTCCGGCCACGCGAGCGCGTCCTTGCCGTGACCGCCGTCCGCGGGCTGTTGGCGTCCTTCCGCTCCTCAAGCTGTAAGGCCCAAGTTCTTCTGCGTCTCTGCGGATGGCAGCGGCGCCAGATTATCACGACTCACGAAAAGTCCCCGAAATTAAATAAAAGCTGAGACCCTACGGCCGCGGAGGTCGCGGTTCTCCGACCTCTTGCTGACCGCCTCGTAGGAAGTCTTCAGGAGGACAGATCCTTCCGAAGCGGCCTCCGCTCGGAGCGGACTCGGTCGGCGTCCTTCGAGCTGGTCTCGCTCGGTTCGCGAGACGGTTCGCTGCGCTTGCACCGCCCACAGGCGGTGGTGGCGGCATTCTAGCAATGGTGGCCTCTGCCAGAGGACTCGAGCTCGCCACCTTCGTCCTTAGGGATCAGGCCCCAGCGCTCATCGAAAAGAGCCTGGGCTGCCCCCTCAAGCTCCTGGCGGACCTTCGCCGCCTCCGATCGCCTCGCGCTCAGCGCCTCTTGAGCCAGGCGCAACTCAAGGCGCAGCCGGTCGCGTTCTTCTTTGACAACCGCCCACTGGCTGTCTGAGCCAGCCTGCAGATGCTGCAAGGTGATGACTAACCATTAGTCTCACAGGCGCGTGTGTCAGAATTTTATAAGTTGGGTTCCTTCGCCAACTTACCAGACTAATCGGCTTGACTCCCCCGACCATCGCGTCCAACGCTCGGCTGGAGGATTCCAGACAAAGAGTCAGGCCCTTTCGGACCAGCTCCATCTCCGCTTGGCGTCCAGAACGCTTTGCTGAAGAGCGATCCACTCGCTCTCTTACATCCCGCCATCGACCCGACTTCGGGGCCTATCCGAGCGGGCCTGGTGCGTCTGCTCGGGCGGGTGCCACCGTCGAGCACCATCGGCAACGATGGTAGGATCGGTCCCCAAGGGGTCCCCTCGGCGACCTCCTCTTGCGGGACCTCGGTCGGCGCCTCCCCCATGGGCGAGGGGCGGGCACTTCAGGCACCAGCGCCGTTTCGTCTGGCACGATCACCGGCGGCGCCGCCATCTCTTCCTCGCGAGGCCACCACATCGGTCGGCGGTGTCCCCAACCGAGGCGTTGGAGGCTCCTCGCCCGACCTCGACCTCGTGGCGGCGTGCCCTCGGTCGCCCGACACCACGATCGGCGCCGACCGACCGGCGCCTCGGAACTTCCTACGGCATCCCTTGCGGAACCGCCACGAGGCATACGGTCACACGGTATAGGCGCTGCGTGGCGACATTCTAAAAGCGATTGAAAGGCTTTTACGCAAAGATGTTTGAACAAAAGAAGTACTTGCGAGGCGGCGGAGTGCGCGGCGCGCGCTCTCTTCACGGTCCCCCTCAGGCGCGATCTGGTCGGACGCTCCCTCGTCTTTGGAACAGGGCGGGGCCTATCTGTGAAGGTTGCACGCGCATCCCCATGAAAACACGCATGACCACATCCCGGTGAGCACGCCTCCTTAGGGCCCCGACCGCTCCACGATCGGGGCCACCTTGTTATTCTCTGCTTCTCGGCGCCCAGTTCCTCCTCCCCGCCACGGAAGATTGCGGTGAAAGGCGGTATTTGTCTCCGACGTTCGAGCATAGAACCACTCGGAGCGCCACCCCTTGCTGGATGACGGCAGCTTGACCTCGAGGTACTCCGTGCTCCGGTGGACCGAAGCTGGAGGGCCAGGCCACCAATGGGCGCCGCCGCGTCCGTCGGCTTGTCTTTCCAGAGCCTCGCTTGGAAGAAATGCCTCCACAACGCCCAATGCGGCTCGATTCCGAGGAAAGCCTCGCAAAGGGTGATGAATATGGCGATGTGAAGGACCCCGTTGGGGTTAAGATGGTGCGCCTCCGCCTTGTAATGGAAGAGCAGCCCCCGGACGAACGGGTGCAACGGCAAGCCGAAGCCACGCTCGAAAAAAGAGGCAAGCACCACGACTTCGTCATCCCTCGGCGAGGGGGCAGTCGCTCCCGTCGGCACCCTCCAACCGGAGAGATCTTGCGCGGGGAGGAAGCCCTTCTTCACCAAGCCAAGCGCACGACTGCTCTGGGCGGAGCACTCCGGCCACGACATCCTTGCGAAAGAGGCAGCGAGAAGACGAGGAGAAGAGAAGGTTAAGTTTCCTTTTCCTTGGCTCTTTGTCGATCTTTTTGTCTCGAGGGCGAGAGGCGAGGAAAGCCAACAAGCGTAACTACTCAAAGCGCTCGGCGTATATATATAGAAGGCGGCGAGCACCGACCGAGCGAGCGCCTCGAGCGGCGAAGCGTCGTGCCCACTCACGCCAGCCTGGTAACTCCCGGTTCCCAATTCCACTCCGCATTTAATCTTGACAAAACGGCAGAACCATAAAAGCCGCCGCCCCCGGGCAGTGCGTCCTAACCTCTCGGTCTCCACCACGAGGCCGGGCGGTTGCTCCGGCACGCGCGAGAGGCCAGGGCGCTGCGGCCGAAAATGGCAAAAGCCACGTGGCTTGCGCCAGGGCCCACTAAAGCTGCGGGTTCAAAGGCCTACCCACGGATGGGCATAAGGCCGCCCCAGCGAAACTTGAGCAAGGGGCAAGTAGGAGGTGAGCCCCACGGTGGGCCCTCGGTTAGGTCGGCTGACGACCCAATCGCCTCCACTCGCGTCCGAGACCATACTTAACACTCTCTCGGGAGCTCATCGATGGCGACGGCCAGTGTGCCGGGTGTGAGCGACCCGGGGCCCATCTGAGATTGAGTAGAAAGGTTTTTATGGGTCGCCCCACAGCGGGGCGGGACACCCTACTGCAGGACCGTCCGCTCGGAAGGGTCCCCCTTGGCGGGACCCCGGGACCCACTCGGACTACCTATTATAAAGCTCCACGAGCACGGCGTTCAAACCAGCGCGAGTAAGCGCGTCGCTCACCCCCTCGGGTCCCACACTGCGGATGGGGTATCGTGTGGGATAGATGGTGGCCACTCCTCTCGCAGCTCCCTCGCGGGGCGAGGACTCAGGATGGATGCCCCACGTCCAGCTACGACGTAAAACAAGCCTACGTCCAGCTACGACGTAAAACGAGCCTACGTCCAGCTACGACGATAAACGAGCACTCGGATGCCCGAACCTCGCACAGAGGCATCGCGGTTGTCCCTGCCGACCAAGGCCGCGGTCTAGCTACTGACGTTAAGCGAGCACTCGGACACCCGAACCTCGCGCAGAGGCATCGCGGTCGTCCCTGCCGACCAAGGCACGGTCTAGCTACGACGTTAAACGAGCACTCGGACACCCGAACCTCGCGTAGAGGCATCGCGGTCGTCCCTGCCGACCAAGGCGCGGTCTAGCTACGACGTTAAGCGAGCACTCGGACACCGAACCTCGCGCGAGAGGCATCGCGGTCGTCCCTGCCGACCAAGGCGCGGTCTAGCTACGGCGTTAAGCGAGCACTCGGACACGAACCTCGCGCGCAGAGGCATCGCGGTCGTCCCCGCCGACCAAGGCGCGGTCTAGCTACGGCGTTAAGCGAGCACTCGGACATCGAACCTCGCTCGGAGGCATCGCGGTCGTCCCTGCCGACCAAGGCACGGTCTAGCTACGACGTTAAACGAGCACTCGGACACCCGAACCTCGCGCAGAGGCATCGCGGTCGTCCCTGCCGACTAAGGCACGGTCTAGCTACGACGTTAAACGAGCACTCGGGCACGCGAGCCTCGCGCAGAGGCATCGAGCAACTCAAACAACTCAAAACGAAGACATCCATAAAGGAAAAAGAGATTTCATTATAGGCCAACAGGCTCAGACTTTACACAACTTTGCGGTATAATGCTCGACAGTTACAAAAATTGTTATGCTACACTACGGCAGGGCCTCCTCCGCTCCAAAGCCTTTTAACATCCGTACGGCACCGGCGGCACCAACGACATATTGGTAGGCCCTTGCCAAGTCGACGGGATGGCCGCCGCTGATGTGGGACGGTGCGCCGATGCGTCTCCTGCCGTTCAGCAACATCGACGCAGCCGCACCAACTACAGTCGGCGTCCTCGCTCCATCGCCTCTAGGATGGCCCCCCTTGCTACCTCAAGTCTCGGGACGACCTCGAGTAGCGCATCGACGGCAACAGCATCGCGGGCTGCAGCTTCTTCCTCTCGGAGTTCGGCCATCGCCTGGTCGAACTCAGCCCAAAGCTCAACCAAGGGATCCTCTTCTTCTGCCCCGGCATCATCACCAAAAGCGAAGGCCAAAGGGTGCCCCGAAGCCATAGTCGAGAAAACAAAAAGGATTCTCGTTTAAAGGTTCATCACTCAAGCGAGCCGTGGCGTCCTTATATACCCGGATGAAGGAAGATTGAACGCCTCTAGAATAAATGCAAGCGTCGGAAAAGCGGCGCTCTTCACGAAATCGAAGCGATCGAGAAGACGGCGGGCGAGGCAGCGCCAAATTGCGGCGTCTGCGACGAGTGATTCAAAGCCCCGCGGTTCGAATGACCGAGCAAAATTCCAAGGCAGCCGTCGGATCGTTGGGGTACACTGGCGAATCGCTTGACCCAATCGGTCGGGTGACCGCATGGGCCGATCACTATTCTCAACCCCCAACGAATCTGCGAAATCGCTCGAGGGTTCGGGGCTCTTGACGAATACTAATAACGAGGTACCCTAGCGGCCCAAGGTGACCACCGGCCTCAAACACACTCAAGCCCAGCGGGCGTTTCGACCCTCTACCGACCGGAAGTACGCAAAGCCACACGGGAATTCCCTTCCCGGCCGACCAAGGAATGTCTCCGATCGAGCTAAGCTCCCGACCTCCTCGTGAGGCGGCCCCGGCTCCAACCAAGCGGGCTCCCGACCCTCGCGGTCGGAATCCCGACTCGATCGTGCCAAGATCACTCCTGCCAAAAGTCGCGTGTCGAAGCCTCTACGGGACGACCGCCACGTACCCCACGAGCGGGGTCAATCAAAGTGACTATCTGAGGCGGTGGCTCCTTCCCGGAAGGTTTACATGGTGACGAAGTCATGCTCCCGATCCCATCGGTAGGTCACATCTGATGCGAAGACCGCCCTCTCCGGCGGCGCCCGCGTCGGTAGCGACAACGTCAACACCGTAAGGTTCGCGAGAGGTAGATACGCGTTTCCGGAGAAATGCCTAACCGCCTCGACCAACTAAGCTACCGACCGGCATGGGCAAAAGCGGCGTTGATCGGTCGGCGAGCGAAGGACCGAAGCTCCTAGTGTAGGTCGTCTCGTCCTCTCCCAATTTCCGATGTAACCTGCCCCTTCCTTTCGTATAAAAGGAGGCAGGAGCTCCCGTAGAACGGAGAGAGGGAGAGAAAAAAACAACAGGACCGGGAGCGCCATCGAACCCATCTCGCTAAGTCATTGGCACTCTCGCATAAACCTTGTGCGATCATCATGCTAAATAGAATACAACGCCACCACACAGGCTGGGTAGGGATCTTACGCGAACCGGTATACATCTTGGACTTCTGAGTCTAACCATTCAGGGAGTGGAACGCGCGACCCCTTAGACTTACAAATTTACTTGCCGGTGCTCGAAACGCCGACAGGTGTTCTACAAATGCCCTTTTTTCTCTGTAAGTGAAAAGTTCGTTTGCTCCCTTTTTCCTTGGACTTGTGTAGTTCTTTGGAGAGATCTTATTTCTTTGCATGGCCTAAAAGTATGTTAACCTCATCACGTAGGCTGGAGGGTGCCAATATTTCCAGTGCGCGGACACCATGGACACCTCGGTGGAGCGTGCAACAACCACAGTACCACACAGGATACATCCTACTATGGAGGAGAGGATGGACCCTATGCTCGAGCAGAGGCTGAACATGCTGATGTTCAAGATGGACCACATTTTAGATAATGTCAAATGGTTGGAGAAGTTTGTGTGTGCGGCTATCCTTGTTGTACTAGTAGCTATTCTTGCGAAGTAGTTTGTTTCCTACAGAGGAGACTTAGTTGGTCATGGATGTCTTCTGAAGAGGTTTCCAGATATCATCTTTTGCTTTGTTAACTGATGTATAAGTCGATTAGCTACCATCGCTTTTAGCTTTTTTAGCCAGATTTCACTACTCGTGGCATCTTTTTCATGGTCATATAAGCCTTTCCGGCATCCCGTAAAATACCGTGTCCAAAGGGGAAATAGTCATGGAATAGCTCAGAAACATTCTCTGATATCTATACTAACATAATCTGCAAGATCATTTTATTTCTTACCGGCTTTGCATATAAATGTTGTCACAACAAATACCCTAAATGACCACAAATTGGACATATTTCATAACACTAAGACTTTCCGGCGGCTCGTAAAACAACTCGTCTAAACACAAATTTTAGGGAAATTGGTCCAGAAACATACTTCACTACATGGACAACCAAATTATAGGAAAATATCGAAATTACAACTTGCTTACCACGTAAAATCCGTTAGCGCGAACACCCTAAATGATAATGTTACCGGAGCCATATTTTATGAAAACGACTTTTGAAGTCTTAAACTAAAGTATCCGTAATGCAAGAATCATCACATAACCATGTAGTAACAACAAATAACCGTCGAAATTACTGCCATGCATGAACGACGTGACTTCACACTCGATAATGCACGAATCATCACATAACCGTGTAGTAACAGCAATTAACCATACAAAATTTTAGATCCAACATGTACAAATTACTGTCATACATGAACGATGATTGCTGCTTTTGTATACTGAATTGACAACACCCGTGTACCTGCTTTTTCTAGGCGATTAGACAACTCACAGGCGTGTAGATTTGTCAGACCGAGTAGACAAGTCACAGGTAGCAGCTTTGTCAGGCCGAGTAGACTAGTCATAGGCAGCCTGCCTATTAGTACTGACACCTTTCATGTATGGCTGTCTTTTCATCCCGACGTGGCTTCATACTCCAGGGTTTTGCTGTCCGTCTGCAAGTTTCAACCTTACCTTCCAACACTTAGTCAATACACCACTCCTTCGAGTCTACAAAAGGGCAAACCGCAGGTACACGTACATAGCTCCCACTAACACTTCGCCATGGCTGGATCCTCCAGCACAGGATTCTCGTGAACACCTGATATGAGAAGCTTAGCCCTTCACTACACGTTGAAGGTTACGCGTAATGGGAAGAATGATCCGTTCAACGAGGACAACCTAAGTATAGTGGTGTCCAAATTGCAAGGGTGGCGTCCGACATTATCGAGGCATAACATGACAACCTTTGGCCTGAACCTTGTGACCTCCGACGATCTCAGGGCGCACCTACAAGGGTGGTGTCAAAGGTATTTCAGGGTGTGCGAACTAGACGACCACCCTTCCGCTTTAGGTTTCTCTACGAGACATTACAGGGTAATGATGCTGGACAACCAATACGCAGAGCATATTAAGGTTAGTTATTTCCTATTTATTTGCCCTACTAATCTTTTTAGCATTATCTACAAGTTCACTAATTCGTATGCTCATCTCGTGTGTTAGTCATTCCTGGAGGATACATAATTGCTGAACAAAGATATCCTAGAATTCTTTACGATGCAAATGCTCTTCGGCAGGGGTGTGATGCCTGGTTCGCGCAGAAGACATATAAGAGAATCTAACTTGAGGGGTAGAGTTCAACCCAGTACTGTTGCGGCATCAAGTTAAAGAGGACGTTCAACCACCATCAGAGGGGGGCTTGCTCCTAACTTTGCAAATGACGACAACGATGAAGACGACGATTTCGTATCACCTAGACCTCGACGTTCAAGCACTACCACAATAGCCTGTTCAAGCACTACTACAACAGGCCGTTCAAGAAACAATGCAAGAGGACATTCGACCAGCACTGCAGGAGGGCTAGCTCACAACCATGCAAATGACAATGATGATGACGATTTCATGCCACCAATGTCACGAACCTTGCGTCCACGGAGTCCTCCAAATCCTGACGATGATATTCCATCAAGCCCTCTCAGGTATCCATACGTAGTACCCCGTCAGCCACCAATATACGATTATCCTGTTTTTGACCGTCTATTCCGACAACCATAGCCATAAAATGTATGGTTTTGTGACCTAGTCTTTCACCAGAGGCATGTTTCTATGAAATATGTTGTATCCTAGTTCTATGAATTCTCTAACGCCTGTATGTACCTATGTTTCATGAGGACGTTAAAAACTGTCAGAATTTGTGTAACTTACTGCAGCTTGATCGTCATATGAAAATTTTATAAAAACATTAATGATACATCAGGAATACCCAAAAAAATTTCAAAATTTTATCAAGTGGTTTGTACCATTTTTCATAAGGTTCAATTTTGCTGGTATGGCTTAAATCACGACAGTACCACTGTTCGAATTTAAAAAAACTCATAAAGCTTGTTCATTATCAGCGAATTTATGGGAATATTAATGATGCATCGTAACCATAGACAAAAAATTTCATAATTTTTCAACGTGGTTTGTTTTATTTTTCGTTCGCTTCAAACTTACTCGTTAGTGTTTCATTAAGACAGTTGTAATGTTTGAATTTTCAAAAATTCCTCATATGTGATAATCTTTTGAAATTTTTATTATAATTGATGTGTCAAAAACCTACACAAAAATTTTCAGAATTTATCAATGTGGTTTGTTTTATTTTTCGTTCGCTTCAAACCTACTAGTCAGTGTTTCATCAAGACAGTTGTAATGTTTGAATTTTTTTAAAATTCCTCATATGTGATAATCTTCTGAATTTTTTATGGAAATATAAATGATGTGTCAAAAACGTCCATAAAAAATTTCAGAATTTATCAACGTGGTTTGTTTCATTTTTCGTTCGTTTCAAATTTATTGGTCAGTGTATCATCAAGACAGTTGTAATATTTGAATTTTTAAAAATTCCTCATATGTGAGAATCTTCTTAATTTTTTATGGAAATATCATTGATGTGTCAAAAACCTCCACAACAAATTTTAGAATTTATCAATGTGGTTTGTTTCAGTTTTTGTTCGCTTCAAACTTACTAGTCAGTGTATCATCAAGACAGTTTTAATGTTTGAATTTTTAAAAATACCTCATATGTGATAATCTTCTGAAATTTTTATGAAATATCATTGATATGTCAAAAATCTCCACAAAACATTTCACAAATTTTCAAAGTCGTTACAGTCCTATAAATATTTTTTACATTCATGGCGTTTTTACCCCCCCCCCACTGGCCGGCGAGTTCCAATTTGGATCGAACCGCTGGAACTCTCGGAAAACCGGCGATTCCAGTCAGCTGGATGTGTACAGCGCGGCAAAAAAAATTTGAAAAAAATTCCCGCAGATCAGGATCGCGGGATTAGAATATAAAATAAAAAAAATTCTCGCGGACGTGGAGCACTGGATGTTGCTATTCAAGGGCTATTTTTACAATTTCCGCAGATCGGGGGCTAATAACGAAAAAAATTGTAATTGGAGGCTAGAACAGTAAAAAATTCCAATCATACCACCAAATCCAGGGTATCTTTGCCTCAGATCGCCTCTCAATCGTAGTCACCTCAAAAATAAGTCGGGAGGTCGGGGCTCTCTATACTTTTTTCTTAAAATGGTCACATAGACAGTTTTTGACTAAAATCGTCTGTGATATGCACCTCATGACAGACGGTTTTAGCTAAAAACCATCTATGATATCCCACCCTCATCGCAGACGGTTTTTGAATAAAACCGTCTATGATGTTCTCATCACGGACGGTTTTATCCAAAAATCGTATGTAATGTTCCCGTCCTCATCACAAACGGTTTTGGTTAAAATCATCTGTGATGTGGGAAACTCATCACTGACTGTTTTGGTAAAAACCCGTCAGTGATGATCTCTTGTTAGAGAGGGTTTTTGAAAACCGTCTATGAAGAACCATCTAATATATGCCTTTGAATAGCAGTGGAACATGGCATATCTAGTGCTTGCATCGGTACTTCTTTGGAGTCGCATCTCTTGGCCTCACGTGCATGCGCCGACCCGGACGGACCAAAAACATGCGCCAGCTCGGACGGGTCAACAGATTGCACTTGAGCCGTGTAAGGTAGCGTCGCGCCGAACTTGATGTTTCTCGCGCCGAACTGGGCATGTCCCGTGTGTGCGCCGAACCGAGCGGATCAGAAGCTTGCGCCGGCACGGATGAGACTGTTGAGGAACCTCGCTATCGAATAGTCCGAATTCCCGAACAGATCTGAATTGGAGAACAGAGAGAGAAAGAGAAACACAAGTTTAGGGAGAACGACGACCGAATTCTTTTTTGCTTTGTGGTTTCTTGTAAAATGGGGGGGCCCCCTCCTCCTTATATAGTAGTTGCCTAAGGTTTCGATTAAGGGATCATCGTGGGCTTTCATTGGGCCACGTGGTTTCCCAACACTCCCCCTTGGGCCCTTTGCCGCGAGATGCATATGCCTCATTAAAACTCTAGAAAAACCCAGTGGGAAAAATACTTGGAGAAAGAGTACATAGCATACGTTTACTGTATTGCACGAATTGCCTCATTAAAACCTTATACAAGAAAACTTCATGAAAAACTTGCTAAGGGAAAAGAGTACAATTCACCCAAACTTCAATCGCTAATCTTCGAGATTCATATTGGGTACTCAAACCTCATGTTCAAGATTTACATGGGAGTATGTGAAATATCTCTCCCTGAAATCTGCACTTCTCTAAGTCTCATCATCCCAATCTCTTTTACGCACCTTTCAAAGGTAGATGCTGGGAGTGATTTAGTTAACAAATCTGCAAGATTTCCACATGACTTAGTATGCAATATCTTGATCTTGTTCATCTTATGCAATTCGTGAGCATAGAAGAACTTGGGGTTGATATGCTTCGTGAGATTGTTCTTCACATAACCCATTTGTGCTTGAGCAACACAAGCTGCATTATCTTCATAGATAATCGTGGGAGTTTGCTCAATGTTCAAGCCACATGACTTCTGGATGTGGTGAACCATCCTTCGGAGCCATGCACGTTCACGAGATGCTTCATACAAAGCAATGATTTCCGAGTGGTTTGTCGACGTCGAGACAAGGGTCTGCTTAGACGACTTCCAGGAAACTGCTGTTCCTCCACATAGGAAAACATAGCCAGTTTGGAACTAGCCAGTATGCGGGTCTGATAAGTACCCTGCATCGGCGTAGCCAACCAAATTCAGTTCATTGTTTCTTCTGAAGAACAAACCGAGATCTTTGCTTCCTTGGAGGTAACGAAAGATGTCCTTGATCCTTTCAATGCCTTTTGGTGGGTTCTCGCCTTTGCATCGAGCTAGCAAATTCACAGTGACGCAATGTCCGCCTAGTGCTATTCGCAAGGTACATGAGCGCTCCAATCGCACTCGATATGGGAATTCTGCTCCCGTGACTTCCTCCCCTCTTCTCTAGGTCTCAGATGGGTCTAGGTCTGCTTGGAGTGACCTTCCGACCATTGGCGTCTTTGCAGGATATGCCTTTTCAAAGCCAAATCTTTCCAACACTTTCTGCGTGTAGGATGATTGGTGTACCAAGATTCCTCCTTGGACATGCTCAAGCTGCAAGCCTAAACAAAACTTTGTTTTACCCAAATCCTTCATTTCAAACTCAGACTTCAAGTATGAGCATGCTTCTTCAATCTCTTCATCCGTCCCAATGATGTTCAAGTCATCTACATAGACGGAGATTATACAGAATCCATTCGGGGATCGCTGTATAAAAACGCATGGACAATCTTCGCTATTTGTGTAGCCTTTCTTGCAGAGAAAGTCACTCAAGCGATTGTACCACATTCTTCCTGACTGTTTTAGCTCATACAGTGATTTCTCCAATTTCACACTGTACAGGTTTCTATTTGCTCTGTCTTGGTTCGCGATAGGAATTCCTTCCGGTACCTTCATTTATATCTCCGAATCCATGTTTCCATACAAATATGCTGTGACAACATCCATTAGCTTCATTCTCAACTTCAAGTTGACTACCATTGAGATCAAATATCTAAAGGTTCCTCCCATGACCGGAGAATAGGTTTCTTCATAATCAACTCCAGGACGTTGAGTGAAACCTTGAGCTACAAGCCTTGCCTTGTACCTTACAACTTCGTTGTGCTCATTCCTCTTCCGAACAAAGACCCATTTCTGACCTAAAGGGTTTATATGGGGAGGTGTGCGGCATACGGACCCAAACACCTCTCTCTTGTTCAGAGAGACTAACTCTGCCGTGATTGCCTTCTTCCATTCTTCCCAATCTAGCCTTTTCTTGCACTCTGCTAGATATGCAGGCTCGGGATCATGATCAATGATCAAGGCAATCTTCTTTGCGAAGTATGCATCAACGTTGGCTGTTACTCTATTCAGGGATTCTCCTGTTATTACAAAGTTTATGGCCATTTCTTCATGGGGTGCTTCATGCACTTCTACTTGCTCTTCACTGCTATTCCCTATCGTAGGAGCAAGTTCCTTTAGCTTTTCATCGTCTATGTGTGCGCACACATTATTTCCGGTGGCTTCCTGCAGTGGAAGATTCAAGTCTGGAATTGCCTTTTCCGTTGGCTTCTTTCCAGTGCTAGGTCTCAACTGGCTCCCCTTCTTTCCTTGGGGTATTTTCGTGATTTGTTGTGGTAAGTCTTCTCCTTGATTTTCTCGGGCGTCTCGGGTACTTTGGGTTTGAGGAGCCAGATTTCCTGTTCTTTTTCTTTGAGGCCTCTGAACAGGATGAGGGATACCTTCTGTTTTCTTTGGTATTTTCACCCTCTTTGGTGCATTTCTTGCGGGTACATGCGACTTAACCACGCCCTTCAGATCACAAAAATGATCAGGCAGTTCATTTGCTAAATTCTGTAAATCAATAATCTTCTGGACTTCTTGATTTGCTTCATTAGTGCGGGGGTAATGCGCGGGGATCCCAGTAGAATGCCATATGATTTCCCGGTATTTTTCATCCAAAGGTTGATTTCCTCCCCCTAATGACGTGAAACGATCCTTGTAAAAAATACAATCAGCGAATCGGGCTGTATGCAAATCTCCAGTCATGGGTTCCAAATACCTGATTATGGATGCACTCTCATAACCAACATATATCCCAGACTTGAGGAGAGGGCCTATTGCAGTCCGCTGAGGAGGTGGTATAGGAACATATACCATACACCCAAATTTCCTGAGATGGGAGATTTTCGGGATGATCCCGTGCACAAGCTGCATAGGAGAATGGATGTTGTAGGCCGAAGGTCTGAAATTGATGAGAGCTGCTGCGCGCAGGACTGCATGTCCCCAACAAGTGTTGGTCAAGTTACAGCTCTGCAAGAGCGGTCTGGCAATGAATTTGATCCTCTTTATGAGTGCTTCAACTAGTCCATTCTGCGTATGGACGTGCGGTACGGAGTGCTCAACTACTATCCCTGTTGCAGTGCAATAATCATCAAATGCCTTTGAAGTAAATTCTTCGGCATTGTCCATTCTAATGGACTTCACGCGATGATCAGGGAAAGCATTCTTAATTCTTATGATCTGCGAGATCAGCTTTGCAAAAGCCTGGTTTCTTGTTGACAATAAGCATACATGCGACCATTTCGAGGAAGCATCGATGAGCACCATAAAGTATCGAAACGGTCCTGACAAGGGCTGAATCAGGCTGCAGATATCCCCCTGGATGCGTTCCAGGAATGCAGGGATTTCACTTTGCACTTTCATGACAGAGGGTCTGGTTATTAATTTCCCGGTGGCACATACAGGGCACAAGAAATCTTCATGATTCGGGAAATTTTTAACATTAATGCCATGACCTTGTGAGTTGTTCACTATGTTTCTCATCATTCTAAGACCAGGATGACCTAATCTACCATGCCATAAAGAAAATAACTCAGAGCTTCTAAAGACAGTCTTCAAGGAAGTATACACTTCGGGTGCATGAATATTCGTGTAGTACAACCCAGATTCATATGAGGGACATTTTTCTAATACCATTTTTCCACATACCGCGTGCTTCACAATGCACAAGTATTCTTTGCCATTTTCTTCATTGGTTTCTACGTGAAAACCATTGGCGCGGATGTCCTTGAAACTTAAGAGAGTGTGCGTTGATTCGGGGTACAAAAAGGCTTCTTCAATTACCAAGGTTGTACCCATAGGCAATATAATTGTGGCTCTTCCAGAGCCTATTATATATGAATCGCTTCCTGCAATCGTAGTAATCTTTCCAGCGTTCTTCGTGATCGATTGAAAGTATTTGGACTCTCTTAAGATGGTATTTGTTGTGCCACTATCAACAATGCATATCTCTTCCATTTGGGCGCTACACGATTTCTAGATAAAAGAAATATAATTCTAATCAGATAGAGGCAAAATAATCCAAACAAATACTGGAATAAAGAATAAATTGCATATTTATTCATGAGAGAAGTATGATCTTCTAGAGCTTACAATTCATTATTCAAAAGAAAATGCTAACAACCATAATCTAAAAAAACATGCATTAAATAGAATCTGTAAAATATGCATTAATTTCTGCTTCTATGTCATCGACAGAAGTTTTCTCTTCATTTGCCATTAGATTGGTTGCTGCATCGATGTCCAGGCTATTCTGTGAGGATGAGACAAGTGGGGTATCTTCATCCATGGCATTATCATCACCAATCTTGGCGAAGTGCGCCTTTGCTGGGGCGTTTTCTTTTGCCTTCCTTTTAGCCTGATATGCATTGATCACTTCCTTGGATTCCCGACATATCTTCGACCAGTGTCCCCACATGCCACACCTGAAGCACGTTTGGTTTTGCTGTCCATACGGCTTGGCGTGCGCCTTTTCCTTGTCATCATTCTTCACTAGGTCTTTGGACTTTTCCTTGGCCTGATTCCTCTCTTTTCTATCCTGCTTGCCCTTCTTTCTATGAATGGGCTTTCTCACCTTATAGCTATTGGCATTGACTTTGTGCGGTGCCCTTCCAGTGGTCATGAGACATAGTTCTTGCGTAGAACATCGTCTTGCGATTCCGCAACTTGCATTACATCAATCGCTTCGCTATACTCCTTGTATGCGTCCCGACGATAGTCAGCGTGCACTGGATAGCATTTGGGTGGAAGGTAGAGAGTTTTCTCAATCTTCTCCTCATCAGTGATTTTCTTGCCACATAGGGAGAGATTGGTACAAATTCTGTGCAAGACAGAATTGTACTCGGCCACTGTTTTGTAGTCTGCAAACCTCAGGCGGACCCAATCTTGTTGTGCTTGGGGCAAGATGGTGTACTTGAGCTTCTCGAACCGCTTCTGAAGTGCAGTCCAAAGCTCAAGTGCACTCTCCTCAGCCATATATTCATTCTTCAGAGTGGCTGAGAGGTGGTGCCTGAGGAAGTGCAAGGCTTGATCGTTTTGCTCGGCGGTAGGTTTCGTGTCCTGCGAGGACCCTAGACCAATCGCGGCACGGAGCTTCTTGCCCCCAAGAACGATCTTCACGTCCGATGCCCAAGTGAGGTAGTTCTGACCATGCGGGGCCAGTTCTTCAAACTCACGATTCACGATGCCGGACATCTGCATGATTTCAAAATTCTGACATTAGATTACTGCGTGTAATCTAATAGAAAATGGTTGCAAAAAGCATAAAGAGCAGAAAAAAATTGTCAGTATACTAAATAAAGCAATGAATCCAAAATTCATAAAGAATATTCATAAATGCAGATAATAAAGCTAGAAAAATTAAAAACAGAGCCAGATAATTTTCTAGATTTTCTGGCAATTTTTCAAAATTTTCAGCTATTTTTTCTTTTTGTTTTTTTTCCTTTTCTTCCTTTTCTTTTTCTTCCCTTTTCTTTTCTTTTTCTTTTCGTTTCTTCGGCCGAGCAGCCAGCTGGGCCTCGCTCCGGCCCATAAGCGCGTGCGCAGCTAGGGTTTCTCCCTAGCCGCTGCAAACCTGCCTCCGCCGCTTCTTCTTCGGTGTGCGCCGCCGCTCTCCTCTTCTCACTCGTGCTGGCGATGGCGATGGCGGCGCGGTTCGGGCGCGGTGCTGGCCGAGGCATGGCACGGCGGTGGCGACGCCGAGGCGACGAAGTCGCGGCGGCGGCAAGGCCGAGCGACGCTTAGGCGGCCGAGGTGCGACGGCGGTTGCGGTCGTCGGGACCGAATATGCAAATCCGGACCATCTGTGTATACCGCACTAGTCCAGATCACGCTTAGTGCACACAGGCTCAACATAAGTAAATATCACAACCAAACATAGCGAAAGCATTATGAAAGACATCATATGATATATACTACTAGTTGAATGACCTTATGGTCCACTTACATGACTATGCCTCGCAAGGTCAACAACATATTAAATCAGAGCGGAATGAAAACGTAGATAACCCTCAAGATACCACAGTAATCGACAAGGCTTGCGCCTAAACATTCGCCTCCTCATGGAACTCCTCCTCCAAAGATAGATGTAGACTCCTCAACTGATGATGTTGTTGTTGGCAAGGGTGAGTACATAAAGCACTTAACAAGTTGTGCACAGAATGCAATTCTAACATAGCTATATGCAGGGCTTATTTCAAAGGATAGGCTATCATGGTTATTTTGCAACAAAGCAGCATTTATGAACAAATACAATAAATAGATTGTAAAGAAAGTAAAACAAATAACGATAATAGATAGATTCAGCATTTCTCACGTAAACCAAGTTTCCAATCCTAAATCAAGTTCCAACCTTCCATATGGCAATCTGCCATCCCAACCAAGTTTTTCATTTAATTAAGCTAACCTTTAACTGTAATTCCCGAGCATTGCTCAATACCGCGAGCACGGTTATTCGAATAGGTTTACACTCTGCAGAGATTATGCACTTTACCCACACGACATGATCATCTCTTGGTGCCATGCAATTAACACACTTCCTTTGGTGTGTCAGCGAAGAGATCATGACAAAGCCTTTACAATGCTACCGCTTAACCGGTACCACCCGCTATGGTTTCAACACTGGTGGGACTGGTTACCACGTCCAGGGCCCCCCTCTTGCGCCATGTGAATTACTCCATAACTCGGGAACTCACACCGACCAAGATAGTACCAAAGTTAAGACATTGCAATTTAATCAGCTAGGCTGGCCCATACCAGACATGTGGTTGCATGATTGACTCAGGTCAAAGGCTTGCAAGGTTAAGTCCTTAGAGTGATCAAGGCAAGACATCCACATACCCTCTGCCCATTGGGCCCACCTTGGCATACTCGCCCCTTGTCACTTGCCCCAATCTAAGTGATTATCACCCAGTTGATTACCAAGCACTACGTACCATCAATAATTCAACATCGTTGCGTGACATAACTCGCCACAAACAACTCAATCTCGTTGTGTGATCCCACATGACACACGAGTTCATAACATAGTTCCATATTCCATTAATCAAGATTAATTATCAATGATTCATGTACATATGAGGACGTGGCACGGCTAAGCAACTATGACGATCTAACCATCCCATGTTGATTTCAATATCAACCAACTATAGTGATCCAATCTAGGGTGACAATAGATCATGACATACAAATGACAAGGTAGGGTATAGATCAATCTGGTATAACAGCTAAATCCCAACTTAATTGAAAACAACTTTATACTTGAAATACTATGCAATAGAGTAAAACAATATAGCATTTGTATAAACATGGGTTCAACATGATCAAAGCAAAACTTGCCTTGTAATAGGTTCTGTTCTTGCTCTGAAACTTGATCTTGAGTTGTTGAATCTTCCTCCGAAGCGTCGCACAATTCAACGTCTACGCGTACCGAAGAAGAAAAGCAAATAAATACCAAAACAGAGAGCAAATAAACTCCAAAAATCAATTAAAATTCACCATTAAATAGATCTCAATTTTACAAATTTTTATAAATTTGAATCACTCAAATCCGAGTTAAAATGCAAAAGATATAGCCTTTTGAAGTTTGAATAAATATTAAAATCAAAGAAATTAGAAAATCAGATTTAACCTAATTATTTTTATACTGAAAACCGAATTACTGCATCATGCTGACGTCACCATCGCCCGAACCAATCACGAGCCGCCACATCACCACGGTCCACAGACCCGGTCCACGGTTTGGATCTGGTCCACCGTGGACCCGGTCCACGTCTCTTCGGCACCCGTGCCGACACGCGGCTACGTCTGACTGGCTATGGCGCCGCCCACGATGCGCGCCCGATTGCCGACGCGTGGCAGGATCGGAACCACCCGTGGAAAATCGGACGGTCCCGGATGATGGCAACGACAGCACTTACGTGGCTTAATCCGATGCGTTCACAGAAGATCGGACGGCCATGATCTAACGAGCGGCGCGACGGCGAGGTCGGTGGCGCGGGCTTACCGGAGCCGAGGAAGAAGATACTCTTGATGGCGAAAAAACACCGGATAGGGCGTGACTCAGAGCGGATCTGGGAGAGGGTGATGCGGTGAACCCAATGAGGCACGCGGCTGCGACGGAGACGCACCGAAACGATTAAACGACGGAAAGAACGGCTTCGGGTGATGGCGCAATTCCGGCGAGCTCAATCTCCGAGATGGAGAGGTTTCAAGCAACGGAAAAGGAGGCTATGGTTGCGGCGCAGCAAGAGGAACCTCGGCGGGGGAGGGGGTGCGGCGGTACTTTTATAGCCCTTGGGAGGCGTGCACAGCGCGGAGTTCTTGCGAACGCGGAGACGGCGCGGCGATGGAGTCCAGATCGGACACGACGAAGACGACGCAAATCCAGCCCTCCACGTGTCACAACGGACGGCCACAAAGTGATCGGCGCGGACGAATCCAGGACGTACACGGGACGGACGCCCGAGATGAGCTAGGGTTTCGGCACGCTATCAACCCTTAGATGAGGATCCAACGGCCCTCGGTCGAGTTCTAGAACATGGGCCAAAAGCCGCACATTGGATGGGCCTGGCCCAACACTGTTCACAACGTTTTCCTGGTTTTCCCAATTTAAATAAATACATAAATTCATTTACTTAGTTTTAGGCAATTAAATTATCAGGAAAAATCCCAGAAAATTCTCAAAAATACTTTGAGACATTTTGAACTCAAATAAAATATTTTTTGCAAAACTTTATTTTAACTTTGCATAAATTTGAATAGTTTTCAACGAGAAGGCCAAAACACTTAATTTGCAATTAATTCAATTAAATTCAGTAAAATCCAAATAAACCTGAGAAAATCATAAAATGCACAAACGACAATAAAATAATGTTTAGGCGAATTTTGGGATGTTACACGGGCTGAGCGACGCCGAGATGGCCGAGGTGGCTGCGAGCCACGGCGAGGCGCGACGGCGGCCGCGGGCCGAGTGACGCCGAGATGGCCGAGGCGCGGTGGCGGCCGGCGGACGAGCGGCGCCGGGTGGCCGAGGTGGCTGCGAGCCGCAACGGCCGAGGCGCGATCGCTGGGTCAGGGCCGAAGACGCCGCCGGCGCGGCGGCGACGCATGGCGAGGCGCCGTGCGCCTTTGTTGTCGCCGATTTTTCTCTCTCGTATAAACAGTAAATGTAAACAGAGAAAAGAAAAACATCCTGTACTGTAGCTTTAAGCCAATGCCGTGTAACTTCATGCCACGTGACGAACAGTACCGGATGCGCAGGTTAGATGCATGCATAGAATTAACGAGCGATTAGATTCAATCGCCGAAAACCCACCTTTTCTCAATTTTTAATCCGTTCGCCGGTAGAGCTTCGTGCTGATAACGTGTTGAGAAACCTCGCTATCGAATAGTCCGGGGTTCCCGAGCAGATCTGAATTGGAGAACAGAGAGAGAAAGAGAAACACAGATTTAGGGAGAACGACGACCGAATTCTTTATTGCTTTGTGGTTGCTTGTATAATAGGGGACCCCCTCCTCCTTATATAGTAGTCGCCTAGGGTTTCGGCTAAGGGACCATTGTGGACTTTCATTGGGCCACGTGGTTTCCCAACAGAGACTTCTTCATGTGACGCCGTAGCCGAGTCTTCGCCTCGACCTTGCAGGCGAGTTTTTTCTTCGTGATCACCAAAATCGCTTGAACTTGCAGCGGAGTCTTCGTCAGTTCCAGAAATAGCCAGATCCTACACCCGAAGCAACCGGATAATGCACAACAAAAATATCACCTACAACTTGCGCCTCTGATGCGGGATTTTTTCTCCTCTCCCATTTCTTCTCCTCCTCAAACACACCATCTCGTGTGATGACAGCCCACCGTGTTACTGGATTGTACATTCGATATCCCTTTGTAGTCGCATCGTAACAAATAAACACCAACTGCTTACTTCCATCAGCTAGTTTGGGGGAGGTGCCACTAATACAAAAAATACTCTTTCTTGCCGGCATATCACTACTGGTTCATAAACTAGACCGGTACAAATGCTCGACCGAAGAAGAACCCGCAGTGATAGTAACTTATCATTGTCGGTTCTAAAAATAACCGACAGTGATACTATTACTGTCGGTTCTTCTTAAGAGTCGGCATTGATAATGGAGGAAGTATCACTGCCAGTTTGGCTTACGAACCTACAGTGATAATAGTAGTATCACTGCCGGTTCGGAATCCGAACCGGCAGTGCTAATAATTTTGAAAAATAATAACTTTTTCATATGAAGTCGGATAGAGACAAAATTTATATGAAAATTGTAGCTCTTGATGAGTTCTACAACTTTGTAGTTGACAATATACGCCCAGGAATCAGACGCTGAGCGAACGTCTTGAGCTTCGGAGCAAGAACGTATGCAGTCTTCGTGATTGCAACAAGCATGCAAAACTGAAACAGAGAACACAGTTTTTTTCGTTTTGCGAGGTGAGAAGTGCTCTCCTCTTTTCTGTATATTCTTCACTTATATATCAGACAGGAATACAAGAATTCGGATGCTACTCTGCAAAGCAAAATCCGACTCTGAATCAACTCTACCGAACAACTCCCTCACGCATACTATTCCACATCCGAAAACAAACTGTGACTACTAACTTTGACGCAGACTTAACTAACTGAGACAATTCAGATTCTGAAATCTGAACAAACGAAACTGACTCTGACATCTAACAAGACTCAAGACAACTAGATTAACATATCAGATCGATTTTACATGGCCTTCACACACGATTAGCTAAAACTTGACTTGATTACGCATGACTGCAAGTCTGCAACACGCAGGTTAACGGACATGCATGCATGCGCGGTATACAGAGAGGAGTTAAATTATCAGGCTGTCGCCTTCGACGTCGTTGATCCAGCCGAACTTGTCTACGTAGGGATTGGCCACGCTCTCCGGGGGGTACTCGTCGATGCACTCCGCCCACGCGCCCTTTTCGGACATGTCGCCCTTCACCTCCCACAAGCAGCTGTTGCACTTGAAGCCCGACCCGAAGGTCACCATCAGCACCCTGTCCCCTCTCTTGAGCCTCCCCTTCGCCTCCATGTACGACAGCACGTACCACAGGCTGCTCGCCGACGTGTTCCCCCACCGGTGCAGCGTCATCCGCGCTGGCTCCACGTCATCGTCGTCCAGGTCCAGGCTCCGCTTCACCGCCTCGATCACGGCCGTGCCGCCGGGGTGGAGGCAGAAGTGGTCGACCCCGGTCTTGAATTTGATCTTGGGGCCGTTGGACTTGGCCGCTTGCTTGTGGGGGAGGAGCTTCTTGGAGATGAGTTTGGCGGCAAACCGCGCGAGCTCGGACACGGGGAGGATGCGCGGCGCGAGGGTCCGCAGGTTCACGGCAAAGGCGCGGACGGCGGCCTTAGGGAGCGCCTTGCTGAGGCTGATCCCGACTCGGCCGTCCGCGTCCTCGCGCTGCCAAGCGCAGGCGTGCGCGTCGTCGTTCGCGGCGATGTTGGTGCGCACGAGGCAGCGGAGCTCCATCTTGGCGCGCCCGCTGAGCACCGGATCGTTGGTGAGCAGCACCGCCGAGCCGCCGCAGCGGAACAGGCAGTTGGCCAGCATCATGGACTTGTCGGTGCCAGAGTACCAGTTGGGTGCGATGGCCTCCGTGGAGACCACGAGAGCCAGCGACTTTGGGCGCGTCCGCAGCGCGTTGCGCGCGAGGTCCAGCGAGACCAAACCGGCGCTGCAGCCCATCCCGGAGAGGTTGTACGCGGCGACGTCCTCGCGCATGCCGTAGCGGTGCACGATCCTGGAGGTGAGCGAGGGCGCAGAGCAGAACATGGAGACGTTGACGACGAGCACGTCGACGTCGAGGGGGCTGAACCCGCTCTTGGTGAAGAGCTCGCCGATGGTGCTGTGCAAGAAGGCGTCCATCTCGTCGAGCGTGTCCTGGTGGGTGGGCGAGTCCTCGCGGAAGGCGAGGACGTTACGCGGGCAGTAGGTCTCCTCGCCGATGCCGGAGCGGACGATGACGCGGAGGAGGAAGCGGTACTCGAGCAGGCCGAGGCGCTTGTTGCGCTCGATTACCGCGCCGGCCATCTCCGTGCTCACCTTACGGTCGTCGTCCGGCTTGTAGCAGACGTAGTCCAGGAGGTAGCACCGAGAATGCCGGCGCCGTGCGGTCGCCGTGCAAGCCAGGTAGGCCACGGCGTGCGCCAGGAGGAGCACCGTAAGCAAGGGAAGCAGCTCCATTGATCGATCTTGATGACTTATATCCTAGCAACCTAGCTAGTTGTGTGTCGTGTATATATAGCACACAAGCTAGCTATGCACGTGGATAGTGCTTGTGTGTTCTACAGTAGGCTACTTCCAGCTGCCACCTACCTCTGTTTCAAATGTCCAAAGTTGTTTACTTCCCATCATTATCTTGTCGGTTGGGCAAATGGTAGAAATCCTCACTTAATTATATAAAAAAGATAAATACCTCGAAATCCTCACGTTAATTATAGAAAAAGGAAAAGATCTTGAGCATCCAATGTTTCTAGATTGTTGTAACCCTAATCAACGGCATGGATTCAATATAGATATAGCGATCTACATGTTTTAACTTCCTACCATACGAGGAAATGAGTATTAGGTGACGTTTGGTTAGGTGGATAGGATATGATCAACCATAGATTTAGAGTTATCCAATTGTTTGGATGACTAGATGGATGTGATATGTTAATCTTGTTTTTTTGGAATATTCTCCTAAGATGCTGGATAGAACCATTCCAAAAAAAAAGACAGATGGGCTCATCCAGTTTGTTGCATGAAGAGATATACTTGGTTAAATTCAAATTTCACCGAAGTTTACTCAGTCAAATTCAAAATTTTGTCAAATTTTGTCCAAAAATTCAAAATTTGACCAAAAATTCAAATTTTGGTCAAATTATGAGTCTAATGAAGGCCCGATCTTTCGGTGAGATGGATAACTCTTGATTAGTGGAGACGACCCTGACGATCCAGACTACCGATCGAAACACAACAGATGCCAAGCAATCGTTGAACCAAACTCCGAATTGTTATCAACCGTGCCAAAACCCGGTGACGGCCTGATCACGAATATCAATTCCTGCAAGCAATCGAAGAACAAGCAAGAACAAAGCAAAAGTAATATGAAATTGCAAATATAATTGAAGTATTGATGTGGGGTTCCGAAGCACTGTATTGCTGTTGATCTAGCTGAACAAGATAATACCTAATAGTTTCACCAAGGAATACTACGACTAAACAAAACCCCCAGTAATTTTAGGGAATTCCGTAGCTATATATAGGTAAAAAAGAAGGGGGATTTGGTCAGCACAAAGGAGTGGCCGAATAGGACTCCTACAAGGCCCAAGGCCCAAGTATTACTCGGACTGAAAAGTTAACCCGACTTATTTTGGTGATTACGGAGTGCTCCGAAGGAATTTTTAGGTGGGGTCAAATCCATTAGAAAGATATTGAAGATTTTAATCAAGTGCAAGAACTTGCCAATCGGACGCCGTATACAAAAGTTATGCTTATTTTACTTTAGGTTGGTATCCGGAGGCCGATTGGATTCCAGAACGTGATGGATTTGATATCTCTCTCTTCTTGGCCCATCGATGACGTGTTGGAGTTGGTCCAACCAGGTGTAGTCGTATCCATAGTAGTGATGTCATTATCATCCTCTCCTCTTGAATTTGACTTGTCTTCGACTCAACCTCACCTTTTAGCTCGTCCTCAACACAAAACATCCTCATATAGGTAGCACTCTTGGATGCTTCCTCCTCTCCTTAAAGGAAAACCATCCACGGTTTTGGATAAGCTGGAGGAGAAACAAGCAACAAAAAGAACAATGTTTGCGCAACATATATGTATATATCTCATATTTCATTGTTCTTTTGTGAAAGACCGAGATGGCGATCAGAGGGGGGTGAATGATCCCTAATTAAAATACGTTCTCTAAGGAAGATCACAAATGCAGATTTTCACCCAAAGAAACCAAGCTAAAACCCTTAGATATCAAATGGAAACGAAAGGATCAATTTTAAAAGAAAAAAAATCAGCCAGAGGCCAGTACTACTGCACTCTGGGGCTGGAACTATCGGGGGGGTACTGTAGCTACAGTAAATCAGGCAAATGAACAGCGATTTAAGCACGGGATCAAATGGGAGAATTGATGTATCTTTTGATCCGTTGATCCAAACTCAACCAAACTTGGTAGATAAGATCCTTGGGATGTTAGGAACTTATTCCAACCTTCAATCATAAGGATTGATGTCAAAGTTCCGAGCTTTATGCCCGAGAATGAAGAACATACCAATTTTCAACAAAAATCGAAAGAACTTTGATCAAGGCTTGCTCGTGGGGTTTTGATGATCAAAGTGATCTTGAATGACTTCCCACACGTCCCAGCAAGCAAGAGAACACAAATAAGTTCAAGGAAACGCACTCTATAAAATCACACATTCAAGAACACAAAGAACAACTTCTTGCAAGAAGAACGCATGGATTTCTTAGATGATTGAGAACAAGAATGCAGAAGTAGAATCATTCATCAAACATCAACCTCAACAAAGATTCGTAAGCATGTAGAAGGAGAGGAGGCAAATCCAAATTGCGTATATGTAAATTGCAAGAAAGTAAATGCTGAATTTAACTTGCGTAATTTAAATGCGTAAATTAAGTGCGTAAAGGAAATGAAAGATGAACATAAATGAAGAACATTTCATTTCTGGAAGAAGAGGTTACAAAGCCTCACATTCATGTGGGCAAAGCTTAAAGGAGCATCAAAAACCTTCACTTGGGGGAGGCTGCCCCTCCACCCCTATTTATACAACTCTTGGGCCACCTACCACCCTTGGATGAGCCTCTAAACCCTAGAGCATCCATCAGGGGCTAGGATTAACCCACTCAACCAGCCATGCAAGAGCTAACCCAGAACCCACCACACATGGGTTTTCTTGCACGGTTTTCAAAGCATACTAACTAGACCCACTATTCTATCAACTAGACCGCAATCCGACGGCCCTCATCGATCCGAGCAGCATCTAGCTAGCATCACATCCATTCCTTGTCTTCATGGCTTGCACGGACTCCGTCTCCGATCATCGTCCAGCGATCCCCGACCGTCTGGACCTCCGACGCTCCTCGCCTAGTCCCGGCCATCCTTCGCCTCACCATGACCTAGCACACCGTCGTCCTGCAACCATCAAAAACAAGGAAACTCCTCACATAGCAATGCCCACAAAGATGTGCAATTAATTCATCAAAGTCCACTCATAAAAATTCACTTTTACTTGAATTGGTCGTTTCTACCGCCCTCAAGCCGGTAGCACCGCCCATGGTGGACCAGTGCTATATCCTATAGCAGTCGGATATAAGAATCACTCGGCCAAGACCCGCGCAAATCCTAAAAGGTCCCAACATGGACCGGAGCTATATCCTACAACAGTCGGATATAAGAAGCACTCGGTCAAGACCCGCGCAAAACCTAAAAGGTCCTAACATGGACCAGAGCTATATCCTACATCAGTCGGATATAAGAATCACTCGGCCAAGACCCGCGCAAACTTCGCCAAACCATTTCAAATCTAACTCAAACAAAAGCATACTAAGCTCAAATTTAGTCAAATACTCATCACAAATCTGGGTAGACCTGCACATGGTCCTTCAATCTCCCCCTTAATGAGTATATTAACAAAAACAACAAAAGGCATAAATATGAGTTTGAGTAAGATAAGAAGAAAGCAATTTGATTTCAAAACCACACATGGTCCAGAGAGAATAGACTGAGAACATATTTTAGAGCTAAATCAAGGAAAGAGAAAGTTTCCCACAAAAAGCTCTAAAATCCAATCATAAGTGCCAAATGTGATTATGTAATTATGATTCACGAGATTTAGCAAAACTTTTACAAAGATCATAAGAACCAAATAAGCTTTCACATTTTTAATGATGCCTTTTCTATGATTTCTCCCCCTTTTGGCAATATAGGCATCAAAATGAAATTTTCTGGCCCTTTTTGTGTATGAAATGCAACCTAAGGGAGCTTTGAAGATTATCAAAATGATCGTAATGATAAGATATGACACCAAGCTTATCAATCTCAGATTAAGACTAAACTAAGATATGTTCAAGTGCAAATAACAAATTTTGCTCATAAGCTAAGTTTTGAAAATGTGTCATTTTTTTTGCAAGATTTGACAAGTGCAAAACTTAGCAAAGTTTCAAAGATAGAAGAAAACCCACTCAAGGATCAAATGGAAAACCTAGAGTTCAACCTACTCAACGCTTTGGAGAATTTTGAAGTGCATATAAGGTCCTTCTAGCTCATTTTTCAATTTATGCAAATTTTCTTTAAGACTTTAAAAACATAGCGGGGTGCAAATGTTTGACATTATTTGTATTTTTTACCCACTTATGTGTTTGATATTTGCATTTTTTTTATTGATCAAGCCATTTTCGATCATCTCAAGAGTAACTCTTAAGAGAATGATCTTGGTCATACACAATATATTCCAAGTTCATCCCAAATGCAATGGGAAGCAGTCTTGTGAATATAAAGTGTTGAGATCAATTTTGGACAAAAGAGTCAAATATTTTATTTTTCAATTTAGCACATATGAGCAATTCTGAAGGACTCAAATATGGATCAAGCAAATTTCACCCAAGTTGTTATAGGGATTCTAGAGAAATCCAAAATTTCATAATTTATGGTAAAAACCCCTAGAGAAGAAACTTAGTAAGTAAAAGCAATATGTTTCATCAAGTTTTCATTTAAAGCTTTCAAGTTTTTCAGATTTTAATTAACCTTAGCTTGATAAATGAACTTGGACATATCTAAGCTAGTGATTTTCTTCAAAAGATATAGCATGATGTATTTCATGAAGATTGAGTCAATTGAATAATAGACAAAGCTCATAAAACAGAAAATGCAGTCTAAATGAAATGCATGAACAGATTCCCAAACTCCCCCTCAACAAATGAATCAATTTTAAGCTCAAATCTGGTTAAAGTTGAGTTATTATCAAGATTAGGCATAAAGAAAACTCAAATGAACTCAATAACAACCAGAAAAACAGAATGAGGAGAAGAAGTCGAGAAAACTACAAACTGGGTGGCTATTGAGCATAGAAAAGATAGAAGAGATTTACTACGGCTTAGACTCGCTCTTATCTTCCCCAGTGACTGACATAGGGAAGCTGACTCTAGATCCCAACTAAGGAGAGCACACAGACCCTGTCTACCCAGGAGGCCCAACACCTGCTAGACTTATAAGACTGTGAGGTAACTCAACCTATTGAGAAGAGAGAACAGCTAATCACGCATGATAGCAACCTTAAGCACAAGATATGAGGTCCATACAAAGCATACCAGAAGTCTAAGTGAGTGAACTCAACTCAAGAAAACAAGACCAAGATCACCCAGAAGAAACACAAAGAAGAGAAGAACTGAAAGAGAATATATTATACATAATATACAGACTAGCTCCCCCTCACGAAAGGCCGTAAGGGCTCACGACTCCAAGCTCACTCCTCAAGGCAACAAATCTGGAGCTATCCAATGGCTTGGTGAAGATATCGGCTAACTCAAGGTCACTCTCTCTGATCGAAGCGCGATATCTCCCTTCTCCACATGGTCTCTAAGGAAGTGATATCTAATATCAATGTGCTTGGTCCGGGAATGTTGCACTGGGTTTTTAGCAATGCAAATAGCTAAAGTGTTGTCACAGAAAAGTGGCACACTCTCTATCTCTAACCTATAGTCCAGTAAGGTCGATCTCATCCAGAGCACTGCTACAAAGAATCGGCTGCAGAACATACTCGGCCTCGCCGTGGATGTGCAACCCTGCATCGCTTCCTAGATGACCAAGAAACAACGAAGTGCCAATGAATTGGCAAGTGCCAGAAGTGCTCTTCCTATCTATCCTACAGCCAGCAAAGTCGGCATCGGAAAAGGCTCTAAGAGATAGACAAGAAGAAGAAGAGTGCCAAATACCATAATCAGTGGTAGCACGAAGGTACCTGAAGATGCGCTTGACCATCTGGAGGTGAGAGGCGCGAGGAGAAGCTTGAAATCGAGCGCACAGACACACAACGAAATGTATATCTGGCCTCGAAGCAGTGAGGTACATGTTGGGACCCGAATCTGCAAATTCGGACCCTCTGTGTATTCTGCACTAGTCCAGGATCACGCTAGTGCACATAGGCTAAACAGGGTTAAAGTACCACAATCATACACAGCGGAATAATAATAAAGTACTTCAAACATGTATTTAAACGAGTTGTGCGACCTTATGGTCTCCTTACATAGATCAGCCACGCAGGGCTTACATTATCAGAGTAAATAGAAATAACAGCGGAAAACAAATAATCATCCGTAGAAGCCCCATCTTGCCACAGGCAACTAACTGGGCTTGACCACTAGATCTCTGGCTCCTCGACGTACTCCTCCTCCCATACTGGCATTGATTCCTCCACTGGTGTTGTTTTGAAAGCAAGGGTGAGTACACACCGTACTCAACAAGTAATGCACAGAATGCAGTGCTGATACTACATGCAAGGCTTATCCCAAAGAATTGGCTTACTTGGTTCTTTTGCATCAAACAACATTTTTAAACTTATATCTTACTTAGATTAAAAGCAGTGAAATAGCTATTAGTAGTACTAAGTTCTTTAAACAATTTTTCTTCATAAACTTGGCACACATCCCTAATCATGTCATTTTTAACATTAGCACACAACCTCCCATTCCACATTTTATTTTTGAAGGTCTAACCCTTAACTGTAATCCCCGAGCAATGTCCAATACCGCAAACTCGGCTATTTGAATAGATTTTACACTCTACAGAGGTTGTACACTTTACCCACAAGATACAGCCATTCACCACACAGGTGATCGTCCATAATAAGCCTTTCAGGAACCTCTACCTTAACCAATGAACCTCTCCGGTGTTGCCTTCGCTATCACTCCACTCACGCAGTGCCAGCCGAAGTATAGGACAGGCCAACACCGTTGGATGGGTACCAAGCCGCAGCGCAGGTACGCTCCCCCGCACAGATGCACCCCCGTGTACTGTCACCCTGAGGTATCAGAGGAAAGATATCAGAATCCTAATCAACTAGGTCTGTCCCATACCAGCCATGTGGTTGTACGATTGACTCAGATCAAAGGTTTGCAAGGTGAGGTCCTTAGCTAACCAAGGCAAGACTTCCAACACTCAACAGTGGCACACAGCCCAATGTGGCACACAGACTCACATCATTCATCAACCAGTTGCCACACAGGCCCACCTGGCACAAAGCCTCTTGCCACTTGCCCCAGTCTAAATCATTTCCTTCCCCGTTGATTATTGTGCAACACATGCCAGTAATAACTCAACATCGGTACAGAACCACACAGGTCTCTGTACCTCAATCTCATCATGTGGCATCATCATACCACTTTCAAAATACATTCAATATTTCGTTAGTCAACATTGATACATTTTTCGAAAGATCATTCATGACTCGTTGCAAGGCTAAGCATCTAATCACGGTCTAGCCTCCTGTGTTGGCATCATATTAATATCCAACAAATACGAATAACCTTAGGGTGGACAATGATTTAAAGGCATACAAATAGTAATTTCAAGGTGGTGATAACAATATGGGTTGATTAGCTACATACCCCAAATCAATTTAAATATATTTAAATAAATTAGCATGCATAATTTGAAGGCATAAATTACATTCAAAAACTGGGATCAAAATGATCAAAGCATCACTTGCCTTCAAAGAGTTGCTGATCCTGATCTGGAGCTTGGTCTTGTGCTGAAAATTCTCCCGCAAAGCTCTCTGGCAAATCAACGTCTACTCGAAATAAATAAATACACAATATAATTTATAGAGAGCAAGTTCAACTCTAAAAATTCTACAAAATTCACCAATAAATAGATATTGATTTTACAAATTTTTATAAACTGGAATCACCTCAATCGGAGTTAAAATGCAAAAGTTATAGCCTTTCAAAGTTTGCAAATATATTAAAAAGAAAAAAACCGAATTAACTTATTTATTTTTCTACTGAAAACTCAGTTTATTGCGTCAGCATGACGTCAGCCGACACGCAGCGCACTCTGGTGTAGCCACGTCGCCTCGGTCTATGGACTGGGTCCATGGACCGGCTCTGGTCCACGGTGGACCTAGTCCACGAAACGAGGCGCCGCTTCACCAGATGACGCCAAGACTAACGCCATCGCTGACGCCAAGATCGACGCCATCACGACGCCGGTCGATTGCCTCGAGATTCATGCATGACATGCGTCACTATCTCGGCTGTTCCCAACCGACGGCCAGATCTCAACCACGTGGTGCAATCACGGCCATCAAATGATCAATGGTCAGATCTCCTGCGCGCGAGCTCTGCGACGGTTCCCATCTCAGGCACATGCGTCGAGCATCCAACGGCTGGATTGAATCCAACGACAAGATCCCGCGCGCGAGCTCGGCGACAGTTCGCATCTCGGGCACACGCGTCGAGCATCCAACGGTTGGATTGAATCCAACGGCTGGATCCTGCACGCGAGCTCGGCGACGCCTCGGGCTACGCGACACGATCGCGACGGCTCGTTTGAAATCAACGGCCGAGATGGGTCTGATCCCCGGTCAAAACGCCCACGCGTTAGCACTTGATTTGGCGAGGGTACGGTGCCATCACCGCCGCACGTTCAAATCTGAACGACGCGGATCCTTAGGGCAACCCGGATCTAATCTCTACCGTTTATATCTAATCCAACGGCGCAGGTTACCGGAGCGGTTTACTATGTACAAGGAAACGTGGCACAATCTCAAGCGTCCACCGCAGATCTAACGGCTAAGAACTACTAAAAGACCTAATATCCAGATCTAATCTACGCCGCATAACACAGATCTAACGGCTACGATCTAATCCATACGTAAACAGAGAAGGGGCTACGTGGACTCACCTACGCGGTGCGATGAAGATCGAACGGTCGGCGGGGTTCGACGAGGTTGACGACGGCGAAGAAGGAGAGGCTGCCGGAGCTGAGGAAGAAGAGGACGTCGACGGCGTTGCAGAGCGTTCCCAGCGTGAAGAAGTGGCGCGTTCGATGCGTCTCGGCGAGATCGGTACTCTGGTGACCTCGGCAGCGGGAGAGGTGAACTGGCGACGGCGGAACGAAGCAAGGACGACGGCGGAGCGAGAGAACAACTACGGTGAGCTCGCACGGGCGCTAGAGAAGGTCTCGGCGTGCGCGCAAGGAGTCAAAAGACGCGACGTGAAGATCTCTGCACGACGCCCTCAACGGGGACTTAAAGGCTGCCTCGACGTGCGCGCTACAGGCAACGAAACTCACGGACTTCAATGCCCACGCCTCTCCGGTGATCCCGCGAGGACGAAACAACGTGGCGCTATCCTGGTCGTCCGCGCATCGACGATCCAATGGCGCACGCGTTCGGGCGACGTGGCGCAACGGCAGCCGCTGGATCTCAATCGGACGGCTCGAGCGCGTGGCGGTTAGGGTTTGCGGCGTGCTTGGGCCAGGCTGAGCACAGTACTGGGCCGGACCGGAGGGTTTCGGCCCAAACACTATTCGAGCATTTTTAAAACCTTTCTGAATTAAAATAATTTAGATAAATAAACAAAGCCAAAGTAAATAGCAAAAATACCCGAAAAAATCCAGAAACATTCTAGAAAATACTTTGAGATATTTGGAACTCAAATAAAATATTTTCAATAAAACTTTACATAAACTTTTCCATTATTTAATTGATTTCAAGAAAGGCCATATTTGAATAAATCCAAATAAATTTCAATAAATTCGCAAAAATTCTCAAAAATAAAAAATACTACAAAATTTAAATTAGAGCAAATTTCAGGGTGTTACAGTATAAGAGGGAGTCGATCATGCTCCGAAACTCCTTTTGATCAGCAGGCTCACCATCCTCATCGGGCTCGAGGACAGCAGTGCTGGCCATAGAAGTCATCACCGGCTTTCCATCAGACATTTCGAAGCGTCTCAGGAGGTCACGGGTATACTTGCCTTGATGCAAGAAAGTACCTTCCCGAGTCTGCTTGATTTGGAAGCCAAGAAAGTAGCTCAACTCGCCCATCATACTCATCTCAAACTCTGTGCTCATCACCTCAGAAAACTGAGACACAAGCGAATGAGATGAGCCACCAAAAATGATATCGTCCACATAAATTTGGACTAGAAGAAAATGCGACTCATAGTGTCTGATGAACAGAGTCTTGTCTACTACGCCCATTTTGAAGTCATGGCTGAGAAGATAAGACTTGAGCCTCTCATAACATGCTCTGGGGGCCTGCTTGAGTCCACACAGAGCCTTGGAAAGCTTGTATACATGACTCGAAAACTTAAGGTTCTCAAATCCTGTAGGTTGTTTGACATAAACCTCTTCCTCAATATAGCCATTGAGGAATGCACTCTTGACATCCATTTGATAGAGCTTGAAGCCCCGGGATGCAGAGAATGCAAGCAGGATCCTAATAGCCTCTAGTTTAGCTACAGGGGCAAAGTTCTCCTCAAAGTCAAGACCCTAAACCTGAGAAAAGCCCTGTGCAGCTAGCCTAGCCTTGTTGCGAATGACAACCCCATCCTCACCCTGCTTGTTTTTGAACACCCACTTGGTCCCAATGACATTATGACCAGATGGACGATCTACAAGCTGCCAGACTTTGTTCCTCTCGAAGTTTTCAAGTTCCTCATTCATAGCATTAGTCCAAGACTCTTTAGATAATGCATGAGTCACATCCTTCGGCTCAAACGAGGCAACAAAGGCAGAGTAAAGGCAGAAACTGGAAAGACCTATTTTTGAGCGAGTGACTCGCTCAAACAGATCACCGATGATCTGATCAGGTGGATGAGAACGCTGAATATGACAAAGAGGTCCAGAAACAGAAGTGGCCTCTACCTCATGCACAGAAGAGGTAGGAGCAGAGCCACTAGCTGCATGAGAGTCAAAAGGCAAGGGCTGGCCTTCCTGAGGTGTCGAAATGGAAACAGGAGGCACCTCAGGTGTAGAGGGGACTGGATCCGGTGGAACACCATCATCTCCATCATCCTCATCCTCTACAAAGATGGTCTCGGAAGAAGAAGAAGAAGAGCCTGAAATGTCAGGTCTAGCTCCTGGGCTAGCCTCATCAAAGGTCACTTCACAGGTCTCTATGATCCTATGAGCATCGCAACTCCAGACCCTATAGCTACGAGAAGAAGACGAGTAACCCAGAAAGATACCATCAGAAAAACGAGACTCAAACTTATCCAGGTTACCAAGCTTCAAAATAAAACACTTGCAACTAAACACACGAAAATGAGAAACACTGGGCTTTCGCCATACCTCAACTCGTAAGAAGTGCGGTGCAAATGTGCTCTCAAGAATACACGATTAGAAACATGGCAAGCAGTAGCTATAACCTCAGCCCAAAACTTCCTAGAGTATCAGACTGCGTCTAGCATCGTCCCGGCATCTCTCCTGTGGTCCTGTTCTTCCTTTCCACTACGCCATTTTGCCGAGGGACGAGGGAGAGGAGAACTGATGCTCTAAACCAGACTCCACACAGAAACTCTCAAAATAGGAGTTCTTGAACTCCGTGCCATTGTCACTACGTATAGCTCGTAGGGCACCAGGGAGCTCAAAAGACAACCTATGAACCAAACCCCTAAAATTGGTAAAAGTCTCATCCTTCGAGGACATGAAAAAAACTCAAGAGTACCTCGAAAAATCATCAACAATGACAAGAACATACCACTTCCCACCCACTGACTGCACTCTAGCTGGACCAACAGTGTCCATATGTAAAAGCTGTCCTGGTGCATCAGTCATCACAACAGTGACTGGGGGATGAGAAGCAGCAACCATCTTGCCATGTCGGCAAGGAGAGCAAACTAAATCTTTAACCATTTTGAGTTTAGGCAAACCACGAATGAGGTCGTGATTGCTAACTCGGGTGAAATGATCAAATCCAATGTGACCAAGTCTCCTATGCTAGAAGGAGAGATCACGGGACTCTGAAGCTATCAAGCAATGGAGAGTCTCCATGAAAGATCGAAATGGCGATCAGAGGGGGGTGGATGATCCCAAATAAAATTTCCCCCACTCAAAGTACTCCAAACACTCTTGCAATAAAAATCTAAAGCACCCAAATATTTTCGTTCAAACTGGTGCTTCTCATATTCGCACACCCTCCAAAACCCAGAACAATTAGACAAATATGTGTACCCCTAGCTTGCATGGATAAGAACCATGAATCATATGAGGGGTTTTTTTAATCACAATCCTGGTTGTCAAGTGTCCAAACAAAAGAGGAATCAATTCAAAAGACTTCTTTTCTAAAAGAGATAAAGCTAAAATACCAAAGCCTCTTTTTAGAAAAGTTAAAGCAGATTTTCAGAAATTGTCCTCAGTTGGAACAGGTGGTTGGTGAGTTTCTGTTGCTCTAAAATTTTTGGGAATGTTTGTCCCTGTGAGAAGTAGAGTCGTGAAACACTCCACCAAAAATCACCTCAGAAAGCTTTGTAGAATAAGAATGAAAAATCAAGCAATACAGAAGGTCAGGAACTTCGAACAGAAAGTTTGAGGCTCGGTTTTCACTTCATAGCTCTCAAACGGTGCAACCAGTGGTCTCAAGAAATTTTATACAGATGTATATATGAGTCCTGCACCTTCTCCAAAAAGAATCACTTAAAAATGATTTTTATATATGTTTAAAAACAAATCTCGATCACTGCGTGAAGAACAAGTTCGGACAGATTTGCAAATTGATAAAAAAACTTGATCTCTAGTCTATCCAAGGGTGTAAGAAAGATGTAAAACCAAATGAACACCCTTAATACATCCTAGAAGAACAGCATTTAGAAGGAGGGGAGGCAAATCCAAATTGCATAAATGTAAATTGCAAGAATGTAAGTGCTGAATTTAATTGCGGAATTTAAGTGCATAATGTAAATTGCATAATTTAAATGCGTAATGTAAATGAACAAAGAAAAGAAATTATTTGAGGAAACATTTCATTTCTGGAAGGAGAGGTTAAAAAGCTTCACATTCATGTGGGCAAAGTTCAAAGGAGCATCAAAAACCTCAAAACCTTCAAGGGGAGGAGGCTACCCCTCCACCCCTACTTATACTACTCTTGGGCCACTTACCACCCTTGGATGAGTCCCTCAACCCTAGAGCACTCATCTAAGGGATAGGATTAACCCACACACACAGCCATGCAAGGGCTAACCCAAAACCCACACACATACCGGGTTTTCTTGCACGGTTTTCAAAGCATACTACCTAGACCCGCTAACCTATCAACTAGACCTCAATCCGACGACCCTCATTGATCCACGCGGTAGCATCATCTCCTTTCCTTGTCTTCTTGACTTGCCCGAACTCCGTCTCCGATCATCTTCCTACGATCTCCCAACCGTCTGGACCTCTGACGCTCCTCGCCTAGTCCCGATCATCCTCCGCCTCACCATGACCTAGCACCATCGCCCTGCAACCATCAAAGATAAGGAAACACATCACATAGCAATGCCCACAATGATATGCAATAAACCATCCAACTCATCACTACCGCACCCATATGCCCGATACTGCCACTCCTGGAAGAGACAACTTGTTAAGCCCCGAATATGCAAATCCAAACCCTCTGTGTATTCAGCACTAGTCCAGGATCACGCTAGTGCACACAGTCTCAACATAGATGAAATATCACAATCATACATAGCGGAAAAAGATAAAAGACATCATATATTAAATACAACTAGTTACATGACCTTATGGTCAACTTACATGATTATGCCATATAAGGCTGAACAACAATTTAAGCAGCAGCAGAAAGAAAACGTAGATGACCCCTTAGTATACCACAGGCAGCTGACAAGGCTCGCAACCTAGATGCTCGTCCCTTCGCAATACTTCTCCTCCATGAATGGCGTAGTCTCTTCTTCTTCTGAAGTGGTTGTTGTGGGGTGAGTACATAAAGCACTCAACAAGTCGTGCACAGAATGCAATTCTAACATAACTATATGCAAGGCTTATTCCAAAGAAATGGCTAACATGGCTATTTTGCAATAAGCAGCATTTGTAAATGAATACAGTATATAAATTGGAAAGACAGTAAAACAAATAACTGTATTATATAGATTCAACATTTCTCAAGTAAACGAAGTTTCCAATCCTATGTCAAGTTCCAACCTTTCATGGCAATCCTGCCATCCCATTCCAAGTTTTCATTTCAAAAGTCTAACCCTTAACTACAATTCCCGAGCTTTACTCAATACCGTGAGCACGTCTATTCGAATAGTTTTACACTCTGCAGAGGTTATGCACTTTACCCACAGAACGTGATATTCACTTTGTGCCTGGCCATTAGCACACTTCCTTTGGTGTGTCGGCAGAGAAATCACTACAAAGCCTTTCAAGAACCTCTACCTTATCCAAAGAACCTCTCCGGTATTGCCTTCACTATTACTCCTCTCAAGCGGAGCCGAAGTATAGGACAGGCCAACACCGTTGGATGGGCACCAAGTCGTAGCACAGGTACGCTCCTCCACACAGATACACTTCCGTGTACTGTCACCCCGAGGTATCAGAGGAAAGATATCAGAACCCTAATCATCTAGGTCTGCCCCATACCAGACATGTGGTCGCATGATTGACTCAGGTCATAGGCTTGCAAGGTTAAGTCCTTAAGATGATCGAGGCAAGACTTCCACATACCCCTGCCCATCGGGCCCACCTTGGCATTTTCGCCCCTTGCCACTTGCCCCAATCTAAATCATAACCACCCCAGTTGATTACCATGCACCACGTGCCATCAGCAATTTAACCTCGTTGCGTGACATCCTCTTGCCACCACAACTCAATCTCATCGTGTGACCACAAATGACACACAAGTTCATAACATCGTTCCATATTCCATTAGTCAAGATTATTTATCAAAGACTAAAGTACATGTGATGACGTGGCATGGCTAAGCAACTAATACGGTCTAACCATCCCATGTTGATTATTATTACTAACCAACTATAATGAACCAATCTAGGGTGACAATATATCATGGTATACAAATGGTAAGGTAGGGTATAAATCAATTGGGTATAATAGCTAAGTCCCAAATTTAATTGAAGACATTTGTACATGTCAAATAATATGCAATAAAGTAAAACAATATATCAGATTTTTTGTAATCGTAGGTTCAAAATGATCAAAACACAACTTGCCTTAGAAAAGCTTTTATTCTTCCCCTAGACTTTGGTTTTGAGTCGACGAATTTTCCTCGCATGCGTCGCACAATACAACGCCTAGGCATAACGAAGGAGAAAGTGAATAAATACCCAAAATAGAGAGCAATATCAACTCTAAAAATTAAATAAAATTCACCATTAAATAGAGCATGATTTTATAAATTTTTAGAAACTAGAATCACCTCAATTGGAGTTTAAATGCAAAAGATATAGCTATTCAAAGATTGGAATAAATACTGAAATTGCTGAAAATAGAAAATCCGAATTTACTGAATTACTTTTACACTGGAAAATAGCATTTATGATGTCATGCTGACGTCATCGGACATGTGGCCCAATCGGGTGCTAACACGCGGCACAAGCACGGTGCGACATGCGTCACCGGCGTATGGACGCGATCCACGGCCGGCGCTAGTCCACGGTGAACCGGTGGCACTGTGCCCGTGCACCAGCTGACGCAAGCACGCGCGTGGCACCTTTGGATGGATGACACGTGGCACAGATCCAACGGATGCGAAAAACACACGCGGCAGCGATGATCTCAACCGTTTATTTCAGATCGGACGGCGGAGATCAAAGGCGGTAACGTGAGTGAAACCGAAGGCGGCGACGCCTCGATTTCCGCACGACACGCGGCAGCACGGGACTGGCCCGGTGCGCGGTGCCATCCCAACCGTCCGATTTGAATCCGATGACTTGGATCTGACAACCACAACGACAGCAGCGGGGACACGCGGCATGATCAGAACCGACCGACGCGGATCCAACGACGGCTACGGGCGAAGCAACTGACGATGACGCGGCGAGATCGGAACCGCACGATAAAGATCTAACGGCTAAGGTTGACGGAGCTGTTTACTGTAGAAAAGGCGACGCGGCTTGATCCTTACCGCTGGTTGCAGATCTGACGGTCGATGGCGCTTCCCAGGCGGCGGCGATGGCACGGCGGCGTTCTTCACCGGAGTCGAGGAAGACGACGAGCACAATGGCGCTCCAGAGGATCTCCGACAACGTCTTCTGGCGCGTTCGAAGCGGCTCGGTGCGATGAGTACATGGGTACCAACGGTGACGGCGGAGACGCAACGGACGGGGAGCAAGCGACGAAAAACGACGGCGGAGGCTTCGGCGAGCTCGCACGTGCGAACGGCGGTTGCTCGGGATGCGGGTGCTAGGGCAAAAAGGGCAGCACAACGAGGCGAACCTCAGACAAGGTGCGGTGGCGGCTTAAATAGCCTGGGGAGGTGCGCCAATCATGGAAACCGAGATGGCAGCGGACGCGGCGCGTGGAGATTGTGGCGGCTAGGGTTTCCTGGCGACGGCGGCGGCGCGGGGCGACGTGGCTCCATCCGGACCGCACACCAGTCGCAGATCCGACGGCTCACACCGAATAGCCACGCGGCTCGACGAAACACGTCGGATCGAGATCAAACGGCGGGCCGCGCTAGGGTTTGAGGCAGTGCGGCGCGGAGTCATCTCGGCCGTCCACGCGGTGAGCATCGGACGGACGAAGCTAGCGGGCCGGGCGGAGCCGAAGGCAGGCCGACGCGGGCCGGGCCGAGCGGGATTAGGAGCGGGCTGGCGGGAGATTCGGCCCGAGGAGATTTTAGAAAATTAAAATCATTTTCGAATTAATATAATTCCAGGAATTCAAATAATTAGCAAATAAATTCAGAAAAATCTCCAAAAATACAGAAAAATTCCTTGAAGCACAATGAACCCAACTGCGACTGGAAATCTTTTGTTTGTGGAACATATTAATAAAAATAAATCCTTTCATTGTTTAGAAAAGTCAAATTAAGCTAAGATTAATTCAAGAAAAATGCAAATGGTTCATTTTCAAGTTTAAATATTCCAAACTCAAATTAAATGTTTCCAAGAAAGATCATTCATAATTTTCTCAAAATACTCAAAGATAATAAAAGAGGCTCAATTAAATAAATACAACATGAAATAATTAAAATTCAAGAAAATTTCAAATAAAATAGAAAAGCACAATAAAATCAAGAAAAGCAAAATTTGGGGTGTTACAAACCTCCCCCCCTTAAACGGAATCTCGACCCCGAGATTCAGTGTGGCTATAGAATAGGTTGGGGATTCTGACTTCAGATCCTCTTCACGCTCCCAAGTTGCTTCTTTTTCTGAATGATGGCTCCACTGAACTTTGCAAAGTGAACAGACTTGCTCTTGGTCTTGCGCTTCATTACATCCAAAATTTTGATCGACTGCTCCTTGCAGGTAAGACCCTCTTGCAAAACAATGACTTCCAATGGCATCTATTCCTCCGGCACTCGTGGGCACTTCTTCACTTGCAACACATGAAACACATCATGGATTCCAGCAACAAACTTGGGCAACTCAAGCTTGTAGGTGACCTCTCCTCGTCATACCAAGATTCTGAACAGTCTAACATATTTAAAGGCAAGCTTTCCTTTTGCTTGGAATATCGTAACTCCTTTGAGAGAGATGACCCTAAGATACACATAATCATTAGGTTCAGAACTCCACCCTCGACGTTGATTATCTGCGTAACTCTTTTGCCTTGACTGTGCTATCTTCAACCTTTCTCTGATCATAGCAATTTGATCTTCAGCTTCTTTAAGAATATCAGGCTCAAATACCAAACGCTATCCGGTCTCATTCCATTTCAATGGGGTATGACAGGCACGACCATACAAGGCTTCAAATGGTGACATTTGCAAACTTGTCTGCTACTGTCGTTATAGCTGAATTCTGCATACGGCAACATTTGTCCCACGATGTAGCACAAGCTATAGCACAAGCTCTCAACATATCCTCAGAATCTGATTCACTCTCTCTATCTGACCATCTATCTGCAGATGATACCCTGTACTGAAGTTCAAATGGGTTCCCATAGTTTCACGCAATTTATATATATAGCTCTGCCAAGTGATCCCCTGAATAAGTAGTATTCACTGGAATAAAGTGAGCAACTTTGGTCAAATGATCAACAATGACCCATATGGAATCATAACCTCTCTGGGTCCTAGGCAAACCAATAACAAAATCCATACCGATTTCCTCCCACTTCCATTCAGGAATCCTTAATGGTTGCAACAAACCAGCAGGTCTTTGATGCATAGCTTTTACTCTTTGGCACATATCACATAAAGCAACGTGCTCAGCAACTTCACGTTTCATATTTGGCCACCAAAATCTCTCCTTAAGATCTTGATACATTTTAGCACTTCCTGGATGAATCGAATACTTTGAATCATGAGCTTCTTCCAGAATCAACTGCTTAAGCCCCTTCTCATTCGGTACACAAATTCGACCTTTAAACCACATAATACCTTGATCATCCAAAGTGAAATCTTTGGCTAAGCCTCCCTCTTTCTTGGACTTGATTCTATTGATCTTTCTGACCTTCTCTGATTTGATCCTCCAGAGTTGGCTTCACCTCTAAAGCGGCTAGAAATCCTTTCAGAACAACTTCCAATTTCAACTTTGGTAGCTCCTTGCATAATTCTGACTGATCCTCATGAACTAGCATATTGGCAATGTGGCTCTTACGACTCAAAGCATCAGCTACCACATTAGCTTTTCCAGGGTGATAATGAATCCTCATATTATAATCTTTTATCAACTCCAACCATCTCCTTTGCCTCATATTAAGATCCGACTGGGTGAATATATATTTTAAACTCTTGTGATCCGTGTGTATCTCACATCTGTTTCCAATGAGATAATGACGCCACAACTTCAAAGCATGCACTACAGCAGCTAATTCCAAGTCATGCGTTGGATAATTCTCTTCATGTGGCCTTAATTGCCTTGACGCATATGCAACAACGTTTCCATTCTGCATTAATACACATCCCAGTCCTTGACGCGATGCATCACAATAGATATCGAAACTTTGATGATCATCAGGTAAAACTAGTACCGGTGCTGACGTCAACCGTTTCTTCAACTCCTGAAAACTCTTTTCACAATCCGGTGTCCAAAGAAATTTCTTTTACTTTTTCAACAATTGCGTAAGGGGTCTAGCAATCGTCGAAAATCCTTCTATAAACCGACGGTAATATCCCGCCATTCCCAGGAAATTACGAATCTGAGTAACTGACTTTGATTGCTCCCAATGCAACACAACTTCAACTTTGCTTGGATCAACAGCAACCTCTTTAGCAGTCATCACATGGCCAAGAAATTTCACTTCCTTCTTCCAAAAGTCACACTTGCTAAACTTAGCATACATCTGTTTCTCTTGCAGCCTTTCCAAACCCATTCTCAAATGTTCTGCATGCTCCTCTTCAGACTTAGAGTATGCGAGAATATCATCTATAAAGACAACATCAAACTTGTCTAAATAGTCCATGAAGATCTTATTCACCATGTTCATGAAATATGCCGGAGTCTTGTAAATCCAACGGTTACGACCGATAACTCACAATATCCATATAGCGTAGAGAACACAATCTTGGTAACACCCTCCACACGAATCTTTAACTGATGATACCCTGATCGAAATCTTATCTTGGAGAAACTCCTGCTCCTCTCGCCTGATTCAAACAAATTACCAATCCTGGGCAATGAATACTTATTCTTTATCAATTCTACACTCAGGACATGATACTGATACACTTTCTCAAGCTTCCATCTTTCTTGCTGACGATCAGAACATACTCTCCCCATGGTGACAATTGGTCCTTATATAACATTTCTCGAGCAACTCCTCGATCCACTTCTTCATCTCTACTAACTTATCCATAGGCATCCGATACAGTCTCTTTACAATTGGTGCTGCACCAATCACTAACTCGATCACAACCTTGATTTCACGATATGACGACATACCAGGTAGATGCTCGGGAAATTCATCAATATATTCTCTGACGGCTGGCGCATCCTCTATGCTATCAATTTTCACCATGCTAACCATTAATCGCCCATCGCGAATCGCGATCACTTGAAATTCCATCCTCGTCATCAGGCTCTAACTGACACAACTCTTCGGCCACAATCCAAAGCAGCTTTATACTTAAACAACCATTTCATTCCAAGAATAATGCCTACGGTCTGGGTATCCAACACAATACGATTCGCATGGAGCCATACTCCATTATTAAGCAATTGAGCTCTCAAACTTCCTGGGTTAGATCGAGCATAATTGATTACCTTCTAATAATGACAAATCTTCTGGCAGACAAGCTTCACGCTAAATGGTACTGAATTGACCATTATAACACACGCATCACTTTCAAGTGAACCACCAATATAGACAAATATCCAGGGAAATATATGATCCTTCATTTACTATTAATGCTTTTATTTTAAACTTCTCATACCATCATAACATTCATCTCTACTTTATTTCTTTTGCAAGGAAATCTTTACATTGAATTCATTACTAACCTCCTCACTTTACAAATGAGTTATGACACTCGCTTAGGGTAAAATCATCGATCTGAACTTCCTCGATTGGCATTGGCACTGAGGTTTTGACTGGGGCAGAGTTGAGAATAACTTGAACCGGCGTGATTGCTTCCTTCTGAGGGCAATTGTTGGCAAAATGTCCGGGCTTGCGGCAGGTATAACAGAGTTTATGGTCAATTTTCTTCCTTGGGCACTCGCTGACTGGGGCAGTGCCTTCGCTCATACGTCTTTTCTTCAACCGGTTCTCTGGGCAAACTTCTCTTGAAATTTTACTGCTTACCTTTGGCGCTATGAACTTGACCGAGGTAACTTCTGGAAGGACCGCGTCTGTAGGGGACTCTAGATTCTTCCGCGGGCATTTCTTAACAAAATGGCCTTTCTCATGACAGTAGTAGCACAAACGTGATCGCTGTTGTGTATTGTTGGGTATAACTGTATGCTCATTATTGTCCTTCTGGTAATTCAAGGCTGGTTGCTTCAGAGGGCATTCTCTAGACCAATGACCTTCTTCATCACATAAGAAACATGCTGTTGGCGATTGCCTCTTACTGCTTTCTTGATGACGACAGCTAGGATCAGGAGGCTGCGTCTTTAGTTTTTCAAGTGGCGTCTCCTGTACAACTGATATTACACCTCTTTTTGACAATTCCTGAGTAACTGCAGCTCGAAGATTCTTCTGCTGACGCTGAGTCACTGCAGTAACTATTGGATCCAAGGGACATTGAGCTGGGCAATGATCTCGACCTTCACATAGGTAACATGTGATGTTGCTCATAGGACACTCTCCGAAAGGATGACTTCCTTCAAAACTAGAGCAATTGATCGCATGCTCATCAGCGGTATGGCCTATTTCTCCACAGCGAATGCATGCACGATCTTTTGACTTGTCTGGCTGGTAACACTTCAGAGAACATCGTCTGGATTTCGAACGAGGTGTGGGGATAGCATTCTTTTCTGAATTCATTTTGACCACACTGTCCTCTGGTGAAACAAAGAGATAACGAAAAATAGCGACAAACTCACTCCAAGTGATATTCTGCGGGGCTTCATGGTTAGCACAATATTCCTTCCACCATTCAGCAGCAATTCCTTGTAACTGATAAGAAGTGTACAAGACCCTCTCATCATCTTTACATCGAGCAATGAGCAGCTTCCTCTCAATAGTATTGATCCAATTATCGACTTCCGATGGTGAAACATTTCGAGAAAAGTCGGTGGGCGAGTCCTTATGAATTTTGATAACCTTGAGTAAGAACAAGGATCATTGATGACACCTGAGATGTATTCTTTGGCGTTGGCTTGATTAGTCATGTTACGCATTTGCTTCATCATTGGATGCATCAACCGAGTCCGAATAGCTAAAAACTCTCAAATTCTCGCATATCCATCTGCGCTAATGGTTGAAAAAGCGGCCCATCATTGGGGTTCTCACCGAGTTGATTATCACTTTCACGACTCGTTGCTTCCACCAGTCTGAACCATCTGCTTGATTGCTTCACATGGGTTAGGGAAAAGAGAAATAGCATAGGTAAGAAGCAGGAATCCTAAGACAGGGGAGATAGGTTTAACCCAACATCTTAAGCAAACAAATATTGATAACTTGGTATGGTTGCTTATATAAGTCTAAGAGCTATGCAACACATACTGCACACTCAATAATCAAGGAAGAACCAATCAACCTAGCACACAAAACTACCGTCTACATGGGCAACAGTCTTAGCTTAAGAGACGCGACATCCCAAACATGAGTCTCAACTGGCTAACCGAAGCACTGGGTCTTCTAGCTTCAGAAACACTTAGTATATTTGCTCCTTCCTTGATCTCGATGATTTCTTCTTTCACGATCTTTAGGGTTAACAACAACGCTTGATGCTTTCTCCCAAGGTGTGGCACATCGCTTTCTATTAGAGACAGCTCAGGTAAGATTTTAACTTGTTTCAGCAAGGTAAGAGAAAGAATTCTCAGCAAAGGAAAAGAATAGAAGAATGAGATAAGTCAAGAACATGTTATTCTTCCTGGTTAGTTCTTTCCTTTAGAAAATAATTTTCAAGGTCCTATAGAGACGACCAGACTATCTAAGGTCAAGACCTAAAGTCAGTATGGCTCTGATACCACCTCTGTCGAGCCCCGAATATGCAAATCCGGACCCTCTATGTATTCAGCACTAGTCCAGGATCACGCTAGTGCACACAGTCTCAACATAGATGAAATATCACAATCATACATAGCGGAAAAAGATAAAAGACATCATATATTAAATACAACTAGTTACATGACCTTATGGTCAACTTACATGATTATGCCTTATAAGGTGAACAACAATTTAAGCAAAGAATAAAAGAAAACGTAGATGACCCTTCAAGATACCACGAGCAACCGACAAGGCTCAGACCTAGATGCTCGTCCCTTCGCAATACTTCTCCTCCATGAATGGCTTAGTCTCTTCTTCTTCTGAAGTGGTTGTTGTGGGGTGAGTACATAAAGCACTCAACAAGTCGTGCACAGAATGCAATTCTAACATAACTATATGCAAGGCTTATTCCAAAGAAATGGCTAACATGGCTATTTTGCAATAAGCAGCATTTGAAAATGAATACAGTATATAAATTGGAAAGACGGTAAAACAAATAACTGTATTAGATAGATTCAGAATTTCTCAAGTAAACCAAGTTTCCAATCCTATGTCAAGTTCCAACCTTTCATGGCAATCCTGCCATCCCATTCCAAGTTTTCATTTCAAAAGTCTAACCCTTAATCAGAATTCCGAGCTTTGCTCAATACCGTGAGCATAGCTATTCGAATAGGTTTACACTCTGCAGAGGTTATGCACTTTACCCACACGACATGATATTCTCTTTGTGCCTGGCCATTAGCACACTTCCTTTGGTGTGCCGGCAGAGAAATCACGACAAAGCCTTTCAGGAACCTCTACCTTATCCAAAGAACCTCTCCGGTATTGCCTTCACTATTACTCCTCTCACGCGGAGCCGAAGTATAGGACATGCCAACACCGTTGGATGGGCACCAAGCTGTAGCACAGGTACGCTCCCCCACACAGATCCACTTTCGTGTACTGTCACCCCGAGGTATCAGAGGAAAGATATCATAACCCTAATCATCTAGGTCTGTCCCATACCAGACATGTGGTCGCATGATTGACTCAGGTCAAAGGCATGCAAGGTTAAGTCCTTAAGATGATCGAGGCAAGACTTCCACATACCCCTGCCCATCGGGCCCACCTTGGCATTCTCGCCCCTTGCCACTTGCCCCAATCTAAATCATAACCACCCCAGTTGATTACCAAGCACCACGTGCCATCAGCAATTTAACCTCGTTGCGTGACATCCTCTCGCCACCACAACTCAATCTCATCGTGTGACCACACATGACACACAAGTTCATAACATCGTTCCATATTCCATTAGTCAAGATTATTTATCAAAGACTAAAGTACATGTGATGACGTGGCTTGGCTAAGCAACTAATATGGTCTAATCATCCCATGTTGATTATTATTACTAACCAACTATAATGAACCAATCTAGGGTGACAATATATCATGGTATACAAATGGCAAGGTAGGGTATAGATCAATTGGGTATAATATTAAGTCCCAAATTTAATTGAAGACATTTGTACATGTCAAATAATATGCAATAAAGTAAAACAATATATCAGTTTTTTTGTAATCGTAGGTTCAACATGATCAAAGCACAACTTGCCTTAGAAAAGCTTTTATTCTTCCCCTCGACTTTGGTCTTTAGTCGATTTAATTTTCCTCGGATCGTCAAGACAATACAACGCCTACGCGTAACGAAGGAGAAAGCGAATAAATACCCAAAATAGAGAGCAATATCAACTCTAAAAATTAAATAAAATTCACCATTAACTAGAGCATGATTTTACAAAGTTTTAGAAACTGGAATCACCTAAATCGGAGTTTAAATGCAAAAGATATAGCTATTCAAAGATTGGAATAAATACTGAAATTGCTGTAAATAGAAAATCCGAATTTACTGAATTACTTTTACATTGGAAAATAGCATTTATGACGTCATGCTGATGTCATCGGACACGTGGCCCAATCGGGTGCTGACACGCAGCACAACCACGGTGCGACACGCTTCACCGGCGTATGGACGCGATCCACGGCCGGCGCTAGTCCACGGTGAACCGGTGGCATTGTGCCCGTGCACCAGCTGACGCAAGCACGCGCGTGGCACCTTTGGATGGATGACACGTGGCACAGTTCCAACGGACGCGAAAAACACACGCGGCGGCGATGATCTCAACCGTTTATTTCAGATCGGACGGCGGAGATCAAAGGCGGTGAAGTCAGTGAAACCGTCGGCAGCGACGCCTCGATTTCCGCATGACACGCGGTAGCACGGGATTGGCCCGGTGCGCGATGCCATCCCAATTGTCCGGTTTGAATCCGACGACTCGGATCTGACAACCACAACACAGCAGCGGGGACACGCGGCATGATCAGAATCGACCGACGCGGATCCAATGGCGGCTACGGGCGAAGCAACTGACGATGACGCGGCGAGATCGGAACCGCACGATAAAGATCTAACGGCTAAGGTTGACGGAGCTGTTTACTGTAGAAAAGGCGACGCGGCATGATCCTTACCGCTGGTTACAGATCTGACGGTCGATGGCGCTTCCCGGGCGGCGGTGATGGCACGGCGGCGTTCTTCACCGGAGTCGAGGAAGACGATGAGCACAATGGCGCTCCAGAGGATCTCCGACGACGTCTTCTGGCGCATTCGAAGCGGCTCGGTGTGATGAGTACACGGGTACCAACGGCGATGGCGGAGACGCAACGGACGGGGAGCAAGTGACGAAAAACGACGGCGGAGGCTTCAGCGAACTTCGGTGAGCTCGCACAGGCGAACGGCGGCTACTTGGGATGCGGGTGCTAGGGCAAAAAGGGCAGCGCAATGAGGCGAACCTCGGACAAGGTGCGGCGGCCGCTTAAATAGCCTGGGGAGGCGCGCCAATCACGGAAACCGAGACGGCAGCGGACGCGACGCGCGGAGATTGCGGCTGCTAGGGTTTCCTGGCGACGGCGGCGGCGCGGGGCGACGTGGCTCCATCCGGACCGCACTCGAGGCGCAAATCCGACGGCTCACACCGAACAGCCACGCGGCTCGATGAAACACGTCGGATCGAGATCAAACGGCGGGGCACGCTAGGGTTTGAGGCAGCGCGGCGCGGAGTCATCTCGGCCGTCCACGCGGCGAGCATCGGACGGGCGAAGCTAGCGGGCCGGGCGGAGCCGAAGGTAGGCCGACGCGGGCCGGGCCGAGCGGGAATAGGAGCGGGTTGGCGGGAGATTCGGCCCGAGTAGATTTTAGAAAATTAAAATCATTTTCGAATTAATATAATTCCAGGAATTCAAATAATTAGCAAATAAATTCAGAAAAATCTCCAAAAATACAAAAAAAATTCCTTAAAGCACAATGAACCCAACTGCGACTGGAAATCTTTTGTTTCAGGAACATATTAATCAAAATAAATCCTTTCATTGTTTAGAAAATTCAAATTAAGCTGAGATTAATTCAAGAAAAATGCAAATGGTTCATTTTCAAGTTTAAATATTCCAAACTCAAATTAAATGTTTCCAAGAAAGACCATTCATAATTTTCTCAGAATACTCAAAGATAATAAAAGAGGCTCAATTAAATAAATACAATATGAAATAATTAAAATTCAAGAAAATTTCAAATAAAATAGAAAAGCACAACAAAAAATCAAGAAAAGCAAAATTTGGGGTGTTACACAACTCAAATTGCTTCATTTTGAAAATCAATCCAAATCAAACTCAAACTTGAGCACACCTTGCTCAAATAAAGTCAAATACTCATCACAAACATGGATGGACCTCCACATGGTCCTTCACTCCAGAAGAAGCAAAAAAATCAGCACGAAAGACTCTCCCATATATAGAAATCCCGCAAACTAACCCTCTTGAAGAATCGAGGATTCTACAGGCGCTACTCTTGAAACTCACCTCGAAAGAGTCATCAATAAGCTGAGAAATATAAAGCAAATTGTATTGCAGCTTACTTACTAAGGCAACATCTTTAAGAATGAAATTGTCATTAATGCACATGGTACCTCTAGCAATGACTCTACCTGAAGAAGCATCCCAGAAAGTGATCAACTCATCACCGGGGGCTCGGACTAGAGAAGGGAACCATCAAGAATCTCCGGTCATATGACGAGAACAACCGGAGTCAACAATCCAAACATCTCCCTTCCCCATCCGACGAACCTGGTCAATGCACACGAGAGAAAGATGACTCAGTACTAGGACAAAGAAACGATCTAGGAACCCAATACTGAACCACACGACGCCTAGAGGTGCCAGCCACAGAAGAAAAAGACTGGACTCTGGCATCTAAATGATGCTCTACTCTCAAATGACCAGAAGCAACTCTAGTAGATGATCTAGGAGCTGGAACTGGATTGGTCCGCCGTGGTGCAAAAACCGAACCATCCCAGTAAGGCTGCCTGGATCTCCTACCAGCAAACACCTCACGCCGCTGATATCTACCTCGATGGGAAAAACGAGGAATATCAAGAGGACGACGGGAAGACTGACTACGAATAGCTCTAGGACTAAACTCGAATGAACAGCCTGAAAACCGAGTCCTGGATGCTGCCTAAAAACAGGCGACTCTCTAACCTGTCTAGAAGCAGTGCGTGCCTTGGGAGCACTCGAGTCCGGGATGACTCAAATGCCCCTAAGAGCGCTACACGCCACGCCGAGTGATCTTGGCGTGCCTGAAGCAAAAATCTGCTAGGTGACCATCCTTCTTATAGAAGGTGCATGTGTACTTCACCTTGCTAGAGGCAGAAGCAACATGAGTAATACCCTTCTGGTTAGAAGTCCCATGAACAACACCAGCAGACCTAAACACAGTGGTGATCACTCTGGGAGCTACCACAATCTCACCACTCTTGGAGCCGCGCACAATGGTGGGAGGATGCGCCCGAGCGTGCTCCAAGGGATCAAATCCTAGACCTTGATTAAATCTACTAATCTTGGATTGGTCTAGAATAAGATTGAGCTTCTTCTTGCCTCCTACAAACTTCTCGAGAGTGCTCATGAGATACTCACACTCCCGGAAGAAAGAGGCATATGAAGAACAGGAAAAAGAGGAAGAAGAAGATGCAGAAAGAGAAGCTCTCTCAGCATGTGCATTTTTCTCCCTTAGCACGGCTGCCTCAATCTTGAGGGCCTCACAAGAAACACAAGACGCATTTCTAATCCTATGGACTTGGTCTTCTAACTTCTTCCTTAGTTCGACATGGATTTTATCCATATCATCTTTAACCCCAACACACAGCAGGCAACCAGTTTGTGACTTAACTAGTAAGTCCTTAGCAAGTTGATCACACTTGACATTCAAAGCATCATTGTCAAGTTTTAGCTGCCTACAGCCCTCACATGAGCTGACTGGGTCCTTAGAAGCATGCATTTCAAGTTCATCGTTTCTAGCAGAGAGCTTCCTAAGGTGTTCGCTCATGGCATTGATTTCAGCAAGCAACTTAGGGCAATTTTGACATGAAGGAGTGGAGCATGAAGAAAACTATCATCTACAGATATAGCATCAACAGATTCTTTGCTAGCATTCTTCAACCTAAAACTATCTAGTTCAGACAACACACTATCATGCATAGTCCTTAGATTCTCCAACTCCACAAGCAAAGCATCATAGAGTGTACAGCTATCAGAGTCTCTGGAGGAACTTGATTTAAGTGAAGCTAACTCCCGAGACAGGCTATTTACCTCCTTTTCTAACTCATAACACCTCGACCTAGCCTTAGCATGAAACTTGCCTAATTTACAAAAGGCATCATTTAACTCGTCGTAAGTGGGTACCTCATCCGTGTCGTTGTACAGCTCGGAGTCGCTTACTTCAATTGCGCCTGCCATGAAGCACATGCCGGAGAAGTCATCGCTGCCCTTCACCTTCTCTTGTGGATTGTCCTCGCTTGCATCGCTCCAGTTCTCCGTGTCAGAGAGCTCGATGTCGTCCAGTGCAGCGAGGACCCGGTGAAAGAGCTTCTTGTTCTTGGCAAAGTTACGGTACTTCTTTTTCGCCGGTTCATGAGCTGGGGCCTTCTTGTTGCGGTTCTTGTCGGTGTAGTCATTCTTGCGCGAACCGCTTTGTTCGTTTTTGCCCTTCTCCAGCTTGGGACAATTTGCTCGAATGTGGTTGGGGCCACCACACTCGAAACAGGTGATCATCCCACCTCTCTTCCTCTCTCTTACCCTCTTGTATGCATATGAAAATTTGCGAGCAAGAAGAGCAAGCTCATTTTCTGGAAATTTTTCCAGTTGGTCATCGTTTAGCTCGCAAAGGGCAGAGAGAGAGAAACCAATAGAAGAATCAGAAAGAGAGGATCCAATGGGATCGGTGACCAAAGCCATCGAATGAGACTTCGTCTTCCGCAAGACGACGTCGATCTCATGAGTCTTGAGGCGGGAATAAAGCCCGTCAAGAGTCAAGGTCGACAAGTCAGTGGTGTCCTTGATGGTGGTCACCTTCATCTCCCAAACGCGCAAATCGAGTGCGGTCAAGAAATGTCGAGCATTATCCGAGTCAGGGTATATACAACCAACTGCTCGAAGATCGCTCAAGATCTTGGTAAAATGACCGAAACACTCATCAAGACTCTCACTAGCGTGTTGTTCAAACTTGTTGAACTCACGCATGAATTGGTCCTGTTGAACCGTCTTGATTTGGGTAGTGCCCTCATGGTAAGCATCGAGGGTCACCCAAATCTCATGAGCAGAATGAAGGTGAGAAATCCTGTCATACTCACTTCGGCTAAGACCCTGTATGAGGATGTTCCTTCCCTTAGCGTTCGCCTCAACGTCAGCCATATTGCCGGTCGTGACGTTTTCATCCGCAGGAACCTCATATGAGAGTTTCACCTTCTGCCATATCAGGAAGCCCTGGGCCCTGATGTATGACTCCATGCGCGACTTCCAGAATGGAAAATCGACTCCAGAGAAAATGGGTGGCTAGGTGGAATACTTGTCTATCGCCATGGCTCTTGAGACCGGTCAAGATCTATGAAAGAGCAGAACCGGCTCTGATACCAATTGAAAGACCGAGATGGCGATCAGAGGGGGGGGGTGAATGATCCCAAATTAAAATACATTCTCTAAGGAAGATCACAAATGTAGATTTTCACCCAAAGAAACCAAGAAGTTCAAGGAAACGCACTCTATAAAATCACACATTCAAGAACGCAAAGAACAACTTCTTTCAAGAAGAATGCATCGATTTCTTAGATGATTGAGAACAAGAATTCAGAAGTAGAATCATTCATCAAACATCAACCTCAACAAAGATTCGTAAGCTTGTAGAAGGAGAGGAGGCAAATCCAAATTGCGTATATGTAAATTGCAAGAAAGTAAATGCTGAATTTAACTTGCGTAATTTAAATGCGTAAATTAAGTGCGTAAAGGAAATGAAACATGAACATAAATGAAGAACATTTCATTTCTGGAAGGAGAGGTTACAAAGCCTCACATTCATGTGGGCAAAGCTCAAAGGAGCATCAAAAACCTCAAAAACCATCACTTGGGGGAGGCTGCCCCTCCACCCCTATTTATACAACTCTTGGGCCACCTACCACCCTTGGATGAGCCTCTAAACCCTAGAGCATCCATCGGGGGCTAGGATTAACCCACTCAACCAGCCATGCAAGAGCTAACCCAGAACCCACCATACATGGATTTTCTTGCACAGTTTTCAAAGCATACTAACTAGACCCGCTATTCTATCAACTAGACCGCATTCCGACGGCCCTCATCGATCCGAGCAGCATCTAGCTAGCATCACATCCATTCCTTGTCTTCATGGCTTGCACGGACTCCATCTCCGATCATCTTCCAGCGATCCTCGATCGTCTGGACCTCCGACGCTCCTCGCCTAGTCCCGGCCATCCTTCGCCTCACCATGACCTAGCATCGTCGTCCTGCAACCATCAAAAATAAGGAAACTCCTCACATAGCAATGCCCACAAAGATGTGCAATTAATTCATCAAAATCCACTCATAAAAATTCACTTTTACTTGAATTGGTCGGTTCTACCGCTCTCAGGCCGGTAGCACCGCCCATGGTGGACCAGTGCTATATCCTACATTAGTCGGATATAGGAATCACTCGGCCAAGACCCGCGCAAATCCTAAAAGGTCCCAACATGGACCAGAGCTATATCCTACAGCAGTCGGATATAAGAATCACTCGGCCAAGACCTGCGCAAATCCTAAAAGGCCCCAACATGGACCGGAGCTCTATCCTACAGTAGTCGAATATAAGAATCACTCGGCCAAGACCCGCGCAAAACCTAAAAGGTCCCAATATGGACCAGAGCTATATCCTACATCAGTCGGATATAAGAATCACTCGGCTAAGACCCGCGCAAACTTCGCCAAACCATCTCAAATCTAACTCAAACAAAAGCATACTAAGCTCAAATTTAGTCAAATACTCATCACAAATCTGGGTAGACCTGGACATGGTCCTTCATTTTGGTTTCGCGTAATGCTATTTATATAACAGTAAATGAGGAAATCAGGTTTAAGCAAAGCACCTTTCCTCACAATTTTGCAACTCAATTTGTGATTATAAGTGAAGCATATAACATAATTTAGTTTGCAACTTAATTTGCAAATATAAGTAAATCACATATCTATCTTTGTCTTTGGATAAAGAATACTTATATTTTTTAAGCCTTGTTCAATAACATTTCGGGGTAAAACCACAAGTTTTGCAACAAGCATAGCTCATTCATACCATCAGATTATAAAAAAGCAATATTAAACCATTCCAACAACGGTGACACAATTTTAATGGGCTTCCACTCATCAACTACGACATGTGATTTGTAATACAAGTTAATGTACTAAAATTCGAACAATGAGGTAGCAAGCTATGGGTATCAGACATATCAGGAAAATTTGATGGTTCCTCACATGAAACAAGCTGCTGCATACAACTAGGATTGCCCAAAACAGCAAGCTTCAATTCAGCAAGTTTATCACAAGTTATGCATATTGTATAAACAAGAAACTTGCCATCTATGCCATAATCCCCAAATAAATTGAATTTAAAACAGTAGTCAAAGGTGCTAGATAAAGACTTAAGAGATGAAATTTTAAAAATCTTAGCACAATTCAAGCTAACAGGTTCATTCAATATGATATGGCACAAAACAGTGGCAGGGGATATTCTAGCTACCACGTCCTTATGCGTAATCAGCACCACAAGATCAAAATTATAAGCATGCAATTCATATCATGGTTCTACAATTGTGGCACAGGGTGGTAACTCACTAGAATTAAGTACAGTAGGAATATACTCACAAATTTGCTCCCTTTCTTGCTGTAGAATAAGATTTGTACCATGGTTATTAGCGTCCTCCTTAGAAGAAGTAGGTACCTCAAAACTTTCACTTGATAACGCTAGTTTTTCAGTTTGTAGCTCCCCTTCTTCAGAAGTAACCTGCATATCACATGGAACAGCAACAACAGAAGTTCTATCCTCTACTTCACTCGAATTTTCTGGTATTTCTTTTGCATGCTCGGGGTGTTTGCTCTCATTAAGATTTTGTGCAGTGCATGCAACAGGAGTAGCATTTAACTCTATATGAACTTGAACTGTGGTTGATTGTCTTCTCTGTATTTTTCTTTCTGCTTCACATGAAAGATTAAGTAAACATGACATAGAATTATATTCTTTACAAGATATCATGATCTAAATATGAAAATCTAGTCCACAATAAAAGTTGTTCATCCGAGTCTTTTCGATCTCTTCTAACCCACAACACAAAGATCTACTCTGTAATTCTTGGTAGTACTCGTCTATAGTTTTACAATCTTGTTCTAGACGTTGCAATTCATTCCGTACTTGGCGAGCAACATATGAAGTAACAAATCTATCTCTCATAATTTTCTTCAATTTAAGCTCTGCTCAACTGCCTCCAAAGCGGCGTAGACGGACTGAAGCTCGCGGACAGTCTGGTCCATCACCTGCTCCTGAGCGGCTGCGAATCACGCCAGGTGCACGACCGCCGCATCTCCCTCCAGATGAAGCTGTCCTCCTGGAGCTCGTCCCTCCTGCGGTTGCAGACAGAACACGGTGTCCCGAAGCTCAGCGGCATAAGCCTGACCAATCCTCCTCATGGCTGACGCGTAGATTCCTGTATCCCGGCCTCAAAGGTAACCCTTCGGACCGTGAGGATGAACGGCCGGCTTGCTCCCGCGTGCTCTCTCGCGAAGACAGTGATTGTCGTTGCCATGCCTCTGACTCTACCGTTGACCACCCAGGTGCGACCACGGTAAAGAGGCCTGTCAAAACCTCCAAGAACTTGAAGCATCCTCCACAGCTCCGCGGCATAACCACCAGCGCGCTCACCAAAGGTATGGATCCTCCTGACCATCTGCCAACACAACTCTGGTCAGGCCTTAATTTTAAAATAGACAGAAAATAATAATAAAAATTCAGCATAGGTATGGAGGAAGAGAGCAAAGATAAGTCGAGATTTCATTGATATTCTAGCTCAAGTTGTTAAAAATTTAGAAAATAGTTTTATCTGCCAGACACAGCTAACCTAGTTAGGGTCAAGACCTACAGTCAGCCTGCTCTGATACCACCTTTGTCAGGACCCAATTATGAGAATCTGGACCCTTTGTGTATTCTGTGCTAGTCCAGGATCACGCTAGCACACACAGTCTTTACAGGGTTGAACATTACAGACATTCACAACGATACCATAATAAATAGTGCAACCATTTATATAAACTGAATTGTACGACCTTATGGTCTCCTTACATAAGATCAGCCACGCAAGGCTTACATTATCAGAGTAAATAAAAGGATAACAGCGGAAAGCAATAAACTTCGTGGAGTCCCATCAACTTGCTACAGGCAACCGACTGGGCTTGCCCCCTAATTGTCCGGCTCTTCGATGTACTCCTCCTCCCATGCTGGCCTAGACTCCTCCACTGATGTTGGGTTGATAGGCAAGGAGGGGTGAGTACTCAAGGCACTCAACAAGTAATGCACATAATGCATTGCTATTACTATATGCAAGACTTATTCCAAAGAATTGGCTTTCTTGGCTCATTTGCATCAAACAACATTTTTAAACTAACAATTTATTTAGATTAAATGCAGTGAAACAGTTAATAATAGTACTAAGTTCTTTAAACAGTTTTTTCTCTGTAAACTTGGCACACAGCCTTAATTAGATTATTCTTGACACTGGCACACAGCCACCCTTTCCACATTTTATTTTTGAAGATCTAACCCTTGATCAGAATCCCGAGCAATGTCCAATACCGCGGACATGGCTATTCGAATAGATTTGACACTCTGCAGAGGTTGTACACTTTACCCACAAGATCTGACCGCTCACCACACGGTGATTGCTCGCAACAAAGCCTTTCAGAACCTCTACCTTAACCAATGAACCTCTCAGTATTACCTTCACTATCACTCCCCTCACAGAGCCAAGTATAGGACGAGGACAACACCGTTGGATGGGCACCAAGTCGCAAAGACAGTGCGCTCCCCACACGATACACCCCCATGTCTGTCACCCCGAGTATCGGAGGAAAGATATCGAACCCTAATCAACTAGGTGCATCTCATATCAGACATGTGGTTGTACGGGTGACTCAGTTCAAAGACTTGCAAGGTGAAGTCCTTAGCTAACCAAGGCAAGACTTCAATCACTCAATAGTGGCACACAGCCCAATGTGGCACACAGACTTACATCACTCATTAGCCCATTGCCACACAGGCCCACCTGGCACGAAGCCTCTTGCCACTTGCCTCAGTCTGAACCATTTCCCACCCGGTTGATTATTGTGCAACACATGCCAGCAATAACTCAACATCGGTACGGAACCACACAGGTCTTCGTACTTCAATTTCATCACGTAGCATCATCACACTACTTTTCAAAATATATTCAATATTTCATTAGTCAATGTTGTTGCATGTTCCAAAAGATCATCCATGACTCGATGCAGGGCTAAGCGTCTAATCACGGTCTAGCCTCTCGTGTTGGCACAATATTAACATCCAACTAGTACAAGCAACCTAGGGTGACAATGACTTCAGGGCATACAAATAGTAATTTCAAGGTGGTATTTAACAATATGGGTTGTTTAGCTACATTACCCAAATTAATTTAAATTCATTTTTAATTAATTTAGCTTGCATAATTTCAAGCAAAATATATTTTAAAAACTGGGATCAAAATGGTCAAAGCATCACTTGCCTTCGAAGAGTTGCTGGTCGTGTTCCGAAGCTTGATCTTGAGCGACGAACTCTTCCTCGAAACTTCCTGGCAAATTTGTGTCTACGCGTAAAAATTATATATGCAATAAACAACCAAAACAGTAGACTAGACAACCTCAAAAATTCAAATAAAATTCACCATTAGAAAGAGCACAATTTTACAAATTTTTAGAAACTGAAATCACCTCAATCGGAGTTAAATGCAAAAGTTATAGCCTTTCAAAGTTTTAAATAAAATATAAATCAGAAAATAGAAAATCCCAAATTTATTTATTTATTTTTCTATTGAAAACTCGATTTATTGCGTCAGCATGACGTCAGCCGACACGTGGCGCTTCCTGGTGCCGCCACATCAGCCGGTCCATGGACCCGGTCCACGGCTCGGGTTGGGTCCACCGTGGACGCGGTCCACCGAACAGAGCACATGGCCCACCAACTGACATCAGCACTGACGTCAGCCACCTCGGGATTCGTGCAAGGACACGCGTCAGCATCTCGATCAAACCCAACCATCGGTCAGATCTTTGCCACGTGGCACAATCGTGGCTGTCGAAGGATCAACGACCAGATCACACGCGCTACACCGAGACGCTTCGAAATCCACGTGACACGCGTCGGCCATCGAACGAAGCTTTCAGATCCAACGGTCCGCTCCCGCGCAGACTCAGCAACGCTTTGCGTTCCACGCCCCCACGTGTCACGCATCCGACGGCGTTCGCGCATCCAACGGCCAGCACTCGCGGGGACCCAGCGACGCTTCGGCTCACCCGAGGACACGCGGTGAAATCTCGGCGGTTCGCTTGAAACCAACTGCTAAGATTTGGTCGCACCTCGGTCAAAGCGCACACACGTCCGCACGCGATTCGGCGAGGGCGCGGTTCATTCACCACCGCACGTTCAAATCTGTTTGGCGCGGATCCTTAGGGCAACCCGATCTAACCTCCACCGTTCAGATCCAATCCAACGGCGCGAGTTCTGGGCGCGGTTCGCGTACCGCAAACAGCGTGGCACTATCCCAAGCGTCCATTGCAGATCTAACGGCTAAGATCTACCAAATACTTGACATCCAGATCTAATCCACGCCGTCCATCCTAGATCCAATGGTCACGAACTACTCTAAGCGTAAACAGAGAAGGGGGCGACGTGGACTTACCGATGCGGCGCGATGAAGATCGAACGGTCGGCAAGGGTTCACGAGGTTGACAGCGGCGATGAGGAAGCAGGCTACCGAAGTTGAAGGAGATGAGGTCGTCAACGGTGCTACGGTGGTCCTCCGGCGTGAAGAACTGACGGAAACGACGCAGCTCACTTCGATGATCACGAAACAAGGTCGGAGCACGACGAAAAAGCTCGAAGCAAATACGGCGAGCAAAGGAGGGCGCTAGAGGGGGTCTCGGCGAGCGTGAAAGGAGTCAAAATGAGCAGCACGAAGTCCTCTGCCAACTACGCTAACCGAGGCACTTTAAGGAGCATCGACGTGCGAGCTACAGGCGGTGAAACCGACGGCCATCAATGCCCACGACTCGTTGGTGATCCCGCGGAGACGAAACGACGTGGCGCAATCCTGAACGTCCACGGAGACTCGATCGGACGACCACCGCGCGTGGCGACGCGCGCGACTCACAACCGTCGATCCGACGGACGACAATGAGGCTAGGGTTTGAGCGGTGTCGCGGGCGACGGCGTGAGGGGTGGGCGCCGGGTTTCGCCCAACATTGCTAATGCGATTTTAAAGCATTTCCGATTTAAAACAATTCTGATAAATAAACAAAGCCAAAGTAAATAGCAAAAATACCCGGAAAAATCCTGAAAAATTCTGGAAAATATTTTAAGACATTCTGAAATCAAATAAAATATTTTCAATAAAACTTTGGATGAACTTTTGTATTATTTTAATTGATTTCAAGAAATTCCATATTTGAATAAATGCAAATAAATTCCAACAAATTCCCAAAAATTCTCAAAGATCAAAATAACTCCAAAATTTAAAATATAGCAAATTTTAGGGTGTTACAATATGTCCCTACCAATCACTAGGATGTGGTTGTTCAATAGTCACTCACATTCAAGTCAATATCAAGTTCTTACCATGCGAACAGGTGGTGACCGGCGGCTGGTTTGTGATAAACGCACTCAAGCTTGGCAAAGCGATTGCAAGGAGAACGATACCTATTTGGTTAGTAGGAGGTGGAGCTTGGATAGGCAATATTTATTTTCTATGCAATCTGATAATTCTAGTTATTGTAATAATAAGTAATGACCCAAACTAGAATTCACAAGCCCTAATTGCCAATCATAAAGATATAAATGAATTTCAAGACAACACACGTGCAAAAATAATGGTACTTATGCAATCAAGGAATGAGCTATAAAATATAAGTGAGGCATCAAAAGCTCTATTGTACAAGTCGTAGAGAGACGCTAATTTATTGCTTCAAGAATGTAAAAAGGACACAAGATTTCTCACTAATTTATACAATTGCACAATCTGAAAATAAAAAACATAAATTAGGGTTTTGCTCAATGTAGTGTTACTGACCACTATTTTCTTCTTATTTTTTTCCTTTTGGCTCTTTCTTTCTCTTTTCTTTCTTTAAGTGACTTTCCGCCAACACTAGTATGAACAAAGTTTTGGAATCCCTAACTCGATGTTACAAGATAGTTTGATATGACAATTCAAGATTATGCAATGTATAAGTAGAGCAGCCCTAAGCAATATCAAATAGCTAGTCTCAATTGGGATCAAAGTATTCACAAAGGATGAATTGGCTCCCAAAGGTATGTGTATTGATATTTTTGGGGTTTTATGTTTTGTGGATACTACTATACTCAACCAACTCAAAAGAACAAGCTAGAACACAAATTGACGCAAGAAACCCAAATTCGGCCAGAACGGTGTAGCAAATTTGTTGCCACAACTAAAGTATGAAAATGACTGAATCTATTTTGCTCACAATGTGATAAATTGAAGGTAATGTTCTATGCTTTAAAACAAGTATACAAACACACAATTTGGAGCTCGTATATAGAAGTACAGCCAAAACACTGAGGTGCACACATTAAACCTAAATTCAGCCGATCTGACCAAATCCGAATCCGAATCAAATTCGGTTTAAAAGTCCGAATCACAAAGGACACCCAAAAACGTTTTTTTGCAGAGGACTCTTCAAGGATTCAAGAAAGTACAAAAACTTCTCAATCGGAGTTCAGACGTTAGAATTATGATCAAAATACCAAACCAATCTGGATTGCAAGTACATCTTGCTTCACCAATTTTGACATCCAGATTACACTAACTTGGATACTGAATTTGAGTCTGTTCCCAACTAGGTTTCTGTAGAGCTCATTCTAAGGTTTCAAGAAAGTGCAAGAACACTAAAATTCAAGCTCGTATACGAAAGTTATGAACAAAACAAAGTACTGGACATATTGAAATAAAAGCTACGCGAAGGAAAAACGATCAGCAACTAAAATAAGAACTCTAATAGATCAAAACCTAACAAAACACACTAAAATACAAAATTGAATCTAAAGTTAAATTTTTGTGGAGTAATTTTCAATTTAGGACAGAAAACAAAAACTAATCTATGGTACTGAAATTCTCACTGGTCAACGAAAGCTTTGATACCACATGATGGGGCTTATGGAGGCCTGATCTTTTAGTGAGATGGATAATTCTCGATTAGTGGAGATGACCCTTACGATCCAGGCTACCGATCGAACCACGACCGATGCCAAGAAATCGCTGAACCAAACTCCGAATTGTTATCAATTGTGCCAAAACCTGGTGACCTGATCATGAAGATCAATTCCTACAAGCAATCAAAGAATAAGCAAGAACAAAGCAAAAACAATCTGAAATTGCAAATATAATTGAAGTATTGATGTGGGGTTTCAAAGCACGGTGTTGCTGTTGATCTAGCCGAACAAGAGAATACCTAATAGTTTCACAAAGGAAAACTACAACTAAACAAAACCCCCCAGTAATTTTGTGGGACTCCCTAGCTATATATAGGTAAAAGAGAAGGGGAATTCAGCCAGCATAAAGGAGTGCCCAAACAGGACTCTTACAAGGCCTAAGGCCCAAGTTTGACTCAGATTGGAAAGTTGACCCAACTTGTTTTGGTGATTGTGGAGTGATCAGAAGGAATTTTTAGGTGGGGTCAAATCTATTAGAAAGATCTCGAAGTAATCTTTTAATAAAGTGCAAGAACTTTCCAATCGGACATCGTATGTAAATGTTATGCTCATTTTACTTCAGGCTGTTATCCGTAGCCTGTTGGATTCCAGAACGTGATGGATTTGATATCTCTCTCTTCTTTGCCCATGGATGACGTATTGGAGTTGATCCAACCAGGTGTGGTCATATCCATAGTAGTGATGTCCTCATCAGCTTTGCCCTCAGTGAGAGGCTTTGTTAACCTTCCTCATGGTCTAAATGCAAATCATCTCCTTGCTCAAGTTTTTGCCTTTAGTTTTGATCTTCTTTTTGCTTGGCTCTTGATCTTTTCTTGTGGTTTCTTTTTTGCTTGATCTCTTGCTATCAAGGATATATGAATGATAGATGTATCCTCTATAGATCAAATCCTCAATCATCTAGGCAATCTTCTTCTTGATCAACCAAGTTTCTCTAAAAACCAATTTTTGAGTTGAGAAGGAAGTTCTTGAGGTAGATCTTGATCCTATTAGTTTGAGGGATCTTTCTTGAGTGTTCTTGCTTGCTGTTACATGTGGGAGATAATCTAAGGTCATCTTGACCATTAAATCCCCACGAGCAAGCACAGGGTGAAGATTTGGGTTTTGACGCGGTTTTTGTGCACTCTTCCTTGATATGGAAAAAGGTCAAAACTTTGATATCAATCCTTGTGATTGAAAGTTGGAATAGGTTCGTGACATCCATAGGAAGGTGTCCACAAAGTTTCATAGGGTTTGGATCAGCTGATCAAAGTTACATGAATTTTCGATCTTGAACTTGTGTTGATTTTACTATTCATATTCTGTTTACTATTCATCTGGCACTACCGCTACAGAAACCCATATTACCAGGGTTACTGCTCATCCCAGCACTACTGGCCTCTATAGCACGGTAGTGCCAACCCATAGCTTGTTTGTCAGGAGATTTTCCTCTTCAGCTCTTCTGAGGTCTTGGGAGGTTTTGGTTGGTTTCTTTGTAGGGAAAATTGTTATGTGATCATTCACCCCCTCTGATCGCCATTTTCTATACTTCAATTGGTATAAGAGGCCAGTTTTACTGTCTTTAGATCTTGACCAGTCTCGAGAGCCATGGCGTCGGACAAGTATTTCACCAAGCCTCCAACCTTTTCTAGGGTGGATTATCCTTTTTGGTAATACAGGATGGAGTCATACATCACTGCCCAAGGTTTCATGATATGGCAGAAGGTGAAGCTCTCATATGTTGTTTCTGCCGATGAGAATGTCAATGCTGCGAATATGGTTGACGTTGAGGTGAATGTTAAGGCATGGAACATCCTCATAAAGGGGCTTAGCCGTAGTGAGTATGATCAGATCTCCCACTTACGATCTACACACGAGTTTTGGGTGACCCTCGATGCATACCATAGGGCACCACCCAAATCAAGACTGTGGTGAGGCAAGATTAGTACAAGCGTGACTACAACAAGTTCGAGCAGCATAATGGGGAGTCTTTGGATGAGTGCTTTGATCATTTCATGGAGATTCTGAGTGATCTCCGAGCAGTTGGTACCACATACCTTGACTCGGATAATGCTCGGTATTTTCTGACGGCACTCGATCTTCGAGTTTGGGAGATGAAAGTACCTCCATCAAGGATAGCATTGACTTGTCGAGCATGACTATTGATAGGATTTATTCCTGACTCAAGACTCATGAGATTGACATCGTCTCTCGCAAGACGAAGTCACAGTCGATGGCCTTGGTCACCGATCCCGCTTCTGAGAGTTGTTCTGGTTTTTCCTTCTCCGCTCTTTGTGAGATAAGCAATGACTATCTAGAGAGATTTCAGAAAATGAGCTCGCCCTCTTAGCTAGAAAGTTCTCCCACGCATGCAAGAGGGTGAGAGGCTTTTCACACTACACATAATTCAAAAATATTAAATAAATTTCCAAAAATTCACAAAATGCATAATTGATAATATTAAATTAATAAAAATAAAAATTGGGATGTTACACTGGTGGTCAACGTGGGTGGAGTTTCATGGAAGTATGTCTAGAATGAGGTGAGGCAAGGAGCGATTTACAAGAGTAAGTTGGATGTGCAGGAAGTAGTGACAACATGGGCAGTGTCACTATGGAGAACCTTGAAGGTTGTGAAGTCAAATCGCTAGTGTATGAAGCGAGATGGAGAGTTGCCCATGGCATGTCCATGCGTACCAGCCTAAGTGGAAAACCATTTGAATGTATTCTATAGTTGTCCCACACACATACGTGCTAACGGAGTTTATGCAATCGCATAGAAACATCGCTTCAGACTTTGTTGTGAAGGCAATGTATGGGAAGATTGTGGGCAACCTGGATTTGGAGCCACGTGCCATCATACTTACAATAGAGCAAAGGTTCCAGTACACCATAATCTATGCCAGGGCTCGGAGAGCGAAGCAGAAGGATGTGGAAGCAAGGTTCGGAACGTACGAAAACTCCTATCACAACCTGCCAGGTATGCTTGAAGTGATCAAGGAAAGGAATGCTGAGACTTATCGATATTTCTTAGCAGTATTCACAGCGCTTCCCTAGGAAGATAGTACTAAAGCTGGCATGTTTTACTTTCGGTGATGCATCAACACATTCAGACATTACCATCCGTTGCTTTGTGTGGATGGGATATTTTTGACTAAGGTTCTTTGTCCCTTGGGAATGGAAGTAGAAAGAATACATTCCTGTCCAAACGACTGTATCCTCTACCGCAAAGAGTATGCAAACTTGCATTTATGTCTGGTGTGCAATGCATCCCGGTACAAACGTAAAGATAGATCAGATGATGACGACGAGGGCATGGAGGTGAGGAAAGGACGTCCCGCTAAGGTGGCATGGTATCTGCCTATAATTCCCCTTTTGAAGCGTTTGTTTGCGAACCCAAAAGAGGCAAACTTGCTTCGGTGGCACTCAGATGAGCATAAGAATGATGGAATGATTACACACCCTGTTGATTCTACTCAGTGGAGAAATATCGATAGGAGGTTTGAAGAATTCGCAGTGGATCCGAGGAATATAAGGTTCGGATTGAGTAGGGATGGAATGAATCCTTTTGCCAACATGGTCAGCCATCATAGCACTTGGCCCGTGAATCTTTGTGTGTACAACCTTCCTCCTTGGTTGTATATGAAGTGTAAGTACATATTAATGTCTATACTCATCCAAGGCCCGAAGCAACCTAGGAAAGATATTGATGTGTACCTAGCACCATTGGTGGAAGATCTGAACACATTGTGGGCTCCTGGGGTGCAGGTATGGGATGCTCACAAACGAGAGTACTTCACTTTGTGCTGCCTGTTGTTCTGCACCATAAATGATTATCCTGCCCTTGTTAACCTGTCGAGGCAGAGTACAAAAGGATCCAAAGCATGTACTCACTGCTTGAATGATATCGAGAGTGTGTGGCTGAATCACTCGCGCAGAACTATGTACATGCGTCACCGTAGATTCGTTCGGAGGAATCACCCATACCGCAAGATGAAGAAACAATTCGACACCATGACCGAAGACGGTTTAGCTCCAAAGCATTTAAGCAGGACAGACATTCATGATGTGGTTAAGAACTTGGATGTTGCGCTAGGAAAGGGACGTAAATCGAGGACCCGTGAGAAGTGCATGTGGAAGAAGAGATCAATATTTTGGAACCTACCTTATTGGGAGCACATAGACGCTCAGCACTGCATCGACGTGATGCATGTAGAGAAGAATGTCTGTGATAGCTTGATTGGTCTCTTATTAAACATTAAGGGTAAAACAAATGACGGTATCAACGCATGGCTTGACTTGGTCGATATGGGCATCAAACCTGAGTTAGCACCGAAACAGACCGATAAAGGCCGAACATACTGCGAACCTGCTTGTTACACTCTGTCTAAGGCCATGTGCTTCTGACACAGATGCTTCCTGTGGCAATTAGAAGTATTTTACTGAGTAAGATCCGGAAGACAATCACAAGGCTGTGTTTTTTCTTTAACACAATTGCTTAGAAGGTCATCGATCCCGAAGGACTAGATGCTCTACAGGCCGAGGTGGTCATAACTCTATGTAATCTTGAGATGTATTTTCCTGCGTTGTTTTTCGATATCATGGTCCATCTCATTGTTCACCTTGTGAGGGAGATAAAGATGTGCGGGCCTGTGTTCCTACATAGTATGTACCCGTTCGAGAGGTACATGAGAATTCTCAAGTCCTACGTACTGAATCGATCTCGATCGGAGGGTAGCATTATCGAAGGTTATTTAACCGAAAAGGTCATTGAATTCTACGTAGATTATTTGGCTCAGGTCGAACCGATAGGTGTGCCTCAATCCCGTCATGAGGGGAGGCTCCAGGGCATCGGGACCATCGTAAGGAAAGCAATCACACCTGATCTGGTTGGGTGCGCTATAGCCTATTTCACAGTTTTGCAACACATGGCTGTTGTGACCTCATATATGGACCAGCACAAGAACTAGCTACGGCAAGAGAATCCGTCGCGGGAGGAGTACTGGATCATCAAACAGCATAACCTTCAGTTCAATAGATGGTTCAAGGAGCGACAACCCTTCACTGGTAACTCATCAGGAGATACGATGACATGGTTGGCAAAAGGGAAAGCATTTACGATTGTAACATGGAAAGGATACGACTTAAATGGGTACATATTTTACACAAGAGATCAGGACATTAAGGGCACAAACCAGAACAATGGTGTTCGCATTGATGCGCTGAATACCGTTGGATTGACAAGGAGCTCGTACTATGGGTTCATTGAGGAAATTTGGGAGCTCTACTACGTACTATTCAAGATCCCCTTATTTCGGTGCCATTGGGTTAACCTGTAGCACGTGAAGGTTGACAAGTACGGCGTCACAACTGTGGGCCTTGAACGTGTCGGATACCAAGACAAACCATTTGTTCTCGCTAGTCAAGTTGTTCAAGTCTTCTACATAACCAACCCGTCCAACAAGAAGCGACACATTGTTCTTCAGGGAAAAAGGAGGATTGTCAAAGTCGAGAATGTGGTAGATGAGGAAGAATACAACCAGTTTGATGAGTTGCGTCCTATTGGTACCGACGTCACAATCCAGGAAGACCAACATGAGGAAGCTAGCTACACACGTGTTGATCATCGTGAAGGGCTAATTTTTGTACGAAAAAATAATTATTGAGAAGTATGTTTGTATTACAATTAATATTTGTATTATAATTAATGAGATGTACAATAATTATAATTAGTGAGATGTATTGATTAAAAATAACGAGATGTGTTATAATTAATAAAAATAAAACTGGTTCATCCCAGACGGTTCTGGGCTTGAACCGTCTGTGATGACTTTATCCCACACGCGGTTCAAGGGATGGGCCTTTTCCCGCCTCTCATCACGCAAAAAAAACTGGATCATCCCAGACTGTCCTAGGCTTGAACTATCTGTGATGACTTTATCCCAGACGGTTCAAGCCCAGAACCGTCTAGGATGGGCCTTCTCTTGCCTCTCATCGCGCCAAAAAAATAAAATAGGTTCTTCGCTTAAGTCTTGCGGGTAGCCGTGCACCCTAAACCCCTGCTCCTTGGCTAAGTCCTGCGCACCCTAAACCCCTGTATCCCCAAACCCTAGCACACGCACCGTAGTCGCCTCCCCCCGTTGATCTCCCTCTGCCTTCCCCCGGCCTCCTCTCGCTCGCCTCCCTAAACCTAGCACCCGCACCAGCACACCCCTCCTCTCGCACCCTTGGTGGGGCATCGGACCCCAGCTGCTTGGACCTTCCCCTGACCCGGTGTACTCCCTCCGTCGGCCCTCCAACGCCAGACACTAGCTCCGCCGGTCGACGCGATTTGCGCCTAGTTCATGACAAGTCGGTACTCCTTACGCCCTACTCGATAACTTGTCGAAGCCACCGAGATTTGGAAGCAGTGCGTGCAGATCTAGTTATTCGGTTGGGGGTTACGAATTGGGGATTCCATTTACGGTTCAGATATATACCTCACATGATTCATTGCTTTAAAGACATAAAGTTTATATTGCTTAATTTTGCTAGTTATGTCTTTAATGTTGTCTTTGAATTATGTACTGATTATCATATTGTTATTTTGGATTAGCAATAAATTCTTGCTTTCTTCAATGTCTAATAATGCCATCCTTTAATATCATCATTGTGCTGCTTTATTTGTCATATCTATTGAAGAAATGCATATGATCTTAGTTTAAAGCAGAGACTAGGATTTGTGATGAGTAATAGCAACTAATACACACACTGTTGAAAATATCTTAAAGTAGACTACACTTCAATCAAAAACTACAAATTGCATTAAAGATGCATATATATTCTATGATTTATAACATGCTATTCTATGACCTGTTATTGTTTTCAGCTGCCATATAGCTTCTCTTTCTGTGGAATCTCTTAGCATGTCCAGTTATTTTTTGTTTTGTACCTTTTCTGTTTGTGTTATGGAATCTTTTAAATACCCATATCTTAACTTACCTACTCTTAACATTGCATCATACAAGATGGCGTCCCCTTAATCTTTGCCGCCGAATGGATCTGATGAGGTGCCCAACGTAGGAGGAAATAGGTGCGGTCCAAGAGGGCTTAATAAAAGGCCTTAGAGCCGATACACCATCAGTTCGATCGATCCGCACAATGGGGCCCCTACCGCACCTCCAAAGGCCGCGGCAGCTTTTCAGACCATGTGCGGGATCGTTGGGCGTATAAGGGTCCCCTTCACTAATCCATCATGAAAGACACTGACAGATGAGGAGCACGATAACCTGGTGACAGAAATATTCGCGTCGTTCAAGCTTCCACAAGACGCCATGCCTGCACTGTGACGGTACGCGTTGCTAGTGGTGGGAAAGGCGTGGAAGAATTTAAAGAATGTCCTTGTCATTCATTACGTGAATAAGAAAATGACTTTGTTACAGAAGTACGGGTTCATCACTGAAGACGTGTGGGGACAATTTGTTGAGTTGAAGACGACGGAAGTGTTCGTGAGTCAAAGTGCAGCGCACAAGACCGTCCAGTCAAAAAACACCCACCCACACAGACTCCGCTGAACTTGGTACACGAGCAAGAGCGCACAATGGACGAGGGACGATGATGAGGCATCCCCGAAGGAGGCCGCGTCGCTGTTTGCCTCGATCGTGGACCCGCGCGCCAAAACTGGGTAAGAGCGAGGTCACGTCCCACGTCTTCGGGCGGCGTGTCCTTTGCCAGCCCCGCTAATGATGAAGTGTCCCAATGCCTAATATCATTGAGCACAAAATCTTCCCAGTGCTCTTTCACTTCAAAGAGAGAGAAAGATATACTCTCCACGGTGTTGGGAAACAAGGAGCACCTGGGTAGCACCTGAGGCTTAGGTGTTTTTGTTCCCTGGAAAATGGGATTCACACATGACTCGAACATGTACCGGAGTAGGAAGAGAAGCAAAGCTGAGCGCGAGAAATGGCTAGTAGCCCTGACTGAGGAAAGGGTTGAGGAAAGGCTCAAAGAGCAGTTCGATAGTCAGCTACGATGCCTTGAGGAAAGGATGGAGCAAAGGGTGGCTACGGAGAGGCAGGCATGGATTGTGCAAGCTCAAGAAGCACAGGTGCAGTTCAACCCAACCAACTGTCGGAGCAGCTGCACATCCGCCCTTGAGACGGACGTGGATGAAGCCAGATTTCCTCCTGATGACTCCTGGATAACATGTCTACAATGCTTCTTACATAGACCTGTTAAACATGTTACCTAAATACTTGTGTACCCTTATGTAGTGGTCACGTCGTGAAATCTGCAAGTGAGGCTTGCCAACGGCTCTGCTCCCCTGCAAGCTGCTTGGGGACGAGCGTATGCATCCGGTGTAGGGGCGTTTGTGCACGGTCGTACTTTAGAGCCGGGCTACGCGAATGTCCATGTCGATGGTGTACATGAAATTTTCAAGGCCATCACGCTGTAGATACCCCCAAATAACGAGATCATCACACTAGGGGATGCCATCGTGTAAGGACCCAAATCCATTGATTCGAACCCACTGTGTTTAGTGCACACAGCTTAACATTGCTTCATATCAAATCATACTCAACTATAATAATAATAAGACTCCATTTATTGATATAGCTAAGTGTATGATCCTATGACCAACTTACATTATTAAGCCACGTAGGGCTAGACTTGAAATACTAACTAAGAAATAGCAACGGAAAGTAGAAGACGTAGATGGCTCATCAGTTCACCACAAGCAACTAACAAGGCTCGGACCATAACGACTCGTGTCCTCCTAGAACTCCTCCAACAAAGGTGTAGACTCTTCAACTGTTGATTGTTGATATTTGGCAAGGGTGAGTACTTAAAGCACTCAACAAGTTGTGTACAGAACGCAATTCTATGTAACTATATGCAAGGCTTATTCCAAAGGAAAAGGCTATTATGGTTATTTTGCAATAAGCAGCATTTATGAACAATTACAATAATTAGATTATAAAGACTGTAAAACAGATAGTAGTAATAGATAGATTCATCATTTCTCAAGTAAACCAAGTTTCCAATCCTAAGTCAAGTTCAACCTTCTACATGGCAATTCCGCCATCCCAACCAAGTTCTCATTTTATTAATCTAACCCTTAACTGTAATTCCCGAGCATTGCTCAATACCGTGAGCATGGCTATCTGAATAGATTCAAACTCTGCAGAGGTTATGTACTTTACCCACATGATACAATCATACACCACAAAGGTGAGTGATTATAACAAAGCCTTTACAATGCACTACCTTATCCTGATACTACCCACTAAGATTTCAACACTGGTGGGACTGAAAACCACAACCAGGGCCCCCTCTTGCGCCTTGTGAATTACTCCATAAATCGGGAACTCACACTGCCTATGATAGTACCAAACTAAGACATTGCAAATTAATCAGCTAGGCTGTCCCATACCAGACATGTGGTTGCATGATTGACTCAGGTTAAAGACTTGCAAGGTTAAGTACTTAGGATGATCGAAGCAAGATTTCCACATATCCTCTGCCCATCGGGCCCACCTTGGCATACTCGCCCCTTGTCACTTGCCCCAATCTAAGTGATTACCACCCCAGTTGATTACCAAGCACCACGTGCCACCAACAATTCAACATCGTTGTGTGACATGACTCGCCACAACAACTCAATCTCATCGTGTAATCTCACATGACACACAAGTTCACGTCATTGTTCCATATTCCATTAGTCAATATTAATCATTGATGATTCATGTACATGTGATGACGTGGCATGGCTAAGCAACTACACGGTCTAACCATCCCATGTTGATTTTAGTATTAACCAACTATAGTGAACCAATCTAAGGTGACAATAGATCATGGTATACAAATTACAAGGTAGGGTATAGATCAATTGGTGGATTAACTACATCCCAATTAAATTTGAAACAATTGTATACGTGAAATAGTATGCATTAAAGTAAATCAATATATCGATTTTATAAACATGGGTTCAACATGATCATAGCACAACTTATCTTGGAATAGGATCTGGTCTTGCTCTGGAACTTGATATTGAGTTGATAGATCCTCCTCCGAAGCGTCGCACGATTCAACATCTACGTGTACCGAAGGAGAAAAGCAAATAAATACTAAAACAAAGAGAAAATGAACTCCAAAAATCAAATAAAATTCACCATTAAATAGATCTCAATTTTACAAATTTTTAGAAATTTGAATTACCCAAATCCGAGTTAAAATGCAAACGTTATAGCCTTTCAAAGATTGAATTAATTCTGGAAATACAGAAATTAGAAAATCCGATTTTTCCTAATTATTTCTATTCTGAAAAACCGCATTACTGCGTCATGCTGACGTCAGCCCTGACCCGCGCCAACCAAACGGCGACACGTTCCACGATCCATGGATTCGGTCCATGGTTTGGATCTGGTCCATCGTGGACCTGGTCCACAGTTTGGATCTAGTCCATCGTGGACCTGGTCCATGCGACCACATCTCTCTGACGTGTGGGCCCACGCGTCAGCTGACTCGGCACTAGCGCAACGCACACGCGATGCCACGCAATGCGCCACGACGCTACCACCTCGGCGAAACTGCCCACGTGTGCGACATACGTCGACGAAGCATCAAGCCACGTTAGATGGTGGCGCGCACGGCCCTAGGGTCACCGCCGGCGACCGGCGAGACCACCTACGGTGAGCTCCTCACCTTGCCTACCTCATGACGCGATTAGATCTTGAACTCTAGCACTGGTTCAACGACGGCGACGTCCTTTTCTCCGGCGGCAACGTCCTCTCTGTGGGATCCCTTCTCCGACGGCGCTCTGGCAGAACGAACGCGCGCCCGAGATGCCTTGGACGAAGGAGAAGCGGATGCGACTAATCTCGAGCCTTGCGACAGCTTGACGGCGATGAATCGACGGCTTCTACACTGCGGCGGTGATCAATAGAGATCACAAATTCACGACGAACGGCAGCACTTCTCGAGGGAATAACTTAGGGCTTTGATCTGGGGTTTGAAGGCGAACCGGATGCCCCCTTTTATAGGGTAAATGAAGCCCTTACTCAATTGCTCATTAAATTGCTTCTTCAATTCAACCAACTGATCTGATGGCATATGGTAGGGACGCTTAGACAAAGGAACAGTCCCTGGAAGCAAGTCAATGACAAACTCGATATCATAGTTCGGAGGTATTCCTGGCAATTCTTCTGGGAATATATCGAGCTACTCACATACCATAGGTACTTGATCAAGTCCTGTGACCGAAATGGATTTGAGAGATGGCTAATAAACTGAGGTGTCGTGGGTGGAAGAAAATCCAACTTGAACTCCTTCTGAGCTAACGAGAGATATAGATCAGTTGGCACAATCTATGCAACTTTTGTGCTTAGACAACCAATCCATCCCAAGAATTACATCTAGGCCTAAGGTGTCTATCGAAATAAGGTCAGCAAGAAATACTATCTCATTTATTTCAATATCAACCTTGGAACATAAACTTGACATACAGGACTAGGTTGAGATGGAACAAGGATGCCAACTCTTGGTAGTTAGGATTCACGAGTGTCATTGCTGTGCATGAGCTCACTCATGGACTTAGTTGCGAGCATCAGCAACATCCCATCAAATTATAGGAATGATGAAGATTGAGATGCTTGATATGGTTTAGAAGAGGTTACAAGGCAATGTTCCATTCATTAAAGACTTATCACAAGAATTTTCATAGATTAAGGGTTAGCTCAAAGTGAACACTTTAACCTAAGGGCTAAGGTTTCACGAGAGTAACCCGAGCAGCAGTAAATAAAATTTTACATCTAAAAGCCCAACAACTAAAAAGGTAACATATTCTTTCTAATACATAGGGGTTTTATACATCTTCCTATTCTAACTTACTTTCTATATTACAGTGAGTTTTACTACTCTTTCTTACTACTCTATGGACATATCTTCAATCCTGGAAGCAAGAGGCTCGATTGAAGGACCCGAGGTAGAAGTGCTCTCCACTGTAGTAGTAGAAGTAGTCTTGCGACGTCAATATGCTCTCCACTTTAGTAGTAGAAGTAGTCTTGCGACGTCAGTACACCTAAGGAACTCGAGGACAATATGTGCTGGTACTTCCTAGATTGATCCCTTTGTCATTGACGAGGTGAGGATGGCTACCAATGATTGACATACGGGCTTGGTGAGGTCGTCCGGTGGATGGTGTAAGGGTTGCTGAGGCAAGGCGTTCAACAGATGGTATCTGAGAAGGTCCACTACTCAACACCGAACTTGGAACAATTCCCATAGCCACAGTAGGTGCAATATGCCTTTCCAGGAATGCCGTCTGACGGCGAGTTTCTACTAACTCTCTGGCCATCTAATGGTAGTGCCTGTCCAAGGCAATCACAAACTCTATGAGGCTACGGAAAGTTTCATCTCGAATGTTGGTGGGATCCAGGTAAGTGTTCTCCCCGCATGGTGGATGTGAAGGGTAATGGCGATATGTCACACCAAGGTCGGGGAGGGCGTGGCGAAGGTGAACGACAGCCGTGTAGGCGACCTCATTCATAGCAACATTGACCAAATAGCCGTTTCCATCGAAAGAATGATCTCCCTCATTTAAGGCAGAACGGGGCGAAATGTATACTCGAGCAACATACTCCTTCGTGCCCTGGATGAGGTAAGCATGAAACATGACATACCGAGGATTATCCTCGTATTGTGCATGCTCCATTAAAAGAGCCAGCACCCCCATCATACCAAAAACCTCCTGGTGAGTAGATTCATGGTAGGGTACGTAAATGTCCATCTACAAATTAATAAGAAGAGAATTAGTATTTATATTTAGGCTATAGAGTAGAAAAGAAATTATAGATATGAAAAATAGCAAGCATGCTAAATTTCTATATCGGTAGGGGAATTTGTTTTATTAGTTCAGTTTTTATTCCCTAAGTTCTTAATTAACGATCATGCTAACTAGGGTATCCTACAGTCAGTATGACTCTGATACCAACCGTTGTCGAGACCCTTCTTTTTGGCGTGGAATACTAAGAAGATCTCATGTGATGCGAACGGTGACCCGATCTTCCGATAGGTAGTAGTTTATCGATTGATGAAGCACTCAACGTTGATGATCCGGTTTTCAATCAGAACTGATCCGAACCCTGCAGTCACTACACCACGACTCCGTAGGTTATCAACCACACACAAACACAGTTGACCTCGTCAAGAAGGCTAATCCCTGCATGCGAATCGAGAACACAAGCAAGAATGTAGAAGATGTAATCTAAAATTGCGAATAATATTAACCACACGAGTTGGGGTTCCACAAACTCCAAGTGTCTAGTTGTAATCTAAGCAAAACTCCAAGTGTCTAATCTAAGAAAAACCCCAAGTGTCTAAGGTGGTGGCTATTGAGAATATGAGAGGGAGGGATGTGAGACGGTTGAGCTAGGGTTTGTGTGGCTAGGCGGCGTACAAAACATGGGCTTGGGTCCCCCATACGCTTACAAAGCCCGAAACAGCCCAAAACAGTAATACAATATATTATTTTGATGATTCTGGCTGATTCCCCAATGAATCTCGGGCTGGTACTAGATCCATTGGAAAGATCTCGTCGTTATATTTCTAACGAGCATAAGAACTCCTCCATTGAACTCTCTATGAATGAGATATGCCGGTTTTAATATAGTGTTGTCTGTTGACTCCGAACTAAACATAGAGCCCAAATTGTGGACGACTTGTGGAGTCCGGCTTGATTTGGCGTGGCAAGGGTGGAGTCCAGCTGGCGATGCGGTTACGTGGAGGTGATGACGTCCTTTGGAAAATGCGCCAACTTGGAGTAGAAGTGTCCGGTTCAACTTGGTGTCGATCTGAATTGTGCCAGCAAACTGAGTGCTTGTGGCTATCCTGGTGGTGCTTCCCCCATGTTCCTACGTAATAAAACATCACAAATATTTAGTAGTATCCCATCCTTAATATCATTATTATGAACAGCGAGAAATTAGCTCACCTCATGATTTAATTTACGTGCACGAGCTATTGTAATTGGACCATGATGTATTCGCATATCGAAATGAGTGATGTCCTCATCATCATGTGAATAATGTACTAGTTCCATGATCTGTAGCTAGTACGCACATTCACCACATTGTTATCACATCCATACACAAGTTCATAATACATTAATAGAACATAGTTCTAACAACGTGGCCTAAAGGCCAAATTAAAACTCAACGCAAGATACAAAGTCTAGCAGTATGCCTTTGCCCAAAATACCACAGGCAACTGAAAAGGAGTAAACCCTACAAAAGCTTGTCGATATAGTCCCCGTAACCTGCTTTGAAGTATGTATCTTTGGGAACCTCACTTTCTTCCTATAGTAAACCAACAAATAAGTAAGGGTGAGTACTTTCGTACTCAGCAAGACTTAAAGTGTATCACAAAAGTATAGTAAAAGCAGGCCATGTCAAAGGAGGCTTCTACGGTTATTTTGCATAAAGCGAATTTGAATATGAATATCTAGTAATAATTTGCAATTCGGAATTTGTAAAAACAAGTTTAACTTATATGAAATAAACAAGTATGTAAGCATAAAGTAAACTCACATTCCTCCATGAATGTGAGTATCACATCATCTCAATGCCAATTCTTGGCATAAAGTATCAACATTCCTTTTGCCAATCATTGGCATATAGTCTAAAACAAGCACCTCCCAACACATATTTTCATGTTATCCATTTTTGAAAATATAAAAAACTCCTAACTAGTGCTAGCGCACCAAGTTTTCCATGATTGCAGGCACGGCTTTTCAAAAAGTTTTACAATCTGCAGAGGTGTACATCTTTACCCACAAGACATGACTGACTCTTTTTGTAGATCATTAGTACACTTCCTTTGGTGTGCCACAGAGAGTCATGATATAACCGTTACATTACCTAGACCTAACTTTTCACTAGCCTGGTAACGGCAAACCCTTACTATGGCGACAGAAGATATTTGTACAATCACTATACGACTAATGCTTATACACCCCATTGTCTCACTTCTCCCTGTAGTAAGGCGTACACTATTGTATCGGTAAGCGTTATTTCCATCACCTTAGTGTGGGCACCCCTTCGAGCAATCCATCCCAGAAAACCCATACTACTCTAGTATTCCAATATGCAAAGTTAGACCTAAGTAACTTAATAGGTTAAGACTGTCCCATACCATCACTCGTGGTTGTACGGATATTATTGGGTTTAATGAACACTACATTCGGTCCATAACCCGACCTGGGCGAGAACACTCCCCTACACTATGTGTAAGTCTCATGCACATCGGACTATTGTCATATCTCGCTCGCATCAAATCATAGTTTTATTTTGAATTTTTACACCAAAATACCAGAAACCACTCATTCTCATCATGTCCCAATATCTCAAAATTTAAAGAGCAGTATACCCAACTATTCGTCATCATAGATCTAAAGCATGATAAGCAATTGTGCATATAACAGAATATACCCAATTGACATCTCTATAATGTCTAACCCTAACTTAGGTTTATCAAGGTTATCAAGATAATATTTATTAAAGAAGTCCCATGAAATACTAGGTCATATCTACTAGTACCCAAAATTTAGCAAATTTACTGAAAATACACGAATGCGTAAATAGATTTATTAAAATAAAATTGTAACACTAGGATCAATATGATCAAAGGAGGCGCTTTCATTGCTCATTTTTTGGTGGCTAAGTCAGAGTCGATGGTAGCAGTGTCGGGAATATTAGTGTTTATACACAATTCATCGTGAAGCAACAATAAGAGGCAAAAGAAGTCAAATAACATCAACTCCAAATAAAATTTCATAAACAGAGAGCTCTAGTTTTATACTGATTTTTACATTGTGGGTTCACAATTTTTGAAATTTATTTAAATAAGTTACGTTTAATTAAATTTTAAATTAGAGCAAGAATCATACTTATTAAGTAATAGGCACAAACTGCTTTTGTTTTCTCTCATTTTTACAGAGACATAGGCTAATGATATTTGGGAGTTTTAGTCAGTGGTTTTACCAATTTTTTAATTTGTTTGAAAATTTTATTCAAATTTGAACAATGCATATGACATAACTGTGAACTCATAGTGTCCATATCTTGTTGAAAATGCTGTCTTGGGCACATCCTCCGTGTGAATCTATAACTGATGATATCCTGATCGAAGGTCTATTTTTGAGAAAATTTTTGCTTCTCTTAACTGATCAAACAAATCATTGATCCTGAGAACAGATACTTATTCTTTATCATCACTTTATTAATCGCACGATAATTAATACACATCCTCAAACTTTCATTCTTCTTTCGAACAAACATAACAAGTGCTCTTAATGGCGACCAACTAGGTCTTACAAAACATTTTTCTAACAACTCCTCAATCTGTTCTTCATTTCCACCAACTCATCTGTGGGCATCCGATACGGTCTCTTGGCTATTGGGGCTGTACCGGCACCAATTTACTTACAAACTTGATATCTCGGTCTGGTGGCATTCTAGGTAAATCTTTGGGAAAAACTTCCGGATAGTCATTGACAACTGGTACCTCTTCTAAATTGACAGCTTTAACACTATTAACCATCATTTGACCATTGCGAACTGCGATCGCTTAAAATTCCACTTTCTCTCCTTTAGAGCTTTCAATTGACACAACTCTTCTACCACAATCCAACACAGCTTTGTGTTTGGATAACCAATCAATTCTAAGGATGTCATCTAATGTCTGAGTACCCAACACAATATGATTCTCTTGGAACTCTACTCCATCAAAAAGCAACTGAATTTCCAAACATCCTGGGTTAGATCGAGCATTAACTGCGTACTTCTTGACAACGGCAAATCTTTTGGGCTAACAAGCTTCATGTTGAATACCACTGAACTGACCATCCTTGCACACACATCATTTTTAGGTGAACCATCAACACAGGATGAATACTCAGAGGAACACCCAACTCTTCATTTATCATTAATGCTTTTGTTACAAAACCTCACATACCCATTTATTGACCATCTTTATTTTATTTCTTTACACAAGGGAATCATTACATGGTTTTTAAACAAATCTATTTCCCTTGTAAATGGAGCTATGACATTGAGCAAAGTAAAATCATTGTTTTAGACTTCCTCAATTAGTGTTGGTGCTGAAGTTTTGACTGGGAGAGAGATGAGATTCAAATGAACTACGTGAACTTTTTCTTCTGAGAGCAGCTGTTGGCAAGATGCCTGGGCATTAACTGAGCATTGTTTTTCGGGGTAGTGTCTTTGTTCAAACGCCTCTTCTTTAACTGATTCTCCGATTAAACTGCTCTTGCAACTTCACCGCCCACTCTTGGTGCTATGAACTTGACTGAGGTAACTTCTGGAATGACCACGGTTGCAGGAAATGCTCATCTTCTCTGTGGGCATTGTTTAACAAAATGGCTTCCCTCATGATAGTAATAGCACAAATGTTTGCATCGTTGTGCCTTAATGGGTGCAATTGTATGCTCAAAATTGTCCTCCTCGTGAATCGTAATTTATCGTTTCATAGGGCAATCCCTAGCTCAATGACCTTCTTCATGACCCAGGAAACAAGTTTGGTGATGGCCACTTACTGGTTTCCTGATGAAAGATGACAGGATTAGGGTGCTGCGTCTTTAGCTCTTCAAACGACTTAGTATATATAACTGGGGTTCCACATCCTTTTGATAGCTCTTGAGTAATTGTGGCTCGTAGATTCTCCTGCTGATGTTGGGTCACAGCAGTAACTATCGGATCTAAGGGATATTGAGTTGGGAAATGATCTCGACCTTCACAAAGGTAACATGTGATGTTGCTCATAGGACACTCTCCAAGAAAATGACTTCCTTCATAGCTGGAGTAATTGATTGCATGCTCATCAGTGGTATGTCCTATTTCTCCACAGTGAACGCACGCACGATCTTCTGACCTGTTTGGTTGATAACACTTTAAAGAACAACGTCCATATATGGTATAGGGTGCAGGGTAGCATTTTTCTCTGAATTCAATGTGACCACACTATCATCTGGTGGGGGCAAACATGTGACGAAATGTAGCAGCAAACTCATCCTAAGAGATACTCTACGGGGCTTTATGGATAGCACAATATTTCCTCCACCATTCAGCAGTAATTCCCTCCAACAGATCAGAAGCATACATGACCTTCTCGTCACCTTTACACTGAGCGACGAATAACTTCCTCTCAATGTTCTTGATCCAATCATCAGCTTCTGAAGGTGAAATATTTCCAAAAAATGTCGACGGATGAGTCCTTATGAAATTTGATAACCTTGAGTAAGAACAAGGACTATTGGCAATGGCTCGAGGCGGATTGTTGGCATCAGATTGATTAGTCATATTCTGCATTTGCTGCATCATTGAATGCATCAACTGAGTCTGAGCAGCAAGAAAAGCTTCCAAGTTCTGCATGTCCACTGGCGGCGACGATTGAGGGAATGTTCTTTCATTGAGGTTGTCATTGGATCTGGTACCACTTCCGTTATCTCCATTGTTACCACGGGTCTGCACCATCTGCTGATTGCTTCATAGGGTTAGAGGAGAGGAAGAAAGCATAGATACGGTTCAAGAATCCTAATGCAGGGGAGATAAGTCTAACCCAACAATTTAAGCAATCAATATTTAGTAACTTGGTATGGTTGCTTACATAAGCCTAAGAGCTATGCAACACATACTGCACACTCAGCAATCATGGAAGAACCAATTCATCCTAAGCACACAAAACTATCGCCTACATGGGTGATACTCCTATAGAAGCAGACGCGACTCCCACACATGAGTCTCAACTGGCTACTCGAAGCATTGGCTCTTCTAGCTTCTGGAACACTTCATCGATCCACTCCTTCTTGAGCTCGATGGTTCCTTTCTTTATGATCTTCAGGGTAACAACAGGCACTCAGTGCTTCCTCCTAAGGTGTGGTATATCAATTTCTATTCAATATAGCTTAGGTAATATTTTAACTCGATCCATCAAGGGAGAGATAAAGAAATTTTAGCAAGGGAAAAGAATATAAGAATAAGATAAGTCAAGAACTTAGTGTTCTTTCAAATTAAATCTTAATTCAGAAAAAAAAATTGAAGGTCCTAAAGAGACGACTAGACTATCTAGGGTCAAGACCTATAGTCAGTATGGCTCTGATACCACCTCTGTCGGGACCCGAATATGCAAATTAGGACCCTCTGTGTATTCTGCACTAGTCCAGGATCACTCTAGTGCACACAATCTAAACATAGATGAATATCACAATCATACACAGCGGAAACATAAATAAAGACCTCATCTATTAAATAAAATATAGTTGAACGACCTTAAGGTCAAACTTACACTTATTAAGCCTCGATGGCTTTGAATTAAAGTAAACAAATAGCAGCGGAACGAAGAACGTCGGTGAATCCCATCAACATGCCACTGGCATCTAACAAGGTTCAACTCCTAGATAATCGTCTTCTTGTGGAACTCCATCTCTTTCGAAGGTGTAGACTTTTTCTCAACTGATGATTTGGTTGTTGGTAAGAGTGAGTACTTAAAGCACTCAACAAGTTGTGCACAGAATGCAAGTCTATCATACTATATGCATGGCTTATTCTAAAGGAACGACTAATATGGTAAATTTGCAATAAAGCAGCATTTATAAAGAATAGCATAGATAGATTGTAAAGACAGTAAAACAAATAACATTAAATAATAACTTTCAAGTATTTCTCAAGTAAACCTCGCTTCAAGCCCTAAATCATATTTTCAACTTTCCAATTTCATCCAACCTCCCATCCAAGTTTCATTTTTCTTTCTAGATGACAAAGCCGAAGCCTCTGGTATTTTTAAAAGTTTTGCAAAAAGGGCTCAAAATGAATTTGATTTTAAAATAAAGAAAATTCGTAGTGATAATGGTTCCGAGTTCAAGAACACAAGAATTGAAGATTATTGTTATGAACTTGGAATAAAGCACGAGATTTCCGCTACCTACACTCCGGAGAAATTTGGAGTCGTAGAACGAAAAAAATTGAACATTAATTGAAATGGCAAGAACTATGCTCGATGAGTATGGTACTTCTGATAATTTTTGGGCGGAAGCCATAAATACCGCTTGCCATGCTACAAATAGGCTTTATTTGCATCATTTTTTGAAAAAGACTTCCTATGAGCTTCTCATTGGAAGAAGACCAAACATCTCTTATTTTTGCCTTTTTGGTTGCAAGTGTTATATTTTGAAAAAGGGTGTTCGTCTCTCAAAATTTCAAAGTCGTTGTGATGTAGGTTTCTTGCTTGGTTATTCATCGAATAGTAAAGCTTATCGTGTCTTCAATCAAAATAAAGGTTTTGTTGAAGAGACATGTGATGTTGAATTTGGTGAGACTAATGGCTCTCAAGAAGAGCAAGATAATTTGGATGATGTAGGTGATGAAGGATTGAGACAAGCAATGAAGAACATTATGCTTGGAGACATCAAGCCAAAAGAGGATAAAGAAGATCAACCCTCATCCACTCAAGTTGAACCGTCTACTTCCGCAACGCCAAGTCAAATTCAACCCATAGACGTGGATCAAAAGGAAGATGATCAATAACTTCAACCTCTACCTCAAAGAGTTCATCATGCGATCTCCAAAGATCATCCAATAGATCAAATATTGGGTGATATTAGTAAGGGCATTCAAACTCGTTCTCGTGTTGCTTCTTTTTGTGAACATTACACTTTTGTGTCTTCTTTTGAACCCTCACATGTAGATGAGGCATTAGATGATCCGGATTGGGTGAACTCAATGCATGTAGAGCTAAACAACTTCGCTCAGATTGAAGTTAACACTTGAAGATCATATCAATGATGGTCAAAAGGATGACGAAAATATTAACAGAATTAGGTCAAAGAAAGATGAAGGCTTAAGTTGAGGATTTAACTGTGGATGAGCAAGGTACTACGTGGTTTAAAGGTCGAATCTTTATACCAAACCAGAAGGAGCTTAAGCAGTTGATTTTGAAAAAAATTTCATGATTTCAAGTATTTGATTCATCCGGAAAGTGCTAAGATATATCAATATCTTAAGGAAAGATTTTAGTGGCCTAAGATGAAGCGTGAAGTTGCTGAAAATGTTGCTTTGTGTGATTTGTGTCAGATAATAAAGGCAATGGGTTAGATATTAGCAAGTTTGTTACAGCCGGTGTAGATTTCTGAGTGGAAGTAAGAGGCAAATCAGTAATAAGATACCTAGCGTTGAGAATTGCTGAGACCAAAAGGGATATGGTTCCATTTGGGTCATCGTTGATCGTTTGGCCGAAGTTGCTCATTTCATACCAGTTAAGACTACCTACTCAGGAGATCGTTTAGCAGAGTTGTAGATGTCAAGGATTGTGTGTTTGCATGGTGTGCCTAAAAAGATTGTCAGACAGAGATACTCAATTTACCTCAAGATTTTGGAATAAGCTGCATAAAGCTATGGGAACTCGTTTGAATTTCAGTACAGCATATTGTCGGGACCCGAATATACAAATCCGGACCCTCTGTGTATTCAGCACTAGTTCAGGATCACGCTAGTGCACACAGTCTCAACATAGATGAAATATCACAATCATACATTGCGGAATAATAAATAAAGACTTCATCTATTAGTATAGAACTATTGAACGACCTTAAGGTCAAACTTACACTTATGAGGCCTTGGTGGCTTCAACTCAAAATAAATAAACAGCAGCAGAATGAAGAACATCGACGAATCCCATCAATATACCACAGGCAACTGACAAGGTTCAACTCCTAGATAATCGCCTCCTCGTGGAACTTCTCCTCCTTCGAAGTTGTGGACTTCTCCTCAACTGATGATTTTGTGTGTTGTAAGGGGTGAGTACATAAAGCACTCAACAAGTTGTGCACAGAATGCAATTCTAATATAACTATATGCAAGGCTTATTCCAAGGAATGGATTATCATGGTTATTTTGTTTATAAGCGATTTGAGAACAATTACAGTAAATAGATTGTAAAGACAGTAAAACAAATAACTGTAATAAATAGATTCAGCATTTCTCAAGTAAACCAAGTTCCAATCCTTAATCAAGTTCCAACCTTTCATGGCAATCCTGCCATCTCATTCCAAGTTTTCATTTCAAAAGTGTAACCCTTAACTGTAATTCCCGAGCTTTGCTCAATACTGTAAGCACGGCTATTCGAATAGGTTTACATTCTGCAGAGGTTATGCACTTTACCCACACGACGTGATATTCTCTTTGTGCCTGGCCATTAGCACACTTCCTTTGGTGTGCCGGCAGAAAAATCACGACAAAGCCTTTCAGGAACCTCTACCTTATCCAAAGAACCTCTCCGGTATTGCCTTCACTATTACTCATCTCACGCGGAGCCGAAGTATAGGATAGGCCAACACTGTTGGATGGGCACCAAGCCGTAGCACAGGTACGCTCCCCCACACAGATACACTTCCGTGTACTGTCACCCTGAGGTATCAGAGGAAAGATATCAGAACCCTAATCAACTAGGTCTATCCCAAACCAAACATGTGGTCGCATGATTGACTCAGGTCAAAGGCTTGCAAGGTTAAGTCCTTAAGATGATCAAGGCAAGACTTCCACATACCCCCTGCCCATCGGGCCCACCTTGGCATTCTCACCCCTTGCCACTTGCCCCAATCTAAATCATAACCACCCCAGTTGATTACCAAGCACCACGTGCCATCAGCAATTTAACCTCGTTGCGTGACATCCTCTCGCCACCACAACTCAATCTCATCGTGTGACCACACATGACACACAAGTTCATAACATCGTTCCATATTCCATTAGTCAAGATTATTTATCAAAGACTAAAGTACATGTGATGACGTGGCATGGCTAAGCAACTAATACGGTCTAACCATCCCATGTTGATTATTATTACTAACCAACTATAATGAACCAATCTAGGGTGACAATATATCATGGTATACAAATGGCAATGTAGGGTATAGATCAATTGGGTATAATAGCTAAGTCCCAAATTTAATTGAAGACATTTGTACATGTCAAATAATATGCAATAAAGTAAAACAAAATAGTAGTTTTTGTAATCGTAGGTTCAACATGATCAAAGCACAACTTGCCTGGCACTTGCTATAAACTGCTCTTTACTCTTTTTAATTGACCTTCGGCTTCCTCAACCTTTGGCTCTTCAATCGAATGCTTCGACTTCCTCGTCCTTCAGCTACTTCGGGTAACTTCTCGACGACACGTCTAACGACAAAGAAGCACAAATACAACAAAACTCAAAAGAAATTCAAATAAACTCCAATTTAATATTAGATTGGTACTGAACGGAAGGGATTGAATTTAGGAACTTAGATTTGATCGAAGATCGGATGAAAGAGAACAGGCTTTCAGAAGATTTATCGAGAAGGTTACAACTGATAATTAGGGAAAGACGGAGTATATTTCAGGGGATATCCTTCGAGATTAATTAACTTGATTGGACAGATATTGACATATGGGCTCTTGATCTAGATCGGATCCATAAAGATAAGCTAGTTCATGATGAACTAAACTGATGCTCAATGTTGACTTTTGTTGACTAAACAAATACACAGTCAAACAAAAGAAAGATAGACTAATAGAATAGATATGGCACCAGGATATGATATATGGCCAATGGTCTATCGACCAAGTTCACGAATGAATTCTGGGTTAATGGAAGATTAGATTTTCAGGGATAAGACGAGGACGAATGGAATCGACATTCAGTGCGATCCGATCTGGGGTTCAGTCATACATCAAAGAAGAGACTTGACGATAACAGGGCGATGACGATATGTAGTAAGACAGTACAAATATCTTACTACGGTGGACACAACGAGGAAAACCGCAATACCGGCAGTGCGGCTCACAATGGACTCAGTCCATCGAACTGGTCTTAAGTTAGGTTTTGGTCCGGCTTTGCAGATGATAGAAAGATAAATCCAGACTCACAAGAAATGGGGTTAGATCACGATAGGATGATAGAAAGGATAATGACATCGCGCTACGCTCTTGCTGGAATGCGCGTATGCGACGATAGCGAAGCGAGAGCAAAGCGTTAACGGCGGAACGTTAACGAAGAAACGTTAGCGTAAACGTTAACGATGGAACGTTATCACGGGGCGTTAACGGCGGGCGTTAACGGCGGGCGTTAACGGCGGGGCGTTAACGACGGAATGTTAACGGCGGGCGTTATCGATGGGGCGTTAACGGCGGGCGTTAACGATGAAGGTGAAGTGTTAACGAACACTTATGAGATTATAAGGTGGCAACCCTCGGTTGAAAGATAGGGCAGCGAGGTCATGACATGGCTCAAATTTGGTTTGAGATCTGCGGGGTACACATATCGTGACACAACGACAAATTGGACCAAGGGTTAAGTCCGGGTTTGAGCGAAACGATTCAAGGATGAATACACTTGGCATAGGGTAGGATGGTAGGGTTGGCTCTGCGATTAAAGGTTATCAAAGATGGCGAACCGAAATGCGCACCGACACGAAGGACTAGGCCAAAAGACGTCGGGTAGATTCTAGAATATGGCTTTGACGGCAACCGGGGATCAATGAACTTCAACGGTGGGCAAAACAGGGGATAATGATCTTCTGGACACAATGACATGGTCACGACAAACCAAAATGGTTGGTGGCACAAGACGACGCGCGGTGGTGGCAGAAAGGCGACTGTAACGAATATTAAACTTTTCGGAGGATGAAACAGCAAAGGTAAAGTAAGCACCACGTAGAACGCGGCGACACGAACTCAACGGTATATCCGGATTTGGAAGCAACCCAACGGACAGATCACAAGCCGCCGACAAGCGGTTCTTTGGAGCCAATAGATCAAACGATCATAACTATTAAAATAATATATGGAACCTAACCAAATTATACAGAGAGCTATCTGGGATCATTTGGCACAATATGACGCTAACGGATCTGAGTTTTACCTTCTGGATCAACGGAGAACGCGCGACGAAGTTTTCTGCTGTTGGAGTGAAGTCTGATCGGGGAGGATTGATTTTTCTGAACAAATCCCGCAGGCCAAACCATGAGGTAGGGTGAGCACTGTGTAGAGGACATCAAAATGAGTCTACAGAAAAAATTTCACAGTCAAACTCGCAAAAACCTAGGAGAACGGGCAGCGGCAAGATTTGAGATTAGAACAGCTGTAACTTTTGATTCCGCGAATGGAACTGCACCAAATTTGGTGGAGAGATAGATCTAGCCATAGGGCACGAGATGACGTAAGCATATTTCAAAAAACTCACCGGAACAATGGGGAACACGACGCCAAAATCGGCCGATGATGGCGGTGCACCGGAAAGACATGGCGGCAAATTTTAGGGTTTGGGAGGTGCTCTGGGCATTAGGGCTGCGTGGGAGGGGTCTTAGGACACTTATATAGGCTGGGGAGTCGTGCCATACAAGGAAACATGAAGAAAAACCGGATTTCGATTGAAAACGGATCAGATCGAACACCTGGCGCACAATGAACAGTACCGGGTGACGTGGCTCATTGTGGTGCGTTGGATCTGGATCGGAGGGCTGCAGCTGGGCGATGACGTGGCTGGCTCAGAAGATGACACGTCGATTTAGCCCAATTTCCGAATTAAAATAATTCCAGAAATTAAAATGATTCGTTTAGAGCAATAAACATACCAGAAAAATTCTAAAAAATCTAGAAAATATTTTGAGACATTTGGAGCTTGAATAAAATATTTTTAACCAAAATTTATTTAAACTTTTACAGTATTTAATTAGATTTAACAAGAGGCTTAATTTAAATTAATTTCCAAATGAATAGCAAACGAACTCCGAAAAATATCAAAAAATTACAGAAAATTCATTGAAGCACAATGAACTCAAATGAAACTAAATTTATTTTAATTAAAGTTTATATTAGTCAAATTAAATTATTTTAGCATTAGAAAATTTCAGATTAAGATTTATTAAAGCGAGAAAATCAGCGGGGATTTTTGGAAAGATGAACTAAACAAAAGATTTTTGAAAACTCAAATTTTGGGATGTTACACATATCATCCGCAGACAGATGGTCAGACTGAGAGAGTTAATCAGATTCTGGAGGATATGCTAAGAGCTTATGCATTAGCTTATGCTACCTCATGGGATAAGTGTTTACCGTATGCAGAGTTCAGCTATAACAATAGTTGTCATGCTAGTTTGCAAATGTCACCATTTGAGGCTTTGTATGGTCCTGCTTGACGTACCCCGTTAAATTGAAATGAAAGGGAGAGAGTTTGGTATTTAGGCCTGAGATTCTCAAAGAAGTTAAAGAGCAAGTTGCAGTGACCAGAGAGGGCTCGAGGATAGCATAGTCGAGGCAGAAGAGCTATGCTAATAATCGTAGTCGTGAGTTGAGCTTTGAGACAGATGATTCTGTGTATCTCAGAGTTACCCCTCTTAAAGGTGTTAAAAGGTTTCACACTAAAGGGAAGCTTGCGCCAAGATATGTTGGTCCATTCAAGATTTTGAGCCGTCGAGGAGAGGTTGCTTATCAGTTGGAATTGCCGAAGTCATTAGCAGGAGTGCATGACGTGTTTCGCGTGTCTCAACTTAAGAAATGTCTCAGAGTGCCAACGGAGCAGACGACGTTAGAAGCAATTGAACTACAGGAGGATTTAACCTACAAAGAGCAGTCGATCAAGATTTTGGATTTGATGGAGCGCAAGACTAGAAACAAGTCAACTCGTTTTTGCAGAGTCCAATGGAGCAATCATTCAGAGAATGAAGTTACCTGGGAGTATGAAGAGGACCTGAAGTCAGAATTCCCAAACATATTCTCTAGTTAGCCCTTAATCTCGGGGTCGAGATTCTGTTAAGGGGGGAGGTTTGTAACATCCCAAAAATTCGCCTTTAATCTTATCTTATTGTTATTTGTGCATTTTATGATTTTTCTAAGTTTATTGGATTTTTCTGGATTTTATTTGAATTTTTTTAAAATTAATTATATTGGCCTGTTGTGAAAATTAATTAAATATTGATAAATTTTATATAAAGTTTTACCAAAAAATATTTTATTTGGGTTCAAAATGTCTCAAAGTATTTATGAGAATTTTCTTAGATTTTTCCTGGTTTTTTACTGAATAAAAGTAATTAAAATATTTTCTAGAATTATTTTAATTAAAAAACACCGGGAAAATTCAATTATCAGTACTAGGCCGAAGCCAGCACTGTGAGAGCATGGCCCGAGTCTGCGCGGCCCAATCGCTCAGCGTCGCCGGCCTGTTAACCCAAGCCTAAGTCTCAGCCGTTGATCTTCGATCATGCGGCTAGGGTTAGAAGATATGGTTCCTGTTTAAGTCCAGAGAGGGCGACCGTCGGATTTAGATCGATCGGTGAATTAAAAGCATACCAGTTCAAGACTCTTCCAAATATGTGCCGTTGAAGGATACACGCGTTCGATTAGGATCGTGCGGCGTTGGGAGTGTGTCGTGACCGTTCGATCGCCATCGGACGGCGTTGCATCATCATCATCGCATCAAACTCGGATCTGCACCGCTGAGTCCTCCATCGTGACGCTTCAGGTTTCCGGGCCATACATGGCCGTAGAGGGCTATAAAGGCATCATAGCTGCTTCCCCGAGGATCATCATGTTTGTGCGCACCCGTTCATCGGTTTAGTTTCGCCGAAGACGTCGTTGGTTGCGCCCAAGAGCTCACCGGAGTTTCGAAGGACGTTCTGCCATTCACTTGCATGGATCTACCCTGTCAACGTCCCTCTTCTGCCGCCAGGACTACCGAAGAGTTCGCCATCGACCGCCCTTTCAGATCCGCTACTCGAAGACGCTCGGAAGTCACTTCATCGCCATCTCGTGCTTCCTCTTCCTCAGAGCCGGTAAACCCCGTCGTCGCACCGTGGTCGGCATCTCGCCATTGAACTCTGACCGTCCGTTAGATCTAGAGCAATGCCGCTAGATCCATGACGCGTGCCCTAACCCTAGCGTGCCACGTATCCCCATTGGCAAGACAGATCTTGACCGCCTGATTTGAATGAGCGGTTCAGATCTAGCCTTGCGTTGGTTCAATCATGGCTCGACACGTGTTGCACGGAATCCAAAGCAGTATGGACCGAGTCCACTATGGACCGGTGTCGCATCGTAGACCAAGTCCACAGACCATGGACGCATGGCGCGCCGTGATTGGTCCAAAGTCTCGCTGACGTCATGCTGACGTCATAATCGGGGTTTTTCAGTTGAAAAATAAATCAACTGGAAATCCAATGATGCTGGCGTCATAAATGCAAATTTCCTTTATAAAAATAATTTGGTTTATTAATTGATTTTCCAATTTTCTGATTTTTAGAATTTTGAATCTTCTCCGAGCCTGTTCTCCCTCATACGAGCTCCGATTGAGGTGATTCAAATTTATAAATTTTTTGTAAAATTGAGATCTATTTAATTGTGAATTTTATTTGATTTTTAGAGATTGTTTTCTCTCCGTTTTGGTGTTTATTTGTTGTTCCCTCTCATTTCGCGTAGACGTTAAATTGTGCAACGCAACCGAGGAAGATTCGTTGACTCAAGACCAAGGTCTAGAGCAAGAATAAGGGCTTTATTAGGGCAAGTTGTGCTTTGATCATGTTGAACCTATGTTTGCAAAACTGCTATATTGTTTTACCCTATTGCATGATATTTCAAGTATACAATTGTTTCAAATTAAATTGGGACTTAGCTAATCTACCAATTTGATCTATACCCTATCTTATCATTTGTATGTCATGATCTATTGTCACCCTAGATTGGTTAACTATAGTTGGTTAATACTAAAATCAACATGGGATGGTTAGACCGTGTTAGCTGCTTAGCCATGCCACGTCATCACATGTACTTGAATCATCAATGTTTAATCTTGAAAAATGGAATATGGAACAATGATATGAACTTGTGTCATGTGTAAATCTATTCGAATATCCGTGCTCGTGGTATTGAGCAATGCTTGGGAATTACAGTTAAGGGTTAGTTTAATTAAATGGAAAACTTGGTTGGGATGGCGGAATTGCCATATGGAAGGTTGGAACTTGACTTAGAATTTGAAACTTTGTTTACTTGAGAAATGCTGAATCTATCTATTACTATTATTTATTTTACAGTCTTTACAATCTATTTATTGTATTTGTTCATAAATGCTGCTTATTGCAAAATAGCCATAATAGCCTTTTCCTTTGGAATAAACCTTCCATATAGTTACATAGAATTGCATTATGTGCACAACTTGTTGAGTGCTTTAAGTACTGACCCTTGCCCACAACAACATCACTAGTTGAGAAGTCTGCATCCATGCTAGAGGAAAAGTACCAGGAAGAGACAAAAGTTTAGGGTGTGAGCCTTGTAAGTTGCCTGTGGTATACTGAGGGGTTATCTACGTTTTCATTCTGCTGTAGTTTAATTTGTTGTTTAGCCTTGCGAGGCATATTTATGTAAGTTTGACCATAAGGTCATTAACAAGTATTAATCAATATATTAAATTTTTTATTATGTATACGGTGTGTATGATTATGATATACATCTATGTTGAGCCTGTGTGCACTAGCGTGATCCTGGTCTAGTGCAGTATACACAGAGGGTCCGGATTTGCACATTCGGGTCCCGACATCAGGTGCCCATCCTCCGCTCCTTCTGTGTCGATGGGAGGCCAGCGCCCCCTCTTCCGGCCCATACGAAGGGCGCAGGCCCATCCCGGGCCCCATCCTTTTCCATTACCCAGGGGCTCTGAAGAGGTGGTGAGATGCGCCCAAGGACGAGTAATGGCAGCAATGTACTTATTTAAAATGTAATAGAACAAACTTTTATTAATTTCAAATATAATGAAATTTTGCTTACCTAAATTTTGATTGCACTCGATGCCTGTGTTACTTATGCATGAGATTTCTTTAATAGATCGATGTTCCACGAGTTTTCGAGTATCGCACCTTCCGATGTCGCTAGCCGCGTGGACCCTGGTCGAGTCACTTCGACCACCACGTAAGGACCTTCCCACTTGGGTGATAGCTTATTGCGATTTTCTTGCTACTGCACCTTTCGTAGTACTAAGTCCCCCGCGGCTAATGCTCTTTCCTGGATCCTTTGGCCATGGTATCTGCGTAAGGTTTGTTGATACTTAACTACTCGAACTGACACTCGATCTCTGTACTCCTCGAGTAGGTTCACTTCATCTGCCCGCACCTACTCTTGTTCCTCTTCCAAGTAGTTGTCCACTTGAGGTGACCTAAAAATTAACTCAGTACGGAGAACTGCCTCTGCACTATAGACAAGCACACAAATTGTAAAATCCAAAATTTGCTTTTATAGGATTTAATATGATTTCTCCTTGTTATTGAATTTCTGAGATTTTATTTAATTCATTTTGGAATTTTTGAATAAAGCCTTTTGCTATCTTTTAATTATTCACAGAAGAGTGTCAATGAACGTTTGTTGGAAATATTTTATTTGCGTTCCAAACATTCCAAAATATTTTCTAGAATTTTGGGATTTTTCCTAATATTTTTGCTATGTATTATGGTTTCATCTATTTATCTGAATTGTTTTTATTTAAAAATGATTTAAAATTCGCCGCATAGTGTTTGGGCCGAATCCCTCGGTCCGGCCAGTTTTCTTGCGCCGCAGCCCAGCTCACCAGCCCACGCGGCTTGTTTCGTGAAACCCTAGCCGCACCGCCCCTCCACCGTTGGATCTTGATCCACTAGTTGTCGCTGCGCCGCGTCGCCCGTGTGCGTGCGCCGTCGGATCATCGCTGCTTGGACATCTGTGATGCCACCACATCGTCCATCAGAATCCCCGCCAGATTCCACTGCCGTATCCAAGCGAACCTCGTTTCGCGCGAGATTCACAGAAGTCAAGGCCGCTATTTATTGTGCCGCCGCCACCCCTGTGTTGCGCACCCCGAGACGTATCCGTAGCCCTAGCACACGCCTTTTGAGCCACCGCCATTTGCCCGCAGGAGCTCACCAAAGTTCGTCAAGCCTCAGCTGCGGCATTTCGTCATTTGCTCGCCGACCGTTGAAGTTCCGCCATCGCCAAGGTTGCCATCGTGTTTGCCTCGTCGAGATGCATCGGTCCCAACATTCCACATCACCGGAGTCACCCTCTAGCGCCGTCGGCGTGGTCTTCGTCCTCAGCGCCGCCGCGCCATAGCTGCCTTCGCGAGCTCGCTCCGCCGTTAGATCTAAATCATGTTGTCTGGATTGCATCTTGTAGAATCACGTTAGGTTAAGTCTCAGCCGCCAGATTGAGGATGGATGGTCTGGATTGTACTGCATAGATGTCCTGTCACCGCCGTCGCACGACCGTCGGATCTGAGTCGTGCGCCCCGGATCGTGCTAGGTGCCGTCCGTCGGGGTAGCCACGTCGCTGTGCCGCTTCTCCTCCGTCGCATCATCTGAGTCGTCGGATCTGGATCCATCGGTCGAAACCCAGCCACGTGTGAAGGACCACGTGGAGGTCCATCCATGTTTGTGATGAGTATTTGACTTTATTTGAGCAAGGTGTGCTCAAGTTTGAGTTTGATTTGGATTGATTTTCAAAATGAAGCAATTTGAGTTATCTCTGCCAGGAGTGGCAGTACCGGCCGTATGGGCGTGGTAGTGATGAGTTGGATGGGTTTATTGCATATCATTGTGGGCATTGCTATGTGATGTGTTTCCTTGTCTTTGATGGTTGCAGGGCGACGGTGCTAGATCATGGTGAGGCGGAGGATGACCGGGACTAGGCGAGGAGCATCGAAGGTCCAGACGGTTGGGAGATCGCCGGAAGATGATCGGAGACGGAGTCCGGGCAAGTCAAGAAGACAAGGAAAGGAGATGATGCTTGCTAGATGTCGCGTGGATCAATGAGGGCCGTCGGATTGAGGTCTAGTTGATAGGTTAGCGGGTCTAGGTAGTATGCTTTGAAAACCGTGCAAGAAAACCCGGTATGTGTGTGGGTTTTGGGTTAGCCCTTGCATGGCTGTGTGTGTGGGTTAATCCTAGCCCTTAGATGAGTGCTCTAGGGTTGAGAGACTCATCCAAGGGTGGTAGGTGGCCCAAGAGTAGTATAAATAGGGGTGGAGGGGTAGCCTCCTCCCCTTGAAGGTTTTGAGGTTTGTGAATGCTCCTTTGAGCTTTGCCCACATGAAAGTAAGGCTTTGTTACCTCTCCTTCCAGAAATGAAAGTTTTATACATCCATCTCTGAATTTATTTTGCGCATTTACATTATGTCTTTACTTTACGCAATTTAAATTCAGCATTTACTTTCCCTCAATTACATTCTCGCAATTTACTTTCACGCAATTTGGATTTGCCTCCTCCTTCTAAATGCTGTTGATCTTGGATGTTTTGAGTGTGTTCATATGGTTTTACATCTCTTTTTCACTCTTGGATTGAGTAGAGAACATCTTTTCTTTCAAGTTCCAACTTTGTTCAGAACTTGTTCTTTGGGCAGCATTTAGTATTTAATTTTTATAAAAATATATAAAAATTCTTTTTAAGTTATCCTTGTTGGAGGAGGTGCGGGACTCTGATATCCACTTGCAGAAAAATTTTGGAGTTCACGTGTTGCACGGTTTGGGCGTCATGAGGTGAAAACCGAGCCCCAAACGTTCTGCTCGAAGTTCTTGACTGATTGTATTCTTCGATTTATCCTGTTTTTTTTATTTAAGGCTTTTTGAGGATAAATTTGGTGGAGTTCTTCAAGATTCTAATGCTCATAGGGAGAAAAATTCTCAAAATTTTTTGAGCTGCAGAAACCCACCAACTTCCTGTTCAAATTAAGGACAAGTTCTGGAAATTCTGCTTTTGCTTTTCTGAAAGTGACTTTTGTGATTTGAATTGATGTTCTTTCTAAAAGCAAGAGTTGGATTGATTCCTCTTTATCTTGGACACTAGAGAACCAGGATTGTGACTCAAAAATCCCCACATATTTTATGGTACTTATCCATGCAAGCTTGGGGTACACATAGTTGTCTAGTTTTTCGGGTTTTTCATAATTTCCTTTTAGCGATCTTGTCGAGGTTTTTGTTGGAGTATTTTGGATGAAATTTATTTGCGACCATTCACCCCCCCTCTGTTCGCCATCTCGGTCCTTCAATTGGTATCAGAGCCGGTTCTGCTCTTTCTAGATCTTGACCGGTCTCAAGAGCCATGGCGACGGACAAATATTCCACCAAGCCTCCCATCTTTAATGGAGTTGATTTTCCATTTTGGAAGTCCCGGATGGATTCATACATCATTGCCCAGGGCTACCTAATATGGCAGAAGGTGAAACTCCCGTATGAGGTTCCTGCTGATGAAAATGTCACGGCCATCAATATAGTTGACGTTGAGACGAATGCTAAAGCAAGGAACATTCTCATACAGGTTCTTTGCCGCAGTGAGTATGATAGGATTTCTCACCTTCGCTCCGCTCACGAGATTTGGGTAACCCTCGATACTTACCATGAGGGCTCTACTCAAATCAAGACTGTGAGGCAGGACAAGTTCAAGCGCGAGTACAACAAGTTTGATCAACGCGCTGGTGAGAGTCTCGACGAGTGTTTTGGTCGGTTTACAAAGATTTTGAGCGACCTCCGAGCAGTTGGCTGCATATACCCTGACTCGGACAATGCTCGGCATTTCTTAACCGCACTCGACCTTCGGGTTTGGGAGATGAAGGTGACCACCATCAAGGACACCACCGACTTATCGACTCTGACTCTTGACGGGCTTTATTCCCGCCTCAAGACTCATGAGATCGATGTCGTCTCTCGAAAGACGAAATCTCAGTCGATGGCTTTGGTCACCGATCCCATTGGATCTTCTTCTTCTGATCCTTCTATTGGTTTCTCTCTTTCCGCCCTTTGTGAGCTAAGCGATGACCAATTGGAAAAATTTCCAGAAAATGAGCTTGCTCTTTTCGCTCGCAAGTTTTCTCATGCATACAAGAGGGTGAGAGAGAGAAAGAGAGGTGGCATGATCACATGCTTCGAGTGTGGTGGCCCCAACCACATTCGGCCTAATTGCCCCAAGCTGGATAAGGGTAAGAACGATGTTGGCGATTCGGGCAAGAACGACTACACCGATAAGAACCGCAACAAGAAGCCTCAAGTTCGTGAACCGGCGCACGAGAAGAAGTACCGCAACTTCTCCATGAACAAGAAGCTCTTCCACCGCGTCCTCGCTACGCTTGACGACATCAACATCTCCGACACGGAGACATGGAGCGACGAGGGCGAGGATAATCCGCAAGAGAAGAAAGGCGGCCACGACTTCTCTGGCCTGTGCTTCATGCCGACACCAACGGCATCAGCGACTCCGAGCTGTACAGCGACACGGATGAGGTACCCACCTACGACGAGTTAAATGTTGCCTTCTATAAATTAGGCAAGTTTCATGCTAAGGCTAGATCGAGGTGTTCTGAGTTAGAGAAGGAAGTAGGTACCTTGACTCGGGAGTTAGCTTCACTTAGATCTTCTCCCTCCCGAGTCACTGATGACTGTGTTCTCTGTGATGCTGTTCTTGTGGAGTTGGAGAACCTAAGGACCATACATGATAGTGTGCTTGCTGAACTTGATGGTCTTAGGTTGAAGAATGCTAGCACCAGTTCTGTTGATGCTATTCCTGTTGAGGCTAGTTTTCTTCATGCTCACTCCACTCCATCATGCTCTAATTGCCCTAAATTGCTTGCTGAAATTGATGCCATGAGTTCACACCTTAAGAAGCTTTCTGCTAGAAATGATGAACTTGAATTGCATGCTTCTAAGGACCCAGTCAGCTCATGTGAGGGTCAGAGGCAACTAAAACTTGACAATGATGCTTTGAATGTCAAGTGTGATGAACTTGCTACGGACTTACTAGTTAAGTCAAAATCTGTTGCTCATTGTGTCTTTCAAGTTAAGGATGATGTGGATCAAATCCATGTCAAGCTTAGGAAGAAGTTAGAAGACCAAACCCATAGGATTAGAGATGCTCCTTGCCTTTCTTGTGAGGCCCTCAAGATTGAGGCGCCGTCTTTGAGGAACAAAAGCACGTCTTTGAGAGATCTTCTCATTCAGTTCTTCTTCTTCCTCTCCTTCCCCTGTTCTTCTTGTGCTTCTTTCTTTCGAGATTGCCAGTATCTTATGAGCACTCTCGAGAAGTTTGTTGGATGCAAGAAAAAGCTCAATCTTATTCTAGACCAATCCAAGATTAGTAGATTCAATCAAGGTCTAGGATTTGATCCCTTGGAGCACGCTCGGGCTCATCCTCCCACCATTGTGCGCGGCTCCAAGAGTGGTGAGCTTATGGTAGCTCCCAGAGTGAGCACCACCGTGTTTAGGTCTGCTGGGGTTGTCTATAGGACTTCTGACCAGAAGGGTGTTACTCCTGTTGCTTCTGTCTCTAGAAAGGCGAAGTACACATGCACCTTCTGTAAGAAGGATGGTCACCTCGTAGATTTCTGCTTCAGGCGCGCCAAGATCACTCGGTGTAAGCATGTTGCTGCTCTTAGGGGTATTCAGGGTCATCCACAAACTTTGAGTGCTCCTAAGGTACACACTGCTTATAGACAGGTTAGAGAGTCGCCTGTTTTTGGGCAGCGTCCAGGACTCGGTTTTCATGCTGGTTCTTCAAGTTTTAGTCTTAGAGCTGTTCGTAGTCAGTCTTTTCGTCGTCCTCTTGATATTCCTCGTTTTTCTCATCGTGGTAGATATCAGCGGCGTGATGTGTTTTCTGGTAGGAGATTTAGGCAGCTTCACTAGGGTGGTTCGGCTTTTGCACCACGGCATGCCAACCTAGTTTCGGCTCCTAGATCATCTACTAAAGTTGCTACTGATCTTGTTAGGGTTAAACGTCAGAGAGATACTCGAGTCTAGTCTTCTTCTGTGACTGGTACTCTGAGGTGTCGTATGGTTCAGTATTGGGTTCCTAAGTCTTCACTCTATCCCAGTACTGAGTCATCTTTCTCTCTTGTGTCTTGATCAGGTTCGTCGAATGGGGAAGGCAGATGTTTGGATTGTCGACTCCGGTTGTTCTCGTCATATGACCGGAGATTCTCGATGGTTTTCTTCCCTAGTCCGAGCCTCCGGTGATGAGTTGATCACTTTCGGGGATGCTTCTTCAGGTAGAGTCATCGCTAAAGGTACCATTTGCATTAATGACAATTTCATTCTTAAAAATGTTGCTTTAGTAAGTAAGTTGCAATACAGTTTGCTTTCTGTTTCTTAGCTTATTGATGACTCTTTCGAGGTGAGTTTTAAGAGTAATGCCTGTAGAATCCTCGATTCATCAGGAGGGTTAGTTTGCGGGATTTCTAGATTTGGTAGAGTCTTCCGTGCTGATTTTTCTGTTTCTTCTGGAGACTCTCTTCGGTGTTTGATTGCTTCTGAGTCCCGTGATCTCTCCTTCTGGCATAGGAGACTTGGTCACATTGGATTTGATCATTTGACCCGAGTTAGCAGCCACGATCTCATTCGTGGTTTGCCCAAACTCAAAATGATCAAAGACTTAGTTTGCTCTCCCTGCTGACATGGCAAGATGGTTGCTGCTTCTCATCCCCGATCCATCAAGTGATGATGATGCACCAGACAGCTTTTACATATGGACACTGTTGGTCCAGCTAGAGTGCAGTCAGTGGGTGGGAAGTAGTATGTTCTTGTCATTGTTGATGACTTTTCGAGGTATTCTTGGGTGTTTTTCATGTTCTCGAAGGATGAGACTTTTACCCATTTTAGGGGTTTGGTTCATAGGTTGTCTTTTGAGCTCCCTGGTGCCCTACGAGCTATACGTAGTGACAATGGCACGGAGTTCAAGAACTCCTATTTTGAGAGTTTCTGTGTGGAGTCTGGTTTGGAGCATCAATTCTCCTCTTCCTACGTCCCTCAACAAAATGGCATAGTGGAAAGGAAGAACAGGACCCTGGTAGAAATGGCCAGGACGATGCTAGACGAGTACAGTACTCCTAGGAAGTTTTGGGCTGAGGCTATAGCTACTGCTTGCCATGTTTCTAATCGTGTATTCTTGAGAGCACATTTGCACCGCACTTCTTACGAGTTGAGGTATGGGCGAAAGCCCAGTGTTTCTCATTTTCGTGTGTTTGGTTGCAAGTGTTTTATTTTGAAGTCTGGTAACCTGGATAAGTTTGAGTCTCATTCTTTTGATGGTATCTTTTTGGGTTATTCGACTTCTTCTCGTAGCTATAGGGTCTGGAGTTGCGATGCGCATATGATCATAGAGACCTGTGAAGTGACCTTTGATGAGGCTAGCCCAAGAGCTAGACCCGATATTTCAGGCTCTTCTTCTTCCTCCGAGACCATCTTTGTAGAGGATGAGGATGATGGAGATGATGGTGTTCCACCTGATCCAGTCTCCTCTACACCTGAGGTGCCTCCTGTTTCCATTTCTGCACCTCAGGAAGGCCAACCCTTGCCTTCTGACTCTCATTCAGCTAGTGGCTCTGCTCCTACCCTTATGTGCATGAGGTAGAGGCCACTTCTGCTTCTGGACCTCCCCGTCATATTCAGCATTCTCATCCACCTGATCAGATCATCGGCGATCTGTTTGAGAGAGTCACTCGCTCAAAATCAGGGTTGTCCAGTTTCTGCCTACACTCTGCCTTTGTTGCCTCGTTTGAGCCGAAGGATGTGACTCATGCATTATCTGACGAGTCTTGGACTAATGCTATGCATGAGGAACTTGAAAACTTCGAGAGGAACAAAGTCTGGCAGCTTGTAGAACGTCCATCTGGTCATAATATCATTGGGACCAAGTGGGTGTTCAAAAACAAGCAGAGAGAGGATGGGGTTGTCATTCGCAACAAGGCTAGGCTAGTTGCACAGGGTTTTTCTCAGGTTGAGGGTCTTGACTTTGAGGAGACCTTTGCCCCTGTAGCTAGACTAGAGGCTATTAGGATCCTGCTTGCATTCTCTGCATCCCGGGGCTTCAAGCTCTATCAAATGGACGTCAAGAGTGCATTCCTCAATGGCTATATTGAGGAAGAGGTTTATGTCAAACAACCTCCAGGATTTGAGAACCCCAAGTTTCCGAGTCATGTATACAAGCTTTCCAAAGCTCTATATGGACTCAAGCAGGCCCGCAGAGCATGGTATGAGAGGCTCAAGTCTTATCTTCTCAACCATGACTTCAAAATGGGCGTAGTAGACAAGACTCTGTTCATCAGACACAATGAGTCTCATTTTCTTCTCGTCCAGATTTATGTGGACGATATCATTTTTGGTGGCTCGTCTCATTCGCTTGTGTCTCAGTTTTCTAAGGTGATGAGCACAGAGTTTGAGATGAGTATGATGGGCGAGTTGAGCTACTTTCTTGGCTTCCAAATCAAGCAGACTCGGGAGGGTACTTTCTTGCATCAAGGCAAGTATACCCGTGACCTCCTGAGGCGCTTCGATATGTCTGATGGGAAGCCAGTGATGACTCCTATGGCCACCACTGCTGTCCTCGAGCCCAATGAGGATGGTGAGCCTGCTGATCAAAAGGAGTTTCGGAGCATGATCGGCTCCCTCTTGTACCTCACTGCTTCGAGGCCGGACATACATTTTGTTTGTGTGTGCGTGCGCTCGATTTCAAGCTTCTCCTCGCGCTCTCACCGCCAGACGGTCAAGCGCATCTTCAGGTACCTTCATGCTACCACTGATTATGGTATTTGGTACTCTTCTTCTTCTTGTCTATCTCTTAAAGCCTTTTACGATGCCGACTTTGTTGGTCAGAGGATAGATAGGAAGAGCACTTCGCACTGCCAATTCATTGGCACTTCTCTTCTTTCTTGGTCATCTAGGAAGCGATGCAGGGTTGCATGATCCACCACGAGGCCGAGTATGTTCTTGCAGACCGATTCTTTGTAGCAGTGCTCGATGAGATCGACCTTACGGGACTATAGGTTAGAGATAGAGAGTGTGCCACTTTTCTCGTGACAACACTTCAGCTATTTGCATTGCTAAAAACCCAAAGCAACATTCCCTGACCAAGCACATTGATATTAGATATCACTTCCTTAGAGACCATGTGGAGAAGGGAGATATCGCGCTTCGATTCGTGAGAGTGACCTTCGATTAGCCGATATCTTCACCAAGCCTTTGGATAGCTCAGTTTGTTTCCTTGAGGAGTGAGCTTGAGTCGTGAGCCCTTACGACCTTTCGTGAGGAGGAGCTAGTTTGTATATTATGTATTATATGTTTTCTTCCAGCTTTTCTTTTCTTTGTGCTTCTTCTGGGTGACTTTGGGCTTGTTTTCTTGAGTTGAGTTCACTCACTTAGACTTCTGGCATGCCTTTCATGGACCTCTTATCTTGTGCTTTAGGTTGCTATCATGTGTGATTAGCTGTTCTCTCTTCTCTCTAGGTTGAGTTCCCTCACAGTCTTATAAGTCTAGCAGGTATTGGGCCTCCTAGGTAGACAGGGTCTGTGTGCACTCCTTAGTTGGGATCTAGAGTCAGCTTCCCTATGTCAGTCACTAGGGAAGATAAGAGCGAGTCTGAGCCATAGTGAGTCTCTTGTATCTTATCTATGCTCAATAGCCATCCAGTTTTGCAGTTTCTCAATCTCTTCTCATTCTGTTTTTGTGGTTGTTATTGAGTTCATTCGGGTTTTCTTTATGCCTAATCCTGATAATAACTCAACTTTAACCAGATTTGAGCTTAAAATTGATTTATTTATTGAGGGGGAGTTTGGGAATCTGTTCATGCATTGCATATAGGCTACATTTTCCTCCTGTTTAATGAGCTTTGTCTATTATGCAATTGATTTCTTCTTCACGCAATACACCATGCTACATCATATGGAGGAAATCACTAGCTTAGATATGTCCAAGTTCATTTAACTTGCTAATCTTAAAAATGAAATAAGCTGTAAATGAAAAACTTGATGAAACATGTTGCTTTTACTTGCTAGGTTTCTTCTATAGAGGTTTGTGCCATAATTTGAGAAAGTTTGGAGTTCTCTAGAGTCCCTATAGCAACTTGGGTGAAACTAGTTTGTTTCATACTTTAGTCCTTCATTTGCTAATGAATCATTGTGCTAAAAATGAAAATTAAACAAAATTGACTCTTCTTGTGCACATACGACTCAACACCTTGCATTCACAAGACCGCTTCCCATTGCACTTGGGATGAACTTGGAATACATCGTGTTTGACCTAGACCATCCTCTTAAGAGTTCATCTTGAGATGGTCGCATACGGCTTCAGTCAATTGGTTGTCAAAAGAAAATGCAAATAAATTAAAAACAAAGACATATGTGGGTAAAGAATGCAAATAATGTCAAACATTTGCACCCCGCTATGTCTTCTATGATGATGAATCAAAATTTGCATTAAGTGATAAATGAGCCCGAAGGACCTTGTATGCTCTTCTAGATTCCCCAAAGTGTTGAGTAGGTTGAACTCTAGGTTTTCCTTTTGATCCTTAGAGTGGCTATTCTTCTATTTTTGAAACTAAAGCTAAGTATTGCACTTGTCAAATCTTGCTAAAAATGATATATTCAAAACTAAGCTCGTATTTGCACTTGGACATGTCTTAGTTTGTTCATCTTCTGAAATTGACAAGCTTGGTGTAATATCGTTCCATTTTGATCAATTGGATAATCTTCAAACCTCTTTCGATTGCATTTCTAGCATACATAAAAAGAGGGAGAAAATTCCATTTTGATGCCTATATTGCCAAAAGGGGGGGAAAATGTAGAAAAGGCATCATTAAAAAAAAGAGAGAGAGATAAAAATGTGAAAGCTTGTTGGTTCTTATGATCTTTGTAAATCTTTGCTATTTTTTTATGGATCATAATCACATTTGGCACTTACGATTGGTTTTTAGAGCTTTTGTGGAAAACTTGCTCTTTTCATGGTTTTGCTCTAAATTCTTTCTGCCAACTTGGTCATGATTTTATATCTTTCTCTCTGGACCAAGTTTGGCTTTGCAATCAAATTGCTTTCTTCTTCTCTCATTCAAACTCAAATTTATGCCTTTTGTGTTGTTTGTCAATATACTCATCAAGGGGGAGATTGAAGGATCATGTGGAGGTCCATCCATGTTTGTGATGAGTATTTGACTTTATTTGAGCAAGGTGTGCTCAAGTTTGAGTTTGATTTGGATTGATATTCAAAATTAAGCAATTTGAGTTGTCTCTGCCAGGAGTGACAGTACAGGCCATATGGGCGCGGTAGTGATGAGTTGGATGGGTTTATTGCATATCATTGTGGGCATTGCTATGTGATGTGTTTCCCTGTCTTTGATGGTTGCAGGGCGACGGAGCTAGGTCATGGTGAGGCGGAGGATGACCGGGACTAGGCGAGGAGCGTCGGAGGTCCAGACGGTTGGGAGATCGCCGGAAGATGATCGAAGATGGAGTCCGGGCAAGTCAAGAAGACAAGGAAAGGAGATGATGCTAGCTAGATGCCGCGTGGATCAATGAGGGCCGTCAGATTGAGGTCTAGTTGATAGGTTAGCGGGTCTAGGTAGTATGCTTTGAAAACCGTGCAAGAAAACCCGGTATGTGTGTGGGTTTTGGGTTAGCCCTTGCATGGCTGTGTGTGTGGGTTAATCCTAGCCCTTAGATGAGTGCTCTAGGGTTGAGGGACTCATCCAAGGGTGGTAGGTGGCCCAAGAGTAGTATAAATAGGGGTGGAGGGGTAGCCTCCTCCCCTTGAAGGTTTTGAGGTTTGTGAATGCTCCTTTGAGCTTTGCCCACATGAAAGTGAGGCTTTGTTACCTCTCCTTCCAGAAATTAAAGTTTTATCCATCCATCTCTGAATTTATTTTGCGCATTTACATTATGTCTTTACTTTACGCAATTTAAATTCAGCATTTACTTTCCATAATTACATTCTCGCAATTTACTTTCACGCAATTTGGATTTGCCTCCCCTCCTTCTAAATGCTGTTGATCTTGGATGTTTTGAGTGTGTTCATATGGTTTTACATCTCTTTTGCACTCTTGGATTGAGTAGAGAACATCTTTTCTTTCAAGTTCCAACTTTGTTCAGAACTTGTTCTTTGCGCAGCATTTAGTATTTGATTTTTATACAAATATAGAAAAATCCTTTTTAAGTGATTCTTGTTGGAGGAGGTGCGGGACTCTTATATCCACTTGCAGAAAAATTTTAGAGTTCACTTGTTGCACGGTCTGGGCGCCATGAGGTGAAAACCGAACCCCAAACGTTCTGCTCGAAGTTCTTGACTGACTGTGTTCTTAGATTTTTCCTGTTTTTTCATGATTTCCTTTGAGCGATCTTGTCGAGGTTTTTGTTGGAGTATTTTGGGGGAAAATTTATTTGCGACCATTCACCCCCCCCCCTCTGTTCGCCATCTCGGTCCTTCAATGTGTCACCTCTGCAATGAGCCACCGCATCGCGCCTTGCGCTGATCTCAGTCGTTCATTTTGAATTGGGCGAATGAGATCGCATCACGATTGGTCGAGCGTCGCCACTGACGCCACGGCTTGCGTCAGCCAATGCACGGGCACAATGCCGAATGTCCGCCGTGCACCAGCGCCGGTCATGGACTGAGTCCATGCGCCGGTGACGTGTCGCGCTCTGGATGCGCCGCATATCAGCACCCAATTGGGCAACGTGTCCGCTGACGTCAGCGTGACGTCATATATCGCTTTTTTCGTGGAAAAATATTTTGACTAAAATTCAATTTCTATGTTGACGTCAGCATGATTTCATAAATGCTATTTTCAGCTCCGATTGAGGTGATTCCAGTTTCTAAATTTTTTTAAAATCATGTTGTATTTAATGGTGAATTTTATTTAATTTTTGGAGTTGATTTTGCTCTCTGTTTTGATATTTATTGCTTTCTCATTCGTTTCGCAGAGACGTCGAGTTGCTCGGTGAATTTGTCATCGAGGATCCAGCACTTGAGCAAGGCCCAGAGCAGAAGTCAGAGCTATTTGAAGGCAAGTTGTGCTTTGATCATGTTGAACCTATGCTTTAAATATTATATTGTTTCAAAGTATTGCATATTAATTCAAGTATCGTTGTTTCAAATATATTAGGATTAGTTATCATCCACTTTGAGTTACATCCACCTTGTCATGTCTTATGTTGGATCTCATTTGTCACCCTAGAATGGTTTAATACTAATTGGTAGCTATAATTGCCAATTTGGTTAGTTAGACCGCAAGTGGAATGCTTAGCCATGCAACGAGTCATCATTTTATGTAAAAATAGTTAATCTTGCTTAATGATTATGAAACATGTTTATTAAATTGTGTGTTAGGTGTTGTCACACAATGTTGTTGTTGTTGTCGATAGCACGTGGTGCATGGCAATCAACCAGGGTGGTAAAATGATTTAGACTGAGGCAAGTGGCATGTATTTGTGGTGGGCCAATGTGGCACTTGGGCGGTCGCATTGCTTTTTATGATAATGGTTGGTTCATGGTTATGATGAGTTTTAGTTAGTGTTGCCTTGGTCAATTAAGGACTTAACCTTGCAAGAATTTGAATTGAGTCATTCATACAACCACATGTCTGTTATGGGATAGACCTAGCTGATTAATATGTCGAGTCTAAGCTTTTGTACTATTTGTGGTGGTGTGAGGCCCAGGTAGTGGTAACTAGTCCTCGCACGGGTATGCTCACATGGCGCAAGAGGGAGGCCCTAGATGTGGTAACCAGTCCCACCAGTGTTGAAACCTTAGCGGATAGTACTCGGTTCAGGTAGGTATTCGAAAGGCTTTGTTATAATCACTCGCCTTTGTGGTGTATGGTTGTATCTTGTGGATAAAGTGTATAACCTCTGCAGAGTGTAAAACCTATTCGAATAGCCGTGCTCGCGGTATGGAGCATCGCTCGGTGATTACAGTAAAGGGTTAGATTTCATTAAAAACAAATATGGGTATGGATATGAAATGTGGAATAAGGTTATGTGTGGGTCATTGGAAAACAAATGAAAAATGTATTATTTTTATTTTTTGTTTTACTATCTTTCAATCTATTTACGCTATTCTTTTATAAAAGTTGTTTATGCAAATTTACCATGTCAGCCTATTCCTTGTAACAAGCCATGCATATAGTATATTAGACTTGCATTCTGTGTGCAACTTGTTGAGTGCTTTATGTACTCACCCACCTTGCAACAATACATCACCAGTTGGAGAAGAAGCAACGCCTGCTTTTGAGGAAGAGTATCAGGAAGAGGCGAATAATTAGGTTGCGAACCTTGTCAGTTGCATGTGGCAGATTGAAGGGTTTCTACGCTTGTGTTTATTTCCGCTGCTATTTATTTACTTTCAGTCTTAGCCCTGCGATGCGTATTCATGTAAGGTTGACCATAAGGTCATCGAACAGTTATATTTAATATTGATGAAGTCCGTATTATGTTACCGTTAGGTATGATTGTGATATTCATCAATGTTGAGCCTGTGTGCACTAGCGTGATCCTGGACTAGTGCAGAATACATAAAGGGTCCGAATTTGCCTATTCGGGTCCCGATATAGGTGGTATCAGAGCCATACTGACTGTAGGTTAAGCCCTAGCTATTTTGTCATCTTAAGAGTGTCCAAAACTATTTTCTAAAGGCAAAATTAACTTGAAAGATTAAAATGATCTTGACTTATCCCTTCTTTCTTGCTTTCCACCTTTGCTGAATTTTTCTGTCTTTTCTCTAGTATTGAGTTGAGGTTTTTACGAGAACCGCTTTCTGCTGGTTGAGATGGAGTGTCTTTATGGAGAGCGTAAAGGAGGATTTGCCGCTGAGCTTTGGAGGATGCTGCAGCTGTTGGGAGGCTTTGGTCGTCCTATCTATCATGGTACCAACTGGATCGTGAGCAGGAAAATAAGAGGGACAATCTGCAAGATCACGGTCTACACCAGGGAGAACTCCATTAGGAGCCGCCTCGTCCACATTTCAGTGAGGAGATCCACATTTGAGTCTGGGATCCAGGAGATCGCCCGTCTTGCACTTCGTCGACTTGCCCGAGACTACGCTTCAGAGTTGGAGTCCACTGTATTCAAGTATCATCCCAATGGAAGTGGTGTCACTAAGGACAGGATCAAGGGGGAGGAAGATGCCACTATCGTCCACCTAGCACGTTTTGCTTCATCATAGGAGACCCTCACAAAGGCTACGAACCAGGAGCTTACAGAGGTGTATGAAGCATTGGAGAAGGCTGAAAAGGATCTTCGGGAGTCTAGGAGGATGGCTTCTGAGAGGATAGCCGAGTTGGAGGAGGCTCTCTACCTCAGGGAGGAGGCAGCTGAGTTGGAGGAGTCCGAGGAGGATCCAGAGGAGCTTGTGCCAGAGCCGGAGAGTTAGGGATCAGTGTCATCCAATGAGACCCCCGGTCATCGGAATAAGTTCACCACAATACCGCGTCATTCGTCGTAGTGTCCACCTGGAGGCCCGCATCCAGGATGGCTTAGTGACTAGGTAGAAGACTTGAGTTATTAGTAGTAGTGACTCAATTGTTCGAGTCGCATGAGTTTAAGTTAAGAGTTGCCATTAGTCGATTAGAGATGCTTGTCTAGTTTAATGAGAGTTATTATGGTCTTTTTGAGTGTGCAGTATGCATTGCATTGCCCTTAGGCGCTTGTGAGCAGCCATACCAAGTATTAAATAAAATTTAATATATTTATAGTTTGAGTTAAAGCTTTTCCCCCCGCATAAGATCTTATATTACTTGCCTATGCTATTTCCCTCTTTTCTCTAAACCTTGGAGTAATCAGCAGATGGTTCAGACTCGCGGAAACAACAGAGCTAGTGGAAGTGGAAGCCATCAGAATGAGTTGCCAATTCCTCAAGCAGCACCACCAATTGATATGAGCAATTTTGGAGCTTTTTCTTGTTGCGCAAACTAAGCTTATGCAAACTATGATGCAGCAAATGCAACATTTCACTAATCAAGCAGTCGCCAAAAATGCAAATCAAGCTGCTAATAATGGGAACCGTCCATTCTCGAAGCTGTCAGACTTCATGAGGACCCGTCCGCCAACTTTTTCTGGGAATACTAACCCAATTGAGGCCGACGATTGGCTAAGGACGATTGAAAAAAAGTTGCACATCACCCAGTGTGAGGGAAACGAGAAGGTGCTCTATGCTTCTCATCAGCTAGAAGGTACAACTGCCGAATGGTGAGAGAATTACTGCGCATCACAGGAGAACCCGCAAGAGATCACTTTGGAAGAATTTTCTGCCGCCTTTCATCAGTATCATGTTCCTGAAGGTATCATGGACTTAAAGAAGGAAGAATTTAGAGCCATCAAGCAGGGAGGCCAGTCTGTGGCAAACTACCTGAACTGGTTCACTCAGCTTGCTCGCTATGCACCTGAAGATGTAGCGACTGATAAGGCAAGACAGTCTCGCTTCATGAAAGGACTGAATTCAGAATTGCAGGTTGGGTTAATCACCCATAATTTTCCTGATTTTCAAGAACTGGTGAACAAGACCCTTATTCTAGAAGACAAGCGCAAAGAGTTAGATGAAAACCGCAAGTGCAAAATAGCACAACAAGGAGCTCGCCAAGGCTAGCAAAAATTGAGAGTTGCACCGCAGCAGTTTGGCAGGTTTCAGCCCAAGGCAATTTTCAAGACTCCTTCTTCCGCACCTCGCCCAAGTGGCCAGAATTTTCAGACACCTGTTCAGATCAATAATGCCTCGGGAGGAAATCAACAGTTAGCGGTCAGACGTTGTTTTAGCTGCAATGAGCTAGGACATTTTGCCAATAACTGTTCGAAGAGAGGTGTTACGCCTGTTCGCTTCAACCTTGGATCTACGCCGGCCAAGACGCCTGCACCAGGAGGAAACCATGGAGCTGTTCAATCTGGAGCTACAACTCAAGCCACGGTGAGGGGTCATGTTAATCATATCATGACTGATGAAGCCCAGGAAGCATCGGATGTCGTACTGGGTAAGTTTCTAGTTAATTCAGTACCTGCTACATTTCTATTTGATTCTGGAGCTTCGCATTCCTTTATTTCTCGAGATTTTGCTGTTGGGAATGGGTTAGAAATGATGAACCTTAAGTTCATGCTTTTGGTCCAAGCCCCTGGATCAGAACTGCGAATTAACCTAGGATGTATGGGAGTTAAGATGCTCATGAATGGAGTAGAGTTTCTAGCGAACCTTATTATTTTGGATACTCAATCATTAGATGTTATCCTTAGAATGGATTGGCTGTCTAAGCACAAGGTTGTACTGGATTGTGGTAGAAGAGTAGTGTCTATTGAAAGCCCGAAAGGTGAAAGAGTGAAAGTTCAAGCAACTATTGTTCGCAATGGTCAGATGATAGTTAATAGTGCTAAAGCAGTCAGCATTGAAGAAGTGCTAGTTGTTAATGAATATCCAGATGTTTTTCCTGAAGATTTACTTGGAATGCCACCTGATCGAGATATTGAGTTCGTGATTGAATCGGTGCCTGGTATAGCCCCAATAGCCAAGAGACCGTACCGGATGCCTACGGATGAGTTGGTAGAAATGAAGAAGCAGATTGAGGAGTTGTTAGAGAAAGGTTTTGTGAGGCCAAGTTCGACACCATGGGGAGCACCTATTTTGTTTGTTCGGAAGAAAGATGGAAGCATGAGAATGTGCATTGATTACCGTGCTTTGAATGAAGTGACACTAAAGAATAAGTATCAGCTACCCAGGATAGATGATTTGTTTGATCAATTAAGAGGAGCTGGAATTTTCTCCAAGATAGATCTTCAATCGGAGGGATACCATCAGTTGAAGATTCGCGTAGAGGACGTACCCAAGACAACATTTTCAACAAGATATGGACATTATGAGTTCACAGTCATGTCATTTGGATTGACAAATGCTCCTGCATATTTTATGAGCTTGATGAATAGAGTTTTCATGGAATATCTAGATAAGTTTGTTGTCGTATTTATAGATGACATTCTTGTCTACTCCAAGACAGAAGAAGATCATGCCGCACACTTGAGGCTAGTTCTTGAAAAGCTTCGAGAGCAGCAATTATATGCGAAATTTAGTAAGTGTGATTTCTGGAAAAAGAAAGTGGAATTTCTTGGCCATGTGATGACTGCTAAAGGTATTGCAGTCGACCCTAGTAAAGTTGAGGCGGTATTGCACTGGGAACAGCCGAAGTCGATGACTCAGATTCCCAGTTTTCTTGGAATGACGGGCTATTACCGTCGATTCATTGAAGGATTCTCAACAATTGCTAGACCCCTTACGCAGTTGTTGAAGAAGGAGAAGAAATTTGCATGGATCCCAGATTGTGATAAAAGTTTTCAAGAATTAAAGAAAAGGTTAACATCCGCACCAGTATTAGTGTTGCCGGATATTCAAAATAGTTTTGATATTTACTGTGATGCTTCGCGTCAAGGAATTGGATGTGTGCTAATGCAGAATGATAAGGTTGTTGCATATGCATCAAGGCAGTTGAGGCCGCATGAGGAGAATTACCCGATGCACGATTTGAAATTAGCTGCAGTAGTGCATGCCTTGAAGATATGGTGTCACTATCTTATTGGGGATCGCTATGAAGTATACACTGACCATAAGAGTTTGAAGTATATTTTTACGCAGTCAGACCTAAATATGAGGTAGAGAAGACGGTTAGAGTTAATCAAGGATAATAACATAGGAATTCATTATCATCCTGGGAAGGCTAATGTGGTGTCCGATGCCTTAAGCATGTTAGTGCAGAAGGATCAATCTGAGTTATGCAGGGATTTTCAGAAACTGAGATTGGAAATGGTACTAAAAGGGTTTTTAGCTACCCTAGAGGTAAAGCCAACCTTGGAGGATCAAATTGTTAGATTTCATTAAAAATAAATATGGGTATGGATATGAAATGTGGAATAAGGTTATGAGTGGGTTATTGAAAAATAAATGAAAAATGTGTTATTTTTATTATTTGTTTTACTGTCTTTCAATCTATTTATGCTATTCTTTTATAAATGCCGTTTATGCAAATTTACCATGTCAGCCTATCCCTTGTAATAAGCCATGCATATAGTATATTAAACTTGCATTCTGTGTGCAACTTGTTAAGTGCTTTATGTACTCACCCCCCTTGCAACAATACATCACCAATTGGAGAAGAAGCAATGCCTGCTTTTAAGGAAGAGTATCAGGAAGAGGCGAATAATTAGGTTGCGAACCTTGTCAGTTGCCTGTGGTAGATTGAAGGGTTTCTACGCTTGTGTTTATTTCTGCTGATATTTATTTACTTTCAGTCTTAGCCCTTCGAGGCGTATTCATGTAAGGTTGACCATAAGGTCGTCGAACAGTTATATTTAATATTGATGAAGTCCGTATTATGTTACCGTTAAGTATGATTGTGATATTCATCAATGTTAAGCCTGTGTGCACTAGCGTGATCCTAGACTAGTGCAGAATACATAGAGGGTCTGGATTTGCATATTCGGGTCCCGACACAAATAGAGGCACACGATATAGACAGGTTCGGGTCTCCTAAGGGAGTAATACCCTATGTCCTGTGTGGGAGATTACTGTATTTGCCAGATAATGTACAAAGCAGGGGGTATAGCCCCGATTACAATGCAGGTGGTATCTATGCTACGGATGGCTGTGGCTAGAGGTTGATCAGATGCAACTTGTCGACTCCTAAGCACTCTATGCACCAAGGCTTTGGCTTGGTGACTCGGGATGGCTAATCTTCGTTGGAGGGCTTCCTTGCGTTGTCTACTGGATTGCTTCCTTCCTTTCTTTTCCTCCTCTCCTGAAGGTCCCTCCCCCAAGCCTTATATAGTCGCTATGGTCTTGCCTCCGGTCGAGTCATAGTCGATGAAGAGTCCTTCACCTCGTGATCTGCGCAGCGTATCCAAACTGCCATTGGTGTTGGGCGTACTCATGCTGATATCCTTGCGGTGAAAGCCATTCAAGTCCTTCCCGATATGGGGTTATCCCTCCCTATGCATATCTTATCCCGTGATTCTGGGCCCAAGATATCTGGAACTTTCGTATGTTACTAGGACACTGCAAAAGCCGAATATATATCTTCCGGTAGTTGTTGCACTCAATTATTGTGGATGAGACAAACTTTAATGGATTATGGAATTAACTTCAAAAATGTTCCTCTCTTGTGTGATCATGAAAGTGCCGTTAAAATAGCCAACAACGCAGTCCAACATTCAAGAACCAAACATATACATATCTGCCATCATTTCTTAAGAGATTATGTAAGTAAAGGTGATATTATGATTAGTCACATTAGAACCAAAGACCAATTAAAGGATATCCTCACCAAGCCCTTAGATGAAGCTCATTTTTTTAAATTGAGGAATAAATTAAATGTCATAGATATCTCAAATATGGCTTGATTATTTGCACCATGGTTGAATTTTATTTGGCTCTTATTTGGATTTTCTAATTTCTTGACGAGCAACACATTAAGAGGGAGTATTATATCATTTATATGTATTCTACTTCCCTAAAATGTGAAAATATCAAATAAGCGCAAATATTTTTCTAAGAGAGTCTCTAGATCATACTAGGTCAAAATATTAGAAAATTATCTCAATTTAAGTATAAAAGTGTTAATTTCTCAAAATCTTAATGTTCAAAATATGAATATGTAAACCTTATCTTTTGATTATACTTAATCTAATTAATCCTCTTTATGTTTGAAAATAACACAAAATGTTTTTGGACAAATTTTGATTTTCACTAAAACTCCATTCAATTCAAAACTTGGTCTATATTAACCTATCTAAATGCACATTGTGAGTAACTGCACTGGAACTAGATTCTCATCATATCTAGTCTCACACAAGGTATTTTAAACTCATATATGCCAAGACGTTAAATTCATCTCTCATCAAGAGTTGAATTTACAGAAATTTCCCTTTTCATAAGAAGAAATCTATTTTAAAGTAAAAATTAACTGTAAAGATTGTTCTTGTGATGGATTTGTAGAATTGAAGTGCTCATGAATATTTCACATCCAAAATGAAAATATAAGAGCTATTTCAATTCATAAGGTTATTTTCAGGCTTTTTAGCCTGATAGGGCCGGTGCTACCGGGGTCAGTACGGTAGCACTAGAGGGCGGTATGACTGGCCTCACTTCGGTCATATCGGCCAGGTAGGGGTAGGGCAGTTAAAGCCTGAATTTTTTGGGTAACCGACCCAAAACCTTATCCTCTCTGGCCTGCCCGCTCTCCCCTCTTCCTCTCTTTTCTCCTCATCACTTCACTTCCTTCCTCTCAAGAACACTCTTCCTCTCCAAAATCTCTAAATAGATCATTCCTTGATCCAAGTACCTCCACTCAAATATCTTGTTCTCTCCTCGATCTACTAATCCAAGGTATCTATTCCCCTCTATTCTTCTCAAATTTGCTTGCATTGTCATGCCCTAGGGTTCATATTTGCCTTCTTATGGTTTGATGTATAATGTGGCAAATTGCTATGAAATAAATTGAAATCTTTGGTTAGATTGAGTAGATTATTGATGTTTGATGTCTATATGTGCCATTCCATGGTCCGATCTACTCAAAACCCGAGGTTCTTCAAATTTTGGGATTCATGTGCCATATGGCCGGTGTGACCGGCCCTAGGGTGATATGACTGGGCTTCTGGCCACATTTATGTTGTAATCCAACTCTAGGGCTTTTAAATCTTGTTTTTCACTTCTCATACTCCTTGTTGTCTCAGTCATCATGCCGAGGACCAAGAACATGCCTCCTCCTTACGGCGGCAGAGTCGTTCGCAAGTCAGTTCGTGGGAGGGGTGTTCCATCGTCTCATCCAAGTGACAACGAGGATTCACAGACTTGGGCAACAAGGGACAGGGAGATTAGAAGGAAAATCCAAGAAGAGCTTGGAGGGAGCTCAAAAAGAGGAAAAGGAAAAAGGGCTGTTTCAGAGTCTAGTGAAGAAAATAACATGGATGTGGATTTTGAGGAAGAAAATAACAGTGAAGATGAAGAATTCGAAGAAGAAAACTTTGATGACTTTCAGCCCACATTGGATCTGAGGAAGATAAAGGGGGAGAGATATTTCTCACTACGACAAGCTAATCAGTACATGCTCCCTCGCCGTGCAACATTGGACAAGTTTATAACCATATTCCAACAAAAGGTATATCATGATATTTATCTGAATAAAGAATTCGCAGACCACAAGTGGGTGAGTTGGGAGCACATCAGAAAAATCCCACTATTTGTTGGAGTGCCCGAGCTCTTCTATGGAGCTGGGCTGGCGGAGTTCGTCAGTATGAGGTGTGACTACAAGGACAACATGATTCATCGGTTTTATGCCACCCTTCATATTTCGGATTCGTATGATGAAATTACATGGATGACGGATTCTGTAGTGTACACAGCCTCCAAGGTAGAGATTGAGCAGGCTTGGGGCATATATCACAGTGGGCAGCCAAAGATACATAGTGATGGGATTCTCCCTCTCTCAGATCAGTACAATTTCTATGATCCAGCAGCTCTTGTCAGGAGGCTAGGTAAAATGACCAACCTCCTCCCCACATCCAGCCTCATTAACAGGATTATGCGAGCTACCGTTCATTCTAAAAGCGGTAGTTTCGATGAGATTAAAGGCTATGCCTGGAACATTGTGAGTAAAATCATAAACTGGCAAAAGTTTGATGTGGTCGACTTTATTCTTCGAGAGATGCACTCTTCTACTGGTGATCGTGGCAAAAGAATCTACTTCGCCCCTTATATTATGATGATCATCAAGCGGGTGACAGGGTACCATGGTGGTTATGGTAGCACCCACAAGCCATACAAGCCACGGGAGGTAGGTCCTCAGGTTCAGAGCGGTCAGTCCTCACAGTAACCACAGCAGTAGGATCTTGGGGAGGAGGAGCCTCAGATTCATCCAGCAACGTAGCTCTATTCTGATTTGTCTCATGAAGAGCAGGTTCATGAGTCTTAGAACCAACATGATGAGCAATTTTGTTCGTGTCGATGAGTATCAGTCTCAGACTCGTCAGGCTGTTGAGGAGGTTTGTGGACGACTGGACTCTATTGATTCTTCCATTAAGGAGCTTCATTCATCATTCCAGGAGTACCACACTGAGCAGGCACCACTAGCATTTCATCACTATGGGCATCGCCGTACTCCACCTCCTCCGTCACCTCTTTCATCTTGAGCTTGTCTTGAGGTTCCTCTTTTTGGTACTTGCGGCCAAAGGGGGAGAAGTATGAAGATTGAAGATTAGGAATCTTCAGAGGATTAACTTAAGTTATATATATATATATATTCTTATTGTAAGTTAATGAACCTCGTTATCTTTTGGTTATGGTTGACTAGATGATTGTTCAAGTTTAACGTTGGATGTTGATTTGGATGTTTATCTATGCTTAACGTTTATGGTTATGAATGCTATTCATGGATCATTATCTTATATTCATTTTCATGCTTCATATATTCATTGCATATATATTGTTATCCTCGGACTCAATATTTAAGGGAAAACTTCGTCAAAAATCTCAAATGTGCAAATGACAACTCTTCACTCATATGCACACCTTTAGGGGGAGTTTTCAATCAAATATTGAGGTTTTAATAATATTTTGCGTCAAACTCACTACTTCATTGTAACATCCCAAAAAATTCAAAAACAAATAAAATAAGAATTTTAAAATGATTAAAATAAAATTTTGAGCTAAAATATGACTTAAATTTGAATTTTAGCCTTAAGTTTAATTAATCTCTGCTTATTAAATTTCTCTAGACTTCTACCTCTTAAAGAAAAGCTTTTGAACCCCTTAATTCTAAATTTCAAAATTAAACAAACACAATACTCATAAAGAACTCTCAATTAACCATTCACCTTAATTATCATTTCTTAAAAATGCTAATCACTCGCATACAACCATAATAATCGAACAAGAGAAAGAAAATTGGTGATTTACAATGTAACTGGCATCTTATAAACAAATATATATCTAAGCAAACACTTAAACCCACAAAATTAACAATATATACTCATACACATAGGTGATCAAACCTTAGTATTATATATACCTACACATCAACACATACACAATCTCAGCAAAAACCAAATACAATATCACATCCAGTTTAACCTCCCTACTAAAGAATATCAAATCCATTCCATTTCATACCTAATATACAAAAGGTGGAAACCAGTTTTGGTACAATTGGCTCACATACATAGATACCAAATTTCAGCACTTCACATATACACCTTATTTCAACAAAATACACAATTTTAGCATCAAATATAAATCTTCACACAATATCAATTCAATCAAAATACATTTGCACACCATTACAACTCAAGCACATTGTCACCTCCATATAAGTAAAGCAATTGCATCAGGTCAGCCAGCACTCAAGTTATAACCTTATCCATACCCATTTAGGCTACCAAGAAGATTAAGGCAGGATTAGTTACATTCACATCAAGCTTACACATCTAAATACAGATTACATTCAAATGTGTTCAATCATTTTTCTAATGGCCTCAAAAAGAAAATCAGATATATGCTGTCGAACCCACTTTTACACCAGTCAGCCAGCTCATTCTCTTTCTCTCACTGCCCATACCTTAACCATTCGTCTCTAGCTGTTGCCTTAACCCCCCAAGTAGTAGCCAGCTCATTTCAGCTCACCCTAGGCCAGCTGTCAACCTGCATGGATGGCAAGCATGGCATGCATGCCACCTCCACCCCCCAGCTGTCCTTCCAGACCCTGGGTTCAGCCTCAAACCAACTATGATGACTACCATATAAAAGAAAACTGGTTAGCAACATTAGCACCTCTACTTTTCTTACCACCCCTACAAAAATTACCAACATACCTTTTCTGTTGTCCTCTCTGCTCTCTTGGCTCTTTTCGGTTGAAGACAAGAAGCAAGCAGTAAAGAAATAGAAGCAAAGCACAGATATCTGTCCTTTACTCCTCCTGCTACTCTCCATTCCAACTTCTCTGTAGCCGCAAGGTACATTTTCATTTGTTCATACATCCTTCCCTTTTTCCATTCAAAGAAAATAAATGCTTCTCATTTAAGTTAATCAAAGCACAAATCAGCATTTCTGGTAAACTAAGCCTTGTCTTTAAGTGAGATCTACATTTGCACTAAAATGACAAATCATGTACGCTGGTACTCTATTCCTTGCAAACAAAGGTTCTAATAATCAATAACACATGACCATACTTTTGCTAAATCACAGCACACAAGAATTCAGAACAGAGGCATGAGCATCACTATGAAATACATAAGGAACATGTTAGGCTATACATACATGTATATCTCATTCCATAAACAACAATAGCACCTAGAATTCTCAAGAAGCCAATACTGATATGCAAATGTGGTTGGAATGCATTAGTAAATCCACACATAGAACTGTTGTTTATTAATCAAGACTTCCCAATTAAATATTTCATGAATATTTATCAATCTCAGAGCTCAAAGACGAAGTCTAAAGACCATAAACCATATAATCATAGAAGGAAGCAGAACATCACACACACACATTTAACCTTAACATTAGCTACACCAAGAATCCTAGTGCAAGAATGTTGCAGTGAAATCAAACTATACTAATGAGGTCATCTAGATGCAATCAAATCAATCGGCTGGGATTCAACAAATTAAGGGTGTCAAAGAACTGTAGGTAGCAATCAGGTGCATCATAAATGGCATGCTAGTAGTAGATAAGAGGGGACTAGAGAAGCACTTAGCTGTGAGTATTCCGGGGGCGGCCATGGCCAAGAAGAGGGTAGCTGGTGCGGTCAGCCACCACACCCCCCCATGGATGTGCGTCCCCCACCGAAGCAAAGATCGGTAGGGATACAATGACCAAGTGAAAATGGAGGAAAGGGTGAGCGTGTGAGTAAGAGAAGAGAGAGTGAGAAAGAAGAATGGAAGGTGTTCGCTTAGCTCGGGATCCTGGCAGCAGTTGCGCTCGGCGCCCAGAAGACCGGTGAGGCTGGGTTAGTGTAACCTAGAAAAAGGCGAGAGAGGAAAGGGTGAGAAGGGAGAGAGAGAGAAAGGAAAGAATCTCACCTCAGGGCTACTAGATCCGGCGCAAGAGACCACCAAGGGCAGCGGGTCTAGGGGCATCGGCGCCAGAGCCGGAGGTGAAGACCGGCGGCGGCGCTTGGGAGGAGGCCGAGCGCAGGCGGTGGCGCATGAAGCGTAGAGAGGAGGCGACGCTCGGGCCATGGGAGCCAAGGGCGCTAGGCGACGCCGTGGGAAGAAGTAGGCGGCAGTAGAGAGAGAGGGGCGTGGAGCTCGAGAGTGCAGGGGAGATGAGCGCGAGAGAGAGATGAGGAGAGAAGTGAGGCGCAGCGTGGCGCTCGAGCGTGCCGCACAAGAGAAGAGAAGGGAAGGGGAGTGCGGCGCTGGCAGAAGAAAGAGATAAGGAGTGATAGAGAGTAGGGTTAGGAGAATTGTTGGGGTCAGTTGGGATGAAGAAATAAAATGGGCTAGCTCGGCTTGAGAGAAATATAATTATAAATAAATGAATGTAGGAATGATTAAATAAATAAGTGAGACAAATAAATAAATAAAATAAAATAAAAATAAAATAATGCGTATGTCTCTCAATCTGAACCAAAATAAAAAGTATAAGAAAATGGGCCAAGAAAACAGTAGAAAACAAATATTTTATTTTCTTGTTTTTCTCTTTTCTTTTCTCTAAAATTAATACAAAAATATTTAGAGATAAAACACCAGATGGACATGACTTACCATAGGGTAATTTATGTCTTAATACTATAAATCCAAATAATTTTAGCCTCTTGAACTCAAAGGATAAGAATAACTAATCTATAGAAACCAAGGGTTCATAAGATGAAACAGGAGTTTAATTTATGCTTTCACGCCACTAAAAATCAGTTCATCAATAAAGACTAAATAAAATATTTGCACGTACAATCAAGAAACCTTAACCCTAAACCACATCTGTTCTATGTAGTAGGTTTTTATTTTATTTCCATCTGATTTCTTTTTTCCCTTATTTAAATTTTGTTGTTTGTTATATTTTCATTGAGCTACGTGTAGACTCCGACGTTCTAGAGTTTGCGATGGTCGACTCTAACTTCGCGACGGAAATCAACAAGCAAGGCAAGCACCCCCTTTGATCATATTGATCCCAGTGTTTTATTTTTATTTTGTTTCGCAAGATCTGTTTATGCGTGCTTGTATTTTCTATAAATTCTCTATATTGTGGTACTGGTAGATATGCCTGTTATCTCATGGAACTTTCTTGATAAGTATGGACATGTGAACCTTGATAACCCTAGAATTAAGGATAGACAATATATGATATCAATTTGGGTATAAGCAATGAATAATAATCATGCTTAGCCATGCTTTAGATTTGGGATGAGCAAGTTGGATAAACTGGTGAGATCAAACTTTGGTATATGAGACATGATGATGGTTACTGGTATTTTGGTATAAAAACTCAAAACAAAACTATAGTTTTGATGTGGGTGATTATTGGCAATAGCCGGAGGTGTAGGTGTTGCACGTAGTGTAGAGGAGATTATCGTCCGTGTCGGATTATGGACCAAACGTAGTGCATGTTATATCCAAGACTTACCATACAACCACAAGTGCTGGTATGGGACAGCCTTAATCTATTAAGTTACTTAGAACTAGCTTTGCACATTGGAAGGCTGGAGTAGTACGGGCTCTCCTTTTAAGGTTTGCTCGGAGGGGCGCCGACACCGAGGTGTTGGGAATAACGTTTGCTGATACAACAGTGTAAACCATGCTATGGGGAGTTCCATCATATTTATGCTCGGAGTTCTTCTGCCATAGTATGGGTTTGACGTCACCGGGCTGGTGCAATGTTAGGGCTAGGTAATGTAACGGTTATGTAATGATCTCCCTGCCGACACACCAAAGGAAGCGTGTTACTGGCCTGGCAAAAGGGGATGATCATTTCTTGTGGGTAAAGATGTACACCTCTGCAGAGCGTAAATCTTTTCAAAAAATCATTCCTGCGGTCAAGGGACACTTGGTGCATCTGCACTAGTTAGATGTTTTATTATTTTCAAAAAGGTCTAGTTTCATCAGTTTGCCTCTTGGCAAAGAATGGTGTTGGTAGGAATTGGATGTCTCGATGCTCACCTCGTGAAGGACTGTGAGTTATTACTTATGCTTTACCTACTTGTTATTTTCTTATCAGTCAACCTTGCTTTTACAAATTCCGTATTGCAAATTACAACTTGATTTACAAATCAAATTCTGCTTTATGCAAATTAACCGTAGAAGCCTCCTTTGACATAGCATGCATTACTGCATTTGCAAAAACCACCTTAAGTCTTGCTGAGTACGAAAGTACTCAACCTTGCTTATTTATTATTTTTAGGTGAAGAATCAGATTAGCCTGACAAAACTTCTTTTGACGCAAGATGCGAGAATAATCTTATCAAGTTTTTCTAGGGTTTATGCCTTGTTAGTTGCCTAAGGGTTGGATGGGCACACTAAAAGACTTTTGCTTCTTCCGTTACAATATACTTTGAATTGTAAGACTACTCTGTATCAATAGCTTTGGCTTTAATAATATTATGTACGGTTGTGATTCCAATTGTTGTAAATGTGCGTACTAGCCACTGATCATAGGACTAGTAATGTATGCACATAGATCATCCTTCTTGGTATTCTGTACCAAAAAGGAGGGTCGTTACATTCATCTCAAGGAGCAAAATATTGTTAAAATGAAAAACCCTTGAGTATAAAACAGATTTATTGTTGCATGCTCAAAATCTAAACTCAAATCAATTCATACATGAGGATTGTCATCAATTACTCAAATCATTTTGATTTTGGTAATTAATGACAACTGCGATTAATGGACTAACATTTTCTATTTGAGTATTTTGAGAATAGGTTGGTCCTAAATTCGGTGATCGTGGAAGCATGAAACATGGTGAAAGAGAATATCAACGCGTCGACGGCTAAGGTATAAAATTTAAGGACCTATTCATAGCTTTTTTGCTGATCTTGGAGTTTGGAGAAAAAGATTGGATTGCTAGAATAGACGCTGTACTATTAAGAGGGGTCATTGTCGTTTGTTCCATGTCAAAAAATGTTTAAAGGCTCAAACATACGTATATCTAAGATTTCCATGGCATTGCATCTGATTAAAAGCAAAATGATTAAAAATAATTCTTTGTGGCAAAGGGGTCGGTATGACCGGACCCATCCTGGTCATACTGACCTGCGGTCATACGGGAGTGCTCTCGATGTGTTTTTTACAGAAGAGGTGATTCTCGCCACTAAGATGGCCGGTCATACTGGACTAAGTCCGATCATACCGACCAATGGTATGACCGGGCTCAATCTGGTTCCTTTTTTTCAGAGAGTACCTATTTCGGCCAGAGGGCAAATTTTAAAGTCTGGTATGACCTGAGTGACCCCGATCATATCGGCTAGAGTGACCAATGGTCATTGACAGTGCATTTAATGCACTTTAGTGACCATTGGCTACTAAGAAGTGGTCATACCAACCCTAGGGCGGTATGATCAGCCTCCTACGGTATTTTTGAGAAACTTTTAACCAACAGCCATATTTGGCTGGTGGGGGTTATAAATACCCCCCACCTGCATTCTACAGCTTTTCTTGGATCTCATTGATCATTCTTGAGCTCTAGAAAGTCTCCAACTCATTGTGTGCATTAATTTCACATTTTGAGAGAGTTTGGAGCGAATTCAAGTGTTGCATTTAGTGTTGAGCCTTTAGACACTTGATTTGACCTCAAACAAGCGTCAAGACTTATTACTCTTAGAGGTTGCCACCTCCTAGACGGTTTGGAGGCGCTCGTCCACGGTGAGCTTCTCAACGGAGATTGTGAGAAGCCTGAGCAAGTTGTGAAGGCTGGAGTTCGCCTACCCAGAGCGGGGAAGAACTACCAAAGTGATCGAGGAAGGCTCAAGTCATTGGAGCCGGCTTGAAGTTGTTCAACTCACCTCAACATGGATTAGGGGAGACCGGCAAGTCTCCGAGACCATGGTGATGGGAACAGTGGCCCGATCTTCCGACAGGTAGTAGTAAGTCGATTGCTAGAGAACTCGATGTTGACGATCCGGCTTTCAATCAGAACTTATTTGAACCCTGCAATCGCTACACCACGGCTCCTTTGGTTATCAACCACGCACAAACACGATTGACCTCGCCAAGAAGGCTTACCCTACATGCCAATCGAGAACACAAGCAAGAACGTAGAAGATGCAATCTGAGATTGCGAATAATATTAAGCACACGAGTTGGGGTTCAACAAACCGATGAACGGCAAAAAACTGACAAAGTGCCTAGTTGTAATCTAAGCAAAACCCATCTATTATAGCGACGGCTACTAAATATATATGAGGAAGATGGCAAGGGAGGCGGCCAAGGGGGTGGCCGTGAAACCCTAGGTCATACAAGGCCTTTGGGCCCAAGTGGAGATGGCGCAGCACCTGACAGATTCTGTTCGTCATATTGATTTGACGATTCCCGTCGATCCAGAAGGAGTTTGGATGTGAAACCACTTTCATTGGAAAGCTCTTGTCGTGGGCGTCTCCTTAGAGTCCAAGAATGCCTCAAACGGACTTCGTATGACCTAGATATGGTCATTTTTATTTGGACTGCTCCTGGGGCCGAACTGGACTCGTGAACGAATTAGGCTTGATCTTGGGGTGGGCTTGGAGCATCAGAAGTTGTTGGGCCCTTGTCTTGCCTTGAGATAGAAGCATGGCTTGCTGGGCCGGCATGGTCTCATCACATGTGATAAATTCTTGTGTCTCATTCTCTTGTGGTTTGAATTTTCTATTCTTGTGTACAATTTACATTTCTAGCAATTTAAGTGCATTGTCCTTGTGCTTAGAATTATATCTTGCTATTCTTGCTTAGTAATTTTATTTATTGCAATTAGAGCCGAAAAATTTAGAAACCATTCTATTCAACCCTGTCTAGTTGGTTATCCTTGATCCTACACTGAGGACTAAAAACAATAGGCTTAAACTTCAAAGGTTATTTATTCAGAAATAAAGGATAACAAAAAGTAAAATACTTGCAGCATAACCCAGATTCCATTTCCCAAGATACCTTAAGATTAGATGATATCCCTATATCCAGGTCAAGAGACTTCCTCTTCCTTGATATAATAAGAGGGGCATCACCTCTTCTTCTTCACTCTCACCATGAACAAAGGGAAACGTGGGAATATGTCTACACAATAGGTCCCAATTGCGGTCAAATTGTTTCTTATTGCACACCTGGGATGAGGTCCTTGTCTGCGTCCCCGCAGCAAATGCCACCTTCTTCCTTTGTGCTTGGAGCCGATCGTGCACACGCTTAGAGCGTAGGGCACTAACTGGTACCAAGGGTTGGCTAGTGCTGGTCAGATTAGCACTAGCCTGAGCGGTGGTTGGATCCACCATTCCCGAGGAACTTCTAGCAAAAGTCCTCACTTTCTTGGTCGAGGGGATCAAATCCACAAAGTCAGGTTGTTTGGTATCCCTTTTCCGACCATGCATATGAAAATAAACCTAAGTATTAGTATAAATCAGTTAATGAATGAAAATTTATCAAAAGAATTACTTGGTACTTACCTCGATGCATTCATCAATAAACTCATCAGCCTAGCCGATCAGGCCAGAAGAGTGCTTTCCCAAAGTAGCCTAGTCGGAGCCATCTGAGGACACCCACAGAACAGATGCAATTCTCGACCAGGTCTCCTCAACGGTTAGAACTGATAAAATATATATACATATTAGTAAACCTTCTTAAAGAGGAAGTTGAAAAAACAGGTCAAAAATTTTAAAATCTCTTACCTCCAGGTTCATCCTTAGTAGGATCCTGGTCGACTTTCATTCTTCAGGCGAGTCTGAACCGCTTTTTTAAGAGCTCAACTTGTGGTACAGAAAATCATAAACGATCTTCTGTCCCGACAAGCCCCCTAACACCAACATGGAAATCATCTTTGATATCTTCCGCTCCAAATCAGTTAGGACCAGTGAATCCTTTTCTTTTAGCATGTTGGTCCTCGACCACACCAGAGTAGCTTTCCCGGTGAACCGGAGGCGACTACCCCCTGAAATCTCACAATAAAACCATTCACGACGATAATCCCACTAGGTATATTTGGTCAGGACGGGAGAATACTAAGAGGCTATCTTATCTCGAAGCTTAAAATAAACACTCCGCTAGCATCTTGGGTTTTGCTATTTCGAGTATACTAATACAAATAGCGAAAAAGATGAAGGGGTGGAGGAATGCCAAGGAAAGCCTTGCAAAGATGCGAGAAATACTCAGAATCAGGATAGAATTAGGGGAAAGATGATGAAGCTCAATCTCATAATGACCGAACACGTTGGCTAGGAACTAGCTCTCGGGGAGATAAAACCCTAACCTTACAAAGGGTGCGAAGAGAACAAGGCTCCCCTCTTGGGGCACCAGCTTCGTGTCCTCCCCACTAGGATCCTACCTCAGCATTTCGCATGAGGGGATCAAACCTTGTTCCTCGAGTTCTTAAATCCTATCTTCGATGAAAATAGACTTATCCATAGCGATGAGATTGCGACAAATAAGAAGGCTTAGAGACAAAAAGACTCAAAAGAATTCTAAAGGGCTTAAAGGACTGTTTCGCACTCAAACAACCAAAGCGTAAGATGTCCAAACTTTGCACTGGTCGTCCCCGACCTGTAAAATAGTCACCCTGACTAGCAATACTAGCCAGGGATAAGGAGTTAAACCTGTACACGTATTCGTGCAGACAGTTATCCTATTAAACGTGAATAACTACTTGGAAGTTATCTTGAAAAAGCACCATTTGGCGAGAAGACACCATTTGGCAAAAAGGCACCTTTCCACTATACGACACTTTTTGGGGCATAACTTCCATCTTTTATCATGTATAAATAGGGTGCCCATTTATACTGCCAGGGAGATGGGCAATCAAGCATTTGATTTCTAGGTTCTTAGACAAACTCTATAAAGTGTGTACTCTGTTATGTCGCTTGGCTAATACAGAAGCAATCCCCATTTTTTCTTTCGTAACCTTTGATTTCGGAGACTCGCAACCATTTTCTTTCAAAAACTCGATCTAGAGACCCTAGGTCTTGAACATTAACAAGAACAAAAGTCATATAGTATGCTATACTATACTACCTTCGTCCTTGAATAGAGTACATGTCATTTTAGTTTTCAAATTTTATTCCTAATAGATGTTATTCTACAATTTCAAGATAACTTTTAAATATTTTTTTCTTCACATACTCGTACCATTCATTATTCCCAATGTTATTTATTACTATGGATTATAGTAACACACACCATTCAAAAGCAATAAGTGAGCTCAAGAAGGGTGATTTGATCATTTCTACGTGTGTCTTAGTTGGAGTGCAAAATCCTAAAAAGTCATCTATTCATGAAAAAAGTGAGTACTATTTATATTATAACTACATTACTGACGTCTTATTTAGTAATACTTCATTCGTTCCCGAATACATGTCATTCTAGCTTTTAAATTTTATTTTTAAATACATATCATTATACAATTTTGATGTGCCTTTTTATCATTTTTTCCTTATATATCCCTCTCCTTTAACAATTTTCAATATCATTTATTACCATGAACTAAGTAATACACACCATTGAAAGATATAATGAAGCGGAGTAATACATTCTTTTATAAATGTGTATTCGTGGAAGTACAATAACTTAGAATAATATCTATTTAGAAACAGAGGAAGTATTTACCAATGGATAATTGTCTATATATTTATTCATGCACATCACATCGGACGACATCTATGCTCGTTTGTGCGTTCTGCACTTCTGCTCACTTGGGTGTATCACTACTACAGAACTGGGCATCACAACCGACCTATTAGAAGCGGTTTGGTGCGAACCCGTTGTGATCTTCGCACCAGAAGCGGTTCGTTGCAGCAGTCTGAGAGGGCTTCGAGCGGTTTGAGACACGAACCGCTTCGAAGGTTGCGTTCTAGAAGGTTCTTTTCTCAAACCGCTTCTGATTTGAACGCAACCTTCAGAAGCGGTTCGTGTCTCAAACCGCTTCTGGAAGCCCTCTCCGGACCGTTGCCAACGAACCGCTTCTGGTGCGAAGATCACAACGGGTTCACACCAAACCGCTTCTAATAGGTCGGTTGTGATGCCCAGTTCTGTAGTAGTGTCCGCGCCACCGCACACATGTATGGGAAACTGATCGAGGCTAGGGACAGCGAACAAGCTCGACAGCCCACGGCTGGCGGCGGCTTCAACTGCTCCTCCCAACTGGGTTCACCGCCAGGGCCCCCTACCTTGCAATCTAGGTGGTAGCAGCCTGGCGGTGGTGCCAGGCTGGGAGCAGCGGGCAAGGAGCTAGGGCGTTGCCGGTTGTTATAGCGGCTGGCTACCAATTCTTCGAAATTCATGCTGAAACCGAACTTTTCCCAATAAACATGGCTAAGGTTTTAAATCATGATTTTTCACTACTACAGAAAAGATCATCACAGACGGTTCGGAACCGTCATCGGGAAACTGTCTCACTACTACAGAAAGGCTTATATTAGACGCCTCAATACAAACGGTTTGAAAAAACCGTCTGTGCTAAAGAACATCACTAACGGTTCTATAGTGAAACCGTCAGTGATATAATCACAGACGGTACTCTACATGAACCGTCAGTGATATACATCTATATCACTGACGGTTTTAGTTAAAAACCGTCTGTGATAATATCACAGACGGTTTTAAATCTGGTATGCGTGATAAGTTCACATCACGAGCGAGTTCTAACTACGAACCATCTGTGATATGACCTCAGACCACTATATAAACATATCGATAGAGGTTCGTAGCGCAGACCTATATATTTTGTCTCCCGCAAACCCTAGCTAGCCCCCCAGCGATTCTCGACCTCCTCCCCGGCGCTTCGGCCTCCTCGATCGAACAAGGGATGCCGGCGTCGCCGCTCGAGGGCATGTCACAGATGGCATCTCCGACGCCGCCGCTCAAGAATGTCATTGGCTGCCTCGACCGTGACCCCATCGTCACCCTCCTCGCGAGGCTCATCGGCGAGTCCTAGCGGAAGGTGAGCTATGCCGAGGGTCGGAGCAACGTCATCATCGAGTACCCCGGTACCGTCCCCGGCCTCGTCGTCTCCTTCATCGGCATGCACATGGACGTTGTCCTGTCCAACCCTAACGAATGGGTGGGTTGCTACCAGATTTTTCTTTGATGATGTGAAAATCGCTTCTCATGTTTACGGTTCATGGGCGAAGAAAATCGCTTCTCATGTTTAATATTGATATATGTTGCAAGGATTGATACCATGGATCATTCGAAGGGTGACCAAAGTATATCTTAGAACATACATGATTCCTGAAGATAAATATTTTTATACATGATTCCTGAAGACAAGTATCTCTTAGAACATACATCTTTGCATTTGTCTTGTCAATTTCACATGGATATGTCTACTCATGTACTTGAAAATAGAGCCATCGAACCAGTAAATATATTTGCCGTTGTGTTTGATGATTGATCAAGAAAGAGGAGTTTGCTAGGGCATAGCTTTGTGTAAAACTGGTAGAATCAAAATTGAAACTAATTGACAAGTATCAAATAATTGTTCGTAACATGCATTAAGCTAATGATTATGTGACCATGTGTTGTTGGATGTGAATATGTGATCATGTGAAGTACATATTGTGTGAAGTAATCACAGAGGCAACCACATATTAAGTTTTGGATTAAAACCTTTGACATATGGGTTGTGAGAAAGATTATTACATTAGCCAATTGTCCCTGCTCGAAAACTAATAATGACGTGAAATCAAACTAGTTCAAGAATATAATTATTGTCGATCACCAAATTAATTTTTCTTAGCTTCTCTTCTCTTCACATGGCTACTATGCACTTCTTTCTTACCTAATCCAATTCTTACCTAATCCAAAACTATCTTTCTTACCTAATCCAATTCTTCAGGACGCTACCGTTTGTGATCCTTTGTTTTTCCCTACACCCCCAGCAGAACTTCTGTCATTAGTATCTGTTGTTCAAAATTTTCTTCTACTTAGGTATTTCTACAACGAAATTTATAAGACACAACCAAGTTATAGATATAGTAATTGAATATCTAAACTTCCTAGATGTATGGAAGCAACAGCTTGCCTGATCAGGATCGTCTTAAAATATGAAGTTTTGTAGCACTTTTATCTCTTCCTTATTATAATAGTGATGGATTCTAAGGTAAAATCCATTTCATTCCACAGTTCGTCCTGAAATGTGTCAGGCGCTGATTTATCGTTATCACTTTATCCTCATCCCCGAATGAGAATACCATAGGCAGCCATTCTTCTTGAACTATAGAGTTGATTAAGTCATCATATGGAGTCGATTAAATTATCGTGCCATACGATAATTTAATCGACTCCATATGATGACTTAATCAACTCTATAGTTCAAGAAGAATGGCTGCCTATGGTATTCTCGTTTGGGGATGAGTAAAGTGGAATCGATAAATTAGAGCATGACAGCGTTCATGACGAACCGTGGAATGAAATGGATTTTACCTTAGAATCCATCAATATTATAATAAGAAAGAGATGAAAGTGCTACAAAACTTCATATTTTAAGATGATCCTGATCAGACAAGTTGTTGCCTCGATGCATCTAGGAAGTTTAGATATTCAATTACTAAATCTATAACTTGGTTGTGCCTTATAAATTTCGTTGCAAAAATACCTAAGCAGAAGAAAATTTCGAACAACAGATACTAATGATGGAAGTTCTGCTAGAGGATCACAGACGGTTCTATTCATAAACCGTCTATGATGTTGTATCACAGACGGTTCTATTCATAAACCGTCTGTGATGTTTATGTATCACAGGCGGTTCTACTTGAAAACCATCTGTGATGAGTACTCATCACAGACGGTTATAATGTAGAACCGCCTGTGATGAGAATTTTCACAGACGGTTCGAAAACCGTCTATGATGTGCCCTTACATCACTGACACATTATTAGTGACGGTTCATAAAACCGTCTGAGATGACTATTTTGAACCGTCTGAGATTATGTTTTCTGTAGTAGTGTCTGTAACCATGTGTCAGTGATGTTATGGCATATCACCGACGGTTTAGAAACTGTCTGTGATAGAAGATATCACAGACGGTTTTAGTTTGAAACCGTCTGTTACATCACTGACATTACAAGCATTTTCTATTTATTGGCTAGCCTTAGGATATGCTAGTTATGCCCTCTGTAAAAAGCAGATTATAGATTAACAAAACTGACATTACAAGCATCACATTCATTTCAGATTACAGGCATTACATCCATTTCAGATTACAAATATTACATCCATTTCAGCAATCAATTCAGATTACATCACAGCGCAAAGCAGATTACGTATAGATTAATATTGCACGGCACACCTATTTCAGAAATGAACTTAGATATATTAACAAAATGGAAGTCAATACCATTAACCAATTAATTGAATGCACTACTACAATTCACAAATCCACATCACAAGTTTGACAATTAACCCAAATGGTAATTAGAAAAAATACAACTCCTGAAGTTATAAGGCAGCGTGGAATTCGCCTTTTGGATTTAAGACTTAACTGAGCAAGAAGGCACAAAGTTGTCCTCGAATTCGCTCCAGATCGGCCTCTTCTAACGCAGTTGTTACCTGATTGAGCGCTTTCTTAGTGACGAGGAGTTCCACATTGTGGCAAACATAAAATCCACAACGGTTATTTCCCTATCCATACTAGTAGCACTGCAAATGTAGAATTGGTTAGTTTCGATCAGAGTCATTATTACATAGTTTATATAGGATTATTGTGTACAGCGGATACCAAAAACTTAAAATCATGCATCAGCTTCACCCTGTCCTTGTCAGAAGGCCCTACATAAGCTTTGTACACTTTGAACGCCCTACATAATTGCAAAAGGTTAGCCTTAGCTATTCCAGGAGCAACGTACATCTTGAACAACCTACATGACCATGTTATGTATTAAGGAAACATGATTAATTACCTGGTGAGTAATTTTGCTATAGGATTTAAGTCATGGCTGCCACTCTGTAAGGAATCAAGGTAAATAACCCGATTCATGGATGGATGAATTACAATGAGAACCCAGTGAAACCTACACAGGTATGTCGGCATGGTCAATTAACAAAATAGAGTTTCATGCATAGTACAAATCAAAGTATAGCAAATAGTACAGCACTTACCCTGGGTTGTGGGGTAAAAGTATGAACTCTTTATCTTTCTGAGCCGCCAAGGCCTCTCCAACGTATTTATCGACAAATAGTAAATCTTTATCCATTGTTTGCTTGGAGACTATGTGTGGGTCCAGGAAACCCACCGATTGTTTGTTCTGTCTCGCTTCACGGATCATGTGTCTATATATATATGACATTTATCGGTATTACACGAATGTAGACTGTGATTGCACACACTTACAATGTCCAGCATCTCAAGAGCGCGGTGTCGAGGGTGTCGATGTTGAAGATGTCAAATAGGTCCTTGAAGTCGACTGTGAAGAAGCCCCCCGATGACTCGTTGAATAGATGCTCAAGCTTGAAGCTAACTGAGATACTCGTTATGCGGTCCTGCACTGGCTTTTTAGCTTGTTCCATGCACCAATTCTGCAATATAACGCAAGTTGTAGAAAGGTTCTTCAGGCGCTCTCCTGTTACAAAAGGTTCTCTTAACTGGTATATTCGGGCCAGCGGGGCAATCGGATAATCCAATTCCTTCATGATCTGCTTCGCTTTGCCCTTGACTTGCTTTCTACTATAGGGAGTCTTCACGAGAGACGAGTGGGCACCATCCCACTGAATGTCCTTTGATGTAGGGGGCACGGGAGCCGTTTTGGTGGCCTGTTGTACCATCCCAAAATTTGGGTTTTCAAAAATCTTTTGTTTAGTTCATCTTTCCAAAAATCTCCGTTGATTTTCTCAATTTAATAAAGCTAAATCTGGAATTTTCTAATGCTAAAACAATTTAATTTGACTAATATAAACTTCAATTAAAAAAATTAGTTTTATTTGAGTTCATTGTGCTTCAAGGAATTTTTTATAATTTTTTGAGATTTTTCGGAGTTCGTTTGCTATTTATTTGGAATTAATTTAAAATAAGCCTTTTGTTAAATTTAATTAAATACTGCAAAATTTTAAATAAATTTTGGTTAAAAATATTTTATTTGAGCTCCAAATGTCTTAAAATATTTTCTAGAATTGTTTTAGAATTTTTCTGGTATTTTTGTTGCTCTAAATGAATTATTTTAATTGTTAAATTATTTTAATTCAGAAATTAGGTTAAATCCACATGTCATCTCCCGAGCCGGCCATGTCACCGCCCAGCCGCAGCCCTCCGATCCCCATCCGACACACCACAATGCGCCACATCATCTATTACAATTCATTGCGCGCCAGGTGTTCAATCCGATCCGTTTTCAATCCAAATCCGGTTTTTCTTCGTGTTTCCTTGCATGGCACGACTCCCCAGCCTCTATAAGTGTTCTAAGACCTCTCTCACACAACCCTAATCCCCAGAGCACCTCCCAAACCCGAAAAACCGCAGCCGTCCTCTTCCCGTGCGCCGCCATCGTCGGCCGAAATTGGCGTCGCGTTCCCCATCGTTCCGTTGAGTTGTTCTAAAATCCTCTCATGTCATCTCGTTCCTCATGGTCTAATCTACCTCTCCACCGAATTTGGTGCATTTTCATCAGCAAAATCAAAAGTTACGGCCGTTCCAATCTCTAATCTTGTCGTCGCCCGTTCTCCTTCGTTTTTGCGAATTTGATCGTGCCCTTTTTACTGTAGGCTTATCTTGATGTCCTCTACCTGGTTCTCACCCTAACTCAAGGTTTTATCTATGGGATTTCTACATAAAATTCAATCTTCCCCCATCAGACTGCGTACGTACAGCTAAAAACTTCCTCGTGCGTTCCCTGTTTATCCAGAAGGTAAAACTCCGATCCTTTTGTGTCATATTGTGCCTTAGGATTCGAGATAGCTCTCTGGAAAATTTGGTTAGGTTTCATTTATTATTTTAATAGTTATGACCGTTTGATCTATTAGCTTTAGTAGCCGTTCATCGGTAGTTTGTGATATGTCCATTGGGTTGCCGCCAAATCCACTTATACCGTTGAGCTTGTCTCACCACGTTCTACGTGGTGCTCACTTCCCCTTTGTTGTTCCATCAACCAAAAATTTTAATATTCATTAGCCGCCGCCTTTCGTCAGTGCCGCGCACCGTCTTTTCCCGCCAACCATCTTAGTTCACCTTGGTCTTGTCGTCATGTCCAGTAGGCCATCATTCTCTGGTTTGCCCATCTTTAGAGTTCATTTGGTCTTGGGTTGCCATCAATGCCATATTCTATAATCTACCCGTCGTCTTCGATCTAGTCCCTTTCATTATCGGATCTTGTTTTGGTCAGCCACCCTTGGTAATCTTTTATCGCAGAGCCAACTCTACCTATCCTATCCCTATGCCAAGTGGATCTATCCGCGAGTCATTCCTCTCAAACCCTAACTCAACCTTGGGTCCAATCTATCATTGACGATGCATCATGTAACATCCCAAAAATTTGTGTTTTGGAATGGTTGAATTCAAAAACAAACCATTTGCACTTTTCTTGAATTAATCCAAGCTTAATTTGATTTTCCAATTAATGAAAGGATTTAATTTGACTAAACTATTCATCAAACTAAAGATTTTCAGTTTTAGTTGGGTTCATTGTGCTCCAGGGAATTTTTCTGTATTTTAGGGGATTTTCCTGAATTTATTTGATATTTATTTGAATTTATTTGCATTTATTTGCATTTATTCGAATTTCTGGATTTTACTTAATCGAAAAATGATTTTTATTTCTAAAAACCCTTCTGGGCCGAATCTTTCCAGCCCAATTCTTCTTCCGCCTCGCGCGCCCGACTGCCTTGCCTCGGCCCGTTTATACTGCTCGGCTTCCTCGCGGCCCGGCCCGGCCCGCGCATCTCTCGCCGTCGGATCTGCGCCGCGTGTGTAGCTGCGATGCGGCCACGTCGCCGCGCCGCGAACCCTAGCCGCCACCGTTGCTCGGAGTCCTCGCGCCGCACGTCTTGGAGTCCGTGTCGGACACGGCCGTTGAGGCCGCTATTTAAAGCGCCGCACCCCTCCTGAGGATCACCTCGTCGTGCCGCCCCTTTTGCCCCACCTCTCACCGCCCGAGACGCCGCCGTCGCTCCGAGCGAGCTCGTCGTTGCTTCCGCCGTGCCCGAGAGCTTTCGCCGCCTTTTCCTTCGCCGCCGGTGCGTCTTCACAGTCGCCGTTGGTCTCCCCGCATTTCCCCCGTCATCCTCTCTCCGGTGCGTCTGGTCACGCGCCCGATCCGTCGCGTATTCGCCGTCGGCCGTGGCGTCTTCTTCGTCTCCGGTGGGTTGCGTCGCCGCCCCGCCGTCGCGTTGCATCGAAAAAGCCCCAGCCGTCCGATCTTCTACGGACGCTCCCGATCGCGCCGCGTCACCTCCGCCCGCGGCGGCGTTCGGCCGTCGTCGGCCCTTCCGCGGATGAGCGGCGCGTGGCGTCCACGTCGGCTCTGTGTCGGCCGCCGCGTCGTGATGAGCGTCGCCGTGCACGGTGCCTGATGAACCGGAAGCGCCGTGGACCCAGTCTACCGTGAACCCGATGACGTCAGCGATTACGCAATAAATCATTTTCGATACAAAAATAAATCCGAAATTCCGAATTTCGATTTTGATCTTTTCTCGATTTAATTTTCCGGCTCGTTCTCCCTCATACGTACTCCGATTGAGGCGATTCAAGTTTCTAAATTTTTCTAAAATCAAGATCTATCTTTATGAGCCATTTATTTTCAGTTTTGAGCTTGTTTGAGTCTCTGTTTTGTATTTATTTGGTTTCGTTGTTTCTTTTCCGGTAGACGCTAATTCCGAGGGAGCAAACAAAGACTTTGAAGACCAAGACTCAGCACTAGATCAGCAAGGCAAGTCATAATCCTTTGATCATGTTGATCCTATGTTTGCAAAATTAATTTACTTTTATACAATTGCATGCTATTTTGTGTATCAATGCTTATTTAATGGGAGTAGATGTATACCTAGTTGACATTATGCCACCTTGATTAATTGGGATGCCATGTATCCATTGTTAAACCTAGGTTGGGACATTACTAGTTGGACATAATCATTATATCAACACCGGGTTAACGTAGCTATGCTTAGACATGCTTAGATATACGTTGGGATTCATATCACATATTGAATAATGTTAATCTTGACTTAATGAGATATTGAATCGTGGCCGTTAGCCACTGTTGTAAAATTTGTTGTACCATGGCGGGGTTTGCCATTGGTCTTGGTTGAACAAATTGTTTTCCCTCGGGCAAGTGATCGTGCAGTAAAGGGGGTGCTTTCTAGCACATTGGGATGTGGATGTCTTGCCTGAGACAATTTAAGGACTTAATCTTGTGCGCCATTGAACTGGCCTAACTGTACTACCACATGTGCGGAATGGGACAGACTTAGTGATTAATTTGCAATGTCTAGCCTTGAGTCTTGCCGGTTGGTGGTGTGGGTTCCGGATGGACGGGTAAATTCGCAAAGCGCAAGAGGGGGCCCAAATGGCGAAACCTTAGCGAGGCGTGCAGAGCTTAGGCGATTGCATTGTAAAGGCTTTGTCATGATATCTGCGACACACCAAAGGAAGTGTGTTAGTAACGTTTGCACAAAGAGATGTTCATGTCTTGTGGGTAAAGTTGTACAACCTCTGCAGAGTGTAAAACTATTCGAATAGCCGTGTCCGCGGTCATGGACAAAGCCCGAGAATTTCACACGGGGTATAGAGTGTTTCATAAAATGTGGAATGTGGAATTGTTGGGATGTGAACGGGGAGTTCACTGTTGTTTTGTTGTCTATCATTGATCTATCAATCTTTTATTTATTTTTTATAAATATGCTTTCAATATATTTATTATATTTCAATTCAAGTTACTGCTTTCTGCAAATGAAACATATAGCCATCCTTGTCAAGCCGTGCATGAATATATTGTATCAATTCCTGACGGCTTGCTGAGTACCTTTGTACTCACGGTTTTATGCCCTTGTTGATCGATTCTTTGAAGGAGATAATGAATATCATGAGGAGAATTCTATGAAGACTACGTGGATTAGGAAGGCGTTCCCAGACGATTGCACGTGGCATGTCGAATAGCTCAAGTTATCTTTTCCTCTGCAATAGTATTTGTTTCTTAAGCCCTTAAGGCGTAATGGTGTAAACATTGACCATGAGGTCGTTTGCTTTATTCAAAAATAAATTGCTTCTTCTTAGTCAATTCGTTGTATGGAATGGTATTTCATCTATGTTTCCACTGTGTGCACTAGCGTGATCCTGGACTGGTGCAGTATACACAGAGGGTTTCGGATTTGCAAATCTGGGTCCCGACACATCATGTCATATAAACCTCGCAACTCGCAGATCAATCCTGAGCCATATCATATCCTTGCTACCAAATCATTGTACCAACAATCGACATCTTATCTTTGCATGAGTGTCCTGTCCTCGCTTCGCTATCATCACATGTGTGCATGCTCGCAAAAGCCCTAGTGCAATATCATCATCCTATCTATCGCCTTATTGTAATCTAACCCCATCACCTATGAGTTTAACCTTGTCTTCATTTCCTCGCTGCCTTGTCATCGTCAAGCCTTTTGATTGACGTATGACTGAACTCAGATCGAATTGCATGAATGTTGACCCCACTTGTCCATGTCCTATTCTTGAAAATCTAATATGCCATTGACCTAGAAATCATTCGTGGACTTGGTCGATAGACCATTGGCCATATGTCATATCCTTGTGCCATATCTAATCTATTAGTCTATCTTTCTTTTGTTCGACTATGTATCTGTTTGGTCAACAAAAGTAAGCATTGAGCATCAGTTTAGTTCATTGCGAACTAACGTATCTTTATGGACCCAGTTTATAGATCGAGAGCCCATATGCCATTGTCTATCCAATCAAGATAATAACTTCAGAAGAAATATTCTTTGCAATATTATTCTTTCTTTCTCAGTTATCAGTCTTTTCGTTTTCGGTGTATTCCGAAAGCTCGCTCTCTTTCGTCTAATCTCTGATCTAATCCATTCAAGTTCCTAAATTCATCTAAGCCTTTGTGATCTAATACTATCCGTTCTCAATTTGGATTTTATTTTATTTATCTTTTGAGTTGGTTTGTATTTGTACCTTTAATCGTTAGGCATAGCGTCAGGAAGTTGTTCTAAGGAGCTGAAGATCAAGAAGGTAAAGATTGAAGATCGAAGATCAAGAATCAAAGATAAAGAGTAAAGAACAGTAAAAATCGCAAGGGTCTGGCAAGTTGTGCTTTGATCATGTTGAACCCATGTTTATAAAATTGCTATATTTGTTTTACTCTATTGCATATTATTTCAAGTATACAATTGTTTCAAATTAAATTGGGACTTAGCTATTATACCAATTTGATATATATCCTACCTTGCCATTGTATGCCATGATCTAATTGTCACCCTAGGATGATTAATTAATAGTTGGTTAATATTGATAATTAACATGGGTTGGTTAGACCGTCGTAGATTGCTTAGCCATGCCATGTCATTACATGTGTTGAATCATCATAGATTAATCTTGACTAATAGAATATGGAATAATGTTATGAACTTGTGTGTCATGTGTGGTCACACAATGAGATTGCGTTGTGGTGACGAGTGGATGTCACGCAATGAGGTTGACTTGTTGATAGCATGTGGTGCTTGGTAATCCCTCACCCTGCGCCACACCCCTTGGTCAATTCTCGCTCGTCGAGACGCCCTTGCCTGCCCGTGCGAGCTCGCTGAAGTTGCCGAAGCCCCGCCGTGGTTTCCATCCTTTTTCCGTCGTCGTCGAGCCTCTTTTCGCCGTTCTGGTTCCAGATCCGTGACCCTTGGACCGTGACGTATCTACCTCGCCGTTCCCTACCGTCGGATCATCGCAGAAACGTCGTCGCCGACGTCGTCATCTCCGCTACCGGTGAAGCTGCGCCACCGCACCGCCATCACCGGGTTTGAGCTCTGCCAGCCGTTCGATCTTCGTTTGACGCTCCGGATCGTGCCGCGTGGGTAAGCATCTCGGGTACCGATAGCCGTCGGTTTCTGATCATGCGATCGAGGCGTAGCCACGTGTTCCCCTGCCCAGCGCCATTCGATCAGATCTGTGCGCATCAGATTGCACCAGCGCCGTGATCAATCGCGTGTCACTGCGTGTCGGGCGCACAACCGTAGCATCGTGAGCCGCATCCACCGTGAACCGGTGCGGGCTGGTGGACTGAGTCCATACACCCGAGACGCGTTGCAGCGTCTTATTAGCGGGCTCGATGATGATGTCACCCTGACGTCAGCATGACGTAGTAAATCGGTTTTTCAATCTAAAAATAATTCGGTTAATTCTGATTTTCTAATTTCTGTAATTTTAGTATTTATTCAAACTTCAAATGGCTATATCTTTTGCATTTCAACTCGGATTTGAGTGATTCAAATTTCTAAAAATTTGTAAAATTGAGATCTATTTAATAGTGAATTTTATTTGATTTTTGGAGTTCATTTTCTCTCTATTTTGGTATTTATTTTCTTTTCATCCTCGATACGCGTAGACGTTGAATTGTGTGACGCTTCAGAGGAAGATCCAACAACTCAAGAGCAAGCTCTTGATCAAGATCAGGACCTATTCCAAGGCAAGTTGTGCTTTGATCATGTTAACCCATGTTTATACAAATGCTATATTGTTTTACTCTATTGCATGGTATTTCAAGTATACAATTGTTTCAACTTAAATTGGGATCTAGTTAAGCTACCAATTTAATCTATACCCTACCTTCTCATTGTATGCCATGATCTATTGTCACCCTAGATTGGTTCATTATAGTTGGTTAGTAATGATAATCAACATGGGATGTTAGACCGTATTAGTTGCTTAGCCATGCTACGTCATCACATGTACTTGAATCACTGATAATTAATCTTGACTAATGGAATATGGAACAATGATGTGAACTTGTGTGTCATGTGAGATCACACAATGAGATTGAGTTGTAGTGGCGAGTCATGTCACGCAACGATGTTGATTTGTTGATGGCACGTGGTGCTTGGTAATCAACTTGGGTGATAATCACTTAGATTGGGGCAAGTGACAAGGGGCGAGTATGCCAAGGTGGGCCCAATGGGCAGAGGGTATGTGGATGTCTTGCCTTGATCACTCTAAGGACTTAACCTTGCAAGCCTTTGACCTGAGTCAATCATGCAACCACATGTCTGGTATGGGCCAGCCTAGCTGATTAATTTGCAATGTCTTAACTTTGGTACTATCTTGGTCGGTGTGAGTTCCCGAGTTATGGAGTAATTCACATGGCGCAAGAGGGGGGCCCTGGATGTGGTAACCAGTCCCACCAGTGTTGAAACCTTAGCGGGTGGTACCGGGTTAACCCAGCGCATTGTAAAGGCTTTGTTATAATCACTCACCTTTGTGGTGTATGGTTGTATCGCATGGGTAAAGTGCATAACCTCTACAGAGTGTAAAACTGTTCGAATAGCCATGCTCACGGTATTGAGCAATGCTCGGTAATTACAGTTAAGGGTTAGCTTAATTAAAATGGAAAACTTGGCTGGGATGGCAGGATGCCATGTGGAAGATGGAATTTGATTTAGGATTGGAAACTTGGTTTACTTGACAAACACCGAATCTATTTACTACTGTTATTTGTTTTACAGTCTTTATGAGAATTTTTTTTAAATAATACATTTTTTAATTAAAATTGCAAAAATATACCACGAAATCAAAAAATTGCAAAAATGTGCTACTGTCGCCCTACCATTGGGCGATTTGCTGACTGGGCAGTGAGGTGGACTTCTTATTCGCACTGCAGTTGGGCGAGAGGAGAAGTCGCCCAACAGTAGGGCGACACGTGTACAAGTCGCCCCATGGTAGGGCGACATGGGATCATGTTGCCTAATGGTAAGGCGACATGAAGAAATCGCCCAATGAAAGGGCAACATGGGGGAAAATTTCCAAATTTTTTAAAAAATTTATGAGAGACTTCAAAAAAGGTGAAAATATTTGGATAAACAGATTTAGGATTCAAGTAAATTATTTATGGTACAACACATGGATTATAAACACACATGGACACAAGGAATAACACAATTGCACATAGAGAATAATATTTATAGTATAACACAACTATCACATTTCTTTGTTCTCTTGCTCACTTGCTTATAAATTTCGTGACTACCTAGGAATTTATACCCTTAACCAATGATTCAAGAATCAAACGCATTCAAAACTAAATCAAGATCAAACTCTTTTCTTTCATATTTGATTCGGACTCCTCTCTTGTTACAGGATTAATTAACTCTAACAATTGTAAATCAGACGCTTATTGCATGTGAACAATTCGCAGCATTCTGCGTGATTCCATGTGGACAAAATCGCGTTTTTCCATATGAACAATTCGTAGCCTTGTGCGTTATTGCATGTGGACAAAATCGCGTTATTGCATGTGAACAAATCGCGTTATTGCATGTGAATAAATTTACACCTTGCTTTGCATGTATTTTCCACTAGTGCAATAACCCATAATTATTATAGTCGACGACAACTCATATTATGAATATTTCGTATGTAGCACTTAAACTATTTGTTGAACATACATAAGGGCAGATGCACCGAAAGTTCAGATGATAAAATAAGCAATAGATTATATTATATTACAATGGCATTACAACAGTGACGAAATTGCTTGACGAACTAACTAACGAAAGCATTGTTTGTCATGGTGGAACAGATGATCGTTCCGCCTATCTGGGTATAGCCAGAATGATGTCCCACATTTTCTGCATATTACCTAATCCGTGTAAATTTTGAGATTTGTACGCGGACACCGCTCAACCCCTACTATGAAAGAACTCCATGGGGATCCGCAGTGCTCCCAGGTGTCGCCAAATGGGTGGCCTATGCCGTACGTCTCGGGTGTGTAAGACACAATTTTTTGGTCATCCCGATTCCCGGCGTCCCCTATGTTAATACCACCCGGGTTCCTGGATGGTCTGCGTAGCGCGTCAAGGATTTGTTGCGTGGTGCGGACCTCGGCCAGCTGCTTCCCCTTGTCCCTTCCTCTTCGAGAGGAGGTACCTCTTGCACCTCCGTTGCGTTGGCCATTGGCGGAGACTTGCCGAGACGCCTGCTCTGTTTCGGCTCGCACTCCACTATATGGTGCAGGAGGTGTGTGTTGGGCTTGTCCTTGTACAACCGGAAGCGTGCCCTATAGTCAATATAGTATGCCCGCTGTGGTCGTTGAATAACACCGTAGGCGTACTCGGGGTCTGGCTTTTCTGGGCGGTAGTAGCACCACGGGAGGTTGCTCCCCGATTATCCCATACGGAAGTTTGAGATGTGGGTGGTGCGTCTCCGGTCCACCAGTTGAAGTAGCCACACCATTCATCCTCGGCCAAGGGTGCAGTAGAATCTCGGTCCGCTAGTTCATCGTGGCAAGAATCAACCCTTTCTGAAAGTCAGTGTTCGCAAAAATCGGGCTTTGGGTGGCCCTTGAGGAGGTTTCTCCTTTGACTCGAGCAATTTCGCAATTTTCTTTTGAACTCCTGTGCGATGAACTAGTTTAGAATTACTACTTTGAGAGTGAAGCATGAGTTCGTCGCATGAAACTCACCATTTGGTTGGCCTCTTGCCCACCGCCCCGAACTCGTCGCTCTAGAGCGGGGGCGTTTCTGGCGGCCTCTCCCACCGGTTGAAGTTCTCGGGTGAAGCGGGGTCGGCGTCGTGGCGATTGTAGACAAATTCGTAGTCACGTCGTTACGCCCGTCGATCCATTGGAAGAAGCAACACGGTCGTTGTCTTTGAGAAAAGAAAGAACGATGCATGAAATGGTAATGTTACTCTGTATTGTATGGACACGGCGAGTTTACCCTGTAAGCGGGCTACAACATGAGTGGCGCGGCGGCCGTATCTCCGTGGGTAGATTGCATCATCTTCGTCGGAAGGTTGCAGTCGCAATTGGGTCGGAGCAACTCCGGTAGAACTGGGGCGTCAACGCTACTAGTATCCGGGTACTCGGGGCGGGATGACTTTTGCTTCTCAAGAGGTGTGATGAAACGACATCGTGCCCTAATTTGTGTAGATTCGGTGGCGTGTATTGCTTGTTTGCGGTGTTGGATGTCTACCCTTGGCGGTTTATAGTGGTGGTGAGGGTTGCTTCACACAACTACAACAGATCGATGGTGGCATCCTCTATGAAAAGCCGCACGACGTGTCACCCATCATCAAAGCTGCACGATAAGGCTGACAAAGCTGATGCATGTGACTTGTCTAATCGGCCTGATAAGGCTGACAAAGCTGATGCACGTGACTTGTCTAATCGGCCTGATAAGGCTAACAAAGCTGATACATTTGACTTGTCTCATCGGCCCAATAAGGCTGACAAAGCTGATGCATGTGACTTGTCTACTCGGCCTGACAAGGCTGCACTCCCGTGAGTAGGCTATTCGCTCTGAAAAGCTGCTGCACGCCAGTACTTCATCATACTTGAAAGTGGGACTACTGTAACTCGGAATAACAATATTTCATAACCAAAAGTAAGAGGTTACTAACATAACAAAAATATATCGTATACATCTAAATACATAAGATGAAAAGTACGTCACAAAGTAATAACCAAATACATAAGCTAAAATAACATAACAAACTACTGGCGCCCCGTTTGGCGGCGCCTCCTCGGTTGGCGGGCCTCTGCGAACACCCCCTACGAGTACGTCAATTGCACCTGTGGGTGGTGGGCCCTCTGTTGTCTAGCTCGAGGTGTAGCATACGTCGGCTGAGAAGGCTGCGTCGGTGGTGGTGCTCCCTGCAACTGCGATGATCCAGGCACATCCGGACCAACAAAGTATCTCGACACGTCACCATCGTCGAGGTCGAAATCCGCATGGGCTGCATCATCAAACTGCCCCTCGTAGTCGTCAGGGGTAGGTGAAGCTGCAGAGGAGAACCACCGTGCCTGTGAACCTGTAAGAAGTGAAGAATTGTTGGTGACATTCAAAAAATAATTAGACAACATACGAAGTGTGACGAAGTACTCACCGCCGACGTGAGGGGCTAGACCGGCGTGTCGGCTCGCCTGTCGCGTAAGTCGGCGTGGACGGTGGGACGGAGGGCGTGGCGTGTGAAGATGTACAGAGCACTCCTCCCTGCGATGGCGGCGCGGCGCGGCGGCGTCGGCCACATCACGAGGCGTGCGGCATCCTGCCAACTCGAGGGTGCGTCTGGCACTCTCCCTGAACCTCGCGAAGAAGGAGGTCACGTCCTCTCTGGTCACGTCTACCCCACGAGACAGACGAGACAGGAAGCTCCCGAACTCCTCGTAGTACCGAGCTAGCACATCAGTCTGAAAAATACATTACGAATTAACCTAACACATTACTCTGGAAAATGCAATACGAAAATACATCGTACATTAGACAAAACTTACCGCACGTGCGAATCCGAATCCGTATGGCGGGATCGTGTCCCTCACCACGGGATGTGTCTAGGAGGATCCGGTCGACCGCACCAAACGCACACGGGTACGGGAAGTGTACCACTATCGGTACCCCTGGTACGTCTGTGGATCGTACGGCGCATCCTCGGCATGGACGTCGTCCAAGGCTCCTCCCCACTCCTCGACCCATGGCGACATACGTACGTGCCATGGGGTGCCCCCATGCCCGCCCCTCCTAGTCTGCCTGCGGATAAGCAAAAATATAGCATTATTACATGTCATTACACCGTACAGATTAGAGAACATCGATGTAGGGAACTTACGTGTAGACGTCGTGTGGGACCTACCGGCCGACCTGGACCAGGAACTCCTGTCGTAGACCGAACTGCCTCATCACTCGATGGACAGCGTAGCCCTCGACCAGGACGTCGAACACGAGGAACCGACGTGTACGCCAGTACGCCGCGTCGCGTGTGCATAGGGTGGACAATCCACCCGGCACACGTAGCTCGACGTCTCCCGCTGTGTACAGCGTACAGTGTACGCGGTTCTCGGTGAGGTGGTCGAAAGCAGCGACGAACTACGGGTAGCTAAGCCGCACCGTGCTGTGTGCCCACCTAGGCTGCAGTGATGACAGAAAAATCAACATTACCATTAGTACTGAGAAATGTTAAAGCGTAGGTTTCACAACCGTGGTTTGCAATATCTTACCCGTCGGTAGCACCAGATGGTGCCCATAGTCGGCGCATCGACATCATCGTCACCATCGTGTAAAAGAGGACTCGTGTCGATCCTGGGGCGCTCGATCTGGAACCTCTCGTATGCCCAAAGCTGCAAAAGCAGTGGACACCCGGTGAGGATTGACCCGTCGGCGATCCGCCCACAGCCGTCGCAGAGCCCACGGTACGTCGCGCAGAGGACCGCTGACCCCCAGGAGTACTACGGCACGGTGTCAAGGGGTGCGTCTGTGATCGCCCTTGCGAACTGGACGAAGTGCCTGTCCACGCTATCCCCGTGGGAGCTGGTGAACATGCACCAGCCAAACAGCCAGAGCAGGTACGCCTCAAGGTGGCAGCTCACCCTCTTCTCGTCCGCAGGCTTGACGATGTGCTTCGCCTGTAAATTTAAGTTTTCTTGTTAGTCTAGCCAATATATATATGGCGAAGTTAAGTTTGAAAGGTTAGTTGCTTACCATGAACTGTCGAAGCCACCTGTGTGTCGGACCATGGGTGCTGGTGAAGACTCGGTATGCAGCAGGCGGTAGCACACCATGGAACCGCGCAAGTACCTCATCCCGCCACAACGGGTCGACATCCTGCGGCACCACAGAGTCACTAGCGATCGGGAGACCGAGGAGGTAGGAGACGTCCTCCAAAGTGATTGCCATCTCCCCAATAGGTAAGTGAAAGGTGTGCGTCTCCGGTCTCCACCGATCCACCAGAGCGGTGAGAAGGGACCTGTCAAATGGGAACCGGTGGCTCGCGTCCCTCCCCTGCGCACCTGCGTGCGCCTCCACCTTCCGTGCCAATGGTAGCAATCCTGCTGCTCGCAGCCTACGAAACAGAAATATTAAATTAATATGAGCACCGCACTAGTTAATTAAAACAGATTATGATACTGCATCGGGAATATTTTGGAATTAAAAGATAAATACGTTACCTGGGGATCTAACGTGGATCGAGGGTCCAGAGCTCCCGCGGTGGCCTCGGCCGTAGTACGCACAGCTCCTGAGGGTCCTGTCCCTCCTCTGGTGAAGCGGTGGCGATGTGTGCACGGTGACGACCGTCAACGACTGGGTCTACCAACTCAAAGGGCCAGTCGTCATCTACAGCCTGGTGAGCCATACCTGCAAATTACAAAAACGAAAGTTATATACAAATAAATACACAAGCATCAGAACAATACATCGAACCAAATGAGTACAAATAAATACACAAACATGAGAACAATACATCGAACCAAATGAGTACAAATAAATACACAAGCATCAGAACAATACATTGAACCAAATGCGTACAAATAAATACACAAGCATCCACAAAATATAATCAAACAGATTACAACGCACACTACATCAGCAAAATATATTAGAACAGGTTACAACGAACACTTCATCAGCAAAATATATTAAAACAGATTACAACGAACACTTCATCAGCAAAATATATTAAAACAGGTTACAACGCACATTACATCATCAAATTATATTAAAACAGATTACAACGCACATTACATCATCAAATTATATTAAAACAGATTACAACGCACATTACATGAACAAAATATTAATTTGACATATAGCATCTAATAGTTCAAATAGCTTCTCCGGTAGTCCGATGACGTCGTCCACCACGCCTTGCAGACGACGATCCTTCCCCCGTCGTCAAGTTGCCAACTCCTCCTTTGTCCTCTTCGTTATGTGGCTGGCAGTTCTTGAACGTGTGGCTGCTTTGCACTGCGAACATTTCTTCACGCGCTTACGCTTTGGACTCATCCATATCATTCCTTATACGCCTTGTTTTGCGACGGCCTCCTTTGTATGATCTTGCATCAAAGTCAGGGACCCACAACCTTTCATCGACACTAGGAGTTGTGGTGAAAGAACCGACAACACCATAACCATCTGACTCCTCGCTTGAGTTGCCATCACCTTTTCCTTTGTAAAATATTCAGATAGATATATATCGGGTCGCATTCCAAATAATGCACATGCAGCTATCACATGAGAACATGGCCTATGCAACAGGAGGGGTACACGAGCATTGACATTCAGCCTGTAAGATGCACTTTTGGGTGATAACCTTCTGGTTTATTCCCCGTCGTCCTTTATCCCTGCATATCACCTCGAAGCGCAGTGTTCGTGAACCTACTTTGATAGCTCTATGCTTGCCCGCCTTCTTACTCTTCTCATCCATGTATTTACTTATCATGCTTGAGTACAAGGCATTCTCATCTCTCATTACTACTTCAGCAGTTTTATGCCTATCCATAAAATACTTGGTTGTACCTCGCAGCACTCCCTCGACAATTCCTACCAACGGGAGACACCTCATCCCTCTCATTACCCAGTTGTACACCTCCGCCAAGTTGGTCGTCATGACACCGTATCTAGCACCATGTGTGTCATGTAACAATGACCACTTCTCTTTGGGCTCATGCTTTATCCAGTCCGAGAAACATTTGATCGGCCTTTGCCTTCGACGACGACTCGTCGCCTCATCTTCTGTTGCCAAAGGGAATAAAGGCTCTGCCTGCTCCTGTGTTACACTGCTAGTAGTCTCTTTGTGTTTTTTTGTTAGCTCATCAAGATTTTTCCAAAGAGTACGGAACTTGCTATCTTGGTTCTGCTTACATAGCCTCTTGAACATGTTCATCAGTTCCTTGTTCTTGAATTGCTTATAGAAGTTCACGCCCAAATGCCTCATGCACCATCGGCTCTGCAAGTCAGTCCAGGGAAATGGCTCCTCTTCCCCTGTTTGCAACTGTCTGATGGCACTAAGCAGACCATCATGCCTGTCATGCAGTATACACACATGTTGGCGAGTATTCACCACCCCGATCTTCAAGATCTGCAGGAACCACAACCAACTCTCATAGTTCTCGCTTTCCACGAAGGCAAAGGCAACAGGCAGAATCTGGTTGTTCGCGTCGGCGCCACAAATCATTATTTGTCCTTTGTATTTCCAGTCGAGAATGTGCCGTCCACACACAACAATAGACGGCAGTGATAGAGCGCCCTAATTCAAGCTCCGAATGCGAAAAAAAACTCTCTTGGATGCCTCTTGTTCACCACTTCCTTGACGGACGATCCGATAATCATAAAAGTACCAAGATTTCTTCCACAGATGCAAGCGAGCGGTGCGGGCAGATTATGGTACGAGTCTTCAAATTTCCCAAATCTCATTTCCATGGCCTTACGCCGCCCTCCATGCCTTCTCATAGCTAATTGTGTCTCAAATATATTCTCAATTGCTCGGATAATAGCACGTGGCTCAAAATTCGAGTTCTCAACTATCTCGGGTACATGACACTCGCGATATACAGGACGACAGTTCTGTGAGCCACGAGGTTTCCTCATCCATACAACCGAGTTGTTCAACCTTCGAACATAACGGTGGGTGCCCCATTTGGGCTTGTACGCGTGCACTCTCGAGGGCACCCTTGCATCTCGCACACCACGTCATAGCAGTTGGGGTGGACTTCTTAACCTGAAAGTTCTTCTTAGTGATAAAGCCCAATCTTTGATAGCATCCTGCCTTGCCTCTTTTGTGGGTACATCTTTGTTAGGTCTCACCTCATTGTCGCTATCTTGCCAAGGTGTATCATTGCCTTCATTCACAACCAGGTTATTAAATTGATGTGTGCTCCAATCTGCTGGCACAAGTGGCTCAACATCTTCATCTTCCTCATCCGAGTTATCGTCGTCTTCCACTTCTACTTGTTCATATTCAAGGTCTTCCCCTTCCATCTGTGCTATTACTTCCTCAATTTCCTCACCTTCGTCTACTTGCCCCCGCGCATCTTGCCCAATGTTTCCATCATCCTCCCCAATCTCAACTTGCTCACCACTCTAGTAGCTGATATCCTCATTGCAACCCTGACCATGCCGCTCCCGGCTAGACTCCCCAATTTCAGTGTCACCATAAGTGAACTCATGTTGAGCCTCACTACGCTCATCGGCGTCCAGCTGCTGCTGCGGGGCAACAGCCCTTTCATACGCTTGCACCAAAAGCACCCGATACAATCCACATTGCCTAGCCCCCCTCACATATGACCTCCAAGATGCAGTTCCTTTTAGCTCAACCAACTCCCAATAAACAGGATCATCTCGCATGGTGCAAAGGCAAGATAACTTGAGCTGCCACTCCTCTTGTTCCATCCGAAACGTGTAATACAACCAATTCAACACAGAAGCAAATGTCCGCTCTTCGACCCTACTTAAACTTCTATCCACATACTGAAAGTTACTAAGATCCACACCCTCCGAACCATACATGACAACCCCTTCTCCATAAAAGATTCTAAATGGAACTCGTTCTGACATATCTGCAAACCTATTCATTAGCACACGAATTAATTACTCTTCGTAAAAAGTACTATAAACTATACGTATGTATATCTGCACTTGCGAAAAATATCTACATTACTAAAAATATTCATCACTACAATTATATTTCTAAAAAACATCTACAGCCCTAACAATATATATACGTGCACTTCTATATGTAAAAAAAACATATCTATCGACATCTATCTGTAAAAACCGTAACAACATATTATTATTCGTAAAAACAACTATGTACATGCATTTCCACAAACCGACTAAATTACTAAAAATATAACTAGATTCAACTACATTTTGTTGCTAAACACTACCATGATTTCTTGCTACACACTAAACAAATCGGATGCTGCTAAAGCCGCCACCCTAAACACTAAACAAAATAAACACTACATTTAACTAGATCTAACCTTAAACACTAAACAAAATAAATACTACATTTAACTAGATCTAACCCTAAACACTACACAAAATAAACCGCGAAAATAACTAGATCAATAGACTGTATGTACAACGCAAATAATCGTATGTTTTACGTAGATAATTACTCATATTTTAGACCGGTGTTTGTTCATGGGCCATCCTTACCCTAAACACTAAATTACTAAAAATATGAACACTACATTTAACTACATCTAACCCTAAACACTAAACAAAATAAATCGCGAAAATATTTACATCTAACCTAAACAAAATAAACCATGAAACTAATTACATCTAACCTAACCTAAACACTACACAAATTAAACCGCTAAATATTTACATCTAACCCTAACCTTCCTAAACACTAAACAAAAAAACCATGAAACTAATTAGTTCTAACCCTAATCCTAACCTAAACTACATAAAATAGGCGTAAAAAATTACTGCGATCGCGCTCTTCTTCCCTTCTTTTCTTCTCTTCCTCCCTTCTCTTTTCTCTCTTCACCCTCTTCTCTTCTCTCTGCCGTTCTTCTTCTCTCGTAGAGCCTAGTCTTTATCTCGGCTCAAGTCGCCCTCGGTTGGGCGACGAGAGGCCGCCACGCCCACATGCCCAACCGTGCGTCATTCAGCGTTGTCGCCCGGATGGGAGGCGACTTTCCCTTGTCACCCGTTGGGAGTGCGACATGCACGTGGTGGCACTTATCGCAAATTGGTAGAGGCGAGTAGCCCCGCCCAACCAACGGGCGACAGGGGTATATTTCTGCAAAAAAAATTTGTGGTATACTTTTGCAATTTGAATTAAAAAATGTATTATTTAAAAAAAATCTCAACTGATCTATTCATTGTATTTGTTCATAAATGCTGCTTATTGCAAAATAGCCATGATAGCCTATCCTTTGGAATAAGCCTTGCATATAGTTACATAGAACTGCATTCTGTGCACAACTTGTTGAGTGCTTTAAGTACTCATCCTTGCCAACAACATTAATCAACAGTCGTGGAATCTACACCTGTGTTGAAGGAGGAGTTTCAAGAGGACGCGAGTCATTAGGGTCCGAGCCTTGTCGGTTGCCTGTGGTGAACTGATGAGCTATCTACGTTTTGTACTTTCCGTTGCTTAATTCTTAGCTTATATTTCAAGTCTTGCCCTGCGTGGCTTAATAATGTAAGTTGGTCATAAGATCATACACTTAGCTATATTAATAAATAGAGTATTATTCTATTATCATAGAGTATGATGTGATATGTACTAATGTTGAGCTGTGTGCACTAGCGTTGATCCTGGGACTAGTGCAGTAAACACAGTGGGTTCGAATCAGTGGATTCGGGTCCTTACACAAACCACCCACGTTTAGTGAATCAGCCACTCTCAAAGATGCAGAAATCTAGCTTCGTGTCATAGAAGAGAACCTGGCTTTGGTGTAATGTGAAGATGGAGAGAAGGTTCCCTACGCCACATGTCGATTGGAAGGAGATGCCTTGGAGTGGTGGAAGAACTATTGTGCTACCCACAAGACACCAGAAGAAATCACTTGGTTGGAGCTCGTCGCTGCTTTTCAAAAGTTCGTTGCTTTGTCAAATGTCAGTATGATTACTGCAAGTTTAGAGAAGTGTACAACCCCTTCCCTCGATGTCGTACTAGGATGTTGTTACTTGAAGTGTTGTCAACCAAACAAATCGGAAGACCATGCGTGCGTCCGTTGTGGAGGAATAGGACACACTGCTGATGAGCATGAAATCAATTGTTCCAGCTGAGAAGGAAGCCATTTACTTGAAGAATGTCCTATGAGCAACATCACATGTTATCTATGTGAAGGACGCGATCATTGTCTAGCTCAATGTCCATTGGATTCAATAGTGACCGCCGTGACTCGGCATAGTGAGTGAATTTTCGAGCCGTCATTGCTCAAGAGTTAGCGAAAAGAGAAGGATTGTCATCCGCACTTGCTGTACCGCGTGACGAAATGAAGAAGAAACATGTCAACTCTGTCCGTTTGCCTCAAAGAACCAGGGATACATGGTCACCATGGAATTGTTTCTTGTGCGATAAACAAGGTCATTGGGCCAGGGAATGCCCTATGAACCAAGAAGTGTTGATGCCTGAGAAAGACGATATTGTGCATATGACTACACCTAACCAGACTCGACGACCTAGACGTTTGTGCTAGAATTGTGGTAAGTTAGGTCATTTTGTTAAGGAATGCCCACAGAAAGGTCAAGCAATTTTTGGAAGCCATGATCAATCTAGGAATTACTTCAGTAAAGTTTATAACCCGAAGAGTGAGTGGTAAAACTGCAGGAGTAACTTGCTCAAAGAGTCAGTTGAAGCAAGAGGAGTTGGTTAACAAGACCCTTATTCTATGAGATGAGCGCAAGGAATTAGAGTATAACCGCAAGCGTCAGAAAGCTTTTCAAGAAGGACCACCGCAACAGCAAATGAGGAGTGCCCCTCAACAACTCAGTTGCCATACTGCTCAGACTTTGTTCGAGACACCTTCACCTGTGCCTCATACGATAGTCGAATTTTCATAACACCACCCTGGTTAAAAGTTCTCAAGGAGGAAGCTTACTGCCTAGAGGTTGCTTTGCCTATCACCAGCCAGGACATTTTGCTAAACACTGCTCTCAGAAGAAAGTGATCACTGCGAATCGCATCAATCTCAGCTCTGCCCCTACCAAGATTAGTGCTATGTCAGAAGGAAGTCAACAGATGCCGGTCAAGTGTTGCTTCAGATGCAATGAACCGGGACACTTTGCCAACAGTTGTCTTAAGAGAAAAGTTGTTATACCTGTCCGCTTCAATCTTAGTCCTACACCTACCGAGACACTTGCACCAGAAAGTGAATTGTGGAGCAGTTCAAGCCGAAGCCATGCCGCCATGCGACAAAGATCATGTCAACCACATTATGACTACTGGAGCTTAGAAGGCATCAGATGTTGTACTGATTGAAAATTATATGTAATCCAGGATGTTGAGAGTTAACTTGTTTATTGTTGAGATTGAGTTCCTAATAAATCTTATCATATTGGAAACCCATGCTTGAGATGTTTATCCCTGGAATTAGCTGGTTACCTATGTGTAAGGCAATTTTGGTTTATGGTCAAAGATTTGATCAGTTAAAGAGGAGCGAGAGTGTTTTTCGAGAAAGATTTACGATCAGTTTAACTTCAGCATATCGGAGACAGCTAAGGACCGGTTGTTCTGTTATGGTTGAGCCAAGAAGGTGGATGTGCCATCACATTAGAAGAAAAGGAGTTGTTGCGTATGCTTAATAACTACAAAGGATAAATGTTTTCCTGACGAATTACTTTAGCTACCGTAGTGTATGCCAGCAGAACCATGCCATTACCTCTGTAATAGTTGGAGCTTGAGTTCAATGTGAAGGAATATTCAGTTGATCTAGAGTTTAAGGCTGTACTCGAGAATCAAGCTGATAGAGATAGAAACAGACCAACAGGAATGTTGTGCAAGACCACAGAGTTGCAAGCAAGTTTCACTGTCAAATGCCGCTTGTCCAATTTTTAGAAGAAGCAGAAAACCGAGTGTTAAAGGATGGAAAGCAAGGGAGCCTGTCAAAGGAGATGCCAGAACATCAATCTGAGTGCGTGATATGTTTCAAGAGTCCCAACACAAGGAGTGCCTTCTTGTGCCAGAAAAGCAAACACCGTGGAAGTCAGTGGAATTGCAAAAGGATCTCATCCGCATCGCGCAGCCTACAAATTTTGGATGTTGTCAAGCGTTTGTTCGAAAGCAACCTTGTCTAGTGTGCAGTTGCTTGGAAGTTCAAGAAAGTCTCAAGAGTTGAGTCCCCTTGAACCTATTTCTATAGACAACCTTAATCTCAGGGTCGAGATTCTATTAAAGGGGGAGGTTTGTAACATCCCAAAATTTGGGTTTTCAAAAATCTTTTGTTTAGTTCATCGTTCCAAAAATCCCCGTTGATTTTCTCGCTTTAATAAAGCTTAATTTAGAATTTTCTAATGCTAAAAAAATTTAATTTGACTAATATAAACTTCAATTAAAATAAATTTAGTTTTATTTGAGTTCATTGTGCTTCAAGGAATTGTTTTATAATTTTTTGAGATTTTTCGGAGTTCGTTTGCTATTTATTTGGAATTAATTTAAAATAAGCCTTTTGTTAAATTTAATTAAATACTGCAAAATTTTAAATAAAGTTTGGCTAAAAATATTTTATTTGAGCTCCAAATGTCTTAAAATATTTTCTAGAATTTTTTTAGAATTTTTATGGTATTTTTATTGCTTTAAATGAATTATTTTAATTGTTGGAATTATTTTAATTCGGAAATTGGGTTAAATCCACGTGTCATCTCCCGAGCCGGCCACGTCGCCGCCCAGCCACAGCCCTCTGATCCCCATTCAATGCACCACAATGCGACACGTCATCTATTACTGTTCATTGCGCGCCAGGTGTTCGATCCGATCCGTTTTCAATCCAAATCCGGTTTTTCTTCGTGTTTCCTTGCATGGCACGACTCTCCAGCCTATATAAGTGTTCTAAGACCCTTCTCACGCAACCCTAATCCCCAGAGCACCTCCCAAACCCGAAAAACCGCAGCCGTCCTCTTCCTGTGCGCCGCCATCGTCGGCCGAACTTGGCGTCGCGTTCCCCATCGTTCCGTTGCGTTGTTCTAAAATCCTCTCATGTCATCTCGTGCCTTATGGTCTAATCTGCCTCTCCACCAAATTTGGTGCATTTTCATCTGCAAAATCAAAAGTTACGACCGTTCCAATCTCTAAACTTGTCGTCGCCCGTTCTCCTTCTACCAGGTGCTCACCCTAACTCAAGGTTTTGTCCACGAGATTTCTGCATAAAATTCAATCTTCCCCGATCAGACTGCGTACGTATAGCTGAAAACTTCCTCGTGCATTCCCTGTTGATCCAGAAGGTAAAACTCCGATCCTTTCACGTCATATTGTGCCTTATGGTCGCAGATAGCGCTCTGTAAAATTTGGTTAGGTTTCATCCATTATTTTAATAGTTATGATCGTTTGATCTATTAGCTTTAGCAGTCGTTCATCGGTAGTTTGTGATCTGTCCATTGGGTTGATGCCAAATCCACTTATACCGTTGAGTTCCTCTCGCCACGTTCTACGTGGTGCTCACTTCACCTTTGCTGTTCCATCAACCAAAAATTATAATATTTGTTAGCCGCCGCCTTTCGTCAGTGCTGCGCGCCGTTTTTTGCCGCCAACCATCTTAGTTCACCTTGGTAGTGTCGTCATGTCCAGTAGGCCATCATTCTTTGGTTTGCCCATCTTTAGAGTTTATTTGATCTTCGGTTGCCATCAATGCCATATTCTAGAATCTACCCATCGTCTTAGATCTAGTCCCTTTCATTATCGGATCTTGTTTTGGTCAGCCACCCTTGGTAATATTTTATCGCAGAGCCAACCCTACCTATCCTATCCCTATGCCAAGTGGATCTATCCGCGAGTCATTCCTCTCAAACCCTAACTTAACCTTGGGTCCAATCTATCATTGACGATCCATCATGTCAAATAAACCTCGCAACTCGCAGATCAATCCTAAACCATATCATATCCTTGCTACCATATCATTGTACCGACAATCGACATCTTATCTTTGCATGAGTGTCCTGTCGTCGCTTCGCTATCATCCCATGTGTGCATGCTCGCAAAAGCCCTAGTGCAATATCATCATCCTATCTATCGCCTTATTGTAATCTAACCCCATCACCTATGAGTTTAGCCTTGACTTCATTTCCTTGCTGCCTTGTCATTGTCAAGCCTTTTGATCGATGTATGACTAAACTCAGATCGAATTGCATGAATGTCGACCCCACTTGTCCATGTCCTATTCTTGAAAATCTAATCTGCCATTGACCTAGAAGTCATTCGTGGACTTGGTCGATAGACCATTGGCCATATGTCATATCCTTGTGCCATATCTAATCTATTAGTCTATCTTTCTTTTGTTCGACTATGTATCTGTTTGGTCAACAAAAGTCAGCATTGAGCATCAGTTTAGTTCATTGCGAACTAACGTATCTTTATGGACCTGGTTTCTAGATCGAGAGCCCATATGCCATTGTCTATCCAATCAAGATAATAACTTCAGAAGAAATATTCTTTGGAATATTATTCTTTCTTTCTCAGTTATCAGTCTTTTCCTTTTCGGTGTATTCCGAAAATTCATTCTTTTTTGTCTATTCTCTGATCTAATCCATTCAAGTTCCTAAATTCATCTAAGCCTTTGTGATCTAATACTATTTGTTCTCAATTTGGATTTTATTTGATTTATCTTTTGAGTTGGTTTGTATTTGCTTCTTCTTTAATCGTTAGACGCATCGTCCGGAAGTTGTTCCAAGGAGCTGAAGATCAAGAAGGTAAAGATTGAAGATCGAAGATCAAGAATCAAAGATAAAGAGTAAAGAACAGTAAAAATCGCAAGGGCCAGGCAAGTTGTGCTTTGATCATGTTGAACCCATGTTTATAAAATTGCTATATTTGTTTTACTCTATTGCATATTATTTCAAGTATACAATTGTTTAAAGTTAAATTGGGACTTAGCTATTATACCAATTTGATCTATATCATACCTTGCCATTATATGCCATGATCTAATTTTCACCCTAGGATGGTTAATTAATAGTTGGTTAATATTGATAATCAACATGGGTTGGTTAGACCGTCGTAGATTGCTTAGCCATGCCATGTCATCACATGTGTTGAATCATCACTGATTAATCTTGACTAATGGAATATGGAACAATTTTATGAACTTGTGTGTCATGTGTGGTCACACAATGAGATTGCGTTGTGGTGACCAGTGGATGTCACGCAACGAGGTTGACTTGTTGATAGCATGTGGTGCTTGGTAATCAACTAGGGTGGTAATGATTTAGATTAGGGCAAGTGGCGAGGGGCAGTGTGCCAAGGTGGGCCAGATTTGGCACCATGTGGAAGTCTTGCGCTAGTCACCCTAAGGACTTAACCTTGCAAGTCTTTGACCTGAGTCAATCATGCAACCACATGTCTGGAATGGGACAGCCTAGCTGACTAATTTGTAAAGTCTAGATTTCGGTACTGTCGTGGTGATTAGTGAGTTCTAGGATTTGGGTAGACTCACATGGCGCAAGAGGGGGGCCCTGGATGTGGTAACCAGTCCCACTAGTGTTGAATCCTTAGCGAGCAGTACTGGGTCTAGATAGAGCATTGTAAAGGTTTTGCCATGATTACCCTGCCGGCACACCAAAGGAAGTGTGCTAATAGCTTGGCAACAAGGGACGATCATGTCGTGTGGGTAAAGTGCATAACCTCTGCAGAGTGTAAAATCTATTTGAATAGCCGTTCTCGCGGTATTGAGCAATGCTCGGGAATTACAGTCAAGGGCCGAAGGTGGCGCTCGGGGCGCAGGCGTAGGCTCGTGGCCGTGCCGAAGGTGGCGCTCGGGGTGCAGGCGTCGGCTCGTGGCCGTGCCAAAGGTGGCGCTCGGGGCGCAGGCGTAGGCTCGTGGTCGTGCCGAAAGCCGCGTGGGAGCGCGAGTGCGCTTCACCTACCGGCTTTTCCTGATTTTACTGAATTGCGGCCGTCGTCACCATGGCCTTGATCTGGGCCACAATCGGGGCTGCCGAGCTATCCGATGCAATCATCGGGTCCAGTTTGTCGAGAAGCGTCTTGGAGGCGATGACGTTCTGCATTGGCGTGTGGAAGATGGCTTGATCTCCCAACCGGATTGCAGGATGTCCTCGCGGACTTTGCGGCCGTGAGATCGAAGCGATCGCACCTGCACCTCCTTACCCTTACGAAGACGATCTTCCCCCGCAGCTTCTTGTTCTTCTTGTTGGCGTTGGAGATCGGTCTTCTGCTCTTCTATCACGAAGACACCATGAAGATCGCAGCAATTCCTCGCGACGCCGACTGGTTTGTTGGCCAAGTCAAAGTGACATACCTGAAATGAGTCGGCCTCATCTATACCAGATTGGATCGGGTTCAAGTCTAGGCGGACAAGTTCTCCACGCGCATCTACGACGAAGTCCAGGCTCCCGAAGCGGAAAGCCTGGCCGGAGATGAAGGTGGTGTCGATTCCGCCGATCGCTGCCATCGAGTCTGTAGGAAAAGATTATAGCGCTCCCCCTACCTGGTGCGCCAACTGTCGACTTTTGTAGCCGACAATAAATTTATGGGGTAGGCGCTGGATCTCAAACCCGATGGTCACACAAGACAAGGGATTATACAGGTTCGGGCTCTCACGGAGGAGATAATACCTAATCTCGTGTCTTTGGAATTATCTTGATCTCGGGATGCAGGGTTGCTCAAAGCGCAATATGCTCTGGGCGATATGAGGTGTGCTATGCTCTATGGCTTGATGATTTCTCCCCCCTTGGATGATTCCCCGTCCCCCTTTATATAGCAGAGGAGGGTGGTTACAAAGGAGAGTCCTGACTGGTTACGGAGTGGAGATCGTATCTCTATACATGTCCGTTTTGATAACGTCCTGGATTACAGATTGTAGCCTACCTAATCAAGGTTGGTTGCTGTCATCAGGGTTCCCTTGTTGCATACGACTGGAGCAACCTAGGTAATGTTCGTCTTCATGCAATCAGCTTGGCCCATCCCCTCCTGGGTGGTCCTCACAGCCCGCCATGCAGATACCCGGGGTCCATATATTCCACAAAATGGATTTCAAGTTGGAAGGTTGTTTGCGCCGGACCAAATGTTGCATGAGTTGCATTTGCGCCGGACCAAGTTAGGTTAGACTGCACGTTTGCGCAGGACCAAGGGAAATGAGAAATAGAGAGTTTCCCATTTGCGCCGGACCAAGAGAAATGAGGAAAAGAGAGTTTCCCATTTGCGCCGGACCAAGGGAAGAGGGAAATAGAGGTTTTCCCATTTGCGCCGGACCAAGTCCAGTGAGTTTCACGTTTACGCCGGACTGATTTTCTTTCGCGATGGACTGGTTTTGCAGCAGAAAGAAATTAGCGTTTTTGAAGGTCTTCCCCTGCTCAAAAAAATATTTGGTCTACATGAAAGTTGTATATAATTCCAAGACTTATCTTTTTCATGTTGACAAGTTTTTCATTTGAGCAACATAAAAAATCATATAAAATCGGGAAGGTTAACAGTGAGTTATAAGTTTGCGCCGGACCGATTCTTGTTAGCACTTTTTAAGGGTCTTCCCGTGCACAAAAATTATTTGGTCTATATGAAAGTTGTAGATAATTTCAAGATGCATCTTTTTCATGTTGACAAGTTTTTCTTTTGAGCAACATAAAAAATCATAGAAAATCGGGAAGGTTAACAGAGATTTTCACGTTTACGCCGGACCGATTTTGCAGCTGGCAGTAATTTGCCTTTTTAAGGGTCTTCCCTTACACGAAAAATTATGGGTTCTACATAAAAGTTGTAGAGAATTTCGAAACGCAACTTATTCATGTTGAAAAGTTTTTCAGTAGAACAACATATAAAATGATAAAAAATTGAGAAGATCCTGTTGTATTGAGAACAGCTTGTCTGCATTTGGTTGAAATGCTTTGGTCCGTTTTTGGTCCTTTCTAACCCCAACTCGTGATCGAATTGTTGTGATGGGTTCATGGTGGAACCAAGAAGGGATTTTTTGTCTTTGTGAATGTAGGACTTCATTTAGTGGTCATGGTGAGGCGAAGGGAGGCTGGAACTAGGCATGGGGTGGCCGGAGGTTCAAGTTGGCCAGAAGTTCGCCGTAAGATGGCCGGAGATGAAGTCGGTGCAGTTCCAAGAGACAAGAGATCAGTGGAGAAGCTAGCTTATCACTACTTGGATCAAGGAGAGTTGTAGGGTTGCAGTTCTGGAAGATAAAGTAGTGGATAAGTGTAGCTTGCTTTCAGGGTGTACTAGAGAGTACCTGAGTGTAGTTGAGAGTTGTTGAGAGTGACAGTGTAAGGATCAAATCCTGGCTCTTGCAAGTTAGCTTAGGATTGAAGTAAGACATCCAAGGGTGGGAATTGATCCCAGGTCACTATAAATAGAGAGGTAGGGGCAGCCTCCCCTCTTTGAAGGTTCTGAGGTTTTTGCTGCTCATTTGAGTTTTGCCCACTTTATTGTGAGGCTTTGTAAACCTCCCTTCCAGAAATGAAATGTTCTTCATTTATGTTCTTGTTTCATTTCCTTTACGCATTTACATTACGCACTTAAATTCAGCTATCTAAATTCCGCATTTACTTACTTGCAATTTACTTTACGTAATTTGGATTTGCCTCATCTCCTTCTACATGCTATTGAATCTTTGTTGAAATTCATGGTTGATGAACTCTTCTCTTGATTCGATGCTTTCAATCATTTAGGCAATCCTTGCGTTCTTGTTGCAAGTTGTAAATCTGTGTGTTCTTGAAGTGCGTAAACATGTGACTTGCAGTTCTTTAGTTTGATTTGATTCTGGTTCTTGTTGCCAAGGATGAGAGATTGATTGGATGAATCTTCACTTAGAGCATATCTAAATCCTCTAGGCAACACTAGTTCAAGTTCTGCGAAGAAACCGATCTTTTGTCCCTTCATGATGAATTCTTAAGTGATCGAGTTTTGGTGTTTACTCCTGTGATATCTTGCTTGCTGTGACGTGAGAGAAGGCATTCAAGTCTATCTTGATCATTAGAATCTCACGAGCAAGCCAAGATCACAGATTGGCTTTTGGAGTCGTGCTGTTTTCTGAATACTGCTTGTGTTTTGCTAGTCTCTGTTCTTTACAAGCAGTACTGAGTCTTTGGCTAGTATTTGTCCAAGAGGTGGGAAAATTTATTTTGGGACCATTCACTCCCCCTCTGGTCGCCATCTCGGTCTTTCAACTTGTCAAATGTTGAATCTATCTATCTATTATTATTTGTTTTACTGTAATTTCAATCTATTTACTGTATTCTTTTATAAATGCTACTTTACTGCAAAATAGCCATGATAGCCATACCTTTGTACTAAGCCATGCATATAGAATACTAGACTTGCATTCTGTGCACAACATGTTGAGTGCTTTATGTACTCACCCCTTGCAATACACAAAATTATCAGTTGAGGAGAAGACTACAACTTCGAAGGAGGAGAAGTTCCACGAGGAGGCGAATATCTAGGAGTTAAACTTTGTCAGTTGCCTGTGGCATATTGATGGGATTCGTCGACGTTCTTCATTCCGTTGTTGTTTATTTGTTTTGAGTTAAAGCCACCAAGGCCTCACAAATGTAAGTTTGACCTTAAGGTCGTTCAATAGTTCTATATTAATAGATGAAGTCTTTATTTATTATTCCGCTATGTATGATTGTGATATTTCATCTATGTTGAGACTGTGTGCACTAGCGTGATCCTGGACTAGTGCTGAATACACAGAGGGTCCGGATTTGCATATTCGGGTCCCGACACCTGCTGAGGTGCACCAGAACACTTAGGCAGTTGGGGTAACTCCAGTGAAGGAGGACGGGCGTCCAGGGAGATGTCGCTGCTTGGTCACTGGGTGAAAGTGCGAATGTTGTCGCCTAGTGTCATTATCTCATCGTTTGGGGGCATCGGTAGCGGGACAGTCTTGAAACTATCATGTACACTATCCACATTAACCTTCAATGGATGGATATATGATAGCGGAACATTGGCCTGTAGCTTCGCGTTTAGGGTCTAAACAATTTATAGCGCAGATATATCGCAACTATACCTAGCTATTTAGAACGATCAACATACCTTTTTAAACTTTCAAATGCCAGTTTGTTGGACCAGGAAATCGATGGCATGCAGGCAAGTTTCACAATATCGATATCGTGATAATCGAACAATTTTTTATTTTTGAAAATGGTAAAACCGGGTCAAAATTTGGTCGAAAATCGGCAGAAAGTGAAGAAGTTTGAATTCAAAAATTTTGAACTCGGCAGTCAAACAACATCAAAAACTAAGCGATTTTACCGATTTTTGACCAGTTTTGTTCGATAATCAACCCATTTTTTATTTGTGTGCGAATTTTTTTTTATTTTTGAGCGTTTTTATTCGAATTTCTGCACACTCAAGGAAAATTGAAAAACATTTAAAAAATTACAGAAAATAACAATATATCCAAATTAATCTAGAAAACATCGTACAAAAATTTACACAATTTTTTAATTCATTTATTACTTCTATAAAATCAAACATAGCAATTAATGAAAAGGAAAGACACTTTCAGATTTTTATAAACATTTACTAGGTTAATGATACTATAAAATTTTAATGGTATCATAAAGACTTCCCCAGGATCATGTAGTAAAAATTTTAAAAATATTAGACTCATTTATTGCCCCTAGAAAATAAAAAATACATAAGAGTATATACAAAGACAGTAGTACTGTTAGAATTTTAAAACAATACACAAGTCTGATCATCATCTAAGAATTTTATAAAATAATTATAATTACCTCTAGACCTCACACAAAAAATTTCCAAAATATTAGACTTATTTGTTGCCTCTGGAAAATAAAAAACAGAACAGTGTATAAAAAGACAGTAGAACTGTCAGAATTTTTAAAAAATACACAGATCTGATAATCATTTAAAATTTTAAAGCATCATTAACATTGCCTCAGACGTCACACAAAAACTTTTAACACTTTTTGATAAAAATTTTCAAATTTTTTGAATTTGCATTTGAATTCTATTGCGAACCCTGCGTGCAGGTGCCATGAGAAAACGAAACTTGAGAGAAGAGATACGGTATGATGCGGGGAAGCAAATGGATGATGGGACTTTCTATATTAATTCCATCTCTACCTTCCGCTCAACCGTCAGACAGGGAGTTTCAACCGTCAGATTTCAGGACATGCAATAGACTAGTCCATTATTTGTGCTCCACTTAATTCCTTCTTTCATTTGGTCGTTAATTTGGATGCAATAGGCTATTAGTCGAATACAACTATTTATGGCCTTCGTCATGGAACATCCATCCATACTTTTTAAAATTAATATTGTAATTACTCACATCATGATAATGCAACACAAGGAATTTAATTTCTTTCTCAAGAATAAGCTAAACGTTAACTTTTGCTGATTGAAATGTTCACGCACATAACCAGCTAGCTTTAAAAGAAACACCCACAAAAGAATCATTTCAGACCAATAATAAATAGAAAGAGTAGGCGACGTACCTACCAATACAATTTCCTAAAATTTCATGTTCTTATTCATACCATAAAAAGGTAAAACTACATATTAATTACTCCTCCTTGCACACAACTTTCTCCAAATTTCTACAAATAATTTACTAAACTCAAATTCAGAGAGTACTAATTTGTTACCTGCTCATCGAGCTTACCAATTTATGCACTAAATGCCAATCGAAAACTGAGTAGCATGATTTGTTCTACTCAGGTAGTCAACCCGAGCAGCTATATATTCTTAACTGCAGGTGAAAAAAGCTCTCATTTTTCCTCTACTTAAGCTTCTGTGATGCGTTCGAGACTCATCGTAGACTATTTTTGTAAAAAAAAACCATTTGTAATGACACCTCATTACAGACGATTTTGAAAAACGTAAGTGATGAGGAGTCTAATATGAATTCTTTTGTAGTAGTATCATTTTATAAGTATTTAAGCGTGTGTGCCTAAATGGTTAGCACTCGTAATCACAAAAAGGGGATCACAAGTTAGACCCATGCTCTGCCAGTTTACATGTATATGTGCTTAGCAGGGGTCTTGTATTATTTAGTGTATGCTGCAATTCAGTTGTCCCTTTGAAAGAACTTTTATTTCTCAAAGAAAATAAAGATAAACCTATCGCCACATCTTTAATTAGTATGTCACATCGTTTTTCTTGTGGTGTCACACCGGGTTTTCAATCCCCATTCTTCATCGAAATGAATTGCTTGGTTGGATGGAGCTATTCTGAACTTCGGGCCACTCAATTAAGATGGCTATATGCTCATCGTATAATATGGCTTAGGATAAGTGAACTGCGCCCATTTAATAAATGAAGACAGTTGAAATCAGAAGGGGAAAAAAAGCAAGCCGGATAGTTTTGATTTTTAATCATATATGTCTGCCTATGTCTACCATTAGCATGCAGCAGGGTAAAAGGTCTTGAATTGTCTGACAGCTTTAAGAGAACAGGACCAATAGTCTTGGATTTGTCCTGGGCCCACCAATAGTCTGTGGTCCGGTTTCGCCTAAGATGTTTGCAAGAATCTTCTCGCTTTGCCGCCCTCGGTGAATCTCGATCGTCCAAACTCAGCTCGACCGTCTGATCTCCTGACTAGCAGATCGGGCCAGCAAGAGAGGCTTCACGTGACGCGCACGCATAGGCCATAGATTGTCGCGCACCGTTTTTTAAAAAAAAAATGATTTATTTTTTAAACAGTTTTACAAAAATAAGGCTATGTCCTCATTTTATTTGCCTACAGAAAATAACGACAGACCTTCTGTCGTTAATTGAAATAGCGGCAGAGTTTTGTTTTTGTCATGGATTGAATTGGTTGACGGATTATCTTGTCATGAATTCATTTTTGTGGATAAGACTGAGGCTTCTGTCGTTATTTTAATTGTCGACAGAACCAGTGGCGGATCCAGGATTTTGTCAAGCCTCGGGCCGAAAACTAAGCGGTAATAACTAACGTCAAACACTATCCACACCGAGGTATAACAAAAAAATCATAGATACAATCATACAACTATCTTTTTCAGTTTTTCGTATAGTAACAAATAGCAAGCAATACAATCATACAACTATGAACTATCAGGCATCAAGCAATACTTACCAGAGCGATTCAATGGGTCGGCGGCGCGGCCGCGCGCGCAGAGCGCGCGTGGCGCGTGGGGGCCAAGGCGGAGTGGAGGCGAGGTGAAGCGGCGGCGGCGATCGAGGGAGCGGCGGTGTCCAGCGGTAAGCGGCGGCGCAGCGCGCCGCCCGGCGGCGATCAGCGAGCGCGAGAGGTGTGGCCGCAAGGCGAAGCGGAGTTGGGGCCTTGAGCTTGGCCGAGTCGGGCGGCAAGCCGGCGGCCGAGGAGCGCCGGCGTCGGGATCTACGACTACGAGGGCCGTGGCCGTGGAAGCCGAGGCGGCGGCGTTGCCTCGGCTGGGCGAGGCCGAGGGCGGCGGCGATGTGGCCTCAGCGCGGACGGGAGGCCGGGAGCGGCGGCGGTGTCTTGGCTCGAGGCGGGCGCGGACGCGAGGCCGGAGCGGCAACGCGTGGCCTCGGCTCGGCGGAGATCGGGGCGGCGGCGACATGGCCTCCGCGGCGGGAGACCGGAGTGGCGGCGGTGGGGCCGAGGCTCGGGCGGGAGGCCGGGAGTGGCGACGCGTGGTCTTGTCTCGGCGGGAGGTGGGGCGTGTCGGGACCGGATTTGCAAATCGAAACCCTCGTATATCTTGCACTAGTCGGGATCACGCTAGTGCACACAGTGGAAACATAGATGAAATACCATTCCATACAACGAATTAACTAAGAAGAAGCAATTTATTATTAAATAAAGCAAACGACCTTATGGTCAATGTTTACACCATTACGCCTTAAGGGCTTAAGAAACAAATACTATTGCAGTGGAAAAGATAAATTGAACCATTCGACATGCCACAGTAAATCGTCGAGACGCCTTCCTAATCCACGTAGTCTTCATAGAATTTCTCCTCATGATATTCATTATCTCCTTGACAGAATCGATCAACAAGGGCATAAAGCCGTGAGTACAAAGGTACTCGACAAGTCGTAGGAAATGATGCAATATATTTATGCACGGCTTGACAAGGATGGCTATATAGTTCATTTGCAGAAAGCAATAACTTGAATTGAAATACAATAAATAGATTGAAAGCATATTTATGAAAAGATAAATAAATAACTGGTAGATCAATGATCGACAACAAAACAACAGTGAACTCCCCGTTCACATTCCAACAATTCCACATTCCACATTTTATGAAACACTCTATACCCCGTGTGAAATTCTCGGGCTTTGTCCATGATCATGACGCGCTATTCGAATAGTTTACACTCTGCAGAGGTGGTACAACTTTACCCACAAGACATGAACATCTCTTTGTGCAATCGATCTTAACACACTTCCTTTGGTGTGTCGCAGAGATATCATGACAAAGCCTTTACAATGCAATTTGTCTAAACTCTCAGACGCTCGCTAAGGTTTCGCCATTTAGGGCCCCCTCTTGCGCCTTGCGAATCTACCCGTCCATCCCAGAACCCACACCACCAACTGGCAGCACTCAAGACTAGACATTGCAAATTAATCAGCTAGGTCTGTCCCATTCCAGACATGTGGTATTACGATTAGACCCAGTTCAATGGCGCACAAGATTAAGTCCTTAAATTGTCTCAGGCAAGACATCCACATCCCAATGTGCTAGAAAGCACCCCCTTTACTGCACGATCACTTGCCCGAGGGAAAACAATTCGTTCAACCAAGACCAATGGCAACCCCCGCCATGGTACAACAAATTTTACAACAGTGGCTACCGGCCACGATTCAATATCTCATTAAGTCAATATTATCATTATTCACATGTGATATGAATCCCAACATATATGTAAGCATGTCTAAGCATAGCTACGATAACCCAAAGTTGGTATAATGATTATGTCCAACTAGTAATGTCCCAACCTAGGTTTAACAATGGATACATGGCATACAACTAATCAAGGTGGCATAATATCAACTAGGTATACATCTACTCCCATTAAATAAACATGGATACGTAAATAGCATGCAAGTGTATAAAATAAATTACTTTGCAAACATAGGATCAATATGATCAAAGGTTACGACTTGCCTTGCTGATCTAGTGCTGAATCTTGGTCTTCGAAGTCTTCGTTCGCTCCCTCGGAATTAGCGTCTACCGGAAAAGAAGCAATGAAACCAAATAAATACAAAACAGAGACTCAAACAAGCTCAAAACTGAAAATAATTGGATCTGGAAGATAGATCTTGATTTTAGAAAAATTTAGAAACTTGAATCGCCTCAATCGGAGTTCGTATGAGCGAGAACGGCCTCGAAAGATTAAATTCGAGAAAATACAGAAAATCGAAAATCAGAATTTTGAATTTATTTTTGTATTGAAAAGCGATTTATTGCGCAACGCCGACATCATCCGCTCACGGTGGACAAGGTCCACGGCGCTGCCAGCCGGTTCACCGTCACCCGGCGACGGTGGACGCAGCGGCCGACGCGGCGCGGCTCGGTATGTGGCCGACGCAAGCGGTGACGTCGGCCACGCGGCGTCTTGTGGTAGCCACGTGTCGCGCATCAGACGAGGGAGCGAGATCGGACGGCCACGCTGCGCGCTGCTGCGGAGGAGAGGCGTGGCGCAATCCGCGCGTCATTGGAGATCAAGCAGCGGAGCGCGGCCGGCTGAGGTCGGCGCGGCGGCGACACAAGGCTTACGGACTCGGGAAGAAGGCGCGCGCCTGGCGAAGACGCGATGGATCGGACGCGCGCGTGCGGATCGAAGAGGACGTCGCGGCGAACTCAACGAGACTTCGCGGCGCGGCGAAAGGCACCGGCGCGGCGAGACGACGGGAAAAGCCGGTTTTGGCGGCGGAGCTACTGGCGAGTCTCACGCGAAGACGCGGGCTTCGGCGATGGCGAAGGGGCGGAGGTGCGGCGCAAGGCGGCGGACCTCGGGCGGGCGCGGCGTTGCATTTATAGCCCTCGGGGCGTGCGAGCACGAACTCCAAGATGGCGCCGACACGAACTCGAGCGACGGCGGCTAGGGTTTCGCGAGCGCGGCGTGCGTGGCGCATCGCGATCCTACACAGCGCGTCGCGTCAGACGGCCGTGGATGCAGCAAGTTTGGTATGGGGCGCGAGGGAAAATCGGGCCGAGCGAAGGGGCCGGAAAACCGGGCCGGAGCAGATTCGGCCCGAGATGGTTTTCAAAAATAAAAACCTTTTTCAAATTTAAGAAAAATCCAGAAATTCAAATAAAAGCGAATAAATTCAAATAAATAGCAAATAAATTCAGAAAAATTCCTTGGAGCACAAGGAACCCAACTAAAACTGAAATTCCTGATTTTGATGAATAGTTTAGTCAAATTAAATCCTTTCATTTATAAAAAATTCAAATTAAGCTAGAGTTAGTTTAAGCAAATGCAAATGGTTTATTTTTGAATTCAAACATTCCAAAACTTCAAATTTTGGGATGTTACAGAGCGCAACGAATTGGTATGGCTAGGGTTTGCAATTTTCTCAACCCCGCCTTCTTCAGTTGCGACTTGCGAGGACGCCGGACAAGCATGGCGGCAAGGGCCTAGGTGGGGCAAGACTAGGTCTCTGACCCAAATAAAGTATATACATTATATTGCATTGTTTTTTGAGCTGGATCTCGAGCCCAGGCCCCTCCGCCCCTGGACAGAACCTCTTCTGTCGTCAATTAATATAGTGACATAGGTCTATTTTTGTTATTTCTTTTCTGCGTATTATTTTGGCAAAATTGTTTAAAACATATTATTTTAACAAAAATTTCGTCGCGGACCGCCGTCCACCTCGTCTCCCAGGACTGATCTTGGATCTGACGCATGTCGGCAACATGTCACGACTCACGAGCATCGTGCTCTCTCGCAGTAGTACGCACGTCTCGTGCCAATCCACGGCAATCTTCTTACCTGCATCGACCAGCTTGTCATGACATCGTGTCTCTACCTCCGTCTCCACTTTTACCGATCGATATGACGGACGCGATGGAGCAGCCGGTCCGCGTCGGCGGCATCCTCGGGTGATGTGCACCTACGTTCTAAGCTTAGAATCGATTGCGATAATAATTTATCATATTTGAGCGAAAATCAACTGTGATAGCGTCACCTCATCATTGTTTAATGACTTTGTATAGCCACTAAAACCGATTGTGACGTACATTCCTGTAATAGTGTCTTTACCTTGTGGCGAGGAGGTTGAAGGTCTAACTTTTAGCAGTCCGACACCTAAGAACACTCTATCATACATTTACTGATTAATCTGTTAATTAGACATAATTCAATGTTAAGTCAACATGACAATTATGAATTGTTTTATCCTTTCGATTAAATTGTTTTTGCAAGATTTGAATTTGCATATTATATTCCAAAAACATTTAAATGTTTAACAATATAATTAAAGAATATATGATGAATAATGTTCAAATCATATGATTGAGAGCTTGAGAAGACCTTAAGGCTCGGAAGGAGGCGACGACGAGCTCGAGGGAGGAGGCGGCGATGGGCTCGGGGGACGAGGCGGAGAGGTGCTAGAGTAGGAGGCGCGCGGGTTGGGGGCGGAGGCGTCGAGTATGGGCGGCGAGGTCAGTAAAAGAGATTTCGTCTGGGTGAGGAGTTCAACGGACACAAACCCTAAAACGATATATATAACAGGGTAGTATTATCACAGACGGTTCAATTAAAAAATCGTGTGTGACATTAGCTTATCACATGTGGTTCTTAGCATATCCTGTAACTTTAACGGCCATACTAGCAAAACGTTCTGCTTTAATACAAATAATTTTTGAAAACCGTCTATAATGAGATGTCTTATATATATTTTTTTTTGGTAGCGAGGTTTATACACATTAAGTTGTATTTATGGTCGATTTCAAGGGACAGAGCGGGAAGAAACAAGAGGTAGAGGGAGAGAGTCCACGGTGATGCAGTGGATAGGAGGACAAGCCATGCGAAGGAAATGAGATAATGGTCCAGTAAAAAATATTTAGAGTCAAGGCAAACAGTACAATTCTAAGCTTGGAAGCTCGGCCAAACAAGACCATTAGGTTTTCTCATGGCAGTGGCACATACAGAAAAAAAAATGATTGTGATATATCTTAAAAATGTTGTAACCACACACCTATTTCCACTACAGCAAAAATGATCTTTCATGACAAAATGTTTGTGATTTTGTCGTGAAGCTAAGAAAGGACAGGTTGGACAATTATTTTGTCTCAACTGATACATATTCATCATAAAAATTAGAACAATATATGTACTTGTATACGTTTGTCATTAAAGATCCAACTATCTATGATGTTAAACACAATTCGTTACCCAAAGTTTTGGGAAAGAGACAAATCCGATTTTATAGCCCCAGGTCCCCAGCTGCCTCTTGACCCAACTTGAGCCAACACTGCGCAGCCATCTTCTTCTTCACCCCACGCCGCCGTATCCCACTCCCGGCCGTCACCGCCACCTCCCACTACCCATCCGGCGAGCTCGCCGCCGTGGTAGACGTCACACCGTCTCCAACCTTTGCTCCCTTTTCTCCACACCTTGCCATTTCACGCACTCCCCTTTCCATTTCGAAGTCGAAAGAAGGAAGAATTGGATAACAAGTATCTAGTCAAATCCATGCTTTATGACGCGGAGAGTGAAGTGCCCCTAACACGGGATCTTGCCGGCCGGGCACGTGCTTGATGCAGAGATTTTACAAATCAAGGCCGACAGCATGTTCTTTTCTTTTTCTTCATTTTCTTGACAGCATGTAGCCATGTAGATTGGGAGAGGTTAGCGCGCGAGCTCGATCATGCATTCATGACGCTGCTGTCAATTACTTATGGAGGCCAGCGCACTCAACTCGCACTACTACAGAACTGAGCATCACAACCGGCCTATTAGAAGTGGTTTGGTGCGAACCCGTTGTGATATTCGCACCAGAAGCGGTTCGTTGGCAACGGTTCGGAGAGGGATTTCAGAAGCGGTTTGAGACACGAACCGCTTCTGAATGGTAGAGAACAAGTCCTCCCATGCCATCCTCTAAAATATAAATAAATAAAAGAAAAACTGCGTGTTTGCATGCAGCCGAGAACTGACGAGGACTAACGTCTATATTCATTTTTGGCTAGCAACGGTTAAAAGCCATACTCTATTTTTTGCCCCTAACTTATAAGGAGAAAAGCTCATAAAGTAGAACGAGGCTCAAATTCAACCAATAGTTACGTCTTCGACTAGTTAGCTAAGAATCATATACATTGTTTTGCACTAGCCATCTTCGACCTATGAAATAGTCACCTCGACCAGCAATATTGGTCGAGGACAAACAGTTAAACCTACACATGCATTCGTGCAGACAATTATCCTGATAAACGTGAATAACTACTTGGAAGTTATCCTGAAAAAAATATCCTTCGGCGAGAAGACACCATTTAACGGAGCCATCTTTTTATCATGTATAAATAGGGCGTCCATTTGTAGTGCTGGGGAGATAGGCAATCAAGCATTCAATTTCTATATTCTTAGATAAACTCTATAAATTGTGTACTCTGTTATGTCGCTTGGCTAATAAAGAAGTAGTCCCCATTTTTTTCATTCGTAACCTTTGATCTCGGAGACTCGCCACTATTTTCATTCGTAAGCTCGATCTAGAGACCCTAGGTCTTGAACATCGATAGTTGACGCTAGAGGGAGGACTTCCGACAATCAAAATAGTTCTCGGCAATGGATGAAGAAAATTCATTCGATCCCGTTGACTACGCCGATCTCGATACCAACGACTATCTCTCGAAAAAAGAATGTAAATGTGATTTCTATTCAAAATATGTTACTAAAAAGACAATAGAAGTTCAGACTAGCACGGAGGAGGCTGAGACGGAAGTGCCATCAGTTGAGAAATTAAAAGGTAAGCACAATCCCATTCATGCTATAGTTTTGGAGGCAGATACATTTTAGGAAAACCTGTCGCTAATTCGCTACATCTTTAATTAGTATGTCACATCGTTTTTCTTGTGGTGTCACACCGGGTTTTCAATCCCCATCCTTCATCCAAATAAATTGCATGGTTGGATGGAGCTATTCTGAACCACTCAATTAAGATGGCTATATGCTCATCGTATAATATGGCTTTAGGATAAGTCTACTGCGCCCATTTAATAAATGAAGACAGTTGAATTCAGAAGGAAAAGAAAACAGCAAGCCGGATAGTTTCGATTTTTAATAATGTACGTCTGCCATTGGAACCATTACCATGAAGCAGGGTAAAAGGCTTTAAGAGAACAGGCCCAATAGTCTTGGATTTGTCCTGGGCCCATCTGAGAACCTGACTATGGCCTGTGAGCCGGTTTCGCCTTACATGTATGCAAAAATCTTAGAATTTTTATTTTAAATAATATAATTTTTTTATTAAAATTGCAAAAATATACGTTCATCTCGAAAAATCACAAAAATATAGGCGATCGCCCCACGGGCGATCGGTGCCGCTCTGAACGCGCGATATTTCCTCTGTCTGCGGTCAATTCCTAAAGAAAATCATAACTTTTTCATATGATGTCGGATGGAGATGAATTTTATATGAAAATTATAGTTCTCGACGGGATCTACAACTTTTGTATACAAACTTATTCAATTTGAATCCATTTAGATGGTCAAAAATGGGATAGAATGTTCAGATCTGTTTTTAAATCTGAAACTTCTATCCTGTTTTTGGCTATCTAAATGAATTCAAATGAAAAAACTTTGTATACAAAAGTTGTAGCTCCCATCGAGAGCTACAATTTTCATATAAAGTTCATTTCCATCCGACATCATATGAAAAAGTTATAATTTTTTTTAGGAACTGACCGCAGACAGAGAAAATATCGCACGTTAGAAGCCGCACCGATCGCCTGTGTATGGGGCGATCGCCCCATGTACGGGCGACAAAAGTATATTTTTGTAATTTTTTAAGATCGACGTATATTGTTGCAATTTAAATAAAAAATTGTATTAGTTAAAATAAAAATTCAAAATCTTATCGCTTTGCCACCCTCGGTGAATCTCGATCGTCCAAACTCAGCTCGACCGTCTGATCTCCTGACTAGCAGATCGGGCCAGCAAGAGAGGCTTCCCGTGACGCGCGCGCATAGGTCATAGATCGTCGCTCACCGTTTTTTTTAAAAAAAATTATTTTTTAAACAGCTTTACAAAAATTATATGTTGAAAAAATTACAAAAATAAAGCTACAACGCCATTTCATTTGCCAACAAAAAAATAACGATAGAGCTTCTATCATCAATTTAAATGACAACAGATTTTTTTTTGTCATGAATGGAATTGGTCGACGGATTATTTTATCGAGAATTCATTTGGTCGATAAGACTGAAACTTCTATCACCATTTTAGTTGTTGACAGAACCTCTTTCGTTGTTAATTAAATTGGTGACATAGATCAGTTTTTGTCGTTTCTTTTCAACATATTATTTTTGCAAAATTGTTTAAAAAAATTCGTCGCGGGACTCATCTTGGATCTGATACGTGTCGGCAACGTGTCATGACTCACGAGCATCGTGCTCTCTCGCAGTAGTACGCACGTCCCGTGCCAATCCGCGGCAATCTTCTTACCTGCATCGACCAGCTCGTCGTGTTATCGTCTCTGCCTCCGCCTCCACCTGGACCGATCGATATGGCGGACGCGGTGGAGCAGGCGGTCGGCGATGGCGGCATCCCCGGGTTGAACAGCCGGCTGGACGCGTGGGATAAGTTGAACTGGATGAAGCTTCGGCCGGCGCACTCCGATGAGCCTCGGTATGGTATATATGAACCACGATACTATAGTCCTGGTGAAATGATGGGAGGTCAAGACGAGCATTTCTCTGTCTGAGCTGAACACGTGCTGCTGTACCATGCGGATACTGCTGGGAGCCCCGGCCCGGCTCAGGCAAGAGGAGCCTTGAGATGGCCGAAGAGATGGTGGAGAAGGCGGCGGCGGAGCGTGCCCTGGGGAAGACCAAGGACAAAGTGAAGGGATGCAGAGCTCTGAGCCTGAGCAGAACACGTTTAGCAAGACCTTCGCCGCGTTGTAGTCTGTACTGTGCGTTTCATTTGAACGTAAAAAAACTTTGAAATTATTTTCTCTTTATTACTTCTCGTTCTATTCGCTTACAAAACTCAAGTCTAACTCTATATTTATATTCAAAACTACGGTTCTATTTAACAGAATATAATTCTACTTCCTTGTCCTAATCAGACTCCTCATCCTAAACTTCCTTAATACAAATTTTTCAAACTATAAATTTCCTATTATAAGATTATTTCTATCAATCACCCCTTTAATCTTGTAACACAACTCTAACTCATTGAAGCAATCGGTCTCAACTACGATTTGTCCAACTCATACTCAACACAAGATGGTGAACGTATCTCTAAGGAGTTTCGCCTTCTTCTTATTGGTCATACCACTGGTGACGCACCTCATGCGGCGATTACGACCTTTTGTTTCAGCTTCAATTGTCTTTTCACGGATAATGCAACTTGACAGTGACGCAAACTCGTATTAGAGCTTACCCACGAGAGAACTTGGACACACTTACAAGAACTCACATGCGCACACACATCTAGAACGACGACCACAACTCCTCAACATCCCGGACTCATCTTTGACGAACTTGACTTTGGACGGCGAACGCATCTTTTCAACGTTCCGGACTCGTCTTCGACGAATTTGACTTTGGACGGCGAACACACCTCTTCAACGCCCCGGAGTCAACTCTGATGAAATTGTTTTTGGACGGCGAACGCATCTTTTCAATGTCCCGGAGTCAACTTTGACGGACTAGACATAGCACACGCAGCGACTTCCTTTTCATCTTCTCGTGCAGAATGATCTCTCACTACTACAGAACAGCCAATCCTTGCCGGCATATCACTGCCGGTTAGGACCGAGCCGGCAGTGATAACGTATCTCTGCCGGTTCGAAAGTCAGAGATTGGGGGAACTTATCACTGCGGTTCATGCAACCAACCGGCGGTAAAAGCAAGATATCACTGCGGTTTGAGACAATAACGGCAGAGATATATCTCTGCCGTCGTTCTTAAACCGGCGGTGATACTTGCATTTTCACCGCCGGGTTAAAGCTAGAACCGGCGGTGATATTATCTTCCAGCGCAATATGTTTTTCGCGCATTCAAAGCTTATCACTGCGCGGTTCTGCGCGAGCCGCGGTGATAAGTCTTCTATATAATCGAGACCCTGCCTCCCGACCGATCGAGCAAAGACAGAGCGCTCTGTCTTTGCTCGATTTGTAGATTGCAACGATCTGCTTCTTAGAAAAATTTGTTAAAATTTGTATTGTACTTCTTTTGAGGTTAGTAATTTGATCTCTATTTTGTAAATAATAAAAATTGCCACGTGGATTTTTACATAATGAAAAAGGTGTATTTTCAAATGTTGAAATAATAAAAACTTGTTAGATGGATATTTACCTAATGAAAAATGTTGATATATTTTAATGTACTCAAAGTATATCCTAAGTACTTACAATTTTTTCCAAATTTGTAAATAATAAGGAATTGCAAGATGGATATTGACGCAATGAAAAAAGATTGATATATTTTGATATAGTCTAAATATATCCTAACTATTACAATTATTTTCATTTTTACAATACTAAAAATTGCTATATGGATATTTACATAACGGAAAAAGGTTGATGTATTTTAATATAGTCAAAATTGCTACATATGTTTTTAAATCTAATCGTTTACAATTATTTGTTATTTGCAATTATATGCGTATGTAATGTTTGATTTAATTAATTGTAGATGGACCGAAGGTGGATGTATGACACGGACCGTTGTGGGGCAGAGTTTTTTAATGGTGTGAGTTATTTTCTAAACGTGGCTGCGGCGCACAAGTCGAAGAATCTGGCGGACTACATGTGCTGTCCATGCGTTGACTGCAAAAATCAGAAGCTGTTTTTGTTAGTGTTATGCCCTTGAGGCAATCATTAAATGATTGTAACATGACTATGTTTATGAATAATAATATGATTATTGGTCCAATGAATGTATATCATTGTATTGATCAACAAGTATGTGACTTGATTATGAAGCTCTTTACTTAATGATGTAATTCGATAAATATCTCTGATCGGATATCATCGTATAGGACTACGATGAATATATCAGCACATGTAGTGATCGATGATCATGCTTCATAGATCATGGGATATGGAGATATCATCTCTACATTGTGGACCATGTTGAAGAACATGGGTTAGATAGACCCGCTATGGGACACTGCGAGAATGTTTCATTCTTATGTGTCATCAGTGTATCTCATACCTAGAAGATGTATGATCCTTAGACACGAGATTGTCATATTCCCTACATGTGTAATAGTTTTCCTTGGGGCTATCAAACACTACTTCCTAACCGGATAGTTATAAAGGTAGCTTTCATGTTTACTATGAAGCGTGCGAGGGAAGTGGCGATCAAGATGGAATTTGCCACTCCAATGAAACGGAGATATATGACAAGGCCACTCGTGTGATATGATTAAGAAAGTGCATGGCCATGCCGTGATTGAGGAGTCAATCACAACTTATTAATATATCACGGATCGAGAGATGGATTGAATCATCAAAGGATGACATGCTTCTCGCCTTGAGATCAATCTTCATATACTTGGCAAAGGATTATTACATGAGTTCTTTTGATAGGTTACATTCGATTTGATCACGGTATGTTTGGGAGTTGGCATACTTTGCGAAGCCGCTACCAACTATTGGATTGAAAAGGAGTTTTCGAATCCATGTCCAAGCGTATGTGAACCTGCGAGGTCACACACTTAATGGGTGGGGCGCATTAATTTGGATTGGATCCGTAATTAATGAACCTCGTGGGCTTAGCATCTTTGGTGGGCCCTGGTTTAGGGTTTCATCTCGTGGCTATATAAGGAGGGGAGGAGGAGGCGCAGAGTGTGCTTTCCACGGTTTAGGTTTGATTCACTTGAAACCCTAGCCTCCTCCTCTCGCTTCTCTGCCGAGCGACTAGGTGCTTGCACACACGCACGGCGTTCCATCTCGGGCGTGTGGACTCTGCGGTGGCGCTCTCGCGGCTGCGGCGTGGGAGGGCGATCCACGGCGGGCGAGGGCGATCCACTACATCGGCGCAATGATTGCGGCGAGGACGAACCACTACATCGGCGCGAAGGATTCGCAAGCTGCGCGTCTAGTGGTAATCTTATCTATGATCCTTCTTGCGAGTAGCTTTACGGTTCTTGCGGTAGTTTTTTTGTGCTAGCGTAGCATACCGCGTTTCCTTGATTTTCTACTATAGAGTCGATCGTGCACACTTGCTTGAAGAGGTTTCAAGGTGGCTATACTGTTGGACCAAGCACGGCGAAGATGAGATTGTACATGAAGGGCAACACATTATTGAAGATGAGCGGAGACAGCGGTATGGGCGATTGAAGATACGTTTGTCGGCGACCACGGCGGCGATCCGGATCAAATGTTGCGTGATGGGAGGAGACTTCACGAGTGAAAGAAAGTTTCAAAAGTTCCAACATATGGTGCAGGACTCCACGACACCATTGTACCCAGTACGCAGGAGGAGCACAAAAATTGTAGACCGTGCTTACACTCTGCGCAGTTGAAGGCAAGCAATGGTTGGTCAGATAAGAGCTTCACCGAGCTCTTGTGTCTCTTGGGGATTTGCTTCGAGAGGGTAGCGTGTTGCCTACAAGTGCGTCATCGGACCAAGCGGGTTATGCGCCTGTTGGGATTGGAAGTACAAAGGATACACGCATGTCCAAATGATTGCATGTTGTATCGCAATGAGTTTGCGGACTTGGATGGTGTCTTTGTTTGCAAAGCAAAGCGGTATAAGAACAACGATGATGACATCGATAATGAAGATGTCGGGTGAAGCGTAAGAAGATGAGATCTCCCGTAAGGTGGTGTAGTATTTTCCTATAATTCCCGTCTGAATCGATTGTTTGCGAACAAAAGGCATGCCCAATTGCTACGATGGCACGCCAAGAGCGTAAAACGATGGAATGCTCGGACACCTGCGACTACGTGCAATGGAGGAACATCGACGAGAAAATATAAGAAGCACTTTGCATATGATGTAAGGAATATAAGGTTCGGGTTGAGTACGGATGGGATGAATCCTTTCGGTAACATGAGCGATCGTCATAGCACTTGGCGGTAACTCTATGTATCTACAACCTTCCTCCTTGGCTTTGTATGAAGCGGAAGTACATTATGATGCCGCTCTCGATCCAAGGGCCTGAGCAACTTTAGCAGCGATATCGATGTGTACCTCAAACTATTGGTTGAAGATCTTCTAATCTTGTGGAGCGATGGAGTACGGGTATGGGATGAGTATAAAAGAGAACTTTATCCTCGCGCATTGTTGTTCGTAACCATCAATGATTACCACGCCCTTGGTAACTGTCGGGCCGACGACAAAAGGCTTTAATGGATCGTCCAATGCTTAGATGGTACAGCTAGTCGGTGGTCAAGAACTGTCGAAAAATGTCTTACATGCGGCATCGTAGGTTCCTCATAAGGATCACCCATACCGCAATAATAAGAAAGCTTTTGATGGGACAAAGGAGACCGCTTTAGCTCAGAAGAATCACATTGGGAGAGAGATATTTGCAGTGTAAGGATCTTAAAATTATCCACGGAAAGGAGCAGCGGTACATCTATCACGAGTTCCGTGATAAGGCTCCTTTGTGGAAAAAGAGATCGGTATTTTGGGTCCTACCTTCTTGGCAAAGACTTAGAAGTGTGACACGCAATCGACGTCATGCACACAGAGAAGAGCGTGTGTGACGACTTGCTTGGTATCTTCTTGGATATACACGCAAAACAAAAGATACTCTCCAAGCACGGATGGACCTTGAAGATATGAAACTCGGGAAGGAGCTGCATCACGAGACATGGATCTGAGGGAAAAAGTACCTTCCCGCACCTGCTACACTCACGAGCAAGAAAGAAAAAATTAGCTTTGTGCGAATGCTTGCGGAGTGAAAGTTCCGTCCGGATACTCTGCCAACATAAAGAGACTAGTCTCAATGAAAGACTTAAAATTAATTGGTATGAAGTCTCACGATTGCCACGTGATGATGATGCAGATGCTTCCAATTGCAATTAGGGGTGTTCTGCCAGAGAAAGTCCGAGACCCAATTATAAAGTTGTGTTAATTCTTCAACGCGATTTCACAGAAGACCATCGATCCATTGAAACTAGATAAGCTGCAGGAAGACGTGGTCCACACTCTCTGCAGGCTCGAGATGTGTTTCCCTCCATCTTTTTTTGATATTATGGTCCATCTCATTGTTCACATCGTGAAAGAGATACGGATTCTCGGTCCCGTGTTTCAACATCAGATGTATCCTTTTGAGAGGTTCATGGGGGTCATAAAGAAATATGTTCGTAATCGACATCGGCCGGAAGGTTGCATTGCAGATGGTTGGGGAACCGAGGAGGTCATTGAGTTCTGCGTTGATTACATGGATCTCAAACCGATTGGTGTGCCTACATCACGACATGAGTGTAGGCTACAGGGAAAAGGGACACTGGGCGAGAAATCACTCTGTACAAACAATCTAGCTTCATTCACACAAGCACATTTCGCAGTTCTGGGACAATCAGTTGTGGTGGCCCCGTATGTCAACATGCACAAGAGCATGCTATCTAGAACAAACCCAACGAAGTCAGAGGGTTGGATCGCGAGAGAGCATAGACATAACTTCGGCGATTGGTTGCATAGGCACATGATGCATACGGAGACAGAGTGCGCTCAGTTGAAAGTGTTGGCTCAGGGACCGTCCACTACAATTCGGACATTCCAAGGATACGATATAAATGGTTTTACTTTTTATACAAGAGCACAAGATAAAAAGAGCACCAACCAAAACAGCGGTATCCGTGATGGATGCCTCGACGACAACGGAGATAGGAAAACCTACTACAGATTCATAGAAGAGATTTGGGAGCTTGATTACGGACCTTTGAAGGTCCCTCTCTTTCGGTGCCAATGGGTAAGACTTCCAAGGGCATGAACATCGACAAATGCAAAGATCACTACCGTGGACCTAAAGCTGGTTGGATCTGAGAGAAGAACCATTCGTACTTGCTAATTGTGTTACACAAATCTTTTTGTAACCGATCCAACTAACAAGGAGCGCCACGTGGTTATTCAAGGAAAAGAAGGATTGTCGGGGTTGAGAATGTTGTCGACAAGGAAGAGTACAACCAATTCGATGAGCTTCCTCCTTTCGGAGAGGGCGTTGACCTCGGTCTCATGGAAGAGAGTGAGGACGAAGTTACATACATACGCGCGATCATGACGAAGGTCGAATCGTAGCTTAGTTGTCCTAATTAAATACATTTTATTTTCTCATATGTAACAATTAATGTATTCTTTTGTCATATGTATCAATTTGTGTGAATTCAACTTCATCTGTGTTTTTTTTGTATTTGTGTGAATTTTTGAAGCGATGGTTGGTCTACTGCATTTGTTTGAATTTAAATCAAATATTACATGTCATGAAGTATTCTTCCAAAAATTTCCAGAAAATTTGGATAAAAATTGATAGGATTTCAAAACAGTGAGCAATTTGAATTTTTTTATTTTGAAATATTAAAACTATGAAAACAGTGAGCAATCTGGATTTTTATAATTTTACAACTTTGTCAAAACTTAGGGACATATTTAAATCAAATATTACATGTCTGAAGTATTCCTCCAAAAATTTGCGAGAAAATTTGGATAAAATTGATAGGATTTAAAACTCCCAAAGCAATCATTCTTTGAAAACTTTGACATAATTGATGGAGCTTATCACTGCCGGTTGTCTCATTAAGCGGCGGTGAAGTGCTTTATCACTGCCGGTTTGTAGTATTAACCCGGCGGTGATAATCAAGTATTATGCGGTTTTGTTTTGAACCGGCAGTGATAATGTATTATTACTGTCGGGTTGAGATTGAACCGGCAGTGATAAAAACTTTCACTGCCGGGTTGAGCTTGAACTGGCAGTGATAAACACTTTCACTGCCGGGTTGAGCTTGAACCGGCAGTGATAATTCAACTATCACTGTCGGTTCTCTTTATTATCCGGCGTGATAGTGTGTCACTGCCGGTTTTTGTGGTGACCCGGCAGTGATACTCTAACCCTATAAATTCGAACGCCGGCCACTCAGCCCCTCATTTCCACTTCAACCTAACACCGCCACTTCGTCTCCTCGCATCGCCCCGCCGTCGCCCCGCATCGCCCGGCCGTCGTCTCGACCTCACCGCCCGGACCTCACCGCCCCGCCGTCGCCCGGACCTCACCGCCCCGCCGTCGCTTCAAATCGGAGGTGACTTTCTTTTCATTTTTTTCGCTTCAAATCGAGGTGAGAGGACGCATGGGGTGGTTCCTGGAGAGGAGCGGCTTGCGGCGTTCGTGTGCGACGTCGCGTTCGATGGCGGCAAAGCTCGCCGGGCGAGGACGCCGCTTCGGTGGGGCGACTTGGCGTCATCACGCTCAGCGACGTCGTCTCACGTGCTCGCCACCATGGCTTGAGACTTGAGAGGATGTGAAATTAATTGTGGCGAGCAAAATAATTGAGTAGAGGAAACTAAAAGGACTAGTCAAATGTTGTAGTAGTCCAAATGTTGATTTCATTGCCTTAATTAATTAATTAATTAATTTCGGTGATAGCTAGCCAAATTGTTCGGTAAATGAAGTTAATATTAGCACCAAAAATTAAAATCTGTTATTTCTAGCGGTGGTGTACCGTGTACCAACCGTCGATCATCACCGTGTGCACAAGTTAGCCGCGTCCACCTAGCTGTCTTATCTCAAACTTAAAACCAATAAACCATTGATTACCATCCGCAATATCGCACTAAGATAAGATCAACTTGATTCTCACGTGGTGAAAACCACCAAAATATTGCAAACTCATGAAAATTATGTTTTCAAAAAATTTAAAATTCTAAAAAAATACCATATATAGTGGAAGAGGCGTTCTCTAATTATGCAATGTGCATATGTTTATTGCTGTATGTTTGATTTGTGCCGTGAGACATAATGTGCATATGCGCTTATTCAGAAAATATGTGCTAACACATCGACAAAGTATATATGTATGTGTACATCTCCTGCAGATGTGTATATATGTTGTGTACGTGTATGCTTATATTTGTGTTCATGGTCAAAATATTCTAGAGAATGCAGATTCAAAAAAAGATGTATATGTGTATGTATCCTACAATATTAAAGAAAAATGAAAGAGGGCAACACTTCAACTGACCATTCTCAATTTCAAGTAGTTCTCTACAATATTAATGTAAAGATGTATATGTGTATGTATCACGGGATATGTAAACATCCTTTCACGGATTAACTTTAATGTCAATCCTCGTTTGTATGTGTCTTTCAAAAATGACCTTGTTAATTGGAAATTTTCAACAAACTTGCTAGGAATGGCCTCAGACGAAGGACAAGTGCCGAGGGAGTTGGGCCCTCAAATATGGACGAAGGAGGAAGGGTAGCCGAATAATAGTCCAACGTCCTATCTGAACCTGCAGGATCCAGCCATGGACCAACCTGACGATACTCACGTAAGCGAGGTAAAGTTTTAGTACACTGTGGTTCCCAAAACATGGTAGGCCCAGACGACTAATAATTTAGAAGATCAATTTGTAGGCTCAGACGTCTGATCAACGAAGGCAGCGCGCAAGTCGTGGTCCGAACAAGATGCCTAAGGGAATTTTTAACATAGTGGAGCTCTCGGCGATCGGGAACCCGCTATGCGAGTCATCATTGGGGCCGTACAGGACAGCTGCGGGGTTATTGCTAGGGATGATGTGCCCATCAGCTATAGATCATGGATTGGCCGCGGAGGTGACCCATGGGTGGTACCCAATGACCTGAAGAACTCATTATGGGACAAGCTCAAACAAGTTTTCCAGTTCCCCCAAGGGACCGAGCTGGTTGCGAAGAAACGAGCACTCTGCATCATGTGCACTGCGTGGAAGAATTGGAAGACAACACTAAACAAGAATTATGTGAAAAAGAATGAAACGTCGAATTTTGACACGTACCCAAAGTTAAGGGAGTTTTGGGATGAATTTGTGGCGTACAAAGAGGTCCAAGAAGCTCACATAGTAAGTCAAAGGAACAAAGCAAACGCGGATAAGAATATTCACCCTCACAAACTAGGAACTGGAGGGTACGTGAAGAAAATACCAGCATGGGATCGATCCGAAGAAGAAATAACCCGCAAGGGTATAATTCCTGCAACGGCCGCCTTAAGCGAACGATCGAAGCAATCGTTGCTTGGGAGGGTGCTTCTATCTCCGATGATGGCGGCTTAAGCTTCGAGCGATAGAGAGCGTGAAGTCTTTGCGCGAGAATCACGGATGCTCACACGCGGTCTTCCCAAGGATCTTTCGCGCCACGAAGGAGAATGACGAGCTAACCATAGCCCAGGTAACAAGGAGCATCCGGTCGCACGGAGGGTTGGTTTGGTCACGTGGAAAGAAGCCTTCCCGCAGGCGCATGGATGTACAAGCGTTCAAAGAGATTAAGAGAAGATCGACCGAACGTCGGATAAAGATGCTATCGCGAGCGCTAGAGGAACAAAGATCGGAACTAGATAAGGCCGTGGAGCAAGTCGTGCAAAGCTCTCGACTCACGACCGCCACCCGGTGAAAGCCCCGAGCTCATCGGTCCGGTGCTCGTAAGAGCACCGCGGCGTCCGAGGATTCGAAGAGCATGAACTGCGTTTTCTGTGGATGACATCAAAGAACCGACACCGTGCAGCTACATTTGGCCGCACATGGCATTACCATAAAGGTGGTGAGGCGCGGCTTGGCCATGCCAGAGTCACGGACTTTGCATGCGCCGCCCGATATCGCAGGATTCGCCAGGTCGAAGTGGGCGGTGTCATCCGCCAATACCAAAAATGGAGGTAGAGATCCTGGCGAGGATGGGAACAAAAGCTAGGAGAAAACGTGAATGGCTTCCTCGCGTGGCGCAAGAGCTTGATTAAGTTTGGCTCGGACGATGAGGCGGCGACGATGATGATCGGTAGTACTCTCCACACGAGACCTCCGCCCTTCTCGCCGCCAACAAGGAAAAGTCCAACTCCTCCGTCGGCACCACGAGAAAAAGCCCGACTCCTCCGCCAAAAGCGTAAAGAATCGAACAACGGAACATCTCGCGATCGGCACCATCCTCGAAGAAATCTCAACCATCTGTGAACCGGTGACAACCACAAAAGAAACTATCGGTGACATGACCGAGGAAGAGCGGAAAAAGCATGTAGCGCTGCGTAGCATCTCACTTTAAAAAGGTGCCATCAAGTAAGAAGACTAAAGTTGATCTTGACGCAAAAAGTTTTTCTTGAGTATGGCAAAAGTGCAAAAGACGGGCAAAGCTTACAACCTTGCAAAATATCGGACTACGAGCGCATATCGTAAAGCAATACTTGCGGCGGCTAGTGCCGACACGTTAAAGCGGGATGCTCAAGCGGATGATATTCAACTAGATGCTCGGCGCAAGCTCTCGGTGGAAGTTCGTTATGGGAAAACCGCTGGTTGAACCAGCTCATTTCGACAACCTTACAACTCAATCTGCGCGTCCCATCGATGGTACATGCAGCGATCCAACGATGGTATGGAGCGTTCGATCGGATACACAGCAAGATTTTCACAATGGGGATAACATCTGCTGGGTTCTTTTCACGGAGTCAGTATATGTTGTACCAACAAGATGCCCCGACGTGAACATACTTAGACTATGGACTTTGTAAGTCCGTCCGTATATCGTTGAGCATTTACATCTTGTTTAATTGCATCTCTAACTTCTTTCTTATGTAGAATGGAGGTGCAGATATGTAGAAGAAATAACAATGACAATCTAGCATTCCTAGATCCGGGGCTCACAGCGAGAAACTTGTGAGCGACAATCCACAGTTCGTTGAAGACTATTTATTTAATACTTTTTGAAGTCGCAATACAAAACCTCCGTACTTTTACTCTATAACTTCAAATGCGTATCTCGACTTCTAATATCGTTTTACTATTTTTGCGTAACACGTCGATGTGGGAGTAATTGACTACGTTGACATATATGTGCAGTTTCACTTTGGTCCTCCTCGTCATCGATTAGATGCTAGCGTGATTTTTGTCTTGGACTCGGAGAAAACAAACTAATCTGTACCAAGACCTTTGGGACATCTTTGAGCGAGTAAACTCGATCGTTGCGTTATTACTCTAGCAAAATTCCATTCTATTGCATTTAAGTTTAATTACTATTCAAAATCATTCACAGGGCTTTCTTGCGATCTCGCAAGAAAAGTGTTCGTATCGTCCATACAGAAAAATTTTGAAATAATAAATGACTTTCCATGCATGAAGCAGAACCGGAAACAATTTATGTGCATTCTATGTATGTACAAATATGCATTCAATTGTCACGGAGAGTGTCGGCTATAACGAAACCATGGTGCGTAATTACACTTTGATGCCCTTTTTATTTAACAAATATCATCATTAAGTAACTTCCTTTTTGTTCAAAACAGCGCCCAAATCGAGAACCAAAAAGTTATTCTTGTGAAATTATAGCAATTCAAGAACAGATCGCGGATTCATTCATGATGAGATCATCAATCCAAGCGGCGAGTCCCACGAGTAGCCTCATCGCCTCATTCCTACGGTCTAGATCGTGACATGTCTACTTCGACTCTTTGTAAAATCAAAGCGAGCGGGATGACATGTAGTCGAGCTACATTTGTAAATAAATCATTGTAAAACAAATTATGTGATGCGTAATTTAATATATTTGAATTATGATTTTAACGATGCTTAGTCGATACATGCATATATTTGAATTATGATTTGAGCGATGCTTTATATACTACATATGGACACTTTGTAAACAATTATATAAAAATATATATATATTGTACAAAAGATATGCAAGCTTGTCATTGCCGGTTCTTGGAAAAACCGGCGGTGATATGTGTCTATCACTGTCGGATTATGGTACAACCCGGCAGTGCTAGTACAATATCACTGCCGGTTTTATATATAACCGGCAGTGATAAGGATTATCACTGCCGGATTTTGGTTTGATCCGGCAGTGATAGTCCAGTATCACTGCCGGTTGTAGGTAGAACCGGCAGTGATAATCCTTATCACTGCCGGTTCCTGAGCCGGCAGTGATAATCCTCGAGTATCACTGCCGACCAATCACTGCCGGCGCCAATGACCGGCAGTGATGGGGTTTTGGAACCGGCAGTGATGTGCTGTTCTATAGTAGTATCTTCTGATGCGCACGATATCTCTGAAGGAACTCGTACACATTTATCTTGTGGACACAACTTACACAAAAACTCACATAATCACACTGTATCTCGCGGACACAACTGATACGGTAACACATAGCTTTTTTTTTCTTCAGACCGACCGCACGGGAGAGAAGTGCTACAGTGCAGTCCACGGGACCTCCCTTTGCTTTGCGCTGGCCTGTAACTCGTCTGCAGCTTCCCTATGCTCTCAGGCCCCAACAGCACGTCACAGAAGCATCCACAGGCTATGACTTCTACATGCATCCACACGCCTTTTTTTTCTTGTGCAGACCACGTTCTGTTTCCAGGAGAAAGTATCACTGCACCGTTGGGACTTCTTCTAGTAGTACGCAGCTACACAAGCACTTTGAGCGCTCGCAACTTGGTGGCCTGCACGCCGCACACCACCTCGCCTCAGGATGTCGCTCCTGCTGCCCACAGGTTGCGTCGTTTCTTTCTGTGCCGCCGGCTAGAGCTCTACTGCCGAGCGTCACGTTGCTCGCGCTTTCAGACACCGCCTCCCCACACGCCTCACGGTTGACCGCGGCCCGACCTCCTCTAGGCGTCTGGCTAATCTGAGATGACCGCCCCTCGGGAGTCTCCTCCTCCCGAGGGCAACGGCTTGATCTAAAATTTTAGGCTCTTATACTAATTGTTGGAATAGAATGTCAAAAAAAATTTAGGATAATTTTCTCTTTATTACTTCTCGCTCTGTTCATTTACAAAACTCAAATTCACCCCTGTATTTTTACCCAAAACTACAGCCCTATTTAACGGAATAAGATTCTACTTCCTTATCTTAATCGGACTCCTCATCCTAAACTTTTTTAATGCAAACTTTTCAAACTATAATTTTTCTATTACAAAATTATTTCTATCACGTTCTATGTTGTATTGTATGTACTCCACTGCAGTGTAAGCTGTTCAAGCCAAAGTTTGACTATATGGTAGGTAAGGTATGTGATTGGAGAGTAAACTCCGGCAAGAACAGAGCCATAATAATGCTAACAAGTTGAGCAGCAAGCAAGAGGGGGAAAACGGAGCACAAATGTGCGGACGGCCATCCAAGAGCAAACGACAGACCAACCGTAAAAAATCCAAATCCAACCAAAGTAAACGCATGATGGATTTGACAGCAGCGGAAGGCTTACGATGCAACACTGTGAATTAGGGACGATATAACATCTCAAAATTTTTATATTATTATTTTTATTGTTATTTATACATTTTTTATGCATTTTATGAATTTCTAAATTTTTAGATTTTTCTGGAACTTATTTGAATTTATTTTGAAATATGTATTTTGGCCTTTTGAGAAAAATAATTAAATATATACAAAGTTAATATAAAGTTTTACCAAAAATATTTTATTTAAGTTCAAAATATCCCAAAGTATTTATGAGAATTTTCTGAGATTTTTCCTGGTATTTTTATTGCCTTAAACTAATTAAATGAATTTTTGTAATTATTTTAAAAGAGAAAACACTGGAAAAATTCAAGAACAGTATTGGGCTTGGCCCGTTACTGTGCACATCGGCTGCCGCTCGACCCATGTTCTAGAAGCATAAGCGCTGACCGTTGGATTTCTTTTGTGCGGCGCAGATCTAATCGGTTTAGGGTTTGTTGGATTCTGTTGGATTTCGAGTGCGGTTTGGATCGTGGCACGTCGCAGAGGATCGAGAGTGTTCATCTCACCAGGTGGACAGCAGCTGGTCGTTGTTCCCGAGCTGGACTCGGAGCAGTCTATACCGTGACCGCCATGGACACCGCGGGGAAATCGGGCGAAGCAGCGACCCCTAGCGCTATAAAAGGAGGGCACGGGCTGCGCAAACCCCCAAGCGATCGAATCCCTAAGGTGTCATCCCGAGATTCGCCGCCGTTCATGGAGAGATCGTGAAGTTTGTCGTGCGCCGTGGCGAGGAAGAAGACGCTAATTCACCGCCGTCAAGTTATCGCAAGGCTCGGGGCCAGTCGCATCTGCTTCACCATCGCAAGGTTCACGCCGTGCGCACCTTAGATCCGCCCCAGAATCGCCGATCAAGAGACCACCGTGGAGGCCATCGCCGCCATGGAAGAAGACCGCACCGCCGTCGCCCAAGTGCTCAAATCTCAGATCCATTCGCGTCAGCAGGTAGGCGAGATTGCGAGCGTGCCGTAGGTAGCCTCGCCGATCGCCGGCGGTGACCCTAGGTCCCCGTGCCGCCGCCGTCAACATGGCCTGATGCTTCATTGACGTGTGTTGCACACGTGGGCAGTTTCGTTGAGGTGGCAGCGTCATGGCGCGTTGCGTGGCATCGCGCTCACCCACCGGTGTATGCGCCGGGTCAGCCTCAGCCAGGGTGGCTGGATGAGTGAGAGTCTTAGTTGTGTTGAGAATCAAGTGTTGAGTCGCGTCTTTAAGATAGTCTTTACCATTTTAGCAGTCGTTAAGGTTGTGTGCTTAGTTTGAATCTTTGATTGCTGAGTGTGCAGTATGTGTTGCATAGCCTTTAGACTTTTGTAAGCAACCATATGAAGTATTAATAAAGTTAATAAATTTAGGTTTAACCTGTTTCCCCACCTTAGAAATTCTGGTGCCTTATCTATGCTATATCTACCTTTTTTAACCCAAGAAGCAATCAGTAAATGGTGAACACTCGTGACAACAATGGTGCTTCAGGAAGTAATCTTCACTATAATGACAACCCCAATGATGGAGTACCGCCGCAACCATCGTCGCCAGTGGACATGCAGAATTTGGGAGCTTTTCTCGCAACACAGACCCAGCTTATGCAGACGATGATGCAACAGATGCAGGGTATGACCAGCCAAGCAGCTATCAACAACAACAGTGTTCAACATGGCAACAATGGACCGCGTCCTTACTCCAAACTGTCTGACTTCATGAGGACTCATCCGCCGACATTCTATGGCAATGTCAACCCCTTGGAAGCCGATGATTGGTTTAGGACGATTGAGAGAAACCTGCACATTACTCAGTATGAAGGAAATAAGAAGGTGCTTTATGCCTCTCATCAGCTAGAAGGAACTGCTGCAGAATGGTGGGAGAACTATTGTGCCGCACATGAAGCCCCACAAGAGATTATATGGGATGAGTTTACTACTGCTTTTCGTCAATACCATGTACCTGAAGGCATGATGGACCTCAAGAAGGAGGAATTTAGAGCTTTGAAGCAATGAGGCCAATCAGTGGCCGATTACTTGAACAAATTTACTCGGCTAGCAGGCTATGCTCCAGAGGATGTGGCTACAGACAAGGCTAGGCAGTCACACTTTATGAAGGGATTAAACTCTGGACTGCAAGTGGGATTGATCACTGTAACATCCCAAAATTTGGCTTATTTAAGTTTTTATTGCTTAAATGCGCATTTATGATTTTTTGGATTTTATTTGGATTTTTCTGGATTTATTGGAATTAATTTTAAATCAGGTTTATTGCCCTTTTATTCAAATCTATTTAAATCTGTGCAAAGTTAAAATAAAGTTTTGGCAAAAATATTTTATTGGAGTCCAAAATGTCTCAAAGTATTTTCGAGATTTTTCTTGGATTTTTCCTGATTATTTTATTGCCTAAAATAAATAAAATGAATTTTGGTGATTAATTTAAATGGAAAAAACCTTTTAAAATCTGCATGATCAGTAGTGGGCTTGGCCCATTTTCCGTGCGGAAGCGGCCCGGAGCGGCGTGGCCCGTTTGACCCATTTTCTAGAAGTTTAATCCTGGCCGTTGGATTCAGATCGAAGGGATGAGCGCAATGCGTACCGGTTGAGGACTTCTATTCTATCTTTGCCGTCCGATTTGCCACGTGTCGCCGATCCGGTCATCTTCTTCGCGTGACCGTGCCGGACTCTGCTCCGTGTCCGCCATGGACTCCGCGAACAATCGAACAAGTCGGTAGCCCTAGCGCTATAAAAGCGAGCACGGTGCGTAATACCCCAACAACCCAAACCCTAGGTTTAGCCCGTGAGAGCGCCCGATTCGTTGTGATTTCGCGGAGGTTTGCCGAAGCGCCGCGTCGAAGATCCGTCGATTCGCGCCGTCAAGCCATCGCGGCTTGCACCTTGACGATCCGCCGTGGTTGTTCGAGCATCACGTGCGCGCGCTAATTTTTGCCGAACATCGTCGGAAGAAGAGATCGCCGAGGAGACGCGCCGCCAGAAGAAGTCCTCGTCGCCGATGTTCGGTGGTCGAGGAGGATCGATCGCGTCACCGATTCGCAACGCCGAGGCGTGCCGAAGGTACTTCCCAACCTCGCCGCCACGCGACCCTAGGTATCCGCGCCATCGCCGTCGGCGTGGTTTCTTTGGTTAAATCGCCGTGTGTCGCTGCGTGGCGACCGGCTCGGATCGAGCGCCGAGGTGGCGCCGGGCGTGGCGTCTTGGTAAGGCAAGCGTGGAGATCGATCGGCCGAGACGCGGGCCCGCGTGTCGCTGACGAATCCGCGTGAAACGGGTGCACCGTGGACCCGAGAAGATCCGTGGATGCAGTCCATGGACCGGTGGCCATGTGGCAGCGTTTGGTTGGTCTGAATCAGGGCTGACGTCAGCGTGATGTCATGCTTGCGTCATAATCGGTTTTTAGAATAAAAATAAATCTGTTAATTCCGAATTTCTGATTTTCTGATTTCAGTATTTATTTCAAACTTCAAAAGGCTATATCTTTTGCATCGTAACTCGGATTTGAGTGATTCCAGTTTCTAAAAATTTGTAAAATTGAGATCTATTTAATGGTGAATTTTATTTGATTTTTGGAGTTCATTTGCTCTCTGTTTTGGTATTTATTTGTTTTTCTTCTTCGGTACGCGTAGACGTTGAATTGTGCGACGCTTCAGAGGAGGATCCAGCAACTCAAGAGCAAGTTTCAAAACCAGATCAGGACCTATTCCAAGGCAAGTTGTGCTTTGATCATGTTGAACCCATGTTTATAAAATTGCTATGTCTGATTTACCCTATTGCATATATTTCAAATATACAACTGTTTTAAATTAGATTGGGTTTAGCTAATATGCCAGATTGATCTACACCCTACCTTGTCATTGTATGCCATGATCCATTGTCACCCTAGATTGGTTAAATGTAGTTGGTTAATAATTATAATCAACATTGGAGGATTAGTTCGTATTAGTTGCTTAGCCTTGCCACGTCATCACATGTGTCAGAATCATTGATAATTAATCTTGATTAATGGAATATGGAACAATGTTATGAACTTGTGTGTCATGTGGAATCACACGATGAGATTGAGTTGTTGTGACGAGTCATGTCACGCAACAATGTTGAATTGTCGATGGCACGTGGTGCTTGGTAATCAACTGGGTGATAATAACTTAGATTGGGGCAAGTGACAAGGGGCGAGTATGCCAAGGTGGGCCCAATGGGTAGAGGGTATGTGGATGTCTTGCCTTGATCACACTAAGGACTTAACCTTGCAAGCCTTTGACCTAAGTCAATCATGCAACCACATGTCTGGTATGGGCCAGCCTAGCTGAGTAATTTGCAATGTCTTAATTTTTGGTACTATCTTGGTCGGTGTGAGTTCCCGAGTTATGGTGTAATTCACATGGCGCAAGAGGGGGCCCAGTTATGGTTTTCGGACCCACGGTGTTGAAACCTTAGCGGGTAGTATCCTGGTTAAGCGAGCATTGTAAAGGCTCTGTTATAATCACTCGCCTTGGTGGTGTTTGGTTGTATCGCGTGGGTAAAGTGCATAACCTCTGCAGAGTGTGAAACTATTCGGATAGCCGTGCTCGCGGTATTGAGCAATGCTCGGGAATTACAGTTAAGGGTTAGTTTAATTAATTGGACAACTTGATTGGGATGGCGGAATGCCATATGGAAGATGGAATTTGACTTAGGATTAGAAACTTGGTGTACTTGAGAAATACTGAATTTATTTACTATTGATATTTGTTTCTGATTTTACAATCTATTTATGTATTTGTTCATAAATCTTGCTTATTGCAAAATAACCATGATAGCCTATCCATTGGAATAAGCCTTGCATATAGATACATAGAATTGCATTCATGCACAACTTATTGAGTGCTTAAGTACTCACCCTTGCCAAACAACAATAATCAACAGTTGAAGAATCTACACTGTTTTGGAAGATGAAGTCGGAAGACACGAGTCATTAGGGTCCGAGCCTTGTCGGTTGCTGTGGTGAACTGATGAGCTATCTCGTTTTCTACTTTCCATTTGCTTAATTACTAGTTTATATTTCCAGTCTTGCCCTGCGTGGCTTAATAATGTAAGTTGGTCATAAGATCATACCTTTAGATATAACAATGAATGAACTATTATTCTATTATCGTTGTGTATGATGTGATATGTACCAATGTTAAGCTGTGTGCACTAGCGTTGATCCTGGGACTAGTGCAGTAGACACAGTGGGTTCGAATCAGTGGATTCGGGTCCTTACAATCACCCACAACTTTCCTGAATTCCAAGAATTGGTTAATAAAGCTTTGATCTTGGAGGACAAACGCAAAGAGATTGGTGAGGATCGCAAGCGCAAGATGGTTAACCAAGGAGGGTGACAAACCAGTTCAGATTGAGGATGTCACCACAACAGTTCGCTAAGTTTCAGCCGTAAGCAATAAATAAGACATCAACCCCTGCACCTCGCCCTGCTAATCAGATTTTTCAAACGCCAGCTCAAGGGAACAATTTACCAGGAGGAAATCAACAGTCTGCTGTCAGACGTTGCTATGCTTGCAATGAGCTAGGACATTTTGCTAACAAGTGTCCGCAGAAAGGAGGAATCACGCCAGTCCGCTTCAACTTGGGAACGACACCGCTAAGGCACCTGCATCAGGAGGGAACCATGCGATAGGGCAAACGGGAGCAGCACCCCAATCAACAGTGCGTGGTAGAGTCAACCACATCACAGCGGATGAAGCTCAGGAGGTTGCGGATGTTGTACTGGGTAAGTTTCTGGTTAACTCGATACCTGCTACAGTTTTATTTGATTCAGGAGCTTCGCATTCATTTGTTTCTCGGAGTTTTGCAACTGAGAATGGATTTGATGTTAAGAATCTTAAGTGTGTGCTTTTAGTCCAAGCCCCAGGATCTGAGCTTAGATTTAGCCTTGGGTGTTTGGGAGTTAAGTTGCTCATGAATAGGATAGAATTTCTAGCGAATCTCATCTTATTAGATACTCAAACCTTAGATATTATCCTTGAATAGATTGGATATCCAAGCATAAAGTCGTGTTGGATTGTGGTCAAAGAGTAGTGTCATTGGAAAGCCCTAGTGGCAAGAAAGTGAAGATTCGCACGACAGCCGTTCGTGACGGCCAATTAATGGTGAACAGCGTGAAAGTTGCTAATATGGAGGATGTGCCAATTGTAAGGGATTACCCAGAAGTCTTTCCTGATGATTCGTCGGGCATGCCACCAGATAGGGAGATTGAGTTTGTTATTGAGTTAGTGCCTGGAATGGCACCAATAGCAAAGAGACCGTATTGTATGCCAACTGATGAGTTAGTTGAGATGAAGAAGTAGATCGAGGAATTGCTTGAAAAAGGTTTCATAAGACCGAGTTCTTCGCCGTGGGGAGCGCCGGTTTTGTTTGTCAGGAAGAAGGATGGGAGTTTAAGAATGTGTATCGATTATCGTGCACTTAATGAAGTGACAATTAAGAATAAGTATCATTTGCCCAGGACCGATGATTTGTTTCATCAGTTGAGAGGGGTTGGAGTTTTCTCCAAGATAGATCTTCGTTCAGGATATCATCAGCTGAAGATTAGAGCGAAAGATGTTCCTAAGACTGCGTTTTCCACGCGGTATGGACATTATGAGTTCACGGTCGTGTCTTTCGGATTGACCAATGCTCCAGCATATTTTATGAATATGATGAATAAAGTATTTATGGACTATTTGGACAAATTTATCGTTGTCTTTATAGATGACATTCTTGTGTATTCCAAGACAAGAGAAGAGCACGCAGACCATTTGAGGTTGGTTTTAGAAAGGTTGCAAGAACAACGGTTGTATGCTAAGTTCAGTAAGTGTGACTTTTGGAAGGATAAGGTGGAATTTCTTGGGCATGTGATGACTGCAGAAGGAGCTGTCGTTGATCCAAACAAGGTCGAAGTCATGTTACATTGGGAGCAACCAAAGTCAGTCACTCAGTTTCGTAGTTTTCTGGGAATGGCAGGATATTACCGTCGGTTTATAGAAGGGTTCTCTACGATTGCTAGACCGCTTACGCAGTTGTTGAAGAAAGAAAAGAAGTTTGCATGGACACCAGAATGCAAAAAGAGTTTTCAAGAATTGAAGAAGCGATTGACTACCGCACCTGTGTTAGTAGTGCCAGATGTGCAGAATAGTTTTGATATATATTGTGATGCTTCAAAGCAAGGTCTTGGTTGTTTGTTAATGCAAAACGGCAAGGTGGTGGCCTATGCGTCAAGACAATTGAGGCCGTATGAAGGGAATTATCCTACGCATGATCTGGAATTAGCTGCCGTAGTGCATACCTTGAAAATATGGCGACATTACCTCATTGGGAATAGGTGTGAGATATATACAGACCATAAGAGTTTAACGTATATATTCACTCAGTCAGATCTTAATATGAGACAAAGAAGATGGCTAGAATTGATTAAGGATTATAACGTTGGAATCCATTACCATCTGGGCAAGGCTAATGTGGTAGCCGATGCTTTGAGTCGCAAAAGCCATAGTGCAAATATGCTGATATCAAGTGAACAATCAGAGTTGTGTAGTGAGTTTCAGAAACTGAAATTGGAGGTTGTTCCGCAAGGTTTTGTAGCTGCATTGGAATTAAAGCCGACACTTGAAGATCAAATTAGAGAAGGTCAAAAGGATGATGAGAAAATCAGTAGAATCAAGTTCAGGAAGGATGAAGGTTTAGCGGAGGATTTTGTTGTAGATGAGCGAGGTACCATGTGGTTTAAGGGAAGGATTCGTGTACCGAATAAGAAGGAGCTTAAGCAATTGATTCTTGAGGAAGCTCATGATTCTAAGTACTCTATTCATCCAGGAAGTGCTAAGATGTACCAAGATCTTAAAGAAGGGTTTTGGTGGCATAACATGAAGCGTGAAGTAGTCGAGCACATTGCTCTATGTGATGTATGTCAGAGAGTAAAAGCCATGCATCAAAGACCCACTGGTTTGTTACAGCCATTAAAAATTCCGGAATGGAAGTTGAAGGAAATCAGTATGGATTTTATTACTAGTTTGCCTAAGACTCAGAGAGGTTACGATTCTATTTGGGTTATTGTGGGTCATTTGACCAAAGTCGCTCACTTCATCCTAGTGAAGACCACTTACTCAGGAGATCGTTTGACAAAATTGTATATGTCGAGGATTGTGTGTTTGCATGGAGTGCTCAAGAAGATTGTGTCAGATAGAGGTACCCAGTTTACCTCGAGATTTTGGAATAAGTTGCATGAAGCAATGGGGACTCGCCTGAATTTCAGTACAGCGTATCATTCGCAGACAGATGGTCCGACTGAGAGAGTAAATCAGATCCTGGAGGATATGTTGAGAGCTTGTGCATTAGCCTATTAAACGACATAGGATAAGTGTTTGCCGTATATGAAATTTAGTTATAATAATAGTTATCAGGCTAGCTTACAGATGTCACCATTTGAAGCTTTATATGGTCGTGCTTGTCGTACCCCGTTGAATTGGAACGAAACAGGAGATCGTTTGGCATTTGGGCCAGATATTCTCAAAGAAGCCAAAAATCAAGTCGCTATGATTAGAGAGAGACTGAAGATAGCACAGTCAAGATAGAAGAGCTACGCTGATAATCGTTGTCATGACTTGAGCTTTGAGCACAATGATTTTGTGTATCTCAGGGTTACCCCTCTTAAAGGTGTTAAAAGGTTTCATGTTAAGGGAAAGTTAGCGCCAATATATGCTAGTCCGTTCAAGATTTTGAGCCGACGAGGAGAGGTTGCATATCAATTGGAACTGCCGCAGTCATTGGCAGGAGTGCATGATGTGTTCCATGTGTCGCAGCTTAAGAAATGTCTCAGAGTGCCAACGGAGCAGACGCCCTTAGAAGCAATTGAACTGCAGGAAGATTTGACTTATAAAGAGCAGCCAATCAAGATCTTGGATGTGATGGAGCGTAAGACCAGGAATAAGTCTGTTCACTTTTGTAGAGTTCAGTAGAGCAATCATTTAGAGAACGAAGCAACCTGGGAGCGTGAAGAGAATCTGAAGTAAGAATTCCCAAACCTATTCCCTAATTAGCCCTGAATCTCGGAGTCAAGATTCTGTTAAGGGGGAGGTTTGTAACATCCCAAAATTTTCATATTATTATTTTTATTGTTATTTATACATTTTATGAATTTTTGGAATTTATTGGATTTTTCTGGAACTTATTTGAATTTATTTTGAAATATGTATTTTGGCCTTTTGAGAAAACTAATTAAATATATACAAATTTAATATAAAGTTTTACCAAAAATATTTTATTTAAGTTCAAAATGTCTCAAAGTATTTATGAGAATTTTCTGGGATTTTTCCTGGTATTTTTATTGCCTTAAACTAATTAAATGAATTTCTGTAAATATTTTAAAAGAGAAAACTCTAGAAAAATGCAAGAACGATGTTGGGCTTGGCTTCTTTCGCACATCATTCTTCTTTCGGCCCATGTTCTAGAAGCATAAGCGCTAGCCGTTGGATTTCTTTTATGCGGCGTAGATCTAATCGGTTTAGGGTTTGTTGGATTCCGTTGGATTCCGAGTGCGGTTTGGATCGTGACACGTCGCAGAGGATCGAGAGCGTTCATCTCGCTAGGTGGACAGCAGCTGGTCGTCGTTCCCGAGCTGGACTCGGAGCAGTCTATGCCGTGGCCGCCATGGACACCGCGGGGAAATCAGGCGAAGCAGCGACCCCTAGCGCTATAAAAGGAGGACACGGGCTGCGCAAACCCACAAGTGACCGAAGCCCTAAGATGTCATCCCGAGATTCGCCGCCATTCATGGAGAGATCGTGAAGTTTGTCGTGCACCGCCGCGAGGAAGAAGACGCTAATTTACCGTCGTCAAGTCATCGCAATGCTCGGGGCCAGTCGCATCTGCTTCACTGTCGCAAGGTTCAGGCCGTGCGCACCTTAGATCTGCCTAAGGCTCGCCGGATCAAGAGACCACCATGGAGGCCATCGCCACCGTGGAAGAAGACCGCACCGCCGTCGCCCCAAGTGCTCAAATCTCAGATCCGTTCGCGTCAGCAGGTACGCGAGATTGCGAGCGTGCCGTAGGTAGCCTCGCCGATCGCCGGTGGTGTCCCTAGGTCCCCATGTCACCGCCATCGACGTGGCCTGATGCTTCGTTGACGCGTGTCGCTCACGTGGGCAGTTTCACCGAGGTGGCAACGTCGTGGCGCGTTGCGTGGCATCGCGTGTGCGCTGCGCTAGCACCGAGTCAGTCGACGCGTGGGCCCGCACGTCAAAGAGACGTGGTCGCATGGACCGGGTCCACGGTAGACCAGATCCAAACCGTGGACTGAGTCCATGGACCGTGGCACGTGTCACTGTCTAGTTGGTCTGGGTTAGGGATGACGTGAGCATGACGCAGTAATGTGGTTTTTCAGAATAAAAATAATTTGGGAAAATCGGATTTTCTATTTTCTGTATTTCCAGAATTAATTCAATCTTTGAAAGGCTATAACTTTTGTATTTTAACTCGGATTTGGGTGATTCAAATTTCTAAAAATTGTAAAATTGAGAGATATTTAATGGTGAATTGTATTTGATTTTTGGAGTTCATTTGCTCTCTATTTTGGTATTTATTTGCTTTTCTCCTTCGGTTCAGGTAGACGTTGAATTGTGCGACGCTTCGGAGGAGGATCCGTTAACTCAAGATCAATTTACAGAGCAAGACCAAAACCTATTCAAAGGCAAGTTGTGCTTTGATCATGTTGAACCATGTTTATAAAATTGCTATATTGCTTTACCCTATTACATATTTTTTCAAGTATACAATTGTTTCAATTTAAATTGGGGCTTAGCTATTATACCAATTTGATAAATAACCTACCTTGTTATTTTTACAACATGATCTATTGTCACCCTAGATTGGTTTACTATAGTTGGTTAATAATAAAATCAACATGGGATGGTTAGATCATCATAGTTGCTTAGCCATGCCACGTCATCACATGTACGTGAATCATCGATGATTAATCTTGACTAATGGAATATGGAACAATGTTATGAACTTGTGTCATGTGAGATCACACAATGAGATTGAGTTGTAGTGGCGAGTCATGTCACGCAACGATGTTGAATTGTTGATGGCACATGGTGCTTGGTAATCAACTTGGGTGGTAATCACTTAGATTGGGGTAAGTGACAAGGGGCGAGTATGCCAAGGTGGGCCCGATGGGCAGAGAGTATGTGGAAGTCTTTCTTCGATCACCCTAAGGACTTAACCTTACAAGTCTTTGACCTGAGTCAATAATGCAACCACATGACTGGTATGGGATAGCCTAGCTGATTAATTTGCAATGTCTTAGTTTGGTACTATCATTGGCAGTGTGAGTTCCTGAGTTATGGAGTAATTCACAAGGCGCAAGAGAGGGGCCTTGGTTGTTGTTTTCAGACCCACCAGTGTTGAAACCTTAGCGGGTAGTATCAGGTTAAAGTAGTGCATTGTAAAGGCTTTGTTATAATAACTCGCCTTTGTGGTGTATGGTTGTATCATGTGGGTAAAGTGCATCACCTCTGCAGAGTGTAGATCTATTCGAATAGCCATGCTCGCGGTATTGAGCAATGCTCGGGAATTACAGTGAAGGCTTAGCTTAATTAAATGAAAAACTTGGTTGGGATGGCGGAATTGACATATGGAAGGTTGGAACTTGATTTAGGATTGGAAACCTGGTTTACTTGTAAAATGCTGAATCTATCTATTACTGTTATTTGTTTTACCGTCTTTACAATCTATTTATTGTATTTGTTCATAAATGTTGCTTATTGGAAAATAGCCATAATAGCATTTTCCTTTGGAATAAGCCTTACATATAGTTATATAGAATTGCATTTTGTGCGCAATTTGTTGAGTGATTTAAGTACTCATACTTGCCAAACAACAACCATCAACAGTTGAATCTACACCTGTGTTGGAGGAGGAACTCCAGGAGAACACGAGTCGTTAAAGTCTGAGCCTTGTAAGTTGCTTGTGGTGAACTGATGAGCCATCTACGTTTTCTATTATCCACTGCTTATTTCTTAGTTTATATTTCCAATCTAGCCTTGCGTAGCTCAATAATGTAAGTTGGCCATAAGATTATACACTTAGCTATATAAATAAATGGAATATTATTATTATTATCGTTGAGTATGAAATGATATGTACCAATGTTAAGCTGTGTGCACTAGCGTTGATCCTAGGACTAATGTGGTAAACACAGTGGGTGCGAATTAGTGAATTCGTGTCCTTATAGACGACGACTGCCGCCATACTGCCTGCTTGTTCCAAGGTTCCAACAAACGGGCACATTTGCGGAGGAACCCGATCGACCGGCGGCAAGCCGCAGACCCCTATCAGGTTCTGACAGCCACCACTCACGCACGGGCTCACCCCAACCGGATGCAAAGAAATGCATTTGGCGAAGAAAGAGTGTCCGTTGCCGTCTGGTGTAACTATATAGTAATTCCTGGCTGAGCCAACGGATATGCTGGGCATGCATGCGCGGAGCAGAGCGTCGTTGTCTCGTTGACTCCGGGCAGATGCTCCTGAAGATGGGCAGCCTGCGCGGGGGGCCGGGGCCGTAGAGGCTCAGGCTGATGGAGGCGTCCTTCTCCTCGGTCGGCGGCCACGCGAACGTCGCCGGCTGCCTTGATGGCGCTGATGAGGAACCGGGCGCTCTCGCCGGGTTGGCGGTGGTGCTGGTGGCTAGCCTCGGCGGCGTGAGGTAAGGAGGGGCTGGTGGCCTGATGAGGATGGCGGCGGCGCCTCGAGGTGCACCAGCGGCTCCTGGCAGCGACGGCGGGAGGAGAGGGCAGGCTCTGAGGCCTCCCTGCATGTTGTAGCCAGCACCCTGCGCTGATCGCCCACCTTGCTGTTCCACCTGCACGACACGAAATGGTCAGAGATTCCAATGTATGGCGTAATGACAATGTGAAAACTCGATCAGAATAATCAGAAAATAAGTGAAAGATCATTTGGTTGAGAAGATTTAACCAAATTTTACAGAGCCATTTTGCTATTTCTGTGATACAACAAGTCAAAAATAGCTTATGACATGTAATAGTATAATCAAATTCTTGTGCTGTCTAAGGCCTAGACTACCATGCTGTTAGTTTTCCAAACTGCCCTCATTTGCATGTGCGTACAATCATGATACCAGAACATAAACAAAATTTCTTCTCCATTTGGGTAGCAAGAAACGAAAAGAGAAAGGTGAAAATGAACAGTTATGAACTGTTTCAACTAAATCTAAGCAGGTAACTATTATTTCTAGCTTTATAGAAGTGTGTGCTATTTTATTATTCCTTGTTACAGTTGTGAAATCTGCACAATTCTCCCTACAGGTATGGCTACCCGATGCTATGGAAGTACCCACTTCCATTTATAGTCCAATATTCTAATACATGCATACGCCAAACAATCAGAATTGTCCAGTTCAGTGACTTCACTCATTGTTATTTTTCTATATTTTTTTCTTTTTTCTCGGCAACACTATTTTTCTATATATATTGTAATACTTTCAGTTTGTATATACAGTTCGAATGCATTACTGATAACAGAAGCTACAAATAAGTAATATACCAAAGCGCTTTTTTTCTTTTGGAACGAACCTACCAAAGCTCATAGAGTATGCAACAAATTCAAGGGAAAAATATTAGGGAGCAACTAGACAACAAAATACCGTTGCAAAGGTATAACAACAAATTTCATATAGTTTCCGCAAGTATCAAGAGAAAGTTTGAAAAGTTTTATGTTTTAGTGAGTTTCACGCGTTTCTAGAAATTTTCAAGCCAAAGTTCCATTGAGTTCAGATTTTGGAACTCAAGATTCAACCAATGAGTTTCAATCAAAAGTTTCAAGAAATTCAATAGGTTTCAAACAAGTTTTTAAGATGTTTCGGTGAGCTCACATGGCTACGATGGTACTATCACGCCACTGAGGGCCGCCTAACACCGTCCACTGCCAACACACCTTGTTCTCCAACTCCAGCCCCGACTACTGCCGCCGCCATGGAGCCGACCGACCCTGCCCACGGTTGAATCCGTGCTTGAGCTCCGAGTCAAGCCTCCATCTTTTTTTCTTCACTAGCTCCGGCTTGAGCTCTGCGCCATGTTGCTGAGCCACCAAGTCGTATCGCCATTAGATCTGGCCGGATTTGAGGTCAACGTCGCCAGATCTGCTGGATCCTATCGCCGGCGATGAAAACAACGGTCGGAGCTGCCACATCCATCACTGAACTTAAATGCAGGGCCTCGTAGCAAGTCACCGCGGTTGGATGCGAGCTCGTCGGGTTCGCGGCCACCGGATGTGAGCTGTTGTGCTAGACCTAACCATTCCCAACGTAGCCTAGCCTCACTATGCCGAGATCCGTTCATCTCCTAGCCCCACTGCGCACCGCATCAGACCGCCCTCGGAGCCAGAGCTGGGGTTGCTCCAAGCATCGCCCAGCAAAGCTACGTCGGATCCACCCGCCTCCTAGACCCTCTGGTGCCGGATCTGACTATGCCGACGCCACCCAGCCTTGTCGTGCCGGATCCAGTCGCCCCTAAAGCTCGAATCCACCCAAACCTATGTCCATGTGCGGAGGAGAGGATGGAGGGAGAAAGGGGATGGGGTAGATGGTATGAGAGAGAGAGCGAGGTGTGATGATGGGAGGGGTGTGTGGGATGTGGGGTAAGGACCATACGGTAGGGAGCTGTACCGTTGGTTTTGAATAGAACGATATACCGTTTTTTAGTTTTTTTCTCAAAATTTATTAATTCATGTTTTTGTATCTTACATTTTTCTATCAGAACAAGTATTTAAATAAGACATTTAGTCTAACAATACAATGGCACATTGAAGTATACAAAGAGCAGTACTGGTCAAAAGCATCGCTGCTAAGAAGAAACATCATCTCTCTCAGTAACAAGGCCTGTTTTTTTGTCCCTACATGATTGGACGGCCCGTAATGCTACACATCATGGAATTACTGGGACTGACCAATTCCTAAACCTAATATAAATAAAGAACACACACAAACTAGTATTAAGCTTGAAATCCTTGAAGGTGATAATTCCTTGTGCAATCAGGTTAAGAGGCATCCAACAAGCCGTTATACTCTTACAAGTAACAACACTTTTACACAATTTCAGAATGTTCATCAGCCAAGATGACAATTAGACAAAAGACATTGGAACAGAACATCTATTCCTGTAATAGGATATCACTACATCCTTCGCTCTAATTCTCGATTTTTTGACATATATTAAGAGTGTTTAGGTGGATCATTTTATTTACATTTTAGACTAAAAATATAAACTTAATTCAATTTATTTTAGTCTACAAGATTCAGATCTAAGGTGGAGCTGGGATCTAGAGCTCTACCAAACAGGACCTAAAGTTACCAATTCTGTCGTTTTCAGAAAAATAGTGCCTGGCAACAATTCCCTAATAGTTCAGTACAGAAAATATCGTCCTATATGCATTGTCAGACTTTTGTAAATTGGCTTCACCCGAGGTTGGGTTAACACCAAAGCCAAAGCCAAAAAAAGATCCCAAACAACAACTTAAATTCTGCATGCTATTCTTTGGACAATCGAAACAACCGCAAATTTTATTAAACAAATAATGTCATTAGCAGAAATTGTAATCTGTCAAACGAAAGTAATCAACATTGATTAATTGCATTCATAAAATAATTACATATTGGTACAATTAAATGAACTGCATTGTATTAAAAAATTAAATTACAACACAGATAACAAAAATGATTAATTACAAAAGCACAAATAAAAGTCCTTCAGATGTCTAATATTTTCTCGCGCCATAAATTCTTCGCTGGCCTGCAAAATAATAATAGTTGCAGTTATTAGTAGAGGTAATAAATTAATAATGCAGAAATAAAATTAAATAAATTAAATTTAGTTAGAGATTATCGTCAGCCCGGTATATTTGGTATCACTCACGGAGGTACTAGATATTGTCTGGAGGCCAACTTGGCACCTCTAAAGATTTATTAGCATTATTCGGCAATTTTTACAAACCTGTTTTAAGTTACAGACACACGTATTTTAGAAAATATCGCACATAAAAAATATTTTTACCCTCAGTCAAAAAGCACAGTAAAAATAGATATGCATGCACCAATGTGCTAAGGGACAGCACACAAGTCCGGAGACTTCTCTCTTAAACCAGCAAACCCCATACCATATAACCCGGCAAACTCCAGTGAGCATGCGCAAGCAACACACTTTCCAGAACCAAGCCATCCAAAATAGCATAGCGAAACCATACAATCAACCAAAAGATCATTAGAAAGCAAGCTCAGAAGCCAAAAGCTTAAGAAGATCACGAGGTTTCCAAGAACCCAGGAGCTAGAAGCTCAAGCAAGAAGTCAAGCCAACCATTGGAGCAAGAGGAGCAGCAGTTCATTTCTGCATCCTCTTCACCAGCACCAAAACATCACAACCTGTGTCGACTTTTGTAGTTGGCAATAAATTTATGGGGTAGGCACTAGATCTCAAACTCGAAGGTCATACAAGACAAGAGTTTAGACAGGTTCAGGCCCTCGACGGAGGAGGTAATACCTTAATCCTGTGTGCTGGGATTATATGGATCTCTTGGATCTAAGGTTGCTCAAAGCGCAATGTACTCTGGGTGATATGCGGTGTGTGTTGTGTTGAGACGATTGCTCGATGCCTCTATTGTTGCCCGCCCTCTCCCTTATATAATGGGGGTGGCGCGGATTACAGAGTCCTGATCGGTCTAAGAGATTTTGATCGGTTACAGTATTCTGGTCGGTTACAGGATAGAGTTTACATCTTTATCTACCCTATTAACGACTCGGATTACAACCGTATCCTTTATCTCTAAATACATATTCAACTGTCTATAGGATGTACACCTTTCCGTACGGCAACATAGCTTGGCGGGGAGCTTATCCTTTGGGCCTTCTACTTGGGCCTGTCTTCTCCTCAGGCGATGCTGGGCTGGTCATGAAGATACCTAGTTTCATATATTCCACAGTAACCCCCGAGTGATTCATGATCCGATTGCTACATTTTTATCTAGGACTTAACTTGGATCCGCGCTTTCAGCTTCTAGCATAAACCTCTGTCTGCTTTCTTCTTTGATTTGAATGCTTTTCTTCGCAGCAAGGGGATTATGAAGGACTTGAATATAACCTTCAGGTTTTTTTTAACTGATCATAATCTTCAAGGGTCAATGCCGGACGGTCTTCGAAGTCGTTTTTGATTTCTCATGCCGATTCACATTCCCATAAACCTCTTTGGCTTCTGAAATGACCTTAACTCCAAATCCCCTCGGTTTTCGGTGTTACTGCATCTTCGCATTTACTTCAACCCTACCGCATCGGCTATAAAAGGCGAACCAATGCTTCTGGGATGTATCCCTTCACGCTTAGTCCTCCACCTTTCTGCTTCACGCTCCTATCTTCTTCATGGGGCTAAGGAGCTACAAGGACGACTGGGACCCGGAACTCGCCGAGCTGTGGGAGGCTTACGACCGCGCTATGGCGGAATTGGCCGAGGAGTAGGCGGTCGCTCGCGACCGCGCCACCGTCGACACCTTCCTGGAGATCTTCCCGCCTCTGAGGGCTAGGAGGCACCGTGGAGGCGCCACGGCGCGCCGTGAAGAAGTCTAGGGCTCTTTGTAAATGTAATATTTTCCCAGGCATAATGCCTGGGGAATTTATATATAATAAAGAAGTACATTTTCCAAGTATTCTCCATGATTGTCGTTTGACATAGCTTAGACCCAACTTGGGGCGTTTCGAAGCTTGCATGGCTCTTTGATCTGGTGATATCCGTACCCGACTGATGTAGGATATACCTTAGGTCAGACGTAGGACATATTAAGATTTGCGCGGCTCTTGGCCGAGTGATACCCAAACCCGACTGGTGTAGGATACAACTCTGGTCCAACTTGGGATATATCAAGGCTTTTTTGGCTCATGACCGAGTGATACCTATATCCGACTGGTGTAGGATATAGCTTAGCCTCAACTTGGAGAGTACCATACATACGTGGCTCTTGGCCGAGTGACACCCATATCCGACTGCCGTAGGATATAGCTTAGGCTCAACTTGGAGCGCGTCATGATTACGTGGCTCTTGGCCGAGTGATACCCATATCCGATTGGTGTTGGATACAGCTCTGGTCCGACTTGGGACATATCGAGGTTCATCCGAACGGTTTCTGTACTTCGTTTATTACGACGCACAGCTTTTCGACCCTCATGGGGCATACTGTCGGGACCCGGATTTGCAAATCCGAAACCCTCTGTGTATACTGCACTAGTCCAGGATCACGCTAGTGCACACAGTGGAAACATAGATGAAATACCATTCCATACAACGAATTAACTAAGAAGAAGCAAATTATTATTGAATAAAGCAAACGACCTTATGGTCAATGTTTACACCATTATGCCTTAAGGGCTTAAGAAACAAATAATTATTGCAGCGGAAAAGATAACTTGAGCCATTCGACATGCCACAAGCAATCGTCTGGGGAAACGCCTTCCTAATCCACGTAGTCTTCATAGAATTCCTCCTCATGATATTCATTATCTTCTTCAGCAACTGATCAACAAGGGCATAAAGCCGTGAGTACAAAGGTACTCGGCAAGCCGTGGGGAATTGATACAATATATTTATGCACGGCTTGACAAGGATGGCTATATAGTTCATTTGCAGAAAGCAACAACTTGAATTGAAATACAATAAATAGATTGAAAGCATATTTATGAAAACATAAATAAATAACTGATAGATCAATGATAGACAACAATCACAACAGTGAACTCTCCGTTCACATCCCAACAATTCCACATTCCACAATTCATGAAATACTCTATACCCCGTGTGAAATTCCCGGGCTTTGTCCATGACCGCGGACGCGGCTATTCGAATAGTTTTACACTCTGCAGAGGTTGTACAACTTTACCCACAAGACATGAAATCTCTTTGCGCAATCGATATTAACACACTTCCTTTGGTGTGTCGCAGAGATATCATAACAAAGCCTTTACAATGCACTGTCTAAACTCGGTACTGCCCGCTAAGGTTTCGCCCATTAGGGCCCCCTCTTGCGCCTTGCGAATCTACCCGTCCATCGCGGAACCCACACCACCAACTGGCAGTACTCAAGGCTAGACATTGTAAATTAATCAGCTAGGTCTGTCCCATTCCAGACATGTGGTAGAACGGTTAGACCCAGTTCAATGGCGCACAAGATTAAGTCCTTAAGTTGTCTCAGGCAAGACATCCACATCCCAATGTGCTAGAAAGCACTCCCTTTACTGCACGATCACTTGCCCGAGGGAAAACAATTCGTTCAACCAAGACCAATGGCAAACCCCGCCATGGTACAACAAATTTTACAACAGTGGCTACCGGCCACGATTCAATATCTCATTAAGTCAAGATTAACATTATTCAACATGTGATATGAATCCCAACGTATATATAAGCATGTCTAAGCATAACTACGATAACCCAGGGTTGGTATAATGATCATGTCCAACTAGTAATGTCCCAACCTAGGTTTGACAATGGATACATGGCATACAACTAATCAAGGTGGCATAATGTCAACTAGGTATACATCTACTCCCATTAAATAAACATTGATACGTAAATAGCATGCAAGTGTATAAAACAAATTACTTTGCAAACATAGGATCGATATGATCAAAGGTTATGACTTGCCTTGCTGATCTGGTGCTGAGTCTTGGTCTTCAAAGTCTTCGTTTGCTCCCTCGGAATTAGCGTCTACCGGAAAAGAAGCAACGAAACCAAATAAATACAAAACAGAGACTCAAACAAGCTCAAAACTGAAAATAAATGGCTTTGGAAGATAGATCTTGATTTTAGAAAAATTTAGAATCTCGAATCGTCTCAATCGGAGTTCGTATGAGCGAGAACGGGCCTCCGAAAGATTAAATTCAGAGAAAATACAGAAAATCAGAAAATCAGAATTTCTGGATTTATTTTTATACGGAAAAAGGATTTATTGCGCAACGCTGATGTCAGCCGGCTCTCGGTGGACTCGGTCCACGGCGCGGGCTCGGTTCACCGTGCGCCCGGTGCACGGCCGACGAACGCCGACGCGGGCGGCCGACGCGGCGACACGCTGCCGGCCGATCAAGGGCCGACGCAGCGGCCACGCAAAGACGCATCCAACGGCGATCACGAGATCCGGCCAGCAGAGGAGTCAAGGCACACAGCGGAGGAGACGTGGCACGATCTGGGACATCTGCTGGCGATCGGACGGTCGAAAGCTAGCGAAGGAGGACGACGGCGAGCGGCGGCGCGGCCTTACCGGAGGCGAGGAAGAAGGTGTTCTTTACAATGGATTAGCACCGGATCGGGCACGGCTTTGAGCAAATCGGGAAGATGGCTTCGCAAAGAACTCGGAAGTGCAATCGGTGAAGGCAAAGGTGGTCCGACGGCGAAGAACGACACGGAGGAAGGCTCCGGCTACGGCAAGAACTCCGACAAGCTCGATCTCGTTAGCAACGACGTCTCGGGCGCGAAGAACAGAGCGGCGGAGGCGGCACGGAGAGAGGAACCTTGGAAGGGGTGCGACGGCAGCTTTAAATAGCCCTGGAAGGCATGCGGGGCACGGACTCCAAGACGGCGCCGACACGGACTCGGATACGACGGCGACTAGGTTCGCAGCGCGGTGCGCTAAGTCGGGCCGGCCAATGGCCGAGCGTGGCGAAGTAGCCGGTTGGGCGGGCGAGCACCGGCCGAGGCGGTTGCCGGCGGCAGCCGACGCGGGCGAGCTAGGCGGGCTGGGCCGAGGCGACTCGGAAGAAGAATGGGCCTCTCGGGGAATCGGCCCGAGGGGTGTTTTCAGAAAATAAATTCCTTTTCCAATTAAGAAAAATCCAGAAAATGAAATAAATGCAAATAAATTCAAATAAATAGCAAATAAATTCAGAAAAATACCCAAAAATACAAAAAAATTCCTTGAAGCACAATGGACCCAACTAAAACTGAAATTCTTTAGTTTGATGAATAGTTTAGTCAAATTAAATCCTTTCATTTAAGGAAAATTCAAATTAAGCTGGAATTAATTCAAGAAAATGCAAATGGTTTATTTTTGAATTCAACATTCCAAATCTCAAACTTTGGGATGTTACACATACCATTGGATCCGTGCCCGTTTAGGCTCAACTCGTGATATATGATTTCGTCATGCGGTAACCACCTAGCGACCCAACATGGGGCATATCACAAGAAGATATTTTTAATTTGGACTGGAGGACACCCACATCTCGCTTGGTTCGATAAGTGGTTAAACATCCCATCGTGGGGAGCAACGTGTCTCAAACATGACTTGGTCAAACCATAATTGCATCTGTATGTCAGGACGCCAGGCTAGCAAATCATTACGAAGCATAGAGTAGGGCTAGGGGTTTCGCAATCTTTTTCCCGCCATCTTGGAGAAAACCTTATTTTTCCCCCCTTTAAGACTGAGCTGATGGTTCATTTTCCCCATCGCACACCCCTGCCTCTTCTGCTTCCTTTGCCTCTCCGCCTTCTCCACCGCTAGGGTTAATTACCGTTGCGATCGCATCCCTGCGCCACCGATGATCCTTTCCTCCAAAATGTCTTCTCAATCTTCCAACAATACTTCCCCTCAGCCTTTGCATCAAGATTGGACTACCTCGATCACGACGGAGGAGCGGTTGCAAGCCATGGTGGACGACGGGGTTCTTCCTGCCTTGCCCTTGATCTCTGAGCGGCCGGCCGCAGGTGAATCCATCCCAACCCCTCGCTCCGAGGAGATTGTGGTCTTTGAATCCTTCTTCCAACGCGGGCTGGGCCTTCATGCTTGCGCCTTCCTTCATGGTCTTCTCTTTTTTTACAGCATTAAATTGGTGAACTTTAATCCCAATTCCATCCTGCAGATTTCTCTATTTGTTCACCTTTGTGAGGCTTTCTTAGGAATCCGTCCCCATTTTGATCTTTTTCACCATTTTTACCTTTTGAAGCCTTACCCCTCAAAGAGCGACCCCAAGGTTATTGAGGGAGCCGGATTTCAGTTGCGGGAGGGGTTGAAGAAAAACTATTTTGCTATTCACTTCAAAACTTCCAATAAGGGCTGGCACCAGGAGTGGTTTTACTGCGCCAATCCCAATCCTGCTCTTCCCTCCTTTGCCGGGCGCCGGCCTAAGGTGTCCCTTTCTTGGGTATCTACTCCCAATGCTGCGGACATGGACCAGGTGCACGAACTCTTGGCGCTGATTGAGCACTTGAAGGAGGATAGTCTCACGGGAGTTGGTCTGGCTCTTCATTTTGTTGCTCGCCGGATACAGCCTCTGAAGGAGCGAGTCCATCTGGGATACGCATTTGAAGGTAAAGACGATCCGACCCGGGAATTGCCTGAAACACTATCGAAGGAGCAGGTAATTGCCCGGGTAGGCGACTTCTTCATCCCTAGCATGGAGATGTCCACCATCAGATGCCCGAAATCCTTCACCGCATCTCACCCTCCGCCTGAGGTAAGCAAGTTTAGTTGATAAATTTCGACATTGTTCTCTGAATGTCCTTTGACAGTTGTAACACTCCTTTCCAGGATCGCCAAGCTTTTTTCAGCAACGCACCTCTTCCGGAGATGCCCGTCCATACAGGCGTCCCCTTCAAACGACCCGCGCGCTCCTCGGCCGGAGACCCCGCCACCAACAAGGGGAAGAAAGCGATGGCCAAGGATCCTGCGAAGTCCCGGCGCCCGACTGGTGGCCCCAAGATTCAAGATCCACCAGCGCGAGCCCTAGTGCCTTCCGAGAGACTCGGGCAGTCGGGAGGAGCCCAGGGTTCCAGCTGATAGCTCCCCGAGTGGTCCCTCTGGGAGTGGCTCTGCCACCCGAAAGAAGCCTCCAATAAAAATAAAGAAGTCCGACAGGTTGGTTATCCTATTGACTCTTTATTTGACGCAATTTTGCCGGTTTAACCACCGGTCATTCTTCTTGTAGGAATCCTTCGTATGATGCTCCTGTCGTGACACCGTCCAGGACCCCTGAAGAGGCTGGGCCCCAGGACGTTCCTGTCTTGGTTGAGGGGGCCTCGCCCGGGGACACAGGAGCACCCGCCAAGCCCCAGCCGCCCTCACCGACTCCTCGTGCTTCGGCATCGGGCCCTGCTGCTCTGGAGCCCGTCTCCCGTCTATCCCCCGAAGTCGAAGAGATCTCCCGGGTTTCGCCGACTCCTGCTCACCCCCAGCTCATAATGCAAGCTGCGTGGGTTGACGAGGAGGACGGCTTGAAGCTCCTGGACGACTCGGAGGAGAGAGAGAGAGGAACGACTTTTACAGTCATGCCACCGCATGTGCACGCTTGGCCTGGGTAAAATTTTCTCTACTCTTGCTGTCTTCTTGCTTATGTCGGTTAGCATGTAGTCACCCTTTCTTGTGATGATTACAGAAATTAGGGGAGAGCTCTCAAAAGAAGTCCGAGTACCTCCAGAAGATGCTCCCGGAGGTCCAGACGCGCCAGGAATATCTGGCCAAATTGGAGCAGATCAAGGCTGGTTATGCAGCCGAGCTGCGAACTCTTTGGTCAGAGGTCCAAGCGTTGCGGGAAGAGCAGACAACCCTGCGGCAGGAGAAACTAGATATCGTTGGCTCTCTTCGAGGTAAATATTTCCTGGACCACCCCGAGTTCTCTTTTAATCGACTGGTTTTTTGATCTTCTTATCTTCGTGTCATCTCGAGACTATGCTATTGTAAAGCTCCAAGCGCAACTTAAAGCTTCGGAGGTCTCCAAATCGAAGTCGGAGAAGGAGCTGGAAGGTACGATCAGCAGCTTGGCCCTCCCATGCCTTCATCGCCTTCTTGGTACCTCTTAATACTCTATCTTGCAGATTATAAGTTCAAGATGCGGGCGTAATACGCCGTTTTTAACGAGAAGGTTGAAGCCCTCGAAGCGTCTTGTACAAAGCTTTGCGAAGCCTCGGAGCCATTACTGAGCTTGCTTCATCCCGAAGGAGAGAGGTCGCTCAGCAGGGACCAGGTTATCTCCCAGCTGCAGGAAGCCCCCAAGGAGCTCAAGATACTCCTGAAGGAAACGGCGACCAACGGTGCTAGCCAGGCTCTAGCGATCACCAAGTCGCTTATCCCCGAGTTGATCTTGAAGCTATTAAGGACGGCTACGCCTGCAACTTGGATGAGGATCGGGCCGCTGAGCTCTGGGAGGAAGTCAAGGATGCCTCTACGGTCGTTGTAGAAACTCTGGAGCTGTAAATGAAATTTATAAAAATGTTTCTTTGGCCCTGCAAGTCTTCTTTTTTAGAAATGCTATTATGCTTCATGAGGCCATCTGAGTGGTTTTTGACGTATCATGTCCGACTAGTCCAGCCCCTAGGCTCTGAGACATGGTTCATGACGCATGTCTCAGAGTCTTAAAATCGTAGGAGCAAAGCACTCAGACGCGTAAAACGCAACAAGATAAAACGAAAATAACTTTTAAGAGTGAACATTCATTCAGAAAGGAACTATTGAATTACAAAGTTCAAGTGAAAAAACGACGTAGCTATTCTATGTTCCAAGTGTTGCTGATAGTTGTGCCGTCTTCACGCTTTAGCTTATAAGCCCCAGGGCGTATCACCTCATCGATGATGTAAGGACCTTCCCAGCTTGGGGAGAGCTTATGCTCGCACTTCTGGTTCTTTCCAAGGACCAGATCTCCTTTAGAGAACGTGCGGCTCCTTATATTGCATCCGTGATAGCGACGTAAGCCCTGAAGATATTTCGCCGACTGAATTGTTGCGACATCCTTGGCTTCTTCCAGTCGGTCGAGGTCTTCTAGCCGGCTCTCTTACGAAGCGGCTTCTTCATAGCTCCGAACCCGCGAGGATCTAAATTCTAACTCGGTGGGGAGGACCGCCTCTGATCCATACACCAAGAAGAAAGGTGACTGCCCGGTTGCTCTGCTGGGGGTGGTTCGCAGCCCCCAGAGTACCGAAGGCAATTCTTTGACCCACCGAGTGGCGTATGGTTTGAGACGATCGAAAATCCTTGCTTTTAAGCCTTGTAAAACTATGCCGTTGGCTTGCTCAACCTGCCCATTACTTCGGGGGTGCTCTACTGACACGAAGCAGATTTTTATGCCGAGTTCGCCACACTAGTCTTGAAATATGCCACCTCTGAATTGGGTGCCATTATTCGAGATGATCTGGTTTGGTACGCCGAATCTAACCACAATTTCATGGAAGAATTCTTTGGCCTTTGCAGCCGTGATTGTGGCGACTGGCTTGGTCTCAATCCATTTGGTAAATTTATCGACGGCTACGAAGAGATGAGTATGACCGCCTTGAGCCTTCTTCAAAGATCCTACCATGTCGAGCCCCCAGACCGCAAACGGCCAAGTAATGGGGATGGTCTGTAGCTCCTGTGCCGGTTTGTTCATCTGTCGCGTAAAGAACTGACATCCTTCGCATGTCCGGACGATGTCCTCTGCATTAGTGATGGCAGTCGGCCAAAAAAATCCCTGACGATAAGCCTTGCCAACTAGGGTTGATGATGCCGCATGATTGCCACAAACTCCAGAGTGGATTTCCTTGAGAAGATCTCTTCCTTCTTGTTCTGATATGCACCGTCGTAGTACACCAGAGGAGCTCTTGCGATAGAGTTCTTCTCTGATCACCACATAGCTCTTGCTTCGGCGCATTATTCGTTCAGCCTGTATGCGGTCTTCGGGTAGTTTATCCTTCGTCAAATAGTCCAGATACAGAGCTATCCAATTGGGGTAATGACTAGGACTTCAGCCTCTACGTTCTTCTCTGCCGGGGCGTCCGACTTTGACCGAATGCTAATCGTGGGCTTATGAATTTCTTCGACGAATACTCCCACGGGCACTGTAGACCGGCAGGATCCCATTTTTGTTAGCTCGTCGACCGCTTCATTGTCCCGGCGGAGCACATGAACAAGTTCTAGTCCATCAAAGTTGCCTTCCAGCTTGCGTATCTCCTGGCAGTAGGCAGGCATGTTGTCTTCGATGCAGGACTACTCTTTTTGCACTTGATTGACCACGAGCATTGAATCTCCACGAACCATCAAACGTCAGATTCCGAGTGATATGGCAATGCGGAGCCCATGGATGAGTTCCTCGTACTCGGCGGCGTTGTCTGATGCGGGAAAAAGTATTTGCAGGATGTACCTCAACCGTTCTCCACTTGGTGATATGAGCACAATACCAGCCCCCGCGCCGCTGAGCATGAGAGAACAATCGAAGTACATCGTCCAATACTCGAGTTCCTTGATGACCGTCGGGTTTTGAAGTTCTGTCCACTCGGCCGTGAAGTCGGCGAGTGCTTGAGACTTGATGGCGGTGCGAGGCTTGAATAGGATATCAAAAGCTACAAGCTCGACTGCCCATTTTGCAATTCTCCTGGTGGCCTCTTGGTTGTGAAGTATATCTCCTATTGGGAAGGAGGTGACCACCGAGACAGTATGCTCTTGGAAGTAGTGCTTGAGCTTGCGAGATGTAAGAAGTACGGCATATAATAATTTTTGTACTTGCGGGTACCGCACCTTAGATTCACTCAGGACCTCGCTGACGAAGTAGACCGGGTGTTGAATCTTCTGCACATGGCCCGGCTCCTCTCTTTCTACGATGACCGCAGCGCTAACTACATGAGTCGTTGTCGCGATGTAAAGTAACAGAGGTTCTTCTGGCATCGAGGAAACTAAGACCGGGGGCGTCGTTAAGAAGGTCTTCAAATCTTCAAATGCTTGCTATGCCTCAGGGGTCTACTGGAACTTGTCCTGCTTCTTGAGGAGTTTAAAGAAGGGCATACCTCGCATACCCAATCAGAAAATAAACCTGCTGAGGGCTGCCATGCATCCTGTAAGCTTCTGGACGTCCTTTTGGCAAGTCGGCAGTTCCATATTTGATATGGCCCTGATCTTTTTTGGGTTGGCCTCAATGCCTCGTTGGGATACGATGAACCCGAGCAGTTTTCCCGAAGATACTCCGAAAACACACTTCTCAGGATTAAGCTTCATGCTAAAAGCTCTTAGACTCTCGAACGTCTCGGTCAGGTCGGCGATAAGGCCCTTCCTCTCCCGAGTCTTCACCACGACGTCGTCTACGTATGCCTCCACATTGCGTCCGAGTTGGGCATGAAAACACTGTTGTATCGCGCATTGATACGTCGCATCATCATTTTTCAACCCGAACGCCATCGTGGTATAACAAAAGGCCCCAGAGGGTGTGATGAACAAAGTCTTGATATGATCTTCCGCCTTTAGGCGAATCTGGTGGTACCCTGAGTAGGCATCAAGGAAACTCAGGATTTCGCACCCGGCGGTTGAATCAACCACTTGATCAATCAGAGGTAACCCGAAAGGATCCTTCGGACATGCCTTGTTGAGATTAGTATAGTCAACGCACATGCGCCAAGTTTTATTCTTCTTTTGAACTAGTACAGGGTTAGCCAACCAATCGGGATGATATACTTCTTTGATAAAACCTGCAGCTAAAAGCTTGGTGATCTCCTGCTTGATGGTGTTCCGGCGATCTGGAGCGAATCGTCGAAGCCTTTGCTTGATTGGCTTTGCCTTTTCATCGACGTGTAAGGAATGCTCGATCACCTCCCTAGGAACACTCGGTATGTCGGATTGCTTCCAGACAAAGATGTCCTCGTTAGCCTGGAGGAAGGTGACGAGCGCGTCTTCCTATTTACCCTCGAGCCCTGTCCCGACTAGAGTCGTCTTGGATGGGTCGGACGGGTCAAGGATGATTCTCTTGGTTCCTTCGCCGGGCTTCATCCCCGACGTGGCCTTCTTCTTGGACGGGATGTTGCCTTCTTCCTGCAACGTGGCCGCCTCTGTCTGGATATTCTTTCCCTCGCCGGTTGCCTCTTCCAGCTCAGCAAGTTCGTGGTTCTCTCGGTCGCACTCCAGAGATCGCTTGATGTCGCTGCGAACCGTGATGACACTTCTAGGTCCCAGCATCTTCATCATCAAGTAGGTGTAGTGCAGGACGGCCATGAACCGAGCTAGTCCGGGCCTTCCCAAGATGGCGTGGTACGCCGTCTCGAAATCTGCTACCTCAAAATTTATGTACTCGGTCCGGTAGTTGTCTTTGGTGCCGAAAGTAACGGGCAAAGAAATCTGCCCGAGTGGAAAGGAAGACGCCCTAGGGATCACCCCGTGGAATGGCTGTGAGCTTGGCCTTAGCTCAGAGCAGGGGATGTTTATGTCGTCCAAGGTCTTGGCGAACAGGACGTTGAGTCCACTCCCTCCGTCAATCAATACTTTCTTGAGCTTTACATTGCGAATGATAGGGTCGAGTACCAGAGGGAACTTGCCCGGATGTAGAACCCGATTGGGGTGATCCGAGCGATCAAAAGTGATCGGGACCTCAGACCACTTTAGGTACTGGGGGGTTGCCGGTTCCACCGCATTGATCTCCCGAGCGGTAAGCTTTTGTTTCCGCTTGGACTCGTATCCAGTGGAGCCCCCGTATATGTAGTTCAGCTCCTGCTCGGGCTCTTGGTAATCGTCCTTGTCTGGAAGGTCTTTCTTCTTGGCCGCCTCATCCTTCGCTGGAGCCGGCTGCTTGTTGCTTTCCCACGCAAAACGCTTCAGGGTGAAGCAGTCCTTGGCGGCGTGCTTTCCCTTGGGGTGGAAAGGACAGATCGCATCCATAACAGCATTATAATCGGGCGCCTCTCTCCGTGCGACTCGGGGCCGGTTGCGTTCTGTTACCGCAACTAGCTCCTCGCCTTTCCGTTTCTTGTCTTTGTGCTTGGAGGACCCAACCTTGTCGCCTTTGCTCTTCTGTTGTGGGCAGTCTTCTTGGCGCTCGGCCAGGGCGTCTGAGGCCGTGGCATAGCGGTCGGCCAACGCAAACATCTCCTTTATGGAGGCCGGAGGTTTCCTGGATATTTTCTTGATTAGATCAGGATCACTTACCCCTTTTTGAAAGGCTGCCACCACCACAGCATCAAATACGTCCCTGATGGTGTTCTTCTTCTGCATGAAACACCGGATAAAATCTCTCAGCGTCTCGTCCTTCTTCTGGTGAAGCTGGTATAGGTCCCACGGGGCGCTAGGACTCTCGTAGGTTCCCTAGAAGTTCACGATAAATTGATCGCAAAGATCGCTCCAGGAGTCCACCGAGTTCGCAGGAAGCCCTATGAGCCATGCTTGAGTCGAAGGGGTGATATTGATTGGCAGATAATTCACCATCACATTCTGATTACCCCCGGCCGCTTTGATCGCCAGGGCATAGACCTGCAGCCAAAAGCTTCCAGATCTCGCTCCCCGTCAAACTTGACGATGCCCTTGGGATTGAATCCTTCGGGCCATACCACTCGACGTAGCCGAGGAGTGAATGCTCGGATCCCATCAATGGATCTCTCATCATGATGAGGGGGGAACGACATGGCGAGCCTCTGGCTCGGCGATTGTCTTCAACGCGTTGGGGTGGAGTTCGGCGCCGCGAGTCCATGACTCGGCGTTCTAACCCCGGCGATGGTGGTCTCTATGGTCATCATAGTCGTCGTACCTTCGATCACTTCGTCGATCGTGGCCGGTGCCAAAACGCTCGAAGTCGTCGCGGCGCCTGCGTCATTCTTCCTCGTCCCGCTCTTGCTGTCTGGCGGTGATGTCTTGGCGGAGGTCACGGTTGAGAATTCGGCGAGCGTCTCCGACTGGTGGTGTGAGGCGCCGACCGCCGGTATTCCAACTGGTTGCAGTCCGACTGCTGGCGACACGAGTAGCCGCGTGGGAGCGTGAGTGCGCTTCCCCTTTCGGCCTTTCTTGATTCTGCTGAATCGCCGCCGCCGTCACTATGGCCTTGATCTGGGCCACGATCGGGGCTGCTGGGCTATCAGACGCTATCATTGGATCCAGTGTATCAAGAAGCGTCTTGGAGGCAACGACGTTCTGCAGCGGCGTATGGAAGACAGCTTGGTCTCCCAACCTGGACTGCAGTATGTCTTCGCGGACATGGCGGCCGCGAGATCGAAGCAATCGCGTCTGTACCTCCTTTCCCTTACGAAGAAGACGTTCTTCCTCCGCAGCTTCTTGAGTCTCTTGCTGGCGCTGGATATCGGTCTTCTGTTCTTCTATCACGAAGATGCCACGTAGATCGTAGCAATTCCTCGTGATGCCGACTAGTTTGCTGGCCAAGTCAAAGTGACATACCTGAGAAGGGTCAGCCTGATCTTTACCAGATTGGATCTGGTTCAGGTCTAGGCAAACAAGTTCTCCGCGCGCATCTGCGACGAAGCCCAAGCTTCCAAAGCGGAAAGCCTGGCCAGAGATGAAGGTGGAGGTGATTCCGCCGATCGCTGCCATCGAGTCTGTAGGAAAAGATTATAGCGCTTCCCCTACCTGGCGCGCCAACTGTCGACTTTTGTAGTCGACAATAAATTTATGGGGTAGGCTCTAGATCTCAAACTCAAAGGTCACACAAGACAAGGGTTTAGATAGGTTCAGTTCCTCAATGGAGGAGGTAATACCTTAATCCTGTTTGCTGGGATTATATGGATATCTTGGATCTAAGGTTGCTCAAAGCGCAATGTGCTCTGGGCGATATGCGGTGTGTGTTGTGTTGAGACGATTGCTCGATGCCTCTGTTGTTGCCCGCCCTTTCCCTTATATAATGGGGTTGGTGCGGCTTATAGAGTCCTGATCGGTCTAAGAGATTCTGATCGGATACAGGATTCTGGTCATATTAACGACTCAGATTACAACCATATCCTTTATCTCTAAATACATATTCAACTGTCTATAGGATGTACCCCTTTCCGTACGGCAACATAGCTTGGCGGGGAGCTTATCCTTTGGGCCTTCTACTTGGGCCTATCTTCTCCTCAGGCGATGCTGGGCTGGTCATGAAGATACCTAGTTTCATATATTCCACAACCTGCACTGCATTTTATTTCCCAGTCTCAGGTATTCATCCATCTCCCACCATCCCAGTAGCCTTGCAATATCATAGCAGCAGCAAAAGAGAGTAGAGAATAAAAATGACAGTAGAAGATTGAGTAGTAGAAAATGAAGACAATAGTCTCAGTTAGCTCATCATGCACGGGGGTTGCACCGTACGTCCAAGACAGCTCACACATGCTCCCCCTACGCACGGCAAGCTTGGGTGTCGCCACGACGCCATCCAACCCGCACAATAGCCAAAGATTCATCACAGACCAAAATTTTTACCTGTTATTTTGTGCAAAGACAAAGACACCGGGTGTGGGAGAAACCGAGTGGTGGGGCGTCTTGTGGCCCGGCCGCAGCAAGCCAAGGCGGTAGCCTTGGCGGCCCAACCGAGCGCACGCGCGCGCTATGACGCCAAGGCATGCACGCGACGAGGAGGCGCGGGAGAGCCCAGTAGACCAGCCGGTGGAGGACCGGACGCCACGGCGGGGACGGCCCAGGTGAGGAGATGGCACGGCGGCCGGCGCCGGCGTCGTAGAGCCGGTTGGCTGGGTGAGATCCAGAAAAATAGAGAGAGGAAGCAAGAACAAGGGAGCCAAAGCAATGGGGAATGAGGAATCAGCTAAAAGAAGCAGTTGGTTGGATAAGGCTCGAATTTTTTTTTGAAATAATATTTTTTTAATGAAAAATTGTGAAATAATATGTGAAAAAAATGACAAAAATACCTACCAGTCTCGCTTTCAACTCGCGACGGACTCTCTGTCATCAGCCAAAAAAGCGACTAACCCTCTGTCACCAGTTGGAATCGCAACAGAGAGCTATCGCCAACGGTTCATCTCTATATCGCCATTCCAACTGACGACATAGAGACTTAAAGCACTGCGCCCTGGGCTTCGGCCTCAGTTGAACGGACTGAGCAAAAAAAACAACCGAGCGCGGCGTAGTAGAAAAAAGAGAGGAGAGGGGAGGAGAAAGAGGAGAGGGGGGAGGAGGAAGAAGAGGAGGAGGAATAGGAGGGGAGAGGAGGAAGAAAAATTCGTCATTTGTACAGGTAAAATTTTTATGAGTAATTTAAATTTAAATTTAGAAATACAATTTAGTGATCAGATTAAATAGATTGGTATGTAATAGGTTTATAGAGTAATAAGTATTTAGATAGACGATATAGGGACCGGATTAATTAGGGTTGTACTGTAGAGTAGCAATAGTTATTTACGCACATGATTTAGAGACCAGATTAATTAGTTTTGTAAGTAATTAGCTGTGTAGACTGGTAGTAGATTTTTACATTGATGCGTCGGCGATCGGATTATTTAGGTATGTAAGTTATTAGCTGTATAGGGTAACAATAGTTATGGACATAAGAAACTGCGAGAATTATGTGAGATACTATGTAGTTGAAAAAATTAGTGTTGGTATGGTTGCAATAGTTGTTTGAAGTAGTGTAGAGTACGTCGTCGTAGTACGTAGGTGTAGAATTATGGATATGTTGAGAATTTAGAAGGTGTTAGTGGTATGTTGTTGTGCACATATTAAAAAATTCCTGAAATGGTTGATAGGTATGGATGAACGAGTATAATTTAAAATATACTACGAAGAAAGAGTTACGCACATTGGTTCACAAGGGGTGGAACTTAGTCATTTTTCAAGTGTCGTGGCTAGACTATCACGTGCCGGGATGTGTTCATGGGGCACGGTTATGAGATAGTTGTACCACATGTTCTCTCTGGATCGTGAATTGCATGGTCTCAAGCTGCACGGAGTAGGGTGTCGGAGAGGGGATTGCACGTACTGAGAGTTAATGGAACTGAAGGGATCAAAGTCCTGGAGCTCGTATATAAGATTGACGACCGAGAAAGGTTGGCCATTAGTGTTGTTGGCGCAAGCATTTCAGAAAACCAATGCTGGCCATGCAACGTAGGAGGAGGTTGTTGATGATGAACTGGAGGAAGTTGGGGAGAGCAGTCGAACCGGAGAATGCTTAGTGAGGTAGAATGTTAGCTCGAGTCATGAAAGTGTGCAAGATGAGAAAGTTGATATTCTAATGCTAGATGTACAGGAACCAATGTGTGTGGCAAACGAGGGAGAACATATTGAATCGTTGGTTCAAGCAATGAAGGCAGAGAGCAAGGAATACGAGGCTTTGAGTAATGACGAAGATGATGAAGAGTATTTCCCTGCGGAGTGGGATGAGTCAGTTCGATAGGTTGGTGGTCAATGAGGGTGAACACTTCACATGACAGTCCGATCGGAATGAGGTGAGGCAAGGTGCGATTTACAAGAATAAGTTTGAGGTTCAGAAAGCAGTGATAGCATGGGCAGTGTCGCTTCGTAGAACCTTTAAGGTTGTGAAGTCAAATCAGCGGGTGTATGATGTTAGATGACAAATGGAGGGTTTCCCATAACATGTGCATGCATACCAGTCTAAGTGAGATACCATTTGGATGTGTTTTATAGTCGTCCCACACACATGTGTGCTGACAGAGTGCTCAATCGTATAGAAACATATCTTCAAGCTTTGTTGCAAATGCATTGTATGGGGAGATTGTGGGCAACCTAGATTTAGAGCCACGTGCCATCATACTTGCAATAGAGGAAACATATCCATGACATGATCTGCGAAGTAGGTGGTGCAAGCGGCATATGGGTGCCAACCAGGGTTAACCTTTCCGTTTGTCGGTCGAAATTCGAGACCCCGTCGGCAACAGTTTTCCGCGAATTTCGATAAAAATCGAACGGTTTGTGAAAGTCAAACCGGCTGGTCAAACGCATTCAAAAGATTCGAAAACCGCTCGGCAGTGTCGAAAATCGGTCAATTTGTGTTGAAAACCGATCAGTATGAATCGAAAATCGATGACAGAAGGAAAAATGGTGAAAACAATACAATGAAAAATTAGAAGAATTGCAAAAAAATTTGTGAAAAATTATAAATATGCCGAGGGAGGCCCAAAGATCCAAAAAAATTGTAATAAACGTATAAAATATGGAAAATTATGATGAAATTCTGGCATAACCTTTGCTATATTTTAGAATAATGTGAAGTTGTAAAGTACATATTTTGCAATAATAGCACAAGTATGGAAGAAAATGAAAAATTTCGGCATGACCTTTGCTATATTTTAGATAATCTCAAGTTACAAAGCAGGCATTTAGCAATAATATATCAAGAAATAATATTTCATTCAATACCATTAACAACTCAATCCAACAAACCCACACTTTAGTAACAATAATTTCAATAGCATGTCATATGACATTTCAAATCAATTTTTCTCACTGATTATGAATGTTCACACCTAACACAGCTTCGTCGTCCTTCCATTATCGTACATGTGCCGTGTTTGACCTAAATGAATGCTATGTTAGTAAAAAATCAAGTTACAATGAAATGAAACATACAAATGAAACATTACCTTTGATGTTACGAGTAGTATTACTGGGTGTATACTTGGTTGGCTATGTTGTATTCCTCGATGGACATCAAGGCCAATCCTCGTGTAGCTAGCAACTTCGCCTTGTAATCGTGCCAGCTTTGCCCCGTCCATGTACTTGTTGTTTGCCATTGTTGATATAACATGGCATAAAACTCAGGGTCGTGCCGCTCGTAGACCCATTGGGTGGTTGGTTGTGCATGAGCATCGGATTCGGGGATGTCATAGTCGTAGCTGCTATATGAGCCATAGCTCCCTTGCGTCTTGGCAACGACATAGGAGCTGCAACTATCCTATGGTGCGCCCTTTCCTTTTCCCCCAGTAGTCATCCTCTGTGATTGGGGAGCGTCATGGTCTCTGTCTTGTGTTGCATGAGTGTACTAAGACTCCCCTATGAACTGTATGGGAAGCTATGCTTCTAAGTGAAGTGGGAGGGATGGAGGGATCAGCAGGGGACTGACCGTCATCACTGTTCATCTTGGAGCTACTGTCATTGGATTCTTGGTACAACGGGCTCCGACAATCCGTGTTAGTTGAGTCATCATTCCCTACGTACTGTTCCTATTGTGCGGGATGCTTCCCTTTTTTAGGGAGCTTTCCTTTTTGCTTGCTCCCTCGTCGGTACTGTTTGATGATTCCTCTTTCCAATGTGAGTCACACACTACTGTTTCTGCCCATTTGATGATGCTTGTAGCCCCAGTTACCGTTCACAACGCACTAGTGTCTGCCGGGTCTGTCACGAGGTGTGATGGGAGGGGGTGTCACTCTCTGTGTCCTCGTTAAGTAAGGGGTCAGTATTAGACCTTCCTCTCTCCATCCACTGTCGGATAGGATTTTCTGCGCCGTATAGTGTTAGCTCCATAAGACGTTGGAATGGATCGTCTTCAGCTACAGACTTGTCACTTTCTTGTTCTTGCATTCTGAGCCACAAGTTATAGTTCACATAGACCAACTTGTGAAGCTTCTTGTATGACAGACAGTTGCAAACTTTGGTATGGATGAATGCGAACATGCTCCAATTGTGCTCGCATTCGCTGGAAGAAGTGCAGTGCGAAACGATGCGCTGAGCCAATTGTTGAAGCGTGGGTGTGTTCGAACCAAACACACCCCACCAGTGCGCTGCAATTTTAATGAAGACAAAAATAATTACGATGTGAAAATATAAGACTGGCATTATATTTAATATAACATAAGGAAAATACCAGTGAAAGTTTTATGATCATGTGCCATCCTCTTAGCTAGCGCACTCGAGAATGATCCAACCTTTCTTCTAAAAAGATCAGACTTGTGAAGACCTCGCATCGCCATTCAGTATCATCAGCAAGCACTTCAAATGCATCTCGTAGATTTGGTAAGGAGTTGGTCGTGCCATATGAGTAATGCGTTCGGGGATTCAAGCGGCAGCTGCATGAAATTGAAAGAAACCTGTTGGTACAAGTATTTGTGAGTACAAGATATTCAAGCGAAAAGAGAAGAATGTATTACTAGCGTTCATATAAGTATCACGTGTTAGGTCACCCATTCTAGGGTCCACGACATTCATGTATTGTTCAAAAATAGTTGGATAGTCATGGAACAAGCTATCATATTCTTGTCGCATAATGTTATACCGCAGTATCACCTCGCTCAATATAGGAACCTGTCGGGGATTGGCCACCACGACACGTGGCCCCCCCGGGGGGCCCTCGTGCAGCTCTTCTCTAGAAATCGGGGATGTTCCTAGCTCGCCACCAGACTTCGACCGCCAGCTCGGAGCACCAATCGAACTGTTCCGAGCCAGGCTCCGACCAAGGGTCCCGCAAGGCCATAAAGGAGCTCTTTCCCGACCTAGCCGACCGCCCCGAGCTCTTTCCCGACCTAGCGGAGCGCTCGACCTTCAGCACAGGTCGGACTTCCCCAACCTCCGGCCAGCCCGACCCCGGCCTCCGTCGAGGATCGAGCATCGGGTTCCCCGCTGATCGTTTACCACGTGCCCGGTGATCACGACCGCTTGAAGCGACCGCCCAGAGGCAGGTAGCTCCTTCCCAAAGCAAGAAGAAGGCCACCAAAGTCAAAACCTCGGTCCATCGTCCGATCATGTACAAATGTAGAGTCGGCTCACCCAGCAAATGATGGGACCACGGATGGCAACGTCATCATCTGACAGGTTACAGAGAGTGGGTTCGCTGTTTCCCGAAGGAGCGATGACCCGCTTTGCTCGGAGAGCCTACCAACCCGGCGTGGGCGAGGCCAGACAAGACCAGTCACCAAAACGAAGGCCTTCTGACACGCCCCCCTTTTTATCCTCTCGGCTCCCAATTCCCAATGTAACCTGCCCCTTTCGGTCATATAAGGGAGGGGCAGGGCCCTCTGCGCGGGGGACCTTTTCTCTTCTTTCACACACAGCACTCCTAGCTTCTCATCTGTAAACATTGCGCAGTCATCTGCACCCAGAGCAATACAGTATCATCACCCGAACTGGAGTAGGGACGTTCGTCCCGAACCAGTATAAACCTCGTGTCCCCTGTTTGGTTGTGCAGGTTCCCCTGCTTAGTGCGCCCGCCGAGGGTGCCACCCGGACGAGCGAAGCTCTGGGCCTCGCCCTCCGTACGATCTTTCCCCCTCTTTCTTTGCGGTCGACGGTCCCGATCGTCGACAGAACCCTATCTTGATTAGCAGATCACAAGAATCACACATGATAGTTACGCCATACGTTAGCCATTCCCTCTTGAACTTCCTCATCTTTTGCTGGATATCCGCTTCGTTGTTGTCTAAATATTTGCCGTCTATGTCTTTTCCACTGGGAGATGGGACACCCTCACCTGCAAATAAAATATAGGATAACTATGTGAGCTATCGTTGGAGGTATAACTCGACGAAAATTTTAAACGTTACTTACCCTATTTTTGAGTTTCCCTGATGGCGCTAATGAAGTATGGATTGTCCGCTTTCCTCCCCATGATACCAGCCGTATGAAAAGATTTGGCCCATGCTGAGCCAAGAGCATGCTTCGCATTCCTCCCCTTCTGTGTCCAGCTCCTAGTGTCAATCCTTGGTTGCACAGGACCACAGGTTGTACCATGGTGGTAATCCCCCACTGCCAGTCTGTCCCGTTGCGATGAACTCCGTAACATCCTTGGCAACAGACCGTCTCCCCCTCCTCTAGCCCCTGTAGAGGTGCCACTGTCAGCACCGTGCTCATACCTGCCACCTGCCAGACTGATAAATTATGCCTTCGCCTTGGAGGCAGCCATGGCATGATGTAGTTGTTCCTCCTCATTAGCATCACCCGTGTACGCTTCATATGCACTTCTTCTCACCGGAGAATGTGCAGTTGCTGCTTGCTTTGTACACTTCTCTCTCTATCCCTTCTTTTTATTCTTCGTCCTGTCTAGGTCACGCTGAAAGTATTCGCAAACCTCCTTTGGAACTTGACTACAATGGACGATATTCATGCCACACCCTGCCAAGTGGTGCTTCAGTCGGGTTGCACCGCCTCCTTTCTTCTCTTTGTGACAGTACTTGCATTGAAATCCACCACCCATCTTCTCGCCATGCTCCCACACAACATCACCCTGCTCTGCTATTTGCTAATACAAAAAACAATAGGTCATCCCTTTGTACCGAACTTTCGATATATGCATGTTTTGTTAGTGAATATGACAACTAATATATTGCAACAAAAAAAGGTTTTCCTACGTTATTAGCTACTTACCTCAACTAGTTGTTACCTACTTAGTTCACTTACCATAAGGAAATCATCATGTACTTAGCATACTAGTTAGCTACCTAACATACTGAAATGTGTATAGCATACTTAGCAATTTAGCATACTAGTTAGCTACTTAGCATATTGAATCATCATGTGCTTAAAGAACAAAGTATTAAACATGCTAGATACTATGATTTGATTCTTCTAACTAACAGGACAAGCACACACATTACACTCATCAAGCTACCACATCAAAAATTGACATCAATGCACCAACAATCACAAGCACATGACAATCATCACCTAATTAGTTTTGTTCACTAATATTCTTGCTTATACCTCATAGTATTCTCATTGCAGCTCAATCAAACCCTAGAAATAGTGGTAAACAACCTGCCTCCATGAACAAATGCAGTGAAAACTACCAACCCTAGCAACAAATACAAATAATAAACTAATCACTTCGTGTTCTTGCTTACCTGGTCGAAACCCTCTCAGTTTCTGTTGAAAATCACTCGGTTTCCTTCAAAATCAGCTCGGTTTGCTCCGAAAACCGCCGCACAGATGACCTAGCTTTGGCCCTGTTGATTTCCCCAGCGAGTCGCTCGATTTTTGCCGCTTACCACTCGGTTTTCAAGCTAAGTGGCTCGGTTTCCCCTCGCCGGTGATCGAATCTGGAGCGTGCTCTCTCGAGCTAGAGTTGGCGTGGTAGGGAAAGCTAGGATGCGCAATAATGCGGTTGGCACAGCCCCCAGGCAGCATTAAAACAGAGGTAATTTGGTAGTGGGCCGGTTGGGCCATATTGGGCCTCACTGAACAGTGTTGTTTATCATTTTTTCGCATTTTATTTTCTTCAAATTTGGTTATTGCACAAAATCGGCTAACAAATTCGATTTTTCAACTAAATTTCACCCCAGAGGTTAGAATACAATTAATACTAATTTTAGGGAGATTTTGGATACTTTTTTTAAAATTTTTGAAATTTTTTGAATTCAAATTTGAACCTCACCGGTTTGCCGATCGGTTTTGTTAGCTAAGCCGGCTCGACACACCCGGTTTTCGCAATTTTTTTTCAAAAATCGTCAAAAAAGTTAACCCTGGTGCCAACTTCTACAAGCAGTTTAAGAACAAGGTGCTTACGAAGCTTTTTAAGAGGTTGTGCGACCAGAATCAACAGAGAAAGTTTGATGCACTGTGAAAGAAGTTGGATGAGCTGGCATCAAGGCATACAACGGAGGCAACAAAGTGGGCAATGCTTGGCACAGAGGAGGCCCGAGTAGCGCTCGAAGTGTTACCCACGGACCCTCCGCACGTGGTCTCAAGAAACGGAAGGGCCACGAAATTTTTCTCCGAATGGATAGAGCATAAGCCTAGGGAGAAATGGGCACTGCTTTATGATACCGATGGTTCCCGGTATGGGGTCATGACGATAAACCTGGCTGAGATTTACAATTGGGTCATGCGAGACCTAAGACCCCTTCCCCTGATTGCTACAGTGAAGGGTGTTCTTCATGGTATTGCGAAGTACTTTGGATCGCATGCTAGGGCGTTAGCCCACATGAGTAATCCTGATATGAAATACTCTGAGGTGATTTGTACATACATGGAGGAGAAAGGAAAGAAAGGGGAGATGCATAGAGCATTGAAGATGGGCACGAGAGAGCTTTGTTTCGAGGTACTGTGTAAAGAGAAAGTCAGTTGTGGGACGAACCGACGAAAAGTTGCTCATGAATGCATCCTACATAGGCAAACATATGTATGTAGCTGCAACAAGCCTCGTCTATTACACAGGCCATTCTCACACGTCATGGCTACCTACTCAACAATCCATATGGATCCGGGTATATTCTTATCATAATTCTTCAATAAAGAAGCGGTGACGGTAACTTGGAGCGGAGAAATTTATGGTTCTTGAGTGGTGGGTTTGTTCACGGAGCATCAGAGATGGGAGGATACACAATGAGTTCCTGATGTGAGCAGGCTGAAAGACTAGGGCGACGGCAGACAAGGCGTATAAGGAACAACATGAATGTTGCAGAAAGTGGGCGTCGTGTGAAGAAATGTTCAGTTTGTAAGGAGATGAGGCACACTTTCAAGTATTGCCTGATGGTTCAGAGGCTGTGAGATTATTGTGTGGACATTGCATATGAAATTTCTGTACTTTAGTCGCATGTCAATGTAATATATCGAATTTGTATGTGTAATGCAGGTATAGACATAGTATGTGTAATGCATGTATGGACATTAAATGTGTAATTATTATGTTCAATTTGTATCGAATTTGTATGTGTAATGCAGGTATGGACATAGGTGTACTAGTATGGTTAGTTCGTGTATTCGAATTTGTACGTCCTGTTGTTGTACTCAATTCCATTTGTAATTACTGTATTCAGTTTCTTTGTGTATTTGAATTCGTACTAACATTGTTTTATTGAATTGCACGTATGGCGGACGTCCACGAGTACGAGTTGCTCAACCCAGTGAAAGACGCGACTCACCGAAGCCGCTTAGCCACCTCCAGACGGAGAGCCGCCATTAGAGCTTTTCGCCCTACACTTGCGGACCCCATGAGAGCATTGCGGTTCAACCCGCGATGGATTCCCAGGTTAGTGCACCGATTCCATAGTTGCCTTACGATGTTGTGTACGTGTGGAACAATCATTCTTACAGTGTTTTCCTGTAGTGTGGTGGAGGCGATTTGTTAGTGTTATGCCCTTGAGGCAATCATTTAGATGATTGTAACATGACTATGTTTATGAATAATATTATGATTATTGGTCCAATGAATGTATATCATTGTATTGATCAACAAGTATGTGACTTGCTTATGAAGCTCTTTACTTAATGATGTAATTCGATAAATATCTCTGATCGGATTTCATCGTATAGGACAACGATGAATAGATCAGCACATGTAGTGATCGATGATCATGCTTCATAGATCATAGGATATGGAGATATCATCTATACATTGTGGACGCATGTTGAAGAACATGGGTTAGATAGACCCGCAATAGGACACTACGAGAATGTTTCATTCTTATATGTCATCAGTGTATCCCATACTTAGTAGATGTATGATCCTTAGACTTGAGATTGTCATATTCCCTACATGTGTAATAGTTTTCCTTGGGGCTATGTAAGGACCCGAATCCACTGATTCGAACCCACTGTGTTTACCGCACTATTCCCAGGATCAACGCTAGTGCACACAGCTTAACATTGGTACATATCACATCATACTCAACGATAATAGAATAATAGTTCATTCATTGATATAACTAAAGGTATGATCTTATGACCAACTTACATTATTAAGCCACGCAGGGCAAGACTGAAAATATAACTAATGATTAAGCAGCGGAAAATAGAAAACGTAGATAGCTTATCAGTTCACCATAGGCAACCGACAAGGCTCGGACCCTAATGACTCGTGTCTTCCTGGACTTCATCTTCCAACACAGGTGTAGATTCTTCAACTGTTGATTATTGTTGTTTGGCAAGGGTGAGTACTTAAAGCACTCAACAAGTTGTGCATAGAATGCAATTCTATGTATCTATATGTAAGGCTTATTCCAATGGATAGGCTATCATGGCTATTTTGCAATAAGCGCATTTATGAACAAATACAAGAAATAGATTGTAAAGAATGTAAAACAAATAGCAATAATAAATAACTTCAGGATTTCTCAAGTAAACCAAGTTTTCAATCCTAAGTCAAATTCCATCTTCCATATGGCATCCCGCCATCCCAACCATGTTGTCCAATTAATTAAGCTAACCCTTAATCAGTAATTCCCGAGCATTGCTCAATACATGAGCACGGCTATCCGAATAGTTTCACACTCTGCAGAGGTTATGCACTTTACCCACGTGATACAACCAAACACCACCAAGGCGAGTGATTATAACAGAGCCTTTACAATGCTCTGGCTTAACCCGATACTATCCGCTAAGGTTTCAACACCGTGGGATGGTTACCACATCCGGGGCCCCCTCTTGCGCCATGTGAATTACACCATAACTCGGGAACTCACACCGACCACGATAGTACCAAAATTAAGACATTGCAAATTACTCAGCTAGGCTGGCCCATACCAGACATGTGGTTGCATGATTGACTCAGGTCAAAGGCTTGCAAGGTTAAGTCCTTAGTGTGATCAAGGCAAGACATCCACATACCCTCTGCCCATCGGGCCCACCTTGGCCTCCTCGCCCCTTGCCACTTGCCCCAATCTAAATTATCATCACCCAGTTGATTACCAAGCACCACGTGCCATCAACAATTCAACATCGTTGTGTGACATGACTCGCCACAACAACTCAATCTCATCGTGTGATCCCACATGACACACAAGTTCATAATATTGTTCCATATTCCATTAATCAAGATTAATTATCAATGATTCTGACACATGTGATGACGTGGCACGGCTAAGCAACTAATACGGTCTAAACCTCCAATGTTGATTATAATTATTAACCAACTATATTTAACCAATCTAGGGTGACAATGGATCATGGCATACAATGACAAGGTAGGGTGTAGATCAATCTGGTATATTAGCTAATCCCAATCTAGTTTGAAACAATTGTATATTTGAAACATATGCAATAGGGTAAAACAAATATAGCAATTTTATAAACATGGGTTCAACATGATCAAAGCACAACTTGCCTTGGAATAGGTCCTGATCTGGTTCTAGAACTTCCTCTTGAGTTGCTTAATCTTCCTCCGAAGCGTCGCACAATTCAACGTCTACGCGTACCGAAGAAGAAAAGCAAATAAATACCAAAACAGAGAGAATTTGAACTCCAAAAATCAAATAAAATTCACCATTAAATAGATCTCAATTTTACAAATTTTTAGAAATTTGAATCACTCAAATCCGAGTTAAATTGCAAAAGATATAGCCTTTTGAAGTTTGAAATAAATCTCAAATCGAAAATCGAAATTCGGAATTAACAGATTTATTTTAAAACGAAAACTGATTTATTGCGTCATCATGACGTCGGCATGACGCCAGCGCTGAACCGGACCAATCGAAGCCGACGCTGTGTCTTGGCGATGGATCGAGTCCACGACCCGCGCCAGCCCACGGTGGACTCGGCTCACGGCGCTTCGGGCCCTGCGCCTGACACGCGGCGCAATCTGGTTAGTCACTCGCGCGGTTCAATCTGGTCCGCAGAAACACGATCGGATGGCTAGCGATCTCGCACGACGCGGCAACGCATCAACCAACCGATCTAGATCTGACGGTCCGCAACGCTTCCCACGCACAGCACACGCGGCACGATCTCACCTCTCCGCTACGGATCGGACGGTCGAAAGCTTCCCTGGCGCCGATGGTGGCACGGCGGTGTTTCTTCGCCGGGCTTGGAGACGATGACCTCGATGACGGCGTTCGGCGACGAAAACAATGACACGGCTTTCACGGTCCGACGCGTCGAGGTACGGGATTTCCGATCCGAACCGCACGACGGCTCGAACGACGAAACGGCGGCGAAAAGCGAGCGAAGACCGCGGCGAAGGCTTCAGCGACTCGGCGAGCTTCTACGCGAACGGCGACGGCTCGGGCTTCGATTGCGCGACGCAGCGCGAGGTGAGGAATTCAACACCCGCGTCGGCGCTTTAAATAGCGGCGCGGGGCGCGCAAAGCCCGAACTCGAGGGGCGGCTCGGCGCGGGCGGACTCGGCGGCGACACGGAGAGGTGACGTGGCTGCATCCGACGCGGCCCACGCGGCGCCATCGAACGGCTCCGACGATCGACGACGCGGCAAAGGCACGGTAGTTGGATCTCGATCCAACGGTTGTCCGCGATGGATCCTAGGGTTTCAAGATGCGGGCCGACTTGGGCGCTCGAAGCGACTAGCGCGCCGATTGGGCTTCGCCCAATCTTGTTCAAAAGATTTTTAAAACTTTAATAATTAAAATAATTCTAGAAATTCATTTAATTGGTTTTAGGCAAATAAAATAATCAGGAAAAATCCAAGAAAAATCTCAGAAATACTTTGAGACATTTTAAACTCAAATAAAATATTTTTGGCAAAACTTTATTTTAACTTTGCACAGATTTAAATAGATTTGAATAAAAAGCAGTAAACTTGAAATAAGAATTAATTCAAATAAATCCAAATAAATTCCAGAAAATCACAAATGCACATTTAAGCAATAGAAACTTAATTAAACCAAATTTTGGGATGTTACAGGCTATCAAACACTACTTCTTAACCGGATAGCTATAAAGGTAGCTTTCATGTTTACTATGAAACGTGCAGAGGGAAGTGAGCAGTCAAGATGGAATTTGCCACTCCAATGAAACGGAGATATATGACAAGGCCACTCGTGTGATATGATTAAGGAAGTGCATGGCCATGCCGTGATTGAGGAGTCAATCACAACTTATTAATATATCACGGATACGAGAGATGGATTGAATCATCAAAGGATGACATGCTTCTCGCCTTGAGATCAATCTTCATATACTTGGCAAAGGGATTATTGCATGAGTACTTTTGATAGGTTCTGTCCGATTTGATCATAGTATGTTTGGGAGTTGGCATACTTTGCAAGAAGCCGCTACCAACTATTGGATTGAAAAGGAGTTTTTCGAATCCATGTCCAAACGTATGTGAACCTGAAGGGTCACACGCTTAATGGGCCGGGACGCATTAATTTGGATTGGATCCGTAATTAATGAACCTCGTGGGCTTAGCACGCTGATGGGCTCTAGTTTAGAGTTTCATCTTATGGCTATATAAGGAGGGGAGGAGGGAGAGCGCAGGGTGTGCTTTCCCACGGTTTAGGAGTGATTCACTCGAAACCCTAGCCTACTCCTCTCGCTGCCCCTGCCGAGCGACCAGGTGCTTGCACACGACGCACGGCGTTCCATCTCTCGGGCGTGTGGACTCTGCGGTGACGCTGCTGCGACTGCGGCGTGGGAGGACGATCCACGGCAAGGCGAGGACGATCCACTACATCGACGCAACGACTGCGGCGAGGACGATCCACTACATCGACGCGCGAAGGATTCCGCAACTGCGCGTCTAGTGGTAATCTTATCTATGATCCCCTTCTTGCGAGTAGCTTTCTGGTTTCGCGGTAGATTTTTTTTGTGCTAGCGTAGCATACCGCGTTCCTCTTCACGATTATCGCCGACGCGCAGGATAGGCGTGGTGCCTCAAGGAGGTTTCCGTTCGACAAGAGCTTGCTTACCGCTCTGGTAAATCACTGGCAACCGGAGACACACGTTTCACCTCCCGTGCGGTGAGATGGTGCCGACACTGGAGGACGTCAGCTACCTACTGGGCCTACCTTGCACCGGGGATACAATGGTGCCTGATGACGCCCACACGGAGTGGCGATGGAGCTCCTAGCCCGGTTCGCCGACGTGCTACCTGCTGAGTGTGGGTACACACCTTTCACTTCTGCGCACGGTCCGATGCAAAAGTGGTTGGTGTAGTTCTACGTAAGTGATTTACTTTGTCTAAATTTTATTTCGCTTTCTCTTTTAGTCGCCAAACTGTCCATTACTTTCTGCAGCCTCGAGAGGATGGCAGATGGCGCGGGAAGTACGTCGTCGTCGCCACTTCGAGGCATAACTACTATGGATGTTTGGTTGGGTCTTGTTCTACTCCTCCCACGGGGACACCGTCGATAATCATATGATCTAGTTCGCAGATGCCGACCTAGAGATCCCGCAGCTGGCATAGGGACCGGCTGTACTGGCTGCCACCTACCGGGCCCTTTGCGATGGTTGCCGTCGCGTGGAGGACTCATCCATTCTCACCAGGTGTCCCCTACTCCTTCAGCTGTGGTCTTTTGAGAGGTTCCAGATCGGACGACTCACGATGAATTTGGCACCTTACGGAGCAGGCTTCTACGGTGCCCCAGGGATGATATCGACCGTCCTACCATGTGGACGTTGTGGTGTCGCCAACGGGTTAGTAAAATCACCTTTACCATCAATTGTGCAATAATTTACCATTTTTCGTCTAACTGCAGTGCACCTGTGACGCCGCCTTCTGGCTAACACGACGCCACCTAGTGTTCGACGTCTACGTGGAGACCTATGCCGTCCATCGTGTCATGAGGCAGTTCGGTCTCCGATAGGTGTTCCTCGTCCCCATTGGTGACGTCATCCCACCGAGCGTGCACACGTGAGTATTCTTGTACATCACTTCCAATTGCATCACTCTTTGCGATGTTTTTACTAATGACGTTACCTTGTTAATCTTTTCATGCAGGCTCACACGCAAGGGTTTCGTTGGTGCTGTGAGCTGGGTGGCACGCATGTTACCTCATACTCAACAGTGGGCGCAGGCTTTGGCGAATGTTCACGAGGAGACTGTCTCTTACGATCACAACACGTACGACGAGTACATCCGGTGGTTCAGCCCGCGCACACATGTTCGTGTTGTGCGTGTCATCGACTCACCTCCGAGGCATGTTCCCTCGATGGTGAACACCTACCCCACGCGACCAGACTCGGTGTTCCATCACTCAGTTAGTTCTTTTTTCATATGCTATAGAGCCCGAGGTCCAACCCCCCGGACGACGAAGATGATCGGGAGCTCCCGCCGTCGCAATCACCTACAGCGTTGAACTCCGGCATCAGGTGGGTGCCCGTCAACGGGGTCAACATGCGGCAGCGGCGCCTCGACGACCCGTCCACCGACCGGCCCCCACTCCCGTTGCCGGGGGTCGCGCCGAGGTGGCGGGGTCCATCGCTGCACCTGAGAAGCGAATTAGTGCTGCACATTAGTAAATTCGTAAACGATGAGGCTAAGAGGGATATTTTTTTAAAGCTTTTGAACCCAAAACTGGAGAAGTGCCGTGTTAAATCGAAAACTAAAATGTCGCACAAATACACGAGGAAACTGCAGAGCTCGGAATTTGAATCGGATCGTGCAAGAGAGCCCACCCAAAAAAAAGGCTGCGGAATTCGAATGCGATACCGTAATCGTAGAACATATACTGCTCCGATTACACAGGAACATTGCAGGAAATCGCAAATTTGGGGGAAATTTAAACCATCGAAATGACGAGCAGAAACGCACGGACCCCCCAAAAATAACGAAGAACCAGAAAAATTGCAGAAACTAATCGATTCCAAATCCAAATGAGTGCGTAGAAACCTGAGCTAAGAGATTGAATCCATAGGGAACTCGATACGCACAAAACCTCACCCAAAATTTCCCAAAAAGCATCCGAATCGGGAGGCTCGAGAGGATCGAGCGGAGCGCCTAACCCAAGTCCAGTCCGTGAAGCTTCCAGAAGTTTCCAGAATCCCCTCCGTCACTCGCTCTCTCCCTTGGTTCGTTAGAAACCGATAAGTTAAGAATTCAAATTTGTTGAAAAAAATAAAAAATAAATAAAAATCGACAAGTTTTACAAAAAAATCGGCCGGTTTTTACCGAAAATTGACCGACCAATTGGTGGGTGCTGACCACTACGGCGTTGCCACATGATTTTGACCTAAAACAGGTCGATTTGATTGAAACCAGTCGGTTTTGACCGAAAATCGACCAGTTTTACATCGTATAAATTTTTTCGAATTTTTAAATTTTTTAATTAGATCGGTTTTAGATATCGATATGGTCAAAAATAGTGATTTTCAAACGATTTTCATCGGTTTTGTCAACCCCTGACGAGGAGGGGAAGAGAAGAGAGGAAGAAATGAAGGTGGGAGCAAGGTTCAAAATCTCGCTGAAATTTCGCGAGATCTCGGTTTCCGAACATGGACGAGATTTGAAATGCCGTCCGAATTGAAAAAATTAAAAAAAAAAGTTGCTACAGTAATCTCGGGAAATCTCGGCGAGATCTCACCACTTTTGACCGAAATTTGATGTTTAACCACCGGATTTGACCGGAAATTGATCGATAACCCTTAAGAAAATCATCTTCTATGAAAATTTGTTTAAAAACCGAATTTTTTAGATATATTTTAAAAACTTCAGAAACACTGTCAGATTTTTATAACATTGTACATGACTTATATTGATCTGAAAAATTTATGGTACCATCCTAAGAAGTGTAGGATCATACAGAAAAAGTTTAAAAATAATTTAACTTCATTTATTATATTTAAAAAATCAAAAACAAAATGAACATAATTGAGACTATAACATTGTCAGAATTTTATAAATCTTCTCGTGTGTGATCATGACCCAAAATTTTTATGAGAGCTTAATAATTGACTCAGTACCATTATATAGTTTTTTAAAAAAAATTAAACTTATTTTGTTTGCTCAATCAAATCTATGTATGCATTGAACTTCATTGTTATATTTCAAAAATCAAAAATAGAAAGAACATAAATGGTACACTGTACTTGTAAGAATTTTATAAATTCACTGGAGTGTGATAATTATTCAAAAAATTTATGAGATCTTAATAATTTTCTTATAACCCTTATGAAAATATTTCAAAAAATTTAAACATTTTTTGGTTGCTAAAGCAAATCTATGTATTTATCTTTAGGCTTTTACGAGGACGTAGCACTCTCAGAATTTTTGGAACTTCTTGAAGCTTGATCATCAGATGAAAATTTTATAGAAACATTGATGATAAATCAGGACCATCTATAAAAAATTTCAAAATTTTCTAACATGGTTTGTACCATTTTTAATTTGGTTGAAATTTGCCGGTAATGCTTTTATCAGCACAGTAGCATTGTCCGAATTTTTAAAACTTCATGAAGCTTGATCATCATCTAAAAATTTTATGTGAACATTAATGATTCATCACAACCATGTAAAAAAATTTAAAAAATTTATAACGTGGTTTGTTTCATTTTTTATTCGGTTCAAACTTGTCGGTCAGCATTTTATCAGGACAGTAGTAATATTTGAATTTTTTAAAATTCTCAAATCTGATAATCATCTGAAATTGTTATGGGACAATCAATGATATGTCTGGAACCTACAAAAAAATTCCAAAACTTTTCGACGTATTTTGATTTATTTTTCATTCGGTGCAATTTTAAACGACTTATTTTTCATTCGGTGCAATTTTGCCAAGATCTTGGCAAAACCGGCCGAAATTTCGGTTTTCTCGGTAGAAAAAAATCCGGATTTGAATTTTCGTTTTTGTATTTCCTCCGAGATTTGTCTAAAATTTTTAAATCTCGTTGAGATTTCGTTCTAGTCATGGATGAGATTTGGAGCAAAAGGAGATTTTGAACCCTGTGAGTGGAGCCGCTTAAAGACGCATGGCGCCTTGCTCGGTCTCGGCCAAACGTTTGAATTTTCAGGTGCAGGACGGGGGGATCAAACGGTTGGGAGAGACCAAGTTCGGATAGCTGCAGCACGGTTTTGTCTGCCTAAGTTTTTTTTTTCTCACAAAAAAGGTCTTTTTTTTAATTATTTTTTGGCAAAACTTTGGATGGGGATGAATTACAGTAAAAGATAGTAAAAGGAAACAAAAAGTATAGGAGGACAATTTCCACGTCAAATAACGATGTTCATAGTTGTTCATATTAGTATGACTATAACAATGTTGATTATTTCATATTTGTTGCTGGTATTTCCTTGACGGGTTTGTCTATTTCATATTCGTATCTAGATTATTTATATTTGTATCAGTATTAGGGAAATATGAAAATAAATATGATAGAGCCATTATCCATTCGTATTTGATCTTTTTTACCCCTAATTTCCATAGATGTATTTCAACCCGTCATTCGGTCCATTTAGAATGTAATAAAATAAACAAAATATAAATAATATAAATAAATGAAATATTTTGGAAACACATGTTGAAGAGAGAGAAAGGGGGGAGGGGGATAAAACAAAACCTTAGAAATCTCGATAAAAAAATTTCACATGAGGTTTAAACAACTGTTCCAATGATCAAATGGTTTACACAAATGTCAAATCATCAGATCTTAAAAAGGGTTTTAACATAGGAACTCTTCTAGAACATTCCAATTCCTAGTGCAATGGCATTGCCTCCGCTTTCGAATACATATGTTCTATGTTTCAAATTTTATTCTTAAGTATATATTATTCTATAATTTTGAGATTACTTTTTATCATGTTTTTTCTTCTATATCCCTTTCATTTATTTATTTTTAATGTCACTTACTATTATGCACTATGTAAGACACATCATTCAAAGATATAATAAAAAGGGTAATATAATCTTTTTAGAGTTGTCTTTATAAAAACTAGTATAGTGCCCGTACTAACGTTACGACAACAGTACACCCGCTTATCAATTAAATGATAAGATAAGTATGAATATAACACTTAATAATAAATAATCACAGATTGCCGTATGCAGTACAAAATGAAGATATAACACTCAATAATATTTCTCACTAAACGTTTCATGTATGCTCTTAAGACTTGTTCACGTATGTATGTACGCCGACGTCGCCGGTCGTCGTTGCCGCACGTAAAAACCTCGCCGAACGGCTGGAGGTATGGCACCTCCGTCCCAGCGTTTGGGCATTCTTTAGTTAGGAATTCCCGGGATCTGCGCAAGGAACACGGGAATGGAAGGTATGGATTTAGTTTGTGTTTTTTTAGAGAATTCTGTTGCAAGAATAGAACTCCCGTTTGACGTATGGGAGAGGAACCAATACGTGAGAAGATTAACAAGAGAAGAGAAGATGGTGTGTATGATAAGGGATTAAGGGGTTGTATATGTACCACATATTTGGAAGGAGAGCCAATCAAACAAGGAAATAAACAGGGAGGATCCGCATGCAAGGAAATCAGACTTGATTTTTTTACTATCCTGGCCTCGTGATCGTTTTTTCCCAAACATGACCCTTTTGGAGATTTTTTACGGATCTAGCCCCATAGAGCCTAATTTCAAATACACGAAGAGCGCTGAATTTTTTAATTTTTATCCACGGAACCAAATGATGCAGTGAGTGCTACTTAATTTTTTCAATTTTTCGCGGAACCAAATGACCGTGAGCTACTGCTTAATTTTTATCTTTTTCCCTTCGGATCCAAAGTGGTCGTGAGCGCAGTTTATTTTCCATATTTTCCCGAATTATTCAAAGGATCGGGCACCGCTTGAATTTTTCATTTTTCTTCCACGCTTGAATTTTTCAATACGCCGAGCATTTCTTTTTTTGCCAAAATTATCAAGCGGACGCACCGCTTGATTGTTTTTTTATTTTTCGAATTTTTCTGTGTATTGGCATCATCGTTATAATTTTTTCTGAACCAACTCTCATGACGATGAATTTGCGATTGTAGCCTCGAGACGAAAAAATTCAGCGGAGCGGTGGCGCCAGATATTTACCAATACCAAGCTCGAATTTTTACTATATTAGTATCGTCGTTATAATTTTTTCTGAATCAAGCTCTCGCGGTGATGAATTTGCGATTGCAGCCTCGAGACAGAAAAAATCAACGGAGAGGTGCTGAATTTTTTTTCCCGCGGTTGAGAAGCACTGTAATTTTTTTCCCATGCCCGAAATTATCCAACGGCAGGCGAGCTTGGTTTTTTGTGCAAAATTTCCCATCGTCTGTTGGATAATTTGGACATGGGAAAAATTCGATACTCTCCGTTGAATTTTTTCGGCTTCAGGCTATAATCGCAATTTCATCGCAAATTGAGAACAATCTCTAATGAAAAATGATTCAAACAAAGTTGAAATCTAAATATTATATATATTTGAGTTCTGGGAAGTATAAGGATTCTAATAAAATTAGTTTCATTCAATTCTCAGTTCTTTTGCAATATTTTTATATGTAGCATATCTTTGGGCCTTTTCTTTAAATTTGAATTTGAAATTCACTCGGTACTATTTTTCAAAATATTTTTGCATATTATGAAGAACTTGATTTTAGATGATTTTAGAATTTTGTTTCATTTTATTTAGACATATAATGTAAAAGTTACAAATACTTGTATTGTATGCTCTCGAGTAATGGAAATTCTAAAGAAAATAGAAAATACGCATTCGCAGAACAGAAAGCGTCTTTTCTCGCTGGCGCGTCGCTTTTACATCGCCGCCAGATCCATCGACCTTGGGGCCCGCTTGTCGTGAAGAGCAAAACAAGGGACCACTAGAATGGCCGCCGTGAGCTACTGATCACGGATGGACGGCCGAGGCACCATTAGCACCACCTCGACGCGCACCACCGGTGGACTTGGTCGCCGCCGGCGATGGTCGAAGATGCCTCGCCACTGAGTGAACCATGCGAGTGATACTTCACCACACAGCTTCAGAATGGGCTCTCCTCCGATCGCCGCCGGGCGCGCGGCTCTCTCCGCTTCGCCAGCCGCCGCGTTGATCTCCTCCTCGCGCGCCCAGACCGCCTGCCCCCGCCGTCGTGTGCAATCTCCCGCCACGCCGCCTCGTCTCCGCCGAGCGCGGCCTAAGCGTCGCCGTTCGCGACGTCTTGCGCGTCGGTCGCCGTCGCGCGGCTCTCCTCGATCACCGCCGAGGCCACGCGGGCTCTCCTCCGATCGCTATCGAGGGCGCGCGGGCTCTCCGCCGCTTCGTCTCGGCGGCCGCGTCGATCTCTCTTCCATGCGCCACGACGCCGGTGGATCTCCTCCTCCGCGCCCGGCGCCCGAGTCGCGACCTAAGCGTCGCCGTTCGCAGCGTCTTGCCGCGGCCGCCGTCGCGGGCTCTCCTCGATCACCGCCGAGGCCACGCGGGCTCTCTCGATCATTGCCGAGGGCGCGCGGGCTCTCCGCCGCTTCCCAAAGAATGCGTCGATCTCTCTTCCATGCGCCTGACGCCGCGTGGATCTCCTCCTCCGCGCCCGCCCGCGAGTGCAATCTCCGTCGCCATGCCTGTCTCCCATTTCCTTTTTCCAAAGACGTATGTATCGGTCATTTCCTTTTCGAAAAGTTTGTTTCTTTTCCTTGATTGTTTCCTTTTCCTTGATTTTCTTTTCCCAACACGTGTGTATCGGTCATTTCCTTTTCCAAAAATTTGTTTCCTTTTCCTTGATTGTTTCCTTTTCAATAAAGATGCTGGATGGAGGTGCGGGGAGGAGGTCTGTTGTGGGCCACAAGGATGATTAGACACACTAAACAATGGTCATTGGATGTGGGTGAGTAAAGCCGAGGAAAGATCTGAGAGGTTAATTTTGATGGAGGCAAGTTTCTGGGGACATTTCGCTGGGTGCACGAAGGTTGAGCCATCTTTAGTGGGATGCACTATTTGGGTAGACGTAGAAAAGAATGTTTAGGTGCATTATAAAGAGGTATAGATGCATGAGTCTATAATAACATCTGCTTACGAATAGGGGGAGTATTTGATTTGACGATCTTGCGGAAAGGAGGCAGATTTCGTAGTCGAAAGAAAAATGAAAAAAGCAAAATAATCAAGTGGCTGGGGAACGGAAGGAAATGGAATCATCTAGAGCCTTTTGGAAGCAGCAAGCCAAGCATCCCACGACCTACGAATTTACGAGTTTGCCCCCACTCACCTTCTCTCTCTCCCACAGTCCCACTCCGTCGCTTCTTTTATACCCCACGCCGATCCAACCTTCCCCTCGTTCTCGCCGAAGTCTAAAAACCCTAATCCCCAAATCCCTGCGCAGGAAGAACCAAGCCTGCCGTCGGAAACTCCGAGGAGAAAAAACATGAGGTGATCCGTGATCCCCGTGACCTCTTGCGATCCTTGTGTGCTGCTCTTCTCTACGTGCTTGCTCTTGCTTACCCCGTAGTACTTGATTCTTGTGACGTTCTGGTGGTGCTGTTGCGAGACGGATTGGGGTCTGGGAGGTGTGATTGATCACCTGGTTGCTGTTTTGGTTTGGCCATAGGTTCCTGCAGGTTATTTGTGTTCTAGTTCGTTGGATTTTGGGTTTGGGGATATTGGCGTTTCGGAGAATATTGGTTGTTGACTTGTTGTTTATCGTGGGCGCGTAGAATTTTAATTCATGTGATAGAAGTACACGAGTTCTTGGGGTTGTGATCCTAGGTTTCTTCGAGTGCTCACCCTGTCAATTTCCTAAATAGATTAGGAGTTACTTTAGTTCGACATGCATTAATTATCGAGCAATTTGATAGAATCAAGATATTGTTCTATGGATAACCTGCAAGTTGATGTGATTTGGGATGACCTACGGTGCAGTCTCCGGTTGTTGTAGTACTTTTTCATAATTGCAAACCTGAGAATGTACTTGTTCTGCTTGCAGTCGCCACCCGAGCACTAAGTGGGCGCAGAGGTCCGACAAGGTGTACTTGACGATCGAGCTGCCTGACGCCAAGGATGTGAAGCTCAACTTGAAGCCTGAGGGACATTTCAGCTTCTTGGCGAAGGGCCCTGCTGATGACATCCCATATGAGCTTGACCTTGAGCTCTTTGATCCTGTGAATGTTGAGGTTGGCTTGATTTGCAAATGAATGTCCTCTCCTCGGTGTACGTTTCTTCATGCTGATGGTACTGGTATTGGTTTTTTCCCCCAGGAGAGCAAGGCGGCTGTCGCCGCAAGGACCATATGCTACCTTATCAAGAAAGCTGAGAACAAGTGGTGGCCCAGGCTGCTGAAGAAGGAGGGCAAGCCGCCTGTCTTCCTGAAGGTTGATTGGGATAAATGGCAAGATGAGGATGATGAAGACATCGGAAGTAAGTCTAATGATTGCAGTATCTGTTGGTTTTGGTGCTATCTAGTTCAGCACAAACTGACCTCACGCTATTTGTGCTGCAGTTGGTGACTTCGGTGATATGGATTTCTCGGTATGGCTCTAATGCAAGCTTTTGCTGTTAGTAAAAGAAAATCATAGGTAGGAAATGATCTCATGTTTCTTTGTGTTTGCAGAAGCTGGACATGGGAGGTGCTGATGATGATATTGAGGATGATGAAGATGATGTGGTTGACAGTGCTAACAAAGGTATGCTACCTCCTTGTCCTCTACTAGATTTTGGAGACGAAGCCTATTCCTTGCTCCGTGCTTCAGCATTGCTATTGATTAGCCCTACTATTTGGAGCTGGACATTCTAGTAAGAGCTATTTCGGTGGATTTGAATGCTGGATTTTTCCACTTAGTGCCCTTAACAGTTTAACCGTGTAGTTGAACCTTGAAACTTTCTTAAGGGCCTACTGGGAGAGTAGCTTATATGTTTGAGGCCTTATTAAATCCATCAGTATTAGTCATGTATATGCCTATGATATGTGTGGCCATTTACCCGAATCAGGATCTAAATATTTTGTATGATTTTCTTTGAGGAACATCATAATCGGTGTGCTGTCATAATTCATAATCGTTTTTTGACGTATCACATCTGCAACATCCTGTCTGTTGCAGCGTGTTGACTTTTAAGCAAGGCTGTGCCAGTCGTAAGTGTTGATTTCTGTGAAGTAATGTATAGTCAAGTCACAGTCTTAAGTGGTTTTACCGTAAAACTTTTACGAAGTCTAAGTCACAGTCTGTATGTTTGTCTGTGCAAGACCATTTCAAACTAAGACTGGGTCACCATCTTTTTTGTGTAAATTCTTGTGGAACACCTGACTTTGTTTATCACTCGTATCAAACATGTGAATGTGCTATACCAAACGCACACTAGGGGTCTTAAACCTGTGAATTCTTAACACAATTATTGGATATTCAAGATTGAGTGCGCTTACAATGGGCTAATGTTATGTTGCTGAAAACTGCAGATGATGAAGACACTAAAGCGGAGGAGAGCAAGGGGCAGGAAGCTGGAGCAGCAGCTGCGGATGAAGCCAAGCCGTGAAAAACCTGGAGTTGAACGCTATCCATGACTTCTTTGTACTGAGCACCTGGTCTTTACCTAGATGCTCCTTAGATTTTTGGTGCAAACTCTGGAGAATGGATCACTGCCCCTGAAGTAAAGAAATAGTTGTGGTGTTGTAGTTTTTGGCTGGAACTCCCGGTATTAGCTAGTGCTAGACTTGAGTTGTTTGAGATGGCGCCGTGCCTTTTATTTTAGCCCTTGGTATCCTATGTTCTTTTTGGTTGTGTGTGTCATGCAGTGTACTACTCCCTTGTGTTTTCCTAAACATGCTATGGTTACTACTACTAATTACTAAATCATCCTCGATCAAGATCGTTGGTTCAATTATACCATAGGTAACAAACAGTTCACGCCAAACCCATATTTGTTTTCTGGAATATCACTTCAAAACGCTTAATCTAGGAACACAGAGGCAGGCACATTCTATTCATGCTTCAACAAAGCGTAAGGTCACAAGAATACGGAAATCTTCGCAGCACACAACAAAGATGACAGAATGTTACTACAGGTATACCTGGCAACGTCATTGAGTTTGCAAATACAACTCCTGTTACCTGCCAAACCTCTCGGCTACAGCTGCAATGGAAGTTCCTCAGTTCCTCACAAGATCAATGGGCTCTTCTATGATGTCTCAACATGCTGACTATTAAATGCAGACGAACAAATGCAAAGAGAGAGAACGCTAACAAAAAAACTATCGAGACGAGATATATTTCTCTGTTAAATTGGCATTTCTATGCGTTTGCTCAGCTGTCAGGTAGTTTCATGTTAAGAACTTCGGCTGGTGGCCGAAGCGTGCAAACCATTTCTCTCGTCTTCCCGAAATAAACCTGTTATCACAACGATACGAAGCTTGAGAACAAATGCATTTACATGTTGCCGCTAATGTCGACAATTTTTTAATATCTTAATGCGAAACTGATATGATACCTGGTCCAGTGAATTTCTCAGCTTGCCCTCCATTTCTTCTATCATTTTCCCCATATTAACCAGATGCCCATCTGCCACAGCAAGAGTCATACTCATCTGGAAGGAGAAACAGATAGATATAGGATCAGCTTGGTTGCATTTCATGTAGCTTAAATCTTCTAATCAAAGAAGAGTTGCCTGAGATAAAATATTGCTTATGCAGCTAATTCACAGACTGCTACACAACAGTTCCAGAAATATCATATTGCTTGTTTTGTTTAGCACATATCATTTTTTTTGCCTTTCTACACTCTATTAAACCTGTAATCGACTTAGAAATTTATTCGTGTGAATAATTCCTTTGTTTGTTACTTCCTCTGAACGCAGATATAGGTCATCCGAAAATCCATGCAAGTCAAATTTTTTTAGGGTTTGACCATGAATACATAAAAAGGTATCCAGATTGGCCCACATGAAATTGGTATTGCTAGATTCATCATCAAAATACTTCCATTATCATTTGTAACAACATATTAGCTGTCAAAGCGGTGCCTCGGAGACCATGTTAATGTCCAAAACCTATACTTGCAATCAGAGACGGTGGTTTAAAGCTAGACCCTCATAATATTGACAAATAATTGATCCACTACAAGTGTAAAGTTTATATTGATGGTGGCAGCTGTTCTGCACACATTGCCTGAGTTCTAATTAAGAGACATCAATAGTTGTGGAAAAAAGGGATGCCAGATAGATTTATCCCTTTGCATAGAACCTTGATTAATAGAGTATGCCCTTGAACTGAAGGACATTTAACATGACAAAAAGTAAGAGGGTAAGGGAAGGGAGATATAACCTGCCGCCTAATCGACCCTGACAAGTTGAAAGTTCCAGATTGCTTATTATCTGTTGTCAATGACAGCATCACAGTGCTGTTCAAGCAGTAATGTGCTGATCCTTCCTCTTCAGGACCAACCTATCAGCATTACACAAAATTTCAATTGCTAAGTCAAAAATTAACATAAAACTAACAGCAGGGAGGAAAAAAATGGGCCTAATGATTGATAACTTCATGGACAATTTTATATTGAGCCACCTGGATAACATGAATAGCGTCCCATGAACCTATTTGCATGTACCCTCTTTTTCCTTGTCCATCTGCATCCACAAAACAGAAATACCTGTAAATGAATTTGAGACTATCCGGATGAATAAACAAGATGACATCAAGCATTCCTACAGACCTTTCTTTATTAAGAAGCATGCAATGAAACCCTCGTCTTCAACCTCCCAAATGTACACAGATGAAATCCCACCTTCGTAATACCTAATTGACAACAAAAGATCATATTAGTTGCTTTGCATTCACATAATAGATATCATCACCTGTATACTAAATTGTGGACTCATTATACTATAATCAGTAACATTCTTTCATGTTGGACTGTGCTTAGCATTACTGAAAAAAAAGGCAATAAAATGAAGTATGAAATCTTACTGATCACGGTAGACAGAAAAAACCTCATTTGCCTCGATCTCAAGATTCCTCATCTCTTCAGAGGGAACTGTTCCATCTTCCAAAGGAGGCTCGTATTTGTTAGACCAAGGTGATCTGCAAGCCAATCTCCCAATCAATGAATGAGAACTACAAAATGGTTTCCCCCAAGTTCTGACGTTTGCCCCCAATTTAAGTACTCATGGTGATAGTAATCAGATTCGTTAATTCTTCTTGGGCTCTTTGCACTAATATCCTTGATGCATGTACTTATTGTTGTTAGATAATATCCTAGTTGCCTTGTATACTGATTAGCCTTGTATAGATATTGTCTTATATAAGTTTTCCTTTTATACCCTCATGTACATGTATATATACTAGCCTATTAGCCTCATGTTCAATACAAGTGCTATTCATAACAATTGTATCATTGGATATGTTAGGCAAGGCTAGCTGTCACTGTCATTAAATTGCATTCGTGGCCAGTGGATTCTAACAAAGTTTCCTTGAAATATAATGGAAAGATATCCTGTTGTAAGGAAGTGCAACGACATAGGACTTCTGTTGCAATGTGCACTGCAAAATACCAACAACGTAATCCTATGTGCACATCGTTTGCCTTTTCCTTCGTTACTGTTTCAATCTTTTATTCATAAGATGGTTTCTCCTCGCAGTGCTTATAGTTATGGAAAACATAAGTAAAATGGAAATCATGGGGGTATTCATGATTTGCTGACCGATAGGAATCGGCGTCGCGATTATACTCGCAAAGAATGTATTCCTTCATGCTCTCCTTATCCATGCAAACCTGCAATGTTTCGAGTTTCGACCATTTATATAATAGGAAACGAATGGAAGCAAGGAGAAATGAGAAACAAGAAATGGGATTAAATCCATTGCTTTCATTTCAAAAGATTGAGAAAACATAGCTCATAACAACCATATTTGCAACGAGGTTGTTTTGCATTCACTCAATTAACCGATTCAGTGGGGCAACTTCGATTCGATTCAAGCACCTAAAGTTGGATTGGAATGGTGAGATTCTATTACATTTCATTCAACCGAATCTAAACCACGCAAGGGGGCACGGCATGAACCAAAAGGAGGGAGAGGCATGAAATGCCTATTTCTTGATGAAATACAACACGATAAAAAAAATGAAGAGCAGCACGCCCGTTGGAGCATTCATCCCCACGACCAATTAAGAGAAAAAGAAAGTAACAGCCCATTTGCGCGGTTTAATCCATATCCGAATCAAGAAGCTAGGGGTGGTGGTGGCGCGACGCGATCCTATTGGGACCAAGAAATGGCGGTTACCTACCTGGAGCGGGAGGTCGACCTGGGAGAGGAGGTCGAGGGAGTGGTCGGGGAGGAGGGAGAGCAGCGCGTTCAGCGCCGTCTCGGTGCTCCCCGGCGGCATCCGCCGCATCAGATCCATCGCTGCCTCCATGTATCCTCCCTCTCCTTGGATCTCCCACCCTGATGCTTCTCCTCCTCCTGTTTTGTTGCTTGCTCTTGTCCTAATTCAGTTCCTCGCTTTCTTCTGGTTTTGTGTTCTTTTCTCCTGCCCCCTCCCCTCTTTTCCTTTCTCTGTCTTTCTGGCTCTGCTTCTGTTCTTTGCACAGCCCCGCGCCCCCCGCCACCACCCACAGGTAGCGATGATGTCATGACTGAGATGGCCAAATGGTCTGTGCTAAACGGGTCGGCTCGTGACCCGTCACGGTTGGTACGACCCATTTGGTCGGGCCGTGTTTGCCTCGGCACCTCGGTACGGCAGGTCGGTACAGTCCGTTTATATTTGTGCATACTTTTAAAAAAATCTTCACTCTTTTGAGTTTTTCTTAATTATTCTAGATTTTTTCCAATTTTTCTGCAATATTTTTCGAACTTCTACGATTTTTTTAGTTTTTTCTTTTTTTTTTTGGTGCCAAACGGTCAAACGGGCCGATCTCGACCCGTTTGAGCCCGTTGGCCCGCGAGGCCATGTGCCGGCACAGCACAGCCCTAAGGCCATCGGACCGTGCTTGGGCCGAAGACCCGGCACATGGGTCAGCACGATATAGCCCGTTTATTAGTCGGACATAAACGAGCCATGCCTAAACGGACCGTGCCGTTTGGACACGTCTATATCATGTCTCATTTCCTCTCCCCTAGTTCTATTCTCTACATGCATTTTTCTACATTCTCATGCTTTTAATAGATGCTGTTTTGGAATACAAAAGGTATTTTTTATAAAATTCTTGCTAACTTGTTAGCATAGAAATTAGCAGTCGAGGTAAAGGGACCGAGGAAGATGGAGTGGGGTTGAAATTATGTTCCCTGAAGACCTTGTCTGGAAAATAAGAAGCTTACATGAATTTTATGTAAAACGGTAAAAATCTTTTGAAATCTATTTGGAGATCCTCCAATCCAAATGATCCCTTAAGGCCTTAATTATTTTTTTGTATCATTATATTTTGGACTTTCCACCAAAATATAAATCGTGTTATGTTTCCCTCCACCCATTCTTGTAGCTTCGACATGGCATGGACTACTGTTACCCGTTTCTTGCAGAAGTTAAGTTATTTCCTGTAAAATTCATATGTCGCAACTAGGCCCTAAGAGTTTTGAGATCAAACTGCACACACACAGGTCAAATATGTTGCTGTGCCGATTGATCACAAAATATTTCAATTTTACCAATCAATTAACTGAGTTGCTAGGGATTTATTTTTCCTGCTCTTCGCAATGCAGTGAACCACTCCGCTACACCTTTGTCGTTGCATTGGTTCAATATTGATTGCTTACAACTAAGCCTAAAACTGCAGCCTCATTAATCGCAGAACATGTCATTTCACAGTTCCTGATTGTAAGGTTATTTTGGAACTCAATGGAAAGTACTACCAACTAGCACTAGCCAGCTACCACATGGCACTGCCTAGTGCAAAATAAAGGTGGCCAGCTTGCAACAAATTACTAGTACAAACAATGCCATAGAGCCAAGGGTTGCCACTTGAGAAATGAAATGATTCTGCCTTGAGCCATGCATTTCATAATAAAGGAATGTTGCTTAAATGCAAGTGACCTTGCGTGCAGACAATAAGAACTAGACAAAGCTCAATACAGAAATTAAGCATCAACCGAAGTTCAACAGAACTCATATACCCCTTCAAGTAGGAAAAGAACATCAGATCTGAAACAATTTTGGTACAAAAGTATGTGAGATAATCTACCTACTTCCAAAAGTATTTTACAACATACACTTATGCTATCGAATACACAACATGACCCTTCCCCAAAAGTGGAGCACAATCAATTACATAGTATGAGGACTGTCAAAAGGCTAGAATAGCCAGCAAAACATTGTGTGTAACTGATGAAAGCCAGTCCTTTGTCAGTTCCTATCGCCACATGTTGAGCCCATCAGAAATTGTACATATCAAGAACCCAAGGTTAAAGGAGAAATGGTTGGCATAAAGACACTGCCCCTAAACAAAGCATTTATGTAAACCATGTGAGCATATGTAGGTATTTGCTTGAAAATTTTAGGCTAGTAAGCAAACATAGCTCTGGAATGGAACAGAAAAAACAGTTCTGTTGGCAAAATTTATCCCGATGCTGGAAGACTAGAACACTAATTAGCACCGAATTTTCAAATCCTTCATCCAACATTTTGAAACTCTTGGTGTACTACTGAAGGTAGTCACTCAACTACACACTATCAGCTGACTTTGTTTTGACTTTTGCTACCCATTCATCACAAGAAGCTGAAACAAGAAATATATTAGAAAATATGGTTTCAGATGTAAGAAAGTACAAATGGGTAAAATCAAAACTAAGCACCACGGCATCACAGTGTCCTTATCAAGGGAAGGGTAATAAAGTAATAACAGTTGATGCACAATAAACTAATTTTGTGGTAACATGTTGGACAGGAGCTATTGTTAAGGTCTTTAAGGACTGTCAGAATGTTGAATAGTTGACTGATAAAGCATTTGCTTGTCCTTAGGAATACATAAAGACAAAAATGTGTTGCAAGTTCAGAACTATAAAAACGATTACGAACTTACGCTCTGTTTGTCGTGCCATGAGAGGAATATGATTTCTCTTCTTATGATCAGGTTCAAATGAATTAGGCTCTGCATTGATATCTAACTTTTAGACCACTAGAATATTACATCAAACTGAGAAAAGACTTACATGTATATACTTGTCAAAGATAAACAGTACGATGCCTCGTGAAATATTGCAGCTTGGAGCATATATTGATGGTATTCATCATTTAAGTGCTCGATCAAAGCCTGACTGGCATCTAAAGTGGAATAATAGTTCATTCACAATTAATTATGCCATGCAAAAGCTAGAAATGTGAAAGCACTAAGAGGGTGGACTTCAGTTTTGTACTAAAAAATAACTGATTTGACCAGTTTTTCAGAAATGACTCGCTCCATTTTGCTGAAAATATCGTACCATGGTCATAAATTTTCTGAAATAACAATATTTCACTACTGCTATTCAAATTCTTTCTGAAATAAATATAATCAATTGCAGCTATTTAGCTTCAAAGCATAAGTAGCAACTAGCAAGAAAAGAATGATCTAAATCTCAATATTTTTACAATATGAATCAAGAAATTGGAAGCGACAGCAACAGCTATACATTCTGCTGAGCAAGGGATAAATGTATGAAATTAACATCTTGCTTTAAGTACATATCAAAGATTACAATGATACTTCATGACTGAAAATGCCCTCTGAATGTGTTAATATTATTGATTCAAAGTACGATTTGTGATCGGCATAGAGGTTCACAAATAAAAGCTCTTGCACATACAGCTGTATAATAGTTTGCTTGTATTTGGCATATAGCAGTCAGATTACAAAGAATGTGTTGCAGACTAAGTGAGAACACAAGCATTTTTTGTCAGAAGTACAATCATACCGCTGGCCAAAGTACATGACTTTCAGAGCAACTAGCCACTTTGGGCAGTGACTTACAATCCCCACTAGGCGAACTGTGCACAAAACAAAAAATTTCAGTAATAGTTCACAGAATTGTTCTAACCAGGTTAATGTTTTCAAATAGTCAAGGCAAAAAGAATATTCCATTAATCTCAATAGAGACATACTGAACATCTGAACTTTACATGCAAAAACAAAAGCGGACAGAGTTTCTCATAAAAAAAGAATATTCCATGATTGATACAATTAACATATGTTAACTAGCACCTGTTCTATTAGGACACTTGCTTGAATTTTTAGGTAAACCATTGCCTCCCGCATTACCACTGAACTATAGGTCAAATGCATATGTATGAATCAGATCAGATAAGGAACAAAATTCCATATATGACAGTTCATTTGAGAAGATGTACATTTGAGAAGATGTACCCGTACTTCAATTTCAGTAGATGTGCCATGTGATTCTTGGCACACATTTTCACCTCTTTTTCACCCTAATAAAATCATAAAAAGAGGCATTAAAATAAGGTTCTGACCTAAATAATGCATTTTTAGTTGATATTTTCATATAGAATGCACTTTAGCTATGTGGCAGGGAAAAACATCGAAATAAGGCGAAAAATGAGGAAATCAACTGAAAGTGGTTTGGGCCAGCTGGCCCAGCTTCTCACACCAGTCGACCCAGCTCCTCACACCAGCTGGCCCAGCTCCTTACACCGGCCGGCCTAACACTCCATACCGATGGGCCCTATTTCCAGGCCCAACCGACCAACAGGCCCAATCATTAAGTGTTCACATCGGCCGGCCCAATTAACTACACTGACTGGCCCATAGAACAAGACACTTGAACCAACTTCTCTACCACCTTACCACATCAACTCGCAACCTGGCCACCCAACCAACCCGCTCGCGCAGGCTGGCCCCACCAAAAACATGGCATGAGGAACTCGGTCTTTGCACAAAGAACGACGCATCTCCAACCTCGGCCCAACCGATCTTGGCCAGCCGGCCAAGGCTATATAAGGAGGGCATCAGCCCCTCCTCAAACAACTCCATCCAAGACACTATCAACATTCAACTTACCCTATCATTATCCTATCAGCATCAATTCCCCAATCTGGGTCCCTTGGCTTAGCAGCTAAACTCCATCGTCAGGAAACTCTTCTCGTTCCTTGTGGATACTACCTGGAATATTCCCGGTGAAAACTATAGTGGTCTCTGTGCGCTTGTAAGGCATAAAAGACCCGCCAACAATGATCAAATCGAAAGATCACATAATGGTCATAAGTTCTATTTTCATGTGATTTTCCAGTCTGCTGTACTTCTTGATCACTGCCATAAAAACTTGCACTAACAACAGGAGAAGACGCAATGTTGTCCTCCTATAGAAGAGGAAAGTTAAGCAAAACATCAACAGACAAGAACTTCATGATACATAATAACAGTAAAAGGATGCAGTACATCAACTTTCTTCAGGACACCATACCGACATCAACATTATTCATACTCCAACATACGCAAGTATGGCTGCATAACAACCTTTTATTTTTGTAAGTTTCTGTGCATGATGCAGTCACATTTGGATACTGATTAAACTTACTGAGTATGCATGTAAAGAATCTATTTAGTACTGGCACCTAGATTCATTAAATTTAACTTACATAATTAGAGAAACAACGGAAACTTTATGATCTATGACAGTGATCAACCACTTAAGTCTCCCATCTTTCAGTCACCAGAAAATTGATGTTCTATAAAAACAAATTTACAGCAATACTCTTACAGAAATTAAATTCGAAAACTGCGAAGTTCTTCAGAGGGATTACACTGTGCTCATACAAGGTTGCCACATAGTAACAAAGGAGTAAAGGAAAGTAAGCTACTCGCAGGAACAAGCTGCATTTCGTTGACAAAGTGTTCATATGACACAACAACAATTTGCAAGCAAGACTAACATTGGCATAAAGTCACGGCATCAGAATTACTCTCTGGATCTCATAATTGCCACGTGCAGAGTTCTCTTTACCCTTTGCCCTCCAGGAACACTGATTTCTGAATCAAATCGTCATAACTCATAACTACTAGTAATCATTCATAACAATGGTAAGGTCGCTTTTTGGGGAAAAAAACAATGGTAAGGTGAAATATAACAAGGATCGATCAATAATTAGCCCAAAGATGTCATCTCTATAGCTTCGAATAAATGAATGAAACCGCTTTTATTTAAGTTTCTTGTCTCCAGAAAAGTTTGCAAACTTTGTAGTCAAAGGAATCTCACCTTGGAGTCGCAGCTACAGCTCGAAGCAATCTTGGCCAGCCTCTGGTTCTCCCTCTCCAACTCCTAACCACATCTAATTCACCAGAAAAAATTAAACAAATTTACCCAATCCAACAAATCAGTTAAGCAAAGGAACAACAACAACAACAAAAACGAAAACAAAGCAACAGCTAGAGCTTGGCACCTGTGCGCGCAGCCGGAGCGCGGCGACCTCCGCCGGCAGCGCCGCCGCCTCGCCGTCACTCGCCGCCATGGCGCCTTCCTATCGGAGCCCTATCCTCGCCCGGTAAGAGAAGGCTGACCGCCTGAGCCACGCTACGCAACTAAGTGTGGGCCAAATGGTCGGCACGGCAGCCCGTCTAGCCACGACTATTAACGGGATTTTTTTTTCTTTAATATTTATTTTTAATCTTTTTTTCGAAACTAGTCGTTAAGGTATGAAAAATGCAAAAAGGGTGTCCGTCCCCTGTATATAGGGTGATCGCCCCATATACGGGCGATTGGTGCCAGATCTAACGGCCAAATAACGGGAGAAGAAGAAATCGCCCTGTACAGGGGAGACAGGTTTATTATTATTTTTTGTAATGTTAATTTCTAATTTGTTTTTCGAGAATAATCAATAGGAAAAAAATAACGAAAATGACCATAATATTGATTTACTTTAATATTTTATATCTTTAAATACTTGATACCTCTTAGTATTGATTAAAAATAAATATTAACGAAAATGGCCATAAGTTAAAAACACTAATATTTAAATACGTGATACCTCTTAGTATTGATTTACTGTAATATTTTATATCTATTGGCCAAAATATACCATAAGTTAAAAACACTAATCTTTAAATTTTTTATACCTCTTAGTATTGATTTACTCGAAGTCGTAGCTTTCGCAGGAAATCAAAAGCGATTATTTATCTCGTCGTTCACACACACGCTACCGCCGCACCCGACTACATCCGACGTGCGCCTCGCACTGATCCCACGCGCATAGTATATTAGTGCTATTAAAATATCGGGAACTACCGTTAAATGTCGCCGATCTTGAAATCAACAAAGCGATTAGAGGCGTAGCATTACTAGGAAGGTCCAATTAGAATAAAATAAATTTTAAAATATTTATTAATATATAAGGATTTACATTATGTTGTGAAAAGTACTATGTTCCATGCAAATTTAAATTGTATAAATCAATTTTACTTAAAGACTATTAGTGTATTATGAACAAACTATACAAACCATGGCTCGAAAAATCCTGAAATAAATATCTCTTATTCGTAGGGTGTTAGGTGTCCCATTTTTTCAAAAACATTTAGGAATTAGCTCAGTTGAATAAACCAAATGACTATAAGTAGCCTCACTTGCATGACACACTTAAGCCTTTTCGGCAGCCCGTGAAATATCATGTTTAGATGTAATTTGTAAGGAGAACGGGCCATATTTTCTCTTTGATATATGCAGTACAATATGGTGAGAAAATATTTTATTTACACCTTGCTTTGCATATTAATTCTACTAGTGCAATAACCCTAAGTATTATGGTCGAGGCAACAATGAAACGCTTAAGCCTTTTCGGCAGCTCGTGAAATATCATGTTTAAATGTAATTTTTAGGGAGAATGGGACATATTTGCTCTTTGATATATGCAGTACCATATGGTGAGAAAATATTTTATTTACACCTTGCTTTACATATTAATTGTACCAGTGCAATAACCCTAAGTATTATGGTCGAGGCAACAATGAAACGCTTAAGCCTTTTCGACAGCCTGTGAAATATCATATTTAAATGTAATTTTTAGGGAGAACGGGACAGATTTGCTCTTTGATATATGCACTACCATATGGTGGGAAAATATTTTATTTACACCTTGCTTTGCATCCAAATTGTATTAGTGCAATAACCCTAAGTATTGCAAAACGAGGGTGAGAGAGAGATTAGAGAGCGGTCGATTGACAAATCAGAAGTTACTGCGGAAAATAAGGTAGGCCACACTCTTTATTAAAGCTTAAAACTGAAAGGAGTACCACGAACAAAGAAAATAATTGTTAAAACTAGACGTCTACTGAGTGTTTCGAGGCCACTTCCCATTCGCCCATGCCTCCAGTGGGGCTTCTCTAGCACACCACGCCCTCTCTCGTTTCCTCTCTCTCTCTCGGCCTCCTTCTCCTCCGCTTCCTTCCTACGTACCTCCTCGCATGCGGCATCACGCTGCTCTTGAAGCTGTCGCGTGAACTCCTCCTACCGGTTGGCTTGATCAAGGAGCCTTTGGTCCTCAGGGTTGATCTCCATATCAAACCACTGCTCAAATTCACATAGTGGCGAAGATGACTGCATGAAACATAAATTAGCAAAGTTTCATGTACAAATATTACGTAACACGTAAGATTGTTACCATCTGGCAATCCTTCAGGCTCTTCTCCGGCGGATCGAAGGCGTAGTTGCAGCACTTCCAACACCTCCTCTTCCAAGTTGGAATTTCCCAAGAGCGGACAAGTCTGCAAGGATCTTCGCATATACATATCGGTGCTACAGCTCTACGAGGTAGGAAGAGATCTTGGTATGCTAAATTGCGTGGGCATGCACTTCCTTCTTCCTTTGCTTTCCCCTTTCCCTTTCCACTTGCACGCCTCGGCATTTTCGATTGATCCTCTACTTATTTTTTTTCTCTCTCCTCTCTTCTATTCTTTCTTCCTCTTTCGCTGCTGCCTTTGCGAGACCGCGAGTGAGAACGAATGTTATAAAGGGTAGATATCGCTAGGATATGGAGCGATCGCCCAATATTAGGACGATCGCCCCAATTAGAGGCGATCGCCCCTATGTAGGGTGATAGGTGCACCCAGCCGTTAATGGCCGTTAATACCGGCCTCTCCAGCCGTTATGGCTCGTGGTGTGTTGTCGCGTCGTGTGAGAAAGTCAAAGCGATGACAGCACAATTAATAAAACATACATGGATGTTCACAATTTAAAGTGATAAGGCACTCATGTTACTAACTCAGACAGTTAAACAATATGGTGCTGAACGTAAAAGCATTACAAAAATACATCCTGTACAACAAGTCAATCATGGCCACACTTCCTGATCTGGCTCGTGGAGTACGTGAGTGGCGACGGTGGACGGGCGTCCCTCCTAGGTCGGCCCTGCGGCGCAGGGGTAGAGTGGTGTGGCGGCGACCTGAGCGTGTCCTGGGGCGGTGCTCCCGAGAGCTGAGAGGGGGCGAGGTAGTCAGTCAACAGGTACTGCTCCAAGTTGAACTCAATGTCCGTAGGGTCATCGAAACCACCCTGGGGTCCTGGTGGGATGCGAGACGACGAGGGAGCCTCCTCAGCCCACTATCCCCACTGCTGTTGCGTGGAAGCGTAACGAGGAACCGTCGGGGTAGGGCGAGACAACGAAGGAGCCTTGCCAGCCCACTGTCCCCACTGCTGCTGCGTGAGAGTGTAACGAGGAACCGCCGGGGTAGGGCGAGATGCTGGCCTGCGGGGACGTGGTTGCTGCGTCCGGCGACGCCCCCGCGCCCCCGCCAGGTGGCTAGGCGAACCAACCGCCTCGTCCTATCGACGATCCGCTCGTAAGATGCCTCGATCTCAGCTGTGGTCATCTGTATGCCCGCCCGAACGTGAGCCAGCATGGACATAGCCTCCACCTCCACCTCCCCTACGAGATGTGCCTGCATGTAAAGCCGGATTAATATTAAGTAATTTACATGAAAAAGACGTACCCATGTAGCTTCGATTGTGACACTTACCACGGAGCTGTCCCTCTGGGACATCTGTGAAGGGTACATGTCAGTCACCGATGCCTATCGTGCGACATACGGTGCTGGTGTGTACCCCACCCTGAGGCGAGTCTGCGGCGCGAACCACTCCAAGTACTCATCGTACATGTCATGGTCGTATGGTCGGGTCTCGTTGACCCTGTCGTCGAGTGTGGCGTCCCACTGCACCGCCCATGGTTGCATGCGGTGCGCGAACTGAGTGCCCGCTGCAGCACCCATCCGGGTCATCCTGCAATGCAAAAATAGGAAATACATACAACATTCATTCTGTAGAAATGCGAAGTACTCAGCTCAGGAGACGCACCTGTGAGCGCCACGTACGACAATGTGACGAGGCGGCAAGGGAAAAGACTGCAACAGGCCGAACTGCCGCAGCACTCGGTGCGGCGAGTACTCCTCGACATACAGGTCGAAGACGAGAACCTTACAGGTGAGCCAGAACGGCTCATCTCGCGTGCAAAGCACGGAGACCCCGTAAGGTGCTCGGGCGTAGACGTCGTACACGCTGTATGGCGTCCATCGCACGTCCTCGTCATGGAGGTGGTCGAACTCCCGAACGAACTCGGGGTAGGACCTACTCACCTGTCGGTGTGCGTATGCCCGCTGTGAGGAAATAAAAAATAGTGGATGTCATGGAAGTGCGTAAGTGGGGAAAAAGATACTAGGGGCATACCTGTCGTCGGACCCAGTAGTGGCCCATGGTGGGCCAGTCAATCGGGTCCTCTCCGTACAGGTCCTGCGGGTACGGCGTAGTATCAATAGCAGACCTGCCGATGGAGAAGCGCTCCCAGGACCACAACTCGATATCGTCGTGTCCTGGTCTGCCCGAGAGATGACGTCGCACAGACCTCTGTACGTCGCCGCAAGCACAACAGAGGTCACGACCACTGCACCATCTGTTTACAATGAGAAAGTTAGACGTGTCATGAACAGGAGAGATTTCAACGGAATGTGTTACCTCATCCTCCAGGTTGTCGACGATGTACTGGGTGTACTCGATCAGGTGCCAGTCCACCGTGTTCCCGTGGGAGGACGGGAACATCACCCAACTGAACAGCAACAGAAGGTATGCCTCCCGATGACGAGGCACGTCCTCCTCCTCGGCGTGCGGGTGGATAAGCTCAGCCTGCAGCATTTGGTACAAATATTATTAGCAACTTAGCTTCTCTGTTAACTTGCAATGAAAGAGGTACTAACCGTGAACTGAAGTAGCCACGCCTTCGTCGGTCCTTGCCGCTCACCCTGCCTGAGGGGCTGGTAGGGGGCTGTCCGGGGGTGCCGCTGTACCTCGGTGAACCGGGCGGACAACTCCGCATGCCACGTCACGGAGACGTCGTGTGGCGCAACTGCAGGACCCGCACAGGGGAGTCCTAGGAGGTAGGACACGTCCTGTAGCGTCGGAGCTATCTCTCAGCAGGGAAGGTGGAACGTGTGTCTCCGGTCTGCACCGGTCGACGAGTGCGACCAGCAGGGACCGGTCCTACTCGAACCGTGGGACCTGCCTGCCCTCTAACGGGGCAGTGACCTGCTCCACCATCCTACAGAGAGGAAGTAAGCCAGCCGCTCGCAACCTGCATGTAGTGTATTGCGCTGTTAGAATTGCATTTACAGGTAAGTACATGTACATAAAAGAGTGCAAGCGTCGACAGCTTACCGTGGAAGCCAGCGTGGGTCAATGCGAAGCAGCTCGTTCAGCACCCGAGGCTGCAGTGTCCCTAGCTCTCGGTTCTCCTCTGAGTACCTAGACCGGTGGGTCGCATCCACGGTCGCGTCTAGCAGCTCAGGGCAAGGTCGTGCCATCGTCACCTGTTACAAAGAAAATACAACAAATTTATCAGTAATTAAATGTGTACACAAAATGAAATGCAAAACAATGGAAGTCCAGAAAGCCAAAAAAATCTCATGTTACAAATGTACCAAAGATGAAGATATGTTCGAAAATTATATGATGGGAGCAACAATTAACTAGTACATCGAAGATTGCATGATGGGAGCAACATTTAACAGGTACATCGAAAATTACATGATGAGAGCAACAATTAATTGGTACATCAAAAAATGCATTATCTGCATAACAGTTAACTGTACATCGTAGATTACATGATGTGAACAACAATTAACTGGTACGTCAAAAATTACATGATGGGAACAACAGTTAATTGGTACATCATAAATTAAACGATGGGAACAACATCGAAAATTACATTATCCGCAATTGCGACGCGCTTCGGACTTGTCCATATCGTTCCGAATACGCCGTGTCCTTCGACGCCCGACCGTCTACTTCAACATTCGGATGTCCGGTACCCATCGATGCTCTGAAGGGGGGCTGTGTGAACGATCCATCCACTCGGTATCCATACACCTCGTGATGCCACGTGTTGAGAACACTTTGTTTGCAGTAATAGGGGAGATGTATGGACGACATGATTGATGTGTGTCGGCGACTGCGGCAATGACGTGCGAGCACGGCAAGTGCAACAGGCGTGGTTTCTGGCGGGAGCACTCGCAGTCAGCTGCTCGGAGTATGTACAGATGGGAAGTCCTCTCCCGGTGGGCACCTCTGCGACCTCGGTCACCGCAGTGCACGTGGTATCTTCGTTCCATGCCACTCTCCGGTGTCACTCGATGTGTCTATGCCTTTCTTGTTTTCTTGAACATGTATGTAGATACAACCGTTGAGTAGAATAGTCGATTGTCCGACATACATGCTGCGGAGTTCTTGTATCGCTCAATGAAATATCTTTGTGTCCCTAGTAACACACCTTCAACTATATCCACCAATGGAAGGCATCTGGTGCCTTTCATTACCCAGTTGTAAATCTTTGCCAGGTTCGTTGTCATGATTCCATAACGCGAACCACCCTCGTCATGCAGAAGGGACCATTTCTCCAAAGGCTCGTGTCGTATCCAGTCGGTGAAACTCTTTATGCTGGTCCCTGGCCTACACCAAATGTTTGGGGCGTCGGTCGGCAGTGCACGCAAGGCTGTGGGGTCCTCTCCTTGCTCGTGGTAGACCATCGGGTTCCTTGATGAACTAGCGGTATCTCTTCGATTCATTGATTGCTTCTTCGTTAGTTCATCCAACGTCCTCCAAAGCGCGTCGAACTTCCTCCGTTGGTTTTGTTTGCACAGCCGCTTGAACATGTTCATAAGCTCCCTGTTCCTGAACTGACAGAAAAAATTAGCACCCATGTGCCTCATGCACCACCTGCTCTTTAGGTCTGGCCACTTCGCTGCTCCCACGACGTCGGACCCTTGTTGCATATCCACGATCGCCCTTAGCATCCCTGCATGTCGGTCATGGATGACACAAACATCAGGCCTATCCTGAACAACTGCCAGCTTCACTCTTTCAAGAAACCAGTACCAGCTCTCCGTGTTTTCCCCCTCCATGAAGGCCAATGCAACCGGTAGAACCTGGTTGTTGGCGTCCACTACGATCGCAGTTAGAATCTGGCCCTTGTACTTCTCTGTGAGGAATGTGCCGTCCATGCAAATGACCGGGTGACAGTGCCGGAATGCATTTATACATGCGCTGTAACATCCCAAAATTTGGCCTATAATTTCACTCATGTGCATTTTGGTGATTTCTGAATTTATTGGATTTTTTTTTCAGAAATTAATTGAATTTATTTTAATTAAGTATATTGAACCTTTGGTGAAAACTAAGTATATATAGATAAAGCTAATATAAGGTTTTACCAAAAATATTTTATTTGAGCTCAGAATGTCTCAAAGTATTTATGAGATTTTTTTCTGGGATTTTTCCTGATATTTTAATTACTTAAAACAGATTAATCTAATTTCGGGAATTATTTTAAATCAGCGTTGGAAAATCGAGTGAATAATCTCGGGCCAAGCGCAAGATCGCGCGTCGCGCCCATCGCGGTGCGGCCCGTCAGCCCGTTTCCCCGCCGCCTCGCGTATGGACCATTGGATCCAGATCAGACGGCTGTCTCCTTTCGCGAAACCCTAGCGCCTTCGGCCGTTGGATCAAGATCGTGCGGTGAGGATTCCTTGCGTCGTTTTGGAAAGATCTGATCGCATTCGTTGATTTTGGAAAGAGCGGATCAGATCGTATCGCGTTCGGGGGAATCATAGCCGTTCATCGCAGATCGGACGGACCGCAGTCATCGTCTCCGATTCGGTTTTCGAATCCGCCGTCGCTTGTCGTCGCCGCCGCGTGTTTTTAGGGTTGCCTTTTCTGGCCGTTCGCCGACGCTATTTAAAGCGCGGACCGCACCCCGAGGATCGCCATCCCAGAGCGCATCCGCCAGTGCTAGCCTTCGCCGTTGAGTCACCGCTGTAGCCTCGCAGGAGCTCGCCGGAGTTTGCTCTTCGCCGCTGCGGTTTTCTTCGAGTTCCGCCGTCGTCAAGCCGCCGTCCGTCGCAAGGGTTCCAGATCCGAGTTCCTCACGTCGTGCCACGTCGAGTCTGCCACTTCTTCTCGCCGGAGTCGCGCCGAAACGCCGTTCGGGTGGTCGTCTTCCTCCGCTCCGGTGCAAGCCCGCCGCCGTGTCTCGGAGCTTCGCGCAGCCGTTGGATCTTCGCCGAACCGTCCAGATCGCGCCGCGTCATCCTCATCAGCGGTGAACCTCTCCGGTAAGATGGACCGTTAGATCTAAGATAAGCGGTCAGGATAGTGACACGTAGGGGTAGATCGATGGCCATCAGATCGTCGCGTGGATGCACGCCGCGTCTCGAGCATGGGCTAGTTAGACCGTCATAGATTGCTTAGCCATGCCACGTCATCACGTGTGTCCGAATGTTGATACTTAATCTTGACTAATGGAATATGGAACAATGTTTATGAATTGGTGTGTCATGTGCTGTCGCACAGTGATATCAAGTTGTCGTGGCGAGGAGGTCACACATCTAGATTGAAATGTTGATGGCATGTGGTGCTTGGTAATCAACTGGGGTGGTAATGATTTTAGATTGGGGCAAGTGGCAAGGGGCAGTGTGCCAAGGTGGGCTAGGGTTGGCAGGGGTATGTGGAAGTCTTGCCTTAATCACTTTAAGGACTTAATCTTGCAAGCCTTTGACCTGAGTCCTTGCAACCACATGTCTCGAATGGGACAGATTAGTGAATAATTTGTGAAACCTAGATTTCGTACTTTCGTGGTGAATAGTGAGTCCCGGTTACGGTTTAACTCACATGGCGCAAGAGGGGGCCTGTTGTGGTGGTTTAACCCTTCGATGTTGAAACCTTAGCGAGCAGTACTGGGTCTAGGTGTAGCATTGTAAAGGCTTTGTTATGATCACTCGCCTTGGTGGTGTTTGGTTGTATCGTGTGGGTAAAGTGCATAACCTCTGCAGAGTGTACAATCTATTCGAATAGCCGTGCTCACAGATTGGGCAATGCTCGGAATTACAGCTTAAGGGTTAGACTTTTGTTAAACAAAACTGCTGGGATGGCAAGGTGCCATGGAAAGTGAAAAATGATTTAGGATTGAGAAACTTGGTTACTTGTAAATGCTTTCCAATCTATTTATCAGATTCTTGTTAAATGTCGCTTTATTGCAAAATATCCTTATTAGCCATCCCTTTGGATTAAGCCAAGCATATAGAATATTAGACTTGCATTGTTGTGCACAACTTGTTGAGTGCTTTATGTACTCACCCCAACAACAACTTCAGAAGAGGAAGAATCTACGCCTTTCGTGGAGGAAGATTACTTGGATGCGAATGCTTAGGGTCCGAGCCTCGCGGCCTGTACTGTGGCGAATCGAGCGCCATCTGCGTTTATTTTATTTCCGCCGCTACTCATTGATACTTTTAATTAAGCCCCGTGAGGCAAGATTCATATAAGACAACAGCTATTATTAATTATTGAAGTTATGCTATATTTATTTGTGTATGACTATGATAGCATCTATGTTGAGCTGTGTGCACTAGCGTGATCCCGACTAGTGCGGTATACACAGAGGGTCCGGATTTGCAAATTCGGGTCCCGACAGAGGTGTTATCAGAGCCATACTGACTATAGGTCTTGGCCCTAGGTAGTTGGTATCTCTTAGGAGTGTCCAAAATTATTTTCTAAAGAAAAAGGTGAAATTGACTAATAAGAAACTCTTGGCTTATCTCATCCTTCTACTCTCATCCTTGCTAAATTACCTTCTTTTCGTTGCCGTTTCGAGTGGAGATCTTTTTCAAAATTTTGTTTTGAATAGATGCCGATCTTCCAGTCCTTCGAGTCAAGGCAGGGTGGCTATGCCATGGAGCTGTGGAGAGTTCTTCAAGTGATTGGAGGCTTCGATCGTCCGCTCTACCGAGGAAGCAACTGGAACGTCAACGGTGTGCATCGGGGGTTCTTTTGCAAGTTGATCATCTTCGCTCGAGAATGCGACGAGACCACCAGACCGATCCACATCACCGCCCGGAGATTCACTTACGAGGCTGGAGTTCAGGAGGCTGCTAGACTTGCTCTACGACGGATCTGCCACGGCTATGCCAACGAGCCAGCGACACCGTTTCGGCTTCACCCGACAAAGGCGAAAGTGCAGCGCCGACGGATCGTGGAGGGGGAGTGTTATCGCGGTACACCTTGCCGAAGTTCGCCATCGCCAGAGGAGCACTCGAGGACACCGCCAGAGCCGGAGATGATGTACGAGACACCGAGGGTGTCCGAGCGAGAGCTTGTAAGACCCGTGGCGTAGCCCGTGGTCATCGAGCCGGAGGAGGCCTTGCGGTAGCCGAGGAGTTGGCGGACCAGTCGCCCAGAGCCGATGGAGTCACCAAGAAGAAGAAGAAGAAGAGGAAGACCCAGGAGGAGCGTGAGTGGGAGCCAGAGGAGCGCCAGAGGGTCACCAGGATGGGTTTGCACCCATGCCAGCCCACCCTCCGGTGTATCGTCGGATCGCCCACCCGGGTGGCTGGATGAGTGAGAGTTGGTCTTAGAATTGTGTTGAGACTCGAGTGTTGAGTCGCGTCTTTAAGATAGTCTTTACCTTTTAGTAGACGTTAAGGTTGCATGTTTAGTTTGGTTCTTAATTGTTTGCTGAGTGTGCAGTATGCATTGTAAAGCTCTTAGGCATTGTAAGCAGCCATACTAAGTATTAATAAAGATTATTTAAGTTGGGTTTAACCTGTTTCCCCCACCTTATAAAATTCTTGCATCTTATTTATGCTACATCTATCTTTCCTAACCCAAGAAGCAATCAAGCAGATGGTGAACACTCGTAGCAACAATGGAGCTTCAGGAAGTGGACTGCGCTCAGGTAACAATCCCAATGAAGGAGCACCACCGCAGCAAGCACCGCCAGTGGATATGCAGAACTTGGGAGCTTTTCTCGCTGCACAAACTCGCTTGATGCGCACTATGATGCAAAGAAATGACCAATATGGTCTGCGATCAACAACCCCACGCCGAACAACAATGGCGGGCCTCGTCCTTACTCCAAGTTGTCGGACTTCATGAGGACCCGACCGCCAACATTCTCAGGAAATGTCAATCCCTTGGAAGCGGATGATTGGCTGAGAACCATTGAGAGGAAATTGTACATCACTCAATGTGAAGGCCATGAGAAGGTTCTTTACGCATCCCATCAGCTAGAGGGAACAGCTGCAGAATGATGGGAGAACTATTGTGCTACTCATGAAGCACCCATGGAAATCACATGGGAAGAGTTTGCAACGGCCTTCCGCCAGTACCATATACCGGAAGGGATGATGGACCTGAAAAAGGAAGAGTTCAGGGCGCTTAAGCAAGGAGGCCCACCGGTGGCCGATTACTTGAACAAATTCACGCAGTTAGCTCGCTATGCTTCTGAGGACGTAGCGACGGACAAGGCCAAGCAGTCCCGCTTCATGAAAGGACTAAACTCAGGGCTGCAGGTGGGGCTAATTACCCACACTTTTTCGGATTTTCAAGAATTGGTAAACAAGGCTTTGATCCTGGAGGATAAACGCAAAGAACTGGGGGAAAATCGCAAGCGCTTGATGACCAACTAAGGTGGACGCCCTAACCACCTGCGAATGAGGATGACCCCACAACAGTTTGCCAGGTTCCAACCGCAAGTCGCCGGTAAACCAAAGAACACTGCGCCGCGACCACCGTGACGAGTTATCGACGCCGGTTCGAGTGGTAACAATGCTCAAGGAGGAGTGCAGCGATCGGCCGCCGTAAGGTGCTACAGCTTGCAATGAGTCAGCATTATGCTAATAGATGTCTCGAAAGGAGGTATCACGCCAAGACGCGTTTCAACCTTGAACGATGCCTGCTAACGCACCGATGACGGGAGCGAATCGAGGAGCCGGACAGAAGGAGCGACGCCTCAAGCTACTATTCGAGGCGAGTCAACCACATCACCGCCGATGGAGCCTGTGAAGCATCGACGTCGATCGGGTAAGTTTTTGTAAACTCAAGACTGCAATGATTTATTTGATTTAGAGCTTCGCATTCATTTGTCTCTCGAGCTTTTGCATCCAAAATGGTTTGAGCATGAAAAATCTTAAGTGTGAGATGCTAGTCCAAGCCCGTGATCCGAGTTAAGATCTAACCTTGGATGTTTGGGGTAAAGCTAATAATTAATGGGGTAGAGTTCCTAGCGAACTTGATTATTCTAGATGCCCAAGTTTTAGATGTTATCCTCGGTATGGACTGGTTAACCAAGCATAAGACAGTTTTGGATTGTGGTCGAAGGGTTGTATCCATTGAGAGCCCTAGAGGAGAAAAGGTGGAATTCCGAGCGACATCAGTTCGTAAGGGTCAATTAATGGTTAATAGCATGAAAGCCGTCAGCATAGAGGACGTGCCAGTGGTCAGGGAATATCCAGATGTATTTCGGAGGATCTCACCGAATGCCGCTGCACCGTGACATCGAGTTTGTCATTGAGTTAGTACTGCACAAAGACCGATAGCAAAAGACCTTATCGGATGCCTACCGATGAGTTGGTGGAGATGAAGAAACAAATCGACGAGTTATTAGAGAAAGGTTTTATAAGACCAAGTTCGTCACCATGGGGAGCGCCAGTTTTGTTTGTCAAGAAAAAGGATGGAAGCCTTAGAATGTGTATTGATTACCGTGCACTTAATGAAGTGACGGTTAAGAATAAGTATCCGTTGCCAAGGATTGATGATCTGTTCGACCAGTTGAGAGGAGCCGGAGTTTTCTCAAGATAGACCTTCGCTCGTGATATCATCGCCTAAGGATTCGAACTAAGATGTTCCGAAGACCGCATTCTCTTCAAGATATGGACATTATGAGTTCACGGTCATGTCTTTTGGATTGACCAATGCGCCAGCATATTTCATGAACTTGATGAATAAGATTTTCATGGAATACTTGGACAAGTTTGTTGTTGTGTTCATAGATGATATTTTGGTGTATTCAAAGACCGAAGCAGAGCATGCAAATCATCTGAGGCTAGTGTTGGAAAAGCTGCGTGAGCAACAGCTGTATGCTAAATTCAGTAAGTGCGACTTTTGGAAGGAAAAGGTGGAATTTCTCGGTCATGTTATGACTGCAGAAGGAGTTGCCGTCGACCCAAGCAAAGTGGAGGCAGTGTTGCATTGGGAGCAACCAAAGTCCGCTACTCAAATCCAAGTTTTCGGGAATGGCGAGATATTATCGCGGTTCATAGAAGGATTTTCGACGATTGCGAGACCTCTTACGCAGCTTATTGAAAAAGGAAAAGAAATTTTCGTGGGCGCTTGATTGTGATAAGAGTTTTGAGGAATTAAAGAAGCGCTTGACGACACCCAAAGGTTGGTTTTGCCTAATGTTCGAATAAACTTTGATATATATCTTGTGATGCGCCAAGACAGGTCTTGGATGCGTATTGATGCAAGAGGGTAAGGTGGTCGATATGCGCCAAGGCGCTTAAGACCGCATGAAGGAAATTATCCTACGATGACTTGGAATTGGTCGTAGTGCATGCCTTGAAATTGTGGCGTCATTATCTCATTGGAAATAGATGTGAGATATATATGGACCACCAAAGTTTGAAATATATCTTCACCCAGTCAGATCTTAATATGAGGCAAAGGAGATGGTTGGAATTAATCAAGGATTATAACATGGGAATTCACTACCATCCAGGAAAGGCTAATGTAGTGGCTGATGCCTTGAGTCGTAAAAGCCATGTTGCAAACATGATGGTACAAGAAGATCAATCGGAGTTGTGTAAGGAGTTTCAAAAGTTAAAATTGGAAATGGTTCCAGAAGGATTTATAGCTGCTTTGGAAGTAAGGCCGACGCTTGAAGATCAGATTCGGGAAGGGCAAAAGGATGATGAGAAAATCAACCGAATCAAAGCTAAAAAGGATGAAGGATTAGCGGCAGATTTTACTATAGATGACCAGGGTACCATGTGGTTCAAGGGTCGTATTTGTGTGCCAAACAGACCAGAGCTTAAGCAGTTGATTTTGGGAGAGGCTCACGATTCCAAGTATTCAATCCATCCAGGAAGCGCCAAGATGTACCAGGACTAAGGGAGAGGTTTTGGTGGCCGAATATGAAGCGTGAAGTCGCTGAGCATGTTGCCTTATGTGATATATGCCAGAGAGTTAAGGCGATACACCAGAGACCTGCAGGATTACTACAACCATTAAAAGTTCCAGAGTGGAAATGGGAAGAAATCGGTATGGATTTCATCACCGGGTTGCCAAGAACCCAAAGTGGGTACGATTCTATATGGGTCATTGTGGATCGATTAACCAAAGTTGCTCACTTCATTCCAGTTAAGACGACGTACTCAGGAGACCGATTGCCAGAATTATACATGACCAGAATTGTATGTTTGTATGGTGTGCCAAAGAAAATAGTGTCAGACAGAGGTACCCAGTTCACCTCGAGATTTTGGGATAAATTGCATGAAGCCATGGGAACGCGTTTGAACTTCAGCACAGCATATCATCCGCAGACTGATGGTCAAACAGAAAGGGTAAATCAAATTCTGGAGGATATGTTAAGGGCTTGTGCATTAGCCTATACTACATCATGGGATAAATGTTTGCCATATGCAGAGTTCAGTTATAACAACAGTTACCAGACTAGTTTGCAGATGTCGCCATTTGAAGCTTTATATGGCCGTGCCTGTCGTACCCCGCTGAATTGGAATGAGACAGGGGAGCGTATGATATTTGGCCCTAATATTCTCAAGGAAGTTGAAGAGCAAGTCGCCATGATAAGAGAAAGGTTGAAAATCGCGCAGTCAAGACAAAAAAGTTATGCAGATAATCGACGCCGTGATTTGAGTTTCGAGCCCGATGATTTCGTGTATCTTAGGGTTACCCCTCTGAAAGGAGTTAAAAGGTTCCACGCTAAAGGAAAGCTTGCCCCAAGATATGTTGGACCGTTCAAAATTTTGAGCCGTCGAGGGGAGGTTGCGTATCAGTTGGAATTGCCGCAGTCACTAGCAGGCGTGCATGATGTGTTCCATGTGTCACAGCTCAAGAAGTGTCTTCGGTGCAGTGAGCGACGCCTTTGGGAGAGATTGAATTGCGAAAGATCCGACCTACAAGGAGCAACCAATCGTAATCCTCGGATGTTATGGACCGCAAGACCAGGACCAAGTCGGTTCGCTTTGCGAGTTCAAGGAGCAACCATTCCGAGAATGAGGCAACCTGGGAGCGTGAAGAGGATCTGAAGTCAGAATTTCCAAACCTATTCCCTAGTCAGCCTTGAATCTCGGGGTCGAGATTCTGTTAAGGGGGGAGGTTTGTAACATCCCAAAATTTGGCCAATAATTTCACTCATGTGCATTTTGGTGATTTATGAATTTATTGGATTTTTTTTCAGAAATTAATTGAATTTATTTTAATTAAGTACATTGAACCTTTGGTGAAAACTAAATATATATAGATAAAGCTAATATAAGGTTTTACCAAAAATATTTTATTTGAGCTCAGAATGTCTCAAAGTATTTATGAGATTTTTTCTGGGATTTTTCCTGATATTTTAATTACTTAAAACAGATTAATCTAATTTCGGGAATTATTTTAAATCGAAAAGCGTTGGAAAATCGAGTGAATGATGATTGGCCAAGCCCAAAGATTGTGCGTCTTGCGCGCCCATCGCGGCGACCCATCACCGCTTTCGCGCCCTCGCGTATGGACCATTGGATCCAGATCAGACGGCTGTCTCCTTTCGCGAAACCCTAGCGCCTTCGGCCATTGGATCAATATCGCACGGTGAGGATTCCTTGCATCGTTTTTGAAAGATCTGATCGCATCCGTTGATTTTGGAAAGAGCGGATCGGATCGTATCGTGTTCGGGGGAATCATAGCTGTTCATCGCAGATTGGACGGACCGCAGTCATCGTCTCCGATTCGGTTTCCGAATCCGCCGCCGTTTGCCGTCGCTGCCGTGTGTTTTTAGGGTTGCCTTTTCTGGGCGTTCGCCGAGGCTATTTAAAGCGCGGACCGCACCCCGAGGATCGCCATCCCAGAGCGCATCCGCCAGTGCTAGCCTTCGTCGTTGAGTCGCCGCTGTAGCCTCGCAGGAGCTCGCCGGAGTTTGCTCTTCGCCGCTGCGGTTTTCTTCGAGTTCCGCCGTCGTCAAGCCACCGTCCGTCGCAAGGGTTCCAGATCTGAGTTCCTCGCGTCGTGCCACGTCGAGTCTGCCACTTCTTCTCGCCGGAGTCGCGCCGAAACGCCATTCGGGTGGTCGTCTTCTTCCGCTCCGGTGCAAGCCCGCCGCCGTGTCTCGGAGCTTCGCGCAGCCGTTGGATCTTTGCCGAACCGTCCAGATCGCGCCGCGTCATCCTCATCAGCGGTGAACCTCTCCGGTAAGATGGACCGTTAGATCTAAGATAAGCGGTCAGGATAGTGACACGTAGGGGTAGATCGATGGCCGTCAGATCGTCGCGTGGATGAACGCCGCGTGTTGAGCATCGGCACGGGCGGCGTCGTAGCCAGTCGATGCGCGCCGCGTGTCGGGCACGTGATGCGAGGCGCCGTGAGCCGCGTCCACGGTGGACCAGAGGCGGTTCCGTGGACCGGGTCTGTGCGTCGAGGTGACGTGTCAGCATATGATTGGCTCGGGCCTGGGCTGACGTCAGCGTTGCGCAATAAAGATCTTTTCCAATAGAAAAATAATTCAGAAAAAACAGAAATTCTATTTTCTGTATTTTCAGTATTTATTCAAATTTCAAAAGGCAATATCTTTTGCATTTTACCTCGGATTTGAGTGATTCAAATTTCTAAAAATTTGTAAAATCAAGATCTATTTATTGGTGAATTTTATTTTATTTTTGGGGTTTGGTTGCTCTCTGGTTTGGTGTTTATTTGCTATTTTGGCATCGTTTCGCGTAGACGTTGAACTGCTCGGTGATCCGGAGGAAGATTCATCACTTCAAGACCCAAGCTCAGAGCAAGACCAGCACCTACTCCAAGGCAAGTTGTGCTTTGATCATGTTGCACCTAATTTTCACCAAATTGCTATTTTGTCTCTTAAACTTTATGCATGATATTTTATGTGTATAAATGATTTTAATTAATCTGGGAATTAGATAATATGCCTATTTGAATTAAATCATACCTTGTCAATTATATGGCATGATCTATTTGTTACCCTAGGATAGGGAACTATAGTTGGTTAATATTGATAATCAACATGGGCTAGTTAGACCGTCATAGATTACTTAGCCATGCCACGTCATCACATGTGTCTGAATGTTGATACTTAATCTTGACTAATGGAATATGGAACAATATTTATGAATTGGTGTGTCATGTGCTGTCGCACAGTGATATCAAGTTGTCGTGGCGAGGAGGTCACACATCTAAATTGAAATGTTGATGGCATGTGGTGCTTGGTAATCAACTGGGGTGGTAATGATTTTGGATTGGGGCAAGTGGCAAGGGGTAGTGTGCCAAGGTGGGCTAGGGTTGGCAGGGGTATGTGGAAGTCTTGCCTTAATCACTTTAAGGACTTAACCTTGCAAGCCTTTGACCTGAGTCCTTCTTGCAACCACATGTCCGAATGGGACAACCTAGTCAATAATTTGTGAAACCTAGATTTGATCTTGTCGTGGTGAATAGTGAGTCCCGGTTACGGTTTAACTCACATGGCGCAAGAGGGGGCCTGTTGTGGTGGTTTAACCCTTCTGTTGAAACCTTAGCGAGCGATCTTGGGTCTAGGTGTAGCATTGTAAAGGCTTTGTTATGATCACTCGCCTTGGTGGTGTTTGGTTGTATCGTGTGGGTAAAGTGCATAACCTCTGCAGAGTGTACAATCTATTCGAATAGCCGTGCTCACGGTATTGGGCAATGCTCGGAATTACAGCTTAAGGGTTAGACTTTTGTTAAATAAAAACTGTTGGGATGGCAAGGTGCCATGGAAAGTGAAAAATGATTTAGGATTGAGAAACTTGGTTACTTCAGAAATGCTGAATTTATTAATTACTGTATTTGTTTTAGTGCTTTCCAATCTATTTACTGTATTCTTGTTAAATGCTGCTTTATTGCAAAATATCCTTATTAGCCATCCCTTTGGATTAAGCCAAGCATATAGAATATTAGACTTGCATTGTTGTGCACAACTTGTTGAGTGCTTTATGTACTCACCCCGACAACAACTTCAGAAGAGGAAGAATCTACGCCTTTCGTGGAGGAAGATTACTTGGATGCGAATGCTTAGGGTGTGAGCCTCGTTAGTTGCCTGTGGCGAACTGGAGCGCCACTGCGTTTATTTTATTTCCGCTGCTACTCATTGATACTTTTTAATTATGCCCTGTGAGGCAGTATTCATGTAAGACAGCAGTTATTATTAATTATTGAAGTTATGCTATATTTCGCTGTGTATGACTATGATAGCATCCGAGACATCCACCCTAACAAATCCCATGTATGTCCTATCGCTCGGTCTAGATATCCCCCGTACGACTCTTAAAAATGATGACAAATCCACCCCATCCGCCCCTTGTGCTATCTCCCCATCTCCATAAAATATTTGTAAATACAATTTCTCCGACATGCTGCAACGTCGAACGGAAATATATTACTCTAAAATACAATAGACAAAACTTATATTGATCGTACTAAAAAAATTGACTATAAATAAGTCATTCGACTTGCCTACCATACGGCCTAATATTAAATTTCTACCACATTACATTTGTATATATTGCCTAATAAATTATTTGCATAATAAAATTACTACTACACAACCCTACTAAATTAAATTTCTAAATATTGCCTAATATTTCTACTCTATTAAATTTCTAGATACTAAATACTACATTAAATTTGCACATACTAAATACTTCACAATCCTGAAATTTCTAAATACTGAATACTACATTAAATATACTACATTAAATTTCTAAATATTAACTGCTACATGAAATTTCTAAACACTACAGAATCTTAAAATTTCTAAACACTACAACAAATTCCTAAATATTAAATGCTACATTAAATTTCTAAATACTACACAACCTCTAAAAAATTTCCTAAATTTACCTCTACAAAAAATTCCTAAAGTTAACTCTACAAAAAAATTCCAAACATTACCTCGTTTTTTTGCTTCCCCTTTTCTTCCCCTCTTCTTCTCTTCTTCTCTTTTCTTCTTCTCTTCTTCTCCTCTCTTCCCCTCTCTTCTCCTCTCGGCTGCCGAATGCCTGTTGGAGCGCGTCGCACAGGTTAAAAACCCCACCCGTCGCCCGTACATGGGGCGACAGGTGGGCGCCGTCAATTGGCCCATTAGTGCCTCGGAAAGATCGCCCGTATATGGGGCGATCGCCCCATATACAGGCGACGGGTACCCACTTCTACAATTTTTCAACTCAGCCGATTATTTTCGAAAAAAGATTAAAAATAATTATTAAATAAAAAAATTCCTAATAACGGTCCGTGCCGTGTGGTCTAAACGGGCTGGCCAGTAGCATCAAAAAATTCAAAAAATCATAAAAAATATTAGAAAAAATAAAAATAGAAAAAATTTAGAAAAAATCTGGAAATTTTAGAATAATTACAATTTAAAAAAATGTAAATTAAGAAAAAGCTAAAATATATGAGACAAATAATTGGAATAAATAATGAGCTTTATTGATGTTTGGCTGCCTCGTTAAAAACTTTGCTAAGTAAAAACTCAACACGATAAAACCTTGGTAAAGAAAAAAGAGTACAACCTATAGCTCAATGATACAGGAAAAAAAATGAAGATTACAATTATTCTTCCTGATTATCTAGATAAAAAAATTTCAAACATCTCCACCAGCCTAACATTTTTGCAGTATATTGAGATCGTTGATCAGCTTGTTCCTTAATAGTTTAATTTATATTATTATTACCATTTTCAAGGATTAACTCGCTGTGAACTTAAGTCGAGAAGTTATACATTCGTGAGGGTAATTCGAACAACAATATAAAACACTTTACATTCAAAAGTTTTAGAAGAACACCAAATACAATACCGATTAATATATAAGGAGTCGTAGGGCTCCTGGCTACTAGCATATCCTATATAGTCTAGTTTTACATATCTTAAGGATTCATAGGCTATCTAAGCATTGTTCTAGCTAGGAAAAGCTTCTATTCTAATTTAAGGTTCCCACTCAGATTCTGAGGTGCGAGATTCTGTTCTTCCTGGCTTAGAATCACTATATGCGATCTATACATGATGGATCGATGGAGTCTCTATGGTGCAGTTGCTCTCCGAGCTTGATGGTAGTAGTGAGGAATTCCTTGCGGCAGCTGGCTGAAAATGTTGTAAGTACTCCTAACGATTGCCTATTCGACGATGCATTGGTCCAGTTGCTGTAGAGGATGAATGATCTTGATATCTTGTACGAACATCATATGCATGAACGTAATCGTTCATGTCAATTCCATGAGCTTTACACACTCGGCGTAAAAGCTTGCGTCCGGTCTCTTGGATAACACTGAATCTGGTGTCATCATGATGCTTCTCGTAGTGATGTAGAGCTTGACCTTCTATTTGAGTGCTGACATGTCCTCTGACTTTGTATCCTATTTCATGGCCTAACTGGGTTGCCTGGTGTCAAAGACAGGTACATGATTTCCTTGTCCAAGGCTCATACTTAATTCTTTTACAATATTAGTCCAATTTGTTCGATTATCCATTTGAAATCACTTTTAAAGAAAAGAGATTAGAATGATAATTTAGATAAGAAAGAGATTTAAAATGAGAGGAAAAGAGTTACCATATTCATATTTCAAATTTTTGGATTTTTGGAAAAACTATTTTGAATTTTGCTAAATTACCACCAAGAGCAAAAGAATTTTCACAAGAGAATCAAGGGAAGAGAATACAACTTTGCTCATGTGAAAATGAGGAGGGGGGCAGCCACCTATTTATAGGAAAAAATATTTGGGATTTTTTGAATTTTTTATTTTTTTAAGCCTCCAACAGTTATAAAACGACTATTTTTCAAACTAAACAGGCTAAACGGGCCGTGCTAGGCTAATCGGACCGTGCTGCCCGTAATCATGTTGTGCTGCCCGTGGGCCGTGCCGTACCAGCCCAAACACGACACGGGCTCGTGGGTTGTGCTTGCACAACCCGTTTATGAACGGGCTAGGCCGTGCCAACCGTGGCCATCTCTAGTATTGATTAGTTTGGTGGATCGGGTTAGGCAGACACGTGTGACACCGAACCCTACCCGTTAGTGGCTTGCGGGGGGTGTTTTGACCTGTCAAATCTGGTGGTTAGATTTAAGTTGCATGGATTAAGGCGTTGGTTATCCGATTTGAGATCAGGGATTTACCCTGTGGAGCGGGCCCACTTGGCAGTGAGCGAGAAAGGAAGGAGATATATCTTGTTGACTAGGACAGTCCACCATCCTCTATAAATAGAGAAAATAATCACAGCGATGGTATCATCAACCTGCACAAAAGTGATCATCTGAAAGTCTGATCGGATTAGATTAGATAGGATCGGAAGCGTCGATCGATTTGAAGATGGCGATGGGCAGGAACGTGATCTCGTGCTCCTCGCTGATTTGCCTGCTCGTGCTGCTGCCGCTGATGGGAGGCGTCTTGGTGGAGGCGAGGAAGCAGGGGAAGCAATCGCTGGGGTACTACGAGCTGCGGAGGGGCGAGTTCTCCATCGTCGTCACCAACTGGGGCGCCACCATCCTCTCCGTCAGGCTCCCCGACAAGAATGGTTAGTCACTGCTGCTGCTACTCGCGCAGATCCATTCATTCATTGGTCGATCACAATTCTAACTATAATAATTCAGAACTGCTCTTTATCCTTCAAATTTCGTCTTGTCTGTGTTGTACTCTGTTGTGTTCTTGTGAGTTAAGTTGTTGAGAGAGTAATGTCGTTGATGTGTTTGCAGGGCGCATCGACGACGTTGTTCTTGGGTACAAGAACATTGGATCTTATGTGGTGCGTTATATGCATGCTCTTTCTTCAATCTACTTGAAACGAAAGGAAAATCTGAATGCCATGGAATCGATTGATTTTTTTTTCTTTACTTTGTCTCTCTTTTTCGGCCAAAGAATGACACGACCTACTTCGGCGCGCTGGTGGGGCGGGTGGCGAACCGGATCGCCGGCGGCCGCTTCACGATCAGGGGCCGCCCCAACCACACCTACCGGAATGATGGCAACAACACGCTCCACGGCGGCCACCGCGGCTTCAACCAGGTTTTCTGGGAGGTCCGGGAGCGGGTCACCGGCCAATTCCCCTACATCACCTTCTACTACCGGAGCTACGACGGCGAGCAAGGCTTCCCGGGCGCCGTCGACGTGCTCGTCACCTACAAGATCGACGGCGACTACTCGTACAGCGTCACCATGTACGCTCGGCCGCTCGACAAGCCCACGCCAGTCAACCTCGCGCAGCACACCTACTGGAACCTGCGCGGCCACGGCAGGGGCACCATCCTCGACCACGCCGTCCAGATCTTCGCGTCCGCGGTCACCCCCGTCGGCGCCGACCTCATCCCCACGGGGGCCGTGGCCCCCGTCGCCGGCACACCGTTCGACTTCCGCTCCCCGGCCGCCCCCGGCGCGCACATCGCGGACGTGCCCGGGGGCTACGACATCAACTACGTGCTCGACGGCGAGGCCGACGGGCAGGGCGTGCGCAAGGTGGCCGTCGTCAGCGAGGCGACGTCCGGGCGGGTGCTGGAGCTGTGGGCCGACCAGCCCGGCGTGCAGTTCTACACCGGCAACTTCCTCAAGGGCGACGAGGGGAAGGGCGGCGCGCGCTACGTGAAGCACGGCGGGCTGTGCCTGGAGACGCAGGACTACCCCGACGCCATGCACCACCCAAAGTTCCCCCCCGAGGTCTACAGCCGAGGGCAGGTGTACAAGCACTACATGCTCTACAAGTTCTCACTCATCAAGAAGTAGACAGAGATCGAGGAGGTGAAGAAATATTAACCGTAGTTTCTATCAAGGTATTTAGCAACTCAGCATCATCATGTCCATCGTTTGGTCGATCCATTTTAGGGTGAAGCTAGGTGTGTGCATATGCATGCTAGCATGGAGCCATGGAAAAATAATAAGGGTTCTTTTGTGTGCAAATTAAACAGGTTCCCTTTTGTTTAGCAATTGCAAGAAGGATATGTGCATAGTCAAGGACTCAAGAGTTGTTTGTCCAAAATTTGTCCAGCCATGTTCCATGTAAAGATGCTATCACGCGAGTTTTCGTTGGAGTCATCTAAAGGCCTGTTTGGACAAGGGGAATTCGAATTTGAATCCTAAGGATCCTGACCAAAACTGTTCGCAAAGAATACCTATGGTTAGAACGGTAAATCCTAGGCTAATGACGTGATAACTTCAAGAATCCAAATGCTCGGTTAATTTATATTGTAATAATTTGGAAATGAAGGAAAAGAGGTGTTTTTGAAAGCACTTCTTTTTGCATAGAAATATTCGATCTCACTAAACTCACTAAAGAAAAATGTTTTTTCTTTTTATAAAAGAAATCAAAATTATTTTTTTGAAATTTAATTATTGGAAGAGCGGGGGATAATAAGGATCCACACAGAAGAGTTGCGTAGCTTAGTAACATCATACTAGTACGCATCATTAATACAAATAACACGCTTTTGCGTGTTCTTGCAAAAAGAAAAACAAAGCAAATAAGTATTACGAGTGTCTTTTAACTCTTTACTAGTAGGGTGCCCGTGCGTTGCAACGGAATCCTAAAAAGGTTGATACATATAAGTAGAAATGATCTTAATCCATACAATAAAGTACAATTTCTTCCATACACATATCAAGTGGAGCATATCTCGGTAAGCTAGTAAATAAATCAGATTATAAACAAATATTTTATGTTGAGTCTCGTCTAGCATGAATACAAATAAAACATCTTTCAGTTGTATTATAAGATATCTACGATATAAGAACTTTGTAGACGACATTCTTGGTAAATGTCTTATCTGAATTGAAGCGTTCATCCTTTGCAGCACAACAAATATTTTAAGATTGCTATATCAGGGAGATAGAGACATACATTTAGAATAGTTTAGCCATGTGCCTTGCAAATGATCACAACGATTTTTTTTCTTTAAAATCCTTAAAAATATCTGCTCAGCACATTTTGCTACATAGATCCAGGTTCTCCATAGAAAAAGAAAAAAAGATAATCCACATGGTGACTATTACTTTGATTATCATTTTAAGCTTTATTAGTTTTTGGGCAAAAAAATCACTTTGAGAAATTTATTATTAACCATCAACCAAAGTAATATATGCATTTCAGGAGTGTAATTAACTTCAAACTTTTTGAATAATGACACTCCTAATACTAAATATGTGCAAACCATTGAAAATGAGCTTCGAGACTGATTAATTTTCACCCCCATTTAGCTCCGCTGATTTAGCAATTCTCACAATCTCATACCACACATATATAAGCCTCTCCTCTATGGCAGATATATGAGACATTCCAAAATTTCCATGGCAAACATAACTTCCATGGATAGAACCATGTGTAGAACCATTTTTCGTTGTTTGCCATGTATAGAACTGATCTGAGTTATCAAATTTTGAAATTGATCTAAGATGTGTTATAAACATAGTATGAATTAGAAAGCCTGAACAAGATTTCATCATAGTGCTAGTTTCTCCTAGAGATACTCTGCCTACCGTTGTAGACTCACCATCAACCACACCAACCAAAGATCAGAATAACACAAACCCAAGAGGACAAGAAATGTAGAGCCGATTGAACAACATAAAACAACCGATTTTCATGCAGAACACATCAGCTCAAGCTCAATTGGGCTTTTTAGTTAATGTGAAGCACACCTAGTGGTGGTTGTTCTGATCTATTGAAATGTTCTCTAGGTATACACACAATGCAGGAGGAAAGAAAATCCATAGATATTTCAGTAATAAAAAATGAAAGTATGCTTGAAGTTCTTTATATTAACAATGATGTTATATTAATCCTACAACACAATTATATTACCATATACTGAATAAATATGGAAGGGCTTGCCATAGGAAAGAAAAGTGAAAAGATGCAGATATTTGGATCGAACTTTAGCAATACATCACCAGCTCAGCCCACCATTCATGTTCTCTTTTCAGTTGGTAATGTGGACTTCAATTAATGAGGAAATTATCTAATTTTTGTACATTTTCATTGAAAGAAAATTGTAACGACAGAAGAACGTTCTTCGTCAAATCAATTGTAGTCTGCTTCCTACGTTTGCTTTGTGCTTTCTAATAACTAATCAGGTAATTATACAAATATAACATGAAAGCCATGTTCCCCCTGATAAACAACAATAAAATTCAGTTCCTATAGACTGCAGTACTATGATAACCATTTCCAAGTTCATCTAGATATTAACGCAATCAGCTAGTAAACAGCAAAGTAATGGTTCCTATGAATGGCAATATCTAGCCTCCCAAATTGATCACAATTTTGACTTGTTGGCTACCAAATGATAGAAGAAAGCAGATAAAAAAATGTAGGACAGTAAATTATTTAAAAGCAACAAGCATGGACTCACCACAGGAGAAAGGGAGGAAGCAAATATAACCAATTTTTCATCTAACAAATCACTGAAGGTAAACCCAACTCCTAATTGAACACCCATCCTCACACGAACTGCCAACTACTCTCATCATGGTTATCACCGCAGAGAGATAATCCATGCAAGGGAAGGGGACGGAAGAAGGGAAGGCCCCTCTTCTACCACACCACAATCCTAGGGTTGCTCCTCCTGTTGCAGCGCTAATGCTCCTCTTCCCCATGACCAAGGCACAATTTCTAGTTCAGACTCTGTTCGCCAACAAGGGTCGTCGCCACCTCCTCCATTGCGTCCGACTCTTACCTAGCTTGAGAAGTACCTAGGCTTGTAGGCTGGCCTAGGAGGCGGGGGAGGTCGTCGGTGAGCGGGAAGGCAAGCGCAGCTGCAACCTCCTTTGCTGCGCTTCTTCACCGCTCCGCATTCGAGCTTCACTGGTAGCCGTATAGATAGGATTTGGGACTCAATTGCGAGTGCTCGCACCGCCCACTTGCCTCCACACCGATGCCGGTCCTTCTCCTCCACTACTACATAAATGTACATCACAATCGGTTCTTTTTCGTCATCACAGTCGGTTCTGGTGGTGACACAAAGCCATTAGACAGTGATGAGGTGATGCTATCACAGTCGATTCTTGCCCGATTGTGATGAGGGACTCATCTCTATCAGTTCTTTGTAGGAACCGATAGTGATGACCCCTCATCTCTATCGGTTCTTTCTAAGAAGCGATAGAGATGAGGGAGTCATCTCTATCGATTCTTCTTTCTAAGAAGTGATAGAGATGAAGGGGTGTGCTATTTTTCAATACACCCTCTTAAAATAGCACATATTACACACAGTATGCACATATCACATTCACACAGCATAGATTACACACATTATGCACATATTACATTCACAGAACACAAATATTTTATTACAACACATATCACATTTGTTCATAATATAGAACACAAATATGCTTAACAGTCAGTACACATGTAATCGCATTCACATATATAATATTATTTACATATGGACTAGTAGGAGCTATTATGTAGTCTTGACAAAAAATCATATAAAGTTACAAATTAATTAATTATTCATAGCATATAATTATTGTAGTACATTGTAGTAAAGTAACAAATTAATAGATGATGTTAAAGAAAAGTCTATTTGTTCACCAAGTAATCATGTACCAATGATAACTCTTAATCTCTAAATAGGTTAGGTCCTAATCCCATTCGAGGATAAGTGGTTCGGGTGTAAGATCGAGGATGCCGACTGTAACATCCCAAATTTTGTTTTTTGGATTTAATATGATTTTTTTCTTTGTTATTGAATTTTTGAGGTTTTATTTACTTCATTTTGGAATTTTTGAATAAAGCCTTTTGCTATCTTTTAATCATTCAAAGAAAATTATTAATGATCTTTGGTGGAAAATATTTTATTTAAGTTCCAAATGTCCCAAAGTATTTTTTGGATTTTTTTAGGATTTTTCCTAGTATTTTTGCTATGAATTGTGGCTTTATCTATTTATCTGAATTATTTTAATTCGAAAATAATTTAAAAATTGGTTGAATAGTGTTGGGACGAAACCCATCGGTCCGGCCCATTAGTCCGCGCCGGCCCGCGTGGCCTACTCCGTCGAAACCCTAGGATCGTGACCGTCGATCGAGATCCAACGGCAATGCCTTCTCCACGTTGACTACAAGCTAGCAAGAGTCAATAAGATCAAATATTGAGCCATGTGATGATCAACTCATGATCAAAATAATTTTGCAAAACATATTTACAAAATCTAATCACATGCTCTAATATCAAAAGCATGAACACTAATATTTTGCAAAACACATTTGCAAATATAAATCTTGTAAACAAGAGCAATCAAGATCATATCTTTGAGCTATGTGATGATCAACACATTATCAAACCAATTTGCAAACACATTTGCAAACTCTATTCACATGCTCCAAGATAAGATTCAATTAAACTATATTTTGCAAAAACTCATTTTGCAAACACAAAACATAAACCTATCTTAGCCTTTGTGATGATCAACACATGATCAATGCCATAAGCTAAGACTCCGATGCATGAGCTCTCTATTTGCAACACATGCAAATATGTAGCTCCATACAAACAACCACTTAAACCAACTTGCATAAGCTATCTCCCTTTTGTAACACATGCAAATCCATAGGTCTATGCAAAAATCAAATCAAGATTCAATAAGAAGCAAGCATGATCTCTCTTATTTGCAACACATGCAAATACTTAGCTCATGCAAACACCAAATAATAGAGTGAGCTAGAGTGAACCGGATTGAGTTCATCAACACATGATGAAGCTCAAGCTATAAGACTCGACCCCTCTTAATAGTACGACAACCTATACTAGCAACCCGGTCTCCCATCCAAACACCGAGACCGGTAAAAGACTAGGAACACATTCTTAACCCTAGCTAATTATACCTTTGCCTCTAGCACATCCATTTAAAGCTTTTAGGATTCCCATCATCTTCTCTCCAAGTCAGGCCCTTTCTTCTTGTTCATCAACACATGATGAACCTTCTCTAGCTTCATTTCACTTCGGGATTCATCCTTGAAGCTCATCAACACATGATGACTTCTTCTTCCCGATTCTTTATTTTTTTGGACTCAACTTACTTCACAACTCATGGAAGATTGTTAGTCCAACAAACATGGTTGCCTCAATCATCAATTGCACTTCATTAACACATAATGGATGCCCCCACAATCGATTGAGCACAACCCTAATCAATTTGAATGATTTAAAGGTGTCTTGAGTACTTTGATGCAACTAATGCTTCATTATACTCAAGAACTTTTCGATTGTCCTTAACCAAAGAAAAACACTATCAACACATGATGAAGCGTTCTTTGATTGATTGAAAGACAACCGAACTTAATTTAAATTTCATTTAAATTTACATGAGTATATATTAACTACACAAGTTTTCTATACTCATTTTGATGGAAAGTAAAGATCCAAATATATTTGAGTGATGGAAAGGGAATCAATACTTTTGAGGCCATCAACTATAGAATAAACTCCATTAAATATGTGCATATAAATAATTGAACTTGGAATCAATATGCACATAATCAATCTTGGATAGAATTTGAGTTTATCCTATATTAACATGAGTATACTACAACTACACAAGTTAAATATACTCAAGGGATTGTTTCAAAGTAATGATCCTTGATATAGAAAGATGAATTAGATCAATACTATTGAAACATCAAGGTATAGTATGAACTCCCCCTAAATGTGTGCATTCATGTACATATGGAATTGAAAACATTATGCACATCTTAAGATTGATACTACAATGAAGTTCATCCTTTATCTTGAATCCAAGGAATGCATTTAGAAATAATAGAGTTGTATTGGATGCATACCTTTGGGATTTCCATTTTTCAATGAAATGAGACTAATCAAAGATATACTCAATAAAAGAGTCAGTCTCATATTTAGATTTATCAATATGATCATGAAAGTTATATCCAAGGAATGCAACAAGAAACTCGAATGCATACCTTTGATATTTTCACCTTTTTCATCCAAAAGAGACTAATAAGAGTTGAACTCAACAAAAGAGTTAGTCTCATAAAAAGATTTGTCTTTAATTAACAATTGATTCTAATTAATAATATGATTATCAAAAGTGTTAGTTTCAATATTAGATTTGTCATTAACACCAAAACCAAACTAATGGTGCTTGAACTTTCATTGGGCAAGTTCCTAAGCTGTTATACAACTCTAGAGAAAATTTCGGTAGCATCTCCCCACTGTTCTCCAGATACATGTCTCGACAATAGGTCAAGAGGGGTGTGTATCCGGAGAACACTAGGGAGATGCTACCGAAATCTACTCTAGAGTTGTACAATAGCTCAGAAACTTGCCCGAGCCACATATCCTCGAACTGTCCAAAAAACATGGACAATTCAAGACTGCAAGCTTATAAATATGCCATTTCGGTATATTTATAAACAAGCACCTGAAAGTTCAAGTTCCATTAAGTTGGTTTTGTTGTTAATGACAAATCTAATATTGAGACTAACTCTTTTGATAATCATAATTTTGATTAGTCTCAATTATTAATTAATGATAAGTCCTATTATGAGACTAACTCTTTTGTTGAGTTTAGCTCTTATTAGTCTCTTTTGGATGAAAAGATGAAATTATCAAAGTCTCATGAAAAATAAAAACGGAAATCCAAAAGGTATGTATCCAATGGAACTTTATTATTTATATATACATTCCTTGGATTCAAAATAAAGGGTGAATTCCACCATTATTTTAATCTTAAGATGTACATTTTGTTTCCGACTCCATATATACATGAATGCACATATTTAGGGGGAGTTCATGCTTAATCTTGAAGTTTCAAAGTATTGATCTAATTCATCTTTCTATATCAAGGATCATTACTTTGAAATAACTCCTTGAGTATATTTAACTTGTGTACTTGTAGGATACTCATGTTAATATAGGATAAACTCAAATGCTATCTAAGATTTTTGTTATGTGCATATTGATTCTGTCGACGATCGGGATCGCCTGAGTGCAAGAGGAAGGAGGGTATGATATAAGAGTGGAACCCGAAGTCGTGCCTGCCCGGAGGAAGGGAATAAGCACGTCGCAATGAGAGAGGAAGAAAGAGGTGGACACGAGGATTATACTGGTTCGAGCCCCCTAGCACGGGTAAAAGCTCTACTCCAGTCTTGCCCGGGGGCGAAATATGAAGATTGGTGACTATCAGTAGAGTACAAATGCTGCCCAAGTTGGAATTGAGTAGCTGTGTCTTGAGACTGAGCTCTGTGTATGCTGGATTTTTGTGTATCTACCCCTGTCCCCTGAGTCCTCTCAGGGGAATGTTTTATACTTCTAATACAAACCGTTACAAGAAACGGCTTCGTCCGAAAAACTTGGGAGCGTGGTGCCAAACCCGAATCTGGGTCGCAGTAAAGTCGGGTGATAACTGTCCCGAAAATGTAGCCTCCACGTTTGGCTTGACTCCATCTTTAAAGTCCTTTACTTGACATGGTAACCGCCGGCTTCTTAAAACCTAACCTAGCCCGACCTTGCTAGCACGAGCTGGGCCTTCCTCCTGCTCGAGCTCGGGAAGCGCATGCTCGAGCTCGGTTGGCCCCGAGCTTGAGCTCAAGGATGCGTGCTTGAACTTGTGGGATTCGACCTCGAGCTCGAGGGGTGTTTACTTGTACTTAGGTTACTGATCCCTGACAACTAGCCCCTGAGGCTCAAGAAATGATCCTGAAGCTCGGGATGTTCTTGAGTCTGATAACCTTGAGTAGGGCTCAGCTTCTTGGTCGAGCTCAGGTCCGGAATCGCCCGGAGGTCTTCGAGGTATATGTGCCCGGGAAAGCTCGGGCTTTGACACCTTGTCTTAGAGCGGGGAAGTCGAGGGGGCAGTTCGCGATGCTTCGCATCCTTCCCCGGAAGTCGAGCACCTTTTGAGGCCTAACCGACGCCAACTATTGGTAATCGGGCTCTTTTAAATCCCGAACCGTCGCCTTCCTTAGAATTTCCCCAAATTCATTACCGTGCCAAGCCCTAGCACTTCTTCGCCTCCTTGTCTTCCTGATCTCCATCCGCCACCTTTCTTCTTCGAGCAAACCCCTCCCAAAGGCCACGGCCATGTTCGGGAAGAGTACCTTGACCCTGGAGAGGATGAGGGAGCTCGAGGCGCTGGGAATGTTGGACCCAACAACCTGGCGGCTGCCGGGCGGAGAGATCGAGCCGCAGCTGCAAGAGGACGAGTTCGTCGGCACCAAGTACTACACGCTCTTCGGGCTGCGGACGCCAGAGAGTGATTTCCTGGCGGCAGTTCTCGCGCAATGCGAGATCGAGCTAGTCAACCTGGTACCCAATTCTATCCTTCTTCTTTCCATTTTCTCTCACCTGTGCGAGGGGTTCTTGGGGATTCTTCCCACCCCTTCACTTTTCTTCCGTTTCTACTCCCTGTTCCGTACCGCGAAGGACCCCGTGGTCGGGTGTCTCTACTTTCGTTTGCGGACAGGGCTTCCTTGCTCCTTCCCCCAAATCCAAATTCGGGAATCCCTCAGTCCGTGGACGGAGAGGTGGTTCTATCTGAAGAAAGGAGAAGGAGGCACACTCGCGTACAACAGTGTCCCCATCGACAGCAAGCGCCAGACCCCTGAAACCGAGGACTCGACGACCGACCAGGAAGCCCTCGCTGCCATCCACATCTTTGCAACACATGGCCTCACTGGCCAGGCCATCGTCCACGACTATCTGCGGAACCGGGTGTTCCCTCTATGAAAGAGGGTTCACCCGTTCTTCGAGATCCGAGGGGACGATGACCTCACCCAGGAAAGTTGTAACACCCTAAAATTTGCTTTAATTTAAATTTTGAAGTATTTTTGATTTTTGAGAATTCCTGAGAATTTATTAGAATTTAAATTGGATTTACTTGTTTCTGACCTTTCTTGAACCCAATCAAATTCTCGCAAAAGTTTATGCAAAGTTTTTTTGGAAATATTTTATCTGAGTTCTAAATGTTCCAAAATATTTACCAGATTTTTTCTGGAATTTTTTTTGATATTTTTACTATTTTCTTTGGCCAAAACTAGTTTCTCAAATTATTTTTATTCGAAAAAGAATTAAAATCCGTGGAATAGTGTTTGGGCCGAAACCTTCGGTCCGGCCCAGTACTGTGCTCCGGCCCAGCTCGTGTCGCCGGCCCGCGCAGCCCGCCCCGCCAAAACCCTAGCCGCCGCCGCATCTCGCCCGTTGGATCGAGATCGTGCGGTCAAGAAACCACCACGCCTTCGCCGTTTCGCCGTTGGATCGCCAGCGCGGACGCCGAGATTTCGCCACGCCGCTTCTTCCTCGCGAGATCATCGAGCAACGGCCGCCCGCATGTCCGCCCGCTTCGCCGAGGATTGCGCGCGACGCCGAGGCGCTATTTAGCGCGCCGCCACCCCCATGTTGCGCACACCTAGACGCTGTCAGAGCCCTAGCGCACACCTCCCGAACGCTCGCTTGCCCGCAAAAGCTCGCCGTAGTTGTTCCCTTTTCGCCGCCGCTGTTTTTCGCCATTTCCCTCGCCGTCGGTCTATCTCCGCCGTCACCAAGGCCACCGGAGTAACGCCCGCCCCGAGACGCGTCGAGCACGCCAGATCTTCACGCCGGAGAAGTCCCGTAGCGCCGCGTTGCACGTCGTCTTCTTCCTCTCCGGTGAGATCTACGCCGCCGCGACATCACCGCCAGCCGAGCTTCGTCCACCGTCCGATCGCCGCCGAACGCACCAGATTCATCCATGTCGCCACTCAACAGTAATCATCATCTTCACTCCTCAGTCGTTAGATTTAATCAACGGTCTAGATTGCTTCACTTAGATTAGATTCATGTTAGTTTTATTTCAGCCGTCAGATCTAGATCGTAGGGTTTTTATCTAGCCGCGTCACGTAAATATCATAGCCGTCAGATGCGTGCCGGTTGCCTTGGATCGCACCGCGTGTCGCGTCGCAGTAGGCCAGAGCCGATAACCTTGGCTCATCGCAGCCGTTTGTTTTGAATCAAGCGGATGGGATTGCACCGCGCATCGGGCCAGTCCCGTGTTGACGCGTGACATGCGGAAATCGAGTCGTCGCCGCCGCTTCGCCGACGTCGCTCGATTAATCGTGACCGCTCGATCCGATCCGAGGGTCACGGTGAAGCCACGGTTGGCTCCACGGTAGAGGTGAGGCGAAAGTCGCATGAATCTCGCCGCTCGCTTTAAATCGATGGACGAGATCGAATCGAAGTTTGGCGATTAGTTTAGCGCCGCGTGTCGCAATGGGATTGGTCGTGCTTGCGCCACCCGTGCACAGCACAAGGCCGCCACCCACGGTGGACCGAGCCGGTCATGGACCCACCCATGGATCGGAGTGACGGGCCGCACTGCAAGCGCCACGTGTCATGCTGACGTCATCGCTGACGTCATAAATATTTTTGTATATAAAAATATTTTCGCCGAAATCCTTTTCTGTGCTGACGTCATAAATGCAATTTTTCAGTATAAAAATAATTCGGAAAAATCGGATTTTCTAATTCCTGTATTTTCAGATTTTATTCAAAACTTCAAATGGCTATAACTTTTGCATTTTAACTCGGATTTGGGTGATTCAAATTTCTAAAAAATTCATAAAATTGTGATCTCTTTAATGTTGAATTTTATTTGAATTTTTGAGGTCATTTAGTCCTCTGTATTAGTTATTTATTGCATATATTGTTTGTACGCGTAGACGCAAATTTGCCGGAAGGTTTCGAGGAAGAGTTCGTCGCTCAAGATCAAACTTCGGAACACGACCAGCAACTCTTTGAAGGCAAGTGATGCTTTGATCATTTTGATCCCAGATTTTTAAAATGTAATTTATGCTTTGAAATTATGCATGCTTATTTATTAAAAATGAATTTAAATTAATTTGGGATAATGTAGTTAATCAACCCATTTTGTTATGCCACCTTGAAATTAATGATTGTATGCCCTAAATCATTGTCACCCTAAGTTTGATTGTATTAGTTGGATGTTAATACTGTACAACACGGAGGCTAGACCGTGAATAGATGCTTAGCCTAGCAACGAATCATGAACGATCTTTCGGAAAAATGCTACCTTATTGACTAATGGAATATTGAATGTATTTTGAAAGTGATGTGATGATGTCACATGATGAAATTGAAGTGTGGAGACCTGTGTGGTTCCATACCGATGTTGAGTTATTGCTGGCATGTGTTGCACAATAATCAACTGGATGGGAAATGATTTAGACTGGGGCAAGTGGCAAGAGGCTGTGTGCCAGGTGGGCCTGTGTGGCAATGGTTTGTTGAGTGATGTGAGTTTGTGTGCCACATTGGGCTGTGTGCCACTGTTTGAGTGTTGAAAGTCTTGCCTTGGTCAGTTAAGGACTTCACCTTGCAAGCCTTTGATCTGAGTCACCCGTACAACCACATGTCTGGTATGGAACAGACCTAGTTGATTAGGGTTCTGATATCTTTCCTCTGATACCTCGGGGTGGCAGTACACGGGGGGTGTATCTGTACGAGGGAGTGTACCTGTGCTACGGCTTGGTGCCCATCCAACGGTGACTGACCTGTCCTATACTTCGGCTCTGTGTGAGGGAAGTGATAGTGAGGGTAATACCGAAGAGGTTCTTTGGTTAAGGTAGAGGTTCCTGAAAAGCTTTGTTGTGGATAATCACCTGTGTGGTGAGCGGCTGTATCTTGTGGGTAAAGTGTACAACCTCTGCAGAGTGTCAAAACTATTCGAATAGCCGTGCTCATGTAATGAGCATTGCTCGGGATTACAAATCAAGGGGTAGATCTTCATAAATAAAAATGTGGAAAGGGTGGCTGTGTGCCAATGCTAAAAATGAACTGTTAAGGCTGTGTGCCGAGAATCTTCGAAGAAAAACTATTTGAAGATATTAGTACTATCATAACTGTTTTATTGCTTTAATCTAAATAAAATACTGGTTTAAAATGTAGTTTGATGCAAAAGAACCAATTAAGCCAATCCTTTGGAATAAGCTTTGCATATAGTATTAGCGCTGCATTCCGTGCATTACTTGTTGAGTACCTTGTGTACTCACCCCTCCTTACTTATCAACACCAACATCAGTGGAGGAGTCTACACCAGCCTAGGAGGAGGAGTACATTGAGGATCCGAGCAATTAGGGGGCAAGCCTAGTCGGTTGCCTGTGGCAAGATGAAGGCTTCCACGACATTTATTTTGGTTCCGCTGCTATTTCGCTTACTCAATAATGTGTTCTCATGTGGTGATTTTATCTAAGGAGACCATAAGGTCGCATAACTCGCTTTATATAAGTGTTGCACTACTTTTTTATATCATTGTGAATGTCCGTGATGTGCAACCTCAGAAAGACTGTGTGTACTAGCGTGATCCTGGACTAGCACGTAATACACAGAGGGTCCTGATTTGCATTCGTGTCTCGACAGAGGTGGTATCGAGCGCAGTCGGGTCAGAGGTCTTGACCCTAAACTAGATTAGTTGTACCTAGGGGATAAAACTATTTTCTAAGACTTAATCAACTTGAGCAAGAATATCAATGAAATCTCGACTTATCTTTTCTTCCTTGCTTCATACCTATGTCAAATCTTATTATTATTTTCTCGTTAATTTAAATGAGGTCTGCTTTGACAGATGAGGATGATCCACACCTATGGAGAGCGATTTGGAGGATACGCCACGAGTTATGGCGATGATGCACTGCCGGAGGATTTGATGACCGCTTTATCGGGGACCACGGTGGTACGCAGGCGGGATTTGACATTGCACGGGATGTCAAGATCACTGTGTACGCCCGGGAGAGGACGAGGGCGAGCCGTCCTATTTACATCACGACCAGGAGGACTTCTTTTGAGGCCGGGATCTAGGAGACGGCACGTCTTGCGATGCGACAGATTGCCCGGACCTACTCCGCAGAGTTGGAGGGCACTGTCTTTCGTCACCATCCGCGCCGAGACAATCGTTTTGACAGGATGGAGCTTTTGGAGGAAGACGCCACGATCACTCACCTGGCGAGGTATGTCATCGCCCAGGAGGACGCCTTGGACGAGATACCCAGAGCGAAGAGGACCCGCGACGAGGTCACGGAGGCGAGGATCCGACTGCAGGAGGGCTTAGCACACTCCATGCAGAAGATCCAGGAGTTGGAGATGGCTCAGATGGACCCGAGCCCGAGCGATCCCGAGCCGCACGATCCGATCCGGAGGAACCAGAGCAGAGACACCAAGTCAGGAGCCACCGCACAGAGCAAGCACCCGGACCAGCAGAATCGATGGGGTCATTTGCACCACCGCAGAGGTCATCGTGACCGCCGCTCGATGCCAGAGCACCCACCGGTGTATGCTCAGGGGGAGCCGCAGCCGGGTTGGCTCGATGAGTGATCGAGTCTAGTCGAGGGTAGTGTCGAAACTCGAGTGTTGAGTCGCGTCCTTTGCTTCAGAGTCACCATTAGGTGTGAGTCGTTGTGGAGTCCTACGTTGCTTACTTGTTTTTGGTTGTGAGTGTCTCGTATGTGTTGCATTGCCCTTAGGCACTTGTGAGCAACCATACTACCTTATATTATATCAATAAAGTTGCTAAATAATTTAAGTTACACCTGTCTCCCCACATAAGTTCTTTTACTTGTCTATGCTTTCTTCTTTTCTTAACCTTGGAAGTTTGCAACAGATGGTGAGGACTAGCGGAAACATTGGAGCCAGCGGGAGTGGAGTGAATCAGGCTGACAACCAGAATGAGGAGCCAATCCCTCAACCGCCGCAAGTCGATATGCGTAACTGGGAGCCTTTCGCTGCCCAAACCCAACTTATGAACACGATGGTACGCACTATGCAAAGAAATATCCAATCAAAGCCGCCGCGAATGTTCAACCTGGGGGTAACCATGGACCACACCCCTACTCAAGGTTATCAGAGTTTATGCGAACTCGCCCACCCACCTTCTCCGGCAACGCCAATCCGATGGAAGCGGATGATTGGCTAAGGACAATTGAAAGGAAGCTGCACATTACCCAGTGTGTGGGACATGAGAGGGTGCTCTATGCCTCTCATCAACTCGAAGGAACTGCCGCAGAGTGGTGGGAAAACTTATGCGCAGCTCATGAAGACCCACAGAGTATTGCGTGGGAGGAGTTCACCTCCGCTTTCCGCCAATACCATGTACCCGAGGGTGTCATGGATCTTAAGAAAGAGGAATTTCGGAGCCTCAAGCAGGGTGGCCAATCAGTGGCCGATTACCTGAATAAGTTTACCCAGTTGGCACGTGTCGGGACCCGAATATGCAAATCCAGACCCTCTGTGTATTCAGCACTAGTCCAAGACCACGCTAGTGCACACAGTCTCAACATAGATGAAATATCACAATCATACACAGCGAAAGAAAAAAAATAAAAGACATCATATATTAAATACAACTAGTTACATGACCTTATGGTCAACTTACATGATTATGCCTTATAAGGCTGAACAACAATTTAAGCAGCAGCGGAAAGAAACGTAGATGACCCCTCAGTATACCACAGGCAACTGACAAGGTTCAACTCCTAGATATTTGCCTCCTTGTGGAACTTCTCCTCCTTCGGAGTTGTAGTCTTCTCCTCAACTTATGATTTTGTGTGTTGCAAGGGGTGAGTACATAAAGCACTCAACAAGTCGTGCACAAAATGCAATTCTAACATAGCTATATGCAAGGCTTATTCCAAAGAAATGGCTAACATGGCTATTTTGCAATAAGCAACATTTGTAAATGAATACAGTATATAAATTGGAAAGACAGTAAAACAAATAACTGTATTAGATAGATTCAACATTTCTCAAGTAAACCAAGTTTCCAATCCTATGTTAAGTTCCAACCTTTCATTTCAATCCTGCCATCCCATTCCAAGTTTTCATTTCAAAAGTCTAACCCTTAACTGTAATTCCCGAGCTTTGCTCAATACCGTGGCACGGCTATTCGAATAGGTTTACACTCTGCAGAGGTTATGCACTTTACCCACACGACGTGATATTCTCTTTGTGCCCGCCATTAGCACACTTCCTTTGGTGTACCGCAGAGAATTCACGACAAAACCTTTCAGAACCTCTACCTTAACCAAAGAACCTCTCGGTGTTGCCTTCGCTACCACTCCTCTCACGCAGATGCCACCAAGTATAGGATGTGCCAACACCGCTGGATGGGTACCAAGCCGCAGACAGTACGCCTCCCGCACGAGATACACCCCGTTCTTTGTCACCCCGAGGTATCGGAGGAAAGATATCGTAACCCTAATCAACTAGGCTGTCCCAATCCGCACGTGTGGTTGCAAGTAAGACTCAGTCAAAGGCTTGCAAGGTTAAGTCCTTAAGATGATCGAGGCAAGACTTCCACATACCCCGCCCATCGGGCCCACCTTGGCATTCTCGCCTTGCCACTTGCCCCAATCTAAATCATAACCACCCCAGTTGATTACCAAGCACCACGTGCCATCGACAATTTAACCTCGTTGTGTGACATCCTCTCGCCACCGCAACTCAATCTCATCGTGTGACCACACATGACACACAAGTTCATAACATCGCTCCATATTCCATTAGTCAAGATTATTTATCAAAGACTAAAGTACATGTGATGACATGGCATGGCTAAGCAACTAATACGGTCTAACCATCCCCGTTGATTATTATTACTAACCAACTATAATGAACCAATCTAGGGTGACAAAATATCATGGTATACAAATGGCAAGGTAGGGTATAGATCAATTGGGGTATAATAGCTAAGTCCCAAATTTAATTGAAGACATTTGTACATGTCAAATAATTTGCAATAAAGTAAAACAATATAGCAGTTTTTGTAATCGTAGGTTCAACATGATCAAAGCACAACTTGCACGGCACTTGCTATAAACTACTCTTTACTCTTTTAATTGATCTTTGGCTTCCTCAACCTCGGCTCTTCAATCGAATGCTTGACTTCCTCGTCCTTCACTACTTGGGTAACTGACGCACGCCTAACGACAAAGAAGCACAAATACAACAAAACTCAAAAGCAATTCAAATAAACTCCAATTTAATATTAGATTGGTACTGAACGGAAGGGATTGAATTTAGGAACTTAGATTTGATCGAAGATCGAATGAAAGAGAACAGGCTTTCAGAAGATTTATCGAGAAGGTTACGACTGACAATTAGGGAAAGACGGAGTATATTCCAGGAGATATCCTTCGAGATTAATTAACTCGATTGGACAGATATTGATATATGGGCTCTTGATCTATAGATCGGGTCCATAAAGATATGTTAGTTCATGATGAACTAAACTGATGCTCAATGTTGACTTTTGTTGACTAAACAAATACACAGTCAAACAAAAGAAAGATAGACTATTAGAATAGATATGGCACCAGGATATGACATATGGCCAATGATCTATCGACCAAGTCCACGAATGAATTCTGGGTAAATGGCAGATTAGATTTTCGATATTGAAACGGCCGTAACTTTTGATTCCGCAGATGAAACTTCACCAAATTTGGTGGAGAGATAGATCTACCCATATGGCACGAGATGACGCGAGCGGATTTCAGAAAAACTCACCGGATTGACGGGGAACGTGATGCCAAGATCGGCCGGCGATGGCGATGCACCGGAAAGACATGGCTGCGGTTTTTTTAGGGTTTGGGTGGTGCTATGGGGATTAGGGGTGCGTGGGAGGGGTCTTAGGACAGTTATATAGGCTAGGGAGTCGTGTCATATAAGGAAACACGAAGAAAAACTGGATTTAGATTGAAAACGGATCGGATCGAACACCTGGCGCATAATGAAAAGTAACAGGTGACGTGGCGCATTGTGGTGCGTCGGATCTGGATCGGAAGGCTGAGGCTAGGCGATGACGTGGCCGAATCTGGAGCTGCCACGTCGATTTAGCCTATTTCCGAATTAAAATAATTCTAGAAATTAAAATAATTCGTTTAGAGCAATAAAAATACCAGAAAAATTCTAAACAAAATTCTAGAAAATATTTTAAGACATTTGGAGCTTGAATAAAATATTTTTAACCAAACTTTATTTAAAATTCTACAGTATTTAATTAGATTTAACAAGAGGCTTAATTTAAATTAATTTCCAAATAAATCCAAATGAATAGCAAACGAACTCCGAAAAATCTGAAAAAATTATAGAAAATTCTTTGAAGCACAATGAACTCAAATAAAACTAAAGTTATTTTAATTGAAGTTCATATTAGTCAATTTAAATTATTTTAGCATTAGAAAATTTCAGATTAAGCTTTATTAAAGCGAGAAAATCAGCGGGGATTTTTGGAAAGATGAACTAAACAAAAAAAATTTGAAAACCCAAATTTTGGGATGTTACAAACCTCCCCCCCTTAACAGAATCTCGACCCCGAGATTAAGGTTGTCTATAGAAATAGGTTCAGGGGGACTCAACTCTTGAGACTTTCTTGTACTTTCAAGCAACTGCACACTGGGCAAGGTTGCTTTCGAACAAACGCTTGACAACATCCAAAATTTGTCGACTACACGATGCGGATGAGATCCTTCTGCAATTCCACTGACTTCCACGGTGTCTGCTTTTCTGGCACAAGAAGGCACTCCTTCTGTTGGGACTCTTGAAACACGTCACGCACTCAGACTGAGTTCTGGCATCTCCTTTGATAGGCTCCCTTGCTTTCCGCCCTTTAACACTCGGTTTTCTGCTTCTTCTAGAAATTGGACATGCGGCATTTGACAGTGAAACTTGCTTGCAACTCTGCGGTCTTACATAACATTCCTGTTGATCTGTTTCTATCTCTATCAGCTTGATTCTCGAGTACTGCCTTAAACTCTAGATCAACTGAATATTCCTTCACATTGAACTCAAGCTCCAACTATTACAGAGGTAATGGCATGGTTATGCTGGCATACACTACGGTAGCTAAAGTAATTCGTCAGGAAAACAATTATCCTTTGTAGCTATTAAGCATACGCAACAACTCCTTTTCTTCTGATATGATGGCACATCCACATTCTTGGCTCAACCATAACGGATCAACCGGTCCTTAGCTGTCTCCGATATGCTGAAGTTAAACTGATCACAAATCTTTCTCGGAAAACACTCTCGCTCCTCTTAACTGATCAAATCTTTGACCATAAACCAAAACTGCCTTACACATAGGTAACCAGCTAATTCCAAGGATAAACATCTCAAGCATGAATTTCCAATATGATAAGATTTATTGGGAACTCAATCTCAACAATAGACAAGTTAACTCTCAGCATCCTGTATTACATATGATTTTCAATCAGTACAACATCTGATGCCTTCTAGTTCAAATAGTCATAATGTGGTTGACATGATCTTTTGCTAGCACTAGCGGGCATGGCTTCAGCTTGAATTTCTCCACAATTCACTTTCTGGTGCAAGTGTCTTGGTAGGTGTAGGACTAAGATTGAAGCGGACATGTATAACAACTTTTCTCTTAAGACAACTGTTGGCAAAGTGTCCCGGTTCATTGCATCTGAAGCAACGCTTGACCGACATCTGTTGACTTCATCATAGCACTAATCTTGGTAGGGGCAGAGCTGAGATTGATGCGATCCGCATTGATCACTTTCTTCTGAGGGTAGTGTTTAGCAAAATATCCTGGCTGGCGACAGGCAAAGCAACCTCTAGGCAGTAAGCTTCCTCCTTGAGAACTTTTAACCAGGTGGTGTTATGAAAATTCGACTATCGTATGAGGCACGTGAAGGTGTCTCGAACAAAGTCTGAGCAAGATGGCAACCGAGTTGTTGAGGCACTCTCATTTGTCGCTTGCGGTGGTCCTTCTTGACAAGCTTTCTGACGCTTGCGGTTATACTCTAATTCCTTGTGCTCATCTCCTAGAATAAGGGTCTTGTTAACCAACTCCTCTTGCTTCAACTGACTCTTTGAGCAAGTTACTCCTGCAGCTTTACCACTCACTCTTGGGGTTATGAACTTTACTGAAGTAATTTCTAGGATGATCATGGCTTCCAAAATTGCTTGACCTTTCTGTGGGCATTCCTTAACAAAATGACCTAACTTACCACAGTTGTAGCACGAACGTCTGGGCCGTCGTGTCTGGTTAGGTGTAGTCATATGCACAATATCGTCTTTCTCAGGCATCACCACTTGTTGGTTCATACGGCATTCCCTGGCCCAATGACCTTGTTTATCGCACAAGAAACAATTCCATGGTGACTAAGTATCCCTGGTTCTTTGAGGAAAACGGACAGAGTTGACATGTTTCTTCTTCATTTCACACGCTGAATGCAAAGTGCGGATGACAATCCTTCTCTTTTCGCTAACTCTTGAGCAATGACGGCTCGAAAATTCACTCACTGATGCTGAGTCACGGCGGTCACAATTGAATCAAATGGACATTGAGCTAGATAATGATCGCGACCTTCACAAAGATAACATGTGATGTTGCCCATAGGACATTCTCCAAGTAAATGGTTTCCTTCTCAGCTGGAAAAATTGATTGCATGCTCATCGGTGGTGTGTCATATTCCTCCACAACGGACGCACGCATGGTCTTCCGATTTGTTTGGTTGACAACACTTCAAGGAACAACATCCTGGTATGACATCGAGGAAAGGGGTTGTACACTTCTCTGAACTTGCAGTAGTCATACTGACATTTGACAAAGCAACGAACTACTGAAAAGCAGCGACGAACTCCAACCAAGTGATTTCTTCTGGTGTCTTGTGGGTAGCACGATAGTTCTTCCACCACTCCAAGGCATCTCCTTCCAATCGACATGTGGCACAGGGAACCTTCTCTTCATCTTCACATTGCACCAAAGCCAGCTTCTCTTCTATGACACGAAGCTAGATTTCTGCATCTTTGAGAGTGGCTGATCCACCAAACGTGGGTGGTTTGGTCCTCTTGAATAAGGCAAACCTTGACTGTGAATAGGTGGCTATGACTGTGGTTGTAGGGGCATTGATTTTGGCACTGATAACATTCATTTGTTGTATCATTGTCTGCATGAGCTGGGTTAGAGCGGTGAATAACTGATCCAAATTCTGAATTGTCACTATCGGTATGGTGGACTGCTGCTGGTCACAATCTGCTTTATTACTAACACCGGTAGTAGCAATCAGATCGACTTGAATCGCCTCGAAATCACTTGTTGTTGTCGATCCTTTCCATCTGCTGACCACTCCGGGTTTAGTTAAGAGGGAAAAGCAAAGATAAGGTTCAAGAATCCTAGTGCGAGGAGCGGTTTAACCCAATAACTCATACAAACATTATTAATAACTTGGTATGGTTGCTTACAAAGCCTAAAAGCTATGCAACGATACGCACACCCAACAACCAAGGAAAAAAACAAATTAACCTAAGCACACCACAATCTATCGCCTAAAAGGGTAACACTTCTATCTTAGATCGACGCGACTCTTCACACATGAGTCTCAACTGCCACCAAAGTACTAGTTCTTCTAACTTCGGAACACTTCATCGATCCACTTCTTTTCCTTGAGCTCGACGATTCTGTCTTCACGATCTTTAGGATCGTGAGAAGACACCCAATACTTTCTCCTTAAGTGTGAAACATCGTTAACTACTTAGAACAAATCAGGTAAGATTTTTATTTAAACCAGTGGGGAAAGATGAATAATTTTAGCAACAGGGGAAAGACTAGAAAAATAAGATAAGTCAAGAACTTATTATTCTTTCAAGTTAAATTTTTTCTTTTAGAAAATACTTTTGAAGCTCCTAAGGAACGACCAAACTATCTAGGGTCAAGACCTACAACAAGATGGCTCGATACCACCTCTGTCGGGACCCGAATATGCAAATCCAGACCCTCTGTGTATTCAGCACTAGTCCAGGATCATGCTAGTGCACACAGTCTCAACATAGATGAAATATCACAATCATACACAGCGAAAGAAAAAAAATAAAAGACATCATATATTAAATACAACTAGTTACATGACCTTATGGTCAACTTACATGATTATGCCTAAAAAGGCTGAAGAACAATTTAAGCAGCAGCGGAAAGAAACGTAGATGACCCCTCAGTATACCACAGGCAACTGACAAGGTTCAACTCCTAGATATTCGCCTCCTCGTGGAACTTCTCCTCCTTCGGAGTTGTAGTCTTCTCCTCAATTGATGATTTTGTGTATAGCAAGGGGTGAGTACATAAAGCACTCACCAAGTTGTGCACAGAATGCAATTCTAACATAGCTATATGCAAGGCTTATTCCAAAGAAATGGCTAACATGGCTATTTTGCAATAAGCAACATTTGTAAATGAATACAGTATATAAATTGGAAAGACAGTAAAACAAATAACTATATTAGATAGATTCAACATTTCTCAAGTAAACCAAGTTTCCAATCCTATGTTAAGTTCCAACCTTTCATTTCAATCCTGCCATCCCATTCCAAGTTTTCATTTCAAAAGTTTAACCCTTAACTGTAATTCCCGAGCTTTGCTCAATACCGTGGCACGGCTATTCGAATAGGTTTACACTCTGCAGAGGTTATGCACTTTACCCACACGACGTGATATTCTCTTTGTGCCTGGCCATTAGCACACTTCCTTTGGTGTCTTGCGGAGAATTCACGACAAAACCTTCAGAACCTCTACCTTAACCAAAGAACCTCTCCGGTGTTGCCTTCGCTACCACTCCTCTCACGCAGATGCACCAAGTATAGGACAGGCCAACACCGTTGGATGGGTACCAAGCCGCAAAGACAGTACGCCCCGCACGATACACCCCGTTCATCACACCCTGAGGTATCAGAGGAAAGATATCAGAACCCTAATCAACTAGGCCTGTCCCAATCCAGACGTGTGGTTGCAAGTAAGACTCAGGTCAAAGGCTTGCAAGGTTAAGTCCTTAAGATGATCGAGGCAAGACTTCCACATACCCCCTGCCCATCGGGCCCACCTTGGCATTCTCGCCCCTTGCCACTTGCCCCAATCTAAATCATAACCACCCCAGTTGATTACCAAGCACCACGTGCCATCAGCAATTTAACCTCGTTGTGTGACATCCTCTCGCCACCGCAACTCAATCTCATCGTGTGACCACACATGACACACAAGTTCATAACATCGTTCCATATTCCATTAGTCAAGATTATTTATCAAAGACTAAAGTACATGTGATGACATGGCATGGCTAAGCAACTAATACGGTCTAACCATCCCCTGTTGATTATTATTACTAACCAACTATAATGAACCAATCTAGGGTGACAAAATATCATGGTATACAAATGGCAAGGTAGGGTATAGATCAATTGGGGTATAATAGCTAAGTCCCAAATTTAATTGAAGACATTTGTACATGTCAAATAATTTGCAATAAAGTAAAACAATATAGCAGTTTTTGTAATCGTAGGTTCAACATGATCAAAGCACAACTTGCCTGGCACTTGCTATAAACTACTCTTTACTCTTTTTAATTGATCTTTGGCTTCCTCAACCTCTGGCTCTTCAATCGAATGCTTCGACTTCCTCGTCCTTCAGCTACTTCGGGTAACTTCTGGACGCACGTCTAACGACAAAGAAGCACAAATACAACAAAACTCAAAAGCAATTCAAATAAACTCCAATTTAATATTAGATTGGTACTGAACGGAAGGGATTGAATTTAGGAACTTAGATTTGATCGAAGATCGGATGAAAGAGAACAGGCTTTCAGAAGATTTATCGAGAAGGTTACGACTGATAATTAGGGAAAGACGGAGTATATTCCAGAGATATCCTTCGAGATTAATTAACTCGATTGGACAGATATTGACATATGGGCTCTTGATCTATAGATCGGGTCCATAAAGATATGTTAGTTAATGATGAACTAAACTGATGCTCAATGTTGACTTTTGTTGACTAAACAAATACACAGTCAAACAAAAGAAAGATAGACTATTAGAATAGATATGGCACCAGGATATGACATATGGCCAATGATCTATCGACCAAGTCCACAAATGAATTCTAGGTTAATGGCAGATTATATTTTCAGGGATAAGACAAGGATGGATGGAATCGACATTCAGTGCGATTCGATCTGGGGCTCAGTCATACATCAAAGAAGAGACTTGACGATAACAGGGCGATGACGATATGTAGTAAGACAGTACAAATATCTTACTACGGTGGACACAACGAGGAAAACCGCAATACCGGCAGCGTGGCTCACGATGAACTCAGTCCATCGAACCGGTCTTAAGTTAGGTTTTGGTCCGGCTTTGCAGATGATAGAAAGATAAAGCCAGACTCACAAGGAATGGGGTTAGATCACGATAGGACGATAGAAAGGATAATAACATCGCGCTACGCTCTTGCTGGAATGCGCGTATGCGATGATAGCGAAGCGAGAGCAAAGCGTTAACGGCGAAACGTTAACGAAGAAACGTTAGCAGCGGAAAGTTAACGATGGAACGTTAACGGCGGAATGTTAACGACGGAACGTTGACGACGGGACGTTAATGACGAGACGCTAACGACGGGACGTTAACGACGGGACGCTAACGATTGAACGCTAACGATGGGACGTTAACGACGGAATGTTAACGACGGGACGTTAACGACGGGACGCTAACGACGGGACGTTAACGATGGGACGTTAACAATTTAACGATGAAGGTGAAGCGTTAACGGAACACTTATGGGATTATAAGGTGGCAACCCTCGGTTGAAAGATAGGGCAGCGAGGTCATGACATGGCTCAATTTTGGTTTGAGATCTGCGGGGTACACATATCGTGACGCAACGACAAATTGGATAAAGGGTTAAGTCCAGGGTTGAGCAAAATGATTCAAGGATGAATACACTTGGCATAGGGTAGGATGGTAGGGTTGGCTCTGCGATTAAAGGTTACTAAAGATGGCGAACCGAAATGCGCACCGACACGAAGGACTTGGCCAAAAGACGTCGGGTAGATTCTAGAACATGGCTTTGACGGCAACCTGGGATCAATGAACTTCAACAGTGGGCAAAACAGGGGATATTGATCTTCTGGACACAATGACATGGCCACAACAAACCAAAATGGTTGGCGGCACAAGACGACGCGCGGCGGTGGCAAAAAGGCGACGGTAACGAATATTAAAATTTTCGGAGGATGGAACAGCAGAGGGGAAGTGAGCACCACGTAGAACGCAGCAAGACGATCTCAACGGTATAAGCAGATTTGGCGGCAACCCAACGGACAGATCACAAACTACCGATGAACGGCTGCTAACGCTAATAGATCAAACGATCATAACTATTAAAATAATGGATTGAACCTAACCAAAATTTACAGAGAGCTATCTGGGATCATTTGGCACAATATGACACGAACGGATCTGAGTTTTACCTTCCGATCAACAGGAACGCGGCGAAGTTTTACGTCGACGCGTACACCGATCGGGAAGATTGATTTTTCTGCACAAATCCCGTAGGCAAAACCTTGAGTTAGGGTGAGCACCGTGTAGAGGACATCAAGAGGAGTCTAAATAAAAAATTTCATGGTCAAACTAGCAAAAATGAAGGAGAACAAGCGACGGCGAAATTCGATATTGAAACGGCCGTAACTTTTGATTTCGCGGATGAAACTGCACCAAATTTATTGGAGAGATAGATCTGACCATATGGCACGAGATGACGTGAGCGGATTTTAGAAAAACTCACCGGTATGACAGGGAACGCGATGCCAAGATCGGACGGCGATGGCGGTGCACCGGAAAGACATGGCTGCGGTTTTTTTAGGGTTTGGGAGGTGCTATGGAGATTAGGGGTGCGTGGGAGGGGTCTTAGGACACTTATATAGGCTAGGGAGTCGTGTCATATAAGGAAACACGAAGAAAAACCGGATTTAGATTGAAAACGGATCGGATCGAAAACCTGGCGCATAATAAACAGTAACAGGTGACGTGGCGCATTGTGGTGCGTCGGATCTGGATCGGAAGGCTGAGGCTAGGTGATGACGTGGCCGAATCTGGAGCTACCACGTCGATTTAGCCTATTTTCAAATTAAAATAATTCGTTTAGAGCAATAAAAATACCAGAAAAATTCTAAAAAAAATTCTAGAAAATATTTTAAGACATTTGGAGCTTGAATAAAATATTTTTAACAAAATTTATTTAAAATTTTACAGTATTTAATTAGATTTAACAAGAGGCTTAATTTAAATTAATTTCCAAATAAATCCAAATGAATAGCAAACGAACCCCGAAAAATCTGAAAAAATTATAGAAAATTCTTTGAAGCATAATGAACTCAAATAAAACTGAAGTTATTTTAATTGAAGTTTATATTAGTCAATTTAAATTATTTTAGCATTAGAAAATTTCAGATTAAGCTTTATTAAAGCGAGAAAATCAGCGGGGATTTTTGGAAAGATGAACTAAACAAAAGATTTTTGAAAACCCAAATTTTGGGATGTTACAGCACGCTACGCACCAGAAGACGTAGCTACAGATAAGGCCAGACAATCCCGCTTTATGAAGGGATTAAACGCGGATTACAGTGGACCGATCACCCACATTCCACGACTTTCAAGAGCTAGTTAACAAGGCTCTTATTTTGGAGGACAAGCGCCGAGAGTTGGATGACAACGTAAAGCGCGAATGGCGCAACAAGGAGGTCGTCGGGGCAGAGGCGTAAGACGGCACCCCAACAGTTCATCCGTACCAGCCCGCAGGCGGCGCGATGGGCACCACTGCCGCAAATCGTTGATGGGTCGAATGCGGACTCGGCCCGTAACCGTGGTACGATGGAGGAACCTCGTAGGCAGCAGGAAGACGTTGTTATCACTGCAACGAGTTGGGGCACTTCGCCAACAACTGCCCGAAGAAAGGAGGTGCCACCCCAGTCCGTTTTAACCTGGGGAACACACCCGCAAGGACTCCCGCGCCAATTGTGAACCGCGGGGCATCAACAGCAGCAACTCCATCTCAAGCAAACGCACGAGGTCAAGTTAATCACATCACTGCGGATGAAGTCCAGAACGCTACAGACGTTGTACTGGGTAAGTTCCTAGTAAACTCAGTACCAGCTACTGTTTTATTTGATTCTGGAGCATCACATTCATTTGTTTCTCAAGATTTTGCCATTCGCAATAATTTGGATATTGTGGAACTTAAGTGTGTACTTATAGTCCAATCCCCTGGATCAAAACTCCGATCCAATATAGGATGTTCTGGGGTAAGGCTAATAATTAATGGAATAGAGTTCCTAGCGAACTTAATTATATTGAATACCCAAACCCTGGATGTTATCCTGGAGATGGATTGGTTAACCAAACACAAGGCCGTCTTTGATCATGGAAAAGAGTTATATCAATTGAGAGCCCGAAGGGAGAAGGGTTGAGTTTAAAGCAAAAGTAGTACGAGATGGACAATTAATGGTCAACAAAGATGAAGATCGGTTTGGAGGAAGTTTCCATAGTTAATGAATATCCTGATGTTTTCCAAAGATTTACCTGGAATGCCGCCAGATAGAGATATTGAGTTCGTGATAGAACTTGTTCCAGGGACATCTCCAATAGCTAAGAGACCTTACAGGATGTCCACAGAGGAATTGGTGGAAATGAAGAAGCAAATTGAAGAGTCTTTGGAAAAAGGATTCATAAGACCTAGTTCATCGCCATGGGGAGCACTGTCTTGTTAAATCAAGAAGAAGGACGGGAGTTTTAGGATGTGTATAGACTATCGTGCACTTAATGATGTGACGATAAAGAATAAGTATCCGCTACCGAGGATCGACGATCTTTTTGATCAGTTGAGAGGAGCAGGAGTCTTCTCCAAAATTGATCTCCGATCAGGATATCATCAATTGAAGATCCGATCAGGAGATATTCCGAAGACTGCATTTTCGTCAAGATATGGACATTACGAGTTTACAGTGATGTCTTTTGGTTTGACAAATGCACCAGCATATTTCATGAACTTAATGAATAAGGTTTTCATGGAATACTTGGATAAGTTCGTCGTCATGTTTATTGATGATATTCTTGTTTATTCCAAGACAAGAGAAGAGCACGCCGAACATTTAAGGTTAGTTCTTGAAAAGTTGAGAGAACAACAGTTGTTTGCAAAATTTAGTAAATGTGACTTCTGGAAGAATAAGGTTGAATTTCTTGGACACATAATGACAGCAGAAGGAGTTGCAGTAGATCCAAAGAAAGTGGAGACGGTTTTGCAATGGGAGCAGCCAAAGACGGTAACCCAAATCCGTAGTTTCCTTGGAATGGCGGGATATTACCGTCGTTTCATCGAAGGATTCTCCACGATTGCGAGACCTCTTACGCAATTGTTGAAAAAGGAAAAGAAATTCTTATGGACACCTGAGTGTGAGAAGAGTTTTCAGGAGTTGACGAAAAGATTAACATCGGCTTTGTATTAGTTTTACGGACGCTCATCAAGGCTTCAACATCTATTGTGATGCATCGCGTCGTGGGATTGGGATGCGTGTTGATGCAAAGCAGAAGGTAATTGCCTATGCATCGAGGCAATTGAGGCCACATGAGGAGAACTATCCGACTCATGATTTAGAATTAGCTGCTGTAGTGCATGCCCTAAAAATATGGCATCACTATCTCATTGGAAACAGATGTGAAGTGTATACCGATCATAAAAGTCTTAAGTATATCTTCACGCAAGCTGACCTGAATATGAGGCAAAGAAGATGGCTTGAGTTAATCAAAGATTATAATGTTGGAATTCATTACCATCCTGGCAAAGCCAACGTGGTGGCGGATGCCTTGAGCAGGAAGAACCACAGTGTAAATATGCTGTTGGAAACAAGTCAGGCAGAATTGTGTAAGGATTTCCATAAATTAGAACTGGAAATGGTACCAGAAGGATTTTTAGCAACCTTGGAACAAAAACCTACCCTGGAAGATCAGATCAGGGAAGGGCAGAAAAATGACGACAAAATCAAGAGAATTAAGGACAAGATGGATGCAGGCAAGGCAAAGGATTTCAAACTGGATGAGCAAGGTACTATGTGGTTTAAAGGGCGCATTTGTGTGCCGAACAAAAAGGATTTGAAGCAGATAATTTTGGAGGAGGCCCATGACTCCAAGTACTCAATTCATCCAGGAAGTGCAAAAATGTATCAAGATTTAAAGGAAAGATTCTGGTGGCCAAGCATGAAACGGGAAGTCGCCGAATATGTTGCATTATGTGAAATATGCCAAAGAGTCAAAGCTATGCACCAGAGACCAGCAGGACTATTACAACCCCTAAGGATACCTGAATGGAAATGGGAAGAAATTGGTATGGATTTCATAACCGGGTTGCCCAGAACTCAAGGTGGATATGATTCCATATGGGTCATAGTGGATCGCTTAACTAAAGTTGCACATTTTATACCGGTAAAGACCACTTATTCCGGAGACTGGTTAGCAAAACTTTATATGGCAAGAATTGTCTGTTTGCACGGAGTACCGAAGAAGATAGTGTCGGACAGAGGTACCCAATTTACCTCCAGATTTTGGGGTAAGCTACATGAAGCAATGGGGACTCGTTTGAACTTCAAGACAACCATACCATCCATGCATGGATGGACAAACCGAGAGAGTTAACGGATATTGGAAGATATCTTTGAGGGCATGTGCTTTAGCATATTCTACTTCATGGGACAAGTGCTTGCCTTATGCTGAGTTTAGTTACAATAATGCTTATCAAGCGAGTTTACGATGTCTCCATTTGAAGCTCAGATGGTCGATCATGTTGAACACCATTGAATTGGAATGAGACAGGTGAACGACATGTTTTTGGCGGATGTCTTGCAAAAAGCGGAAGAGCAAATCGCCATGATCAGAGAAAGACTAAAGATTGCCCAGTCAAGGCAGAAAAGCTATGCCGACAACCGTCGCAGGGAATTGAGCTTTGAACCCGAAGATTTTGTGTATCTCAAAGTCACGCCACTCAAAGGAGTCAGAAGATTCCACGCAAAAGGGAAGCTCGCACCCAGATATGTCGGGCCGTTTAAGATCTTGAGCCGCAAAGGTGAAGTTGCATATCAGTTGGAGTTACCGCAGTCTTTGGCAGGAGTGCATGATGTATTCCATGTATCACAACTGAAGAAGTGTCTTCGAGTACCGGAAGAGCAAACGCCGTTAGAGGCAATTGAGCTGCAAGAAGACCTGACTTACAAAGAGCATCCGGTGAAGATTCTGGACATATTGGACAGAGAGACAAGGAACAAGTCAACACGGTTCTGCAGAGTTCAGTGGAGCAACCATTTAGAAGGTGAAGCAACGTGGGAACGCGAAGAAGACCTAAAGAAGGAGTTTCTTGACCTGTTTCTTTAGCCAGCCGTGCTCGCGGTATTGAGCAATGCTTGGGAATTACAGTTAAGGGTTAACTTAATTAAAATGGAAAACTTGGTTGGGATGGCAGGATGCCTTGGGAGTTGGAAATTGACTTAGGATTGGAAACTTGGTTTACTTGAGGAACACTGAAACTATTTATTACTGTTATTTGTTTTACAGTCTTTATGATCTATTTATTGTATTTGTTCATAAATGCTGCTTATTGCAAAATAGCTATGATAGCCTATCCTTTGGAATAAGCCTTGCATATAGTTACATAGAATTGCATTCTGTGCACAACTTGTTGAGTGCTTTAAGTACTCACCCTTGCCAACAACAATAACCAACAGTTGAAGAATCTACACCTGTGTTGGAGGAGGAGTTCCAGGAGGACATGAGTCATTAGGGTCCAAGCCTTGTCAGTTGCCTGTGGTGAAGTGATGAGCTATCTACGTTTTCTATTTTCCACTGCTTAATTCTTAGCTTAAATTTATGGGGTAGGCGCTGGATCTCAAACCCGATGGTCACACAAGACAAGGGATTATACAGGTTCGGGCTCTCGCGGAGGAGATAATACCCTAATCCTGTGTGCTGGAATTATGATGATCTCTGAGATCTGGGGTTGCTCAAAGCGTGATATGCTTTGGGCAATATGAGGTGTGCTATGCTCTATGGCTTGGTTGCTCTAGGCTTGGATGGTCCGATCCCTATGTTGTTGCCCGCCCTCTCCCTTATATAGCAGGGGTGGGGCGGCTCACAGAGTCCTGATCGGTTTGGAGATTTCGATCGGTTACAAGATTTTAGTCGGTTAATAGGATAGAGTTTACATCTTTATCTACCCTATTAACGACTCGGAGTACAACCGTATATATCATATCTAAATATAAGTTCAACTTCCTTTAGGATATGTCCCCTTGCGCACGGCAGCGGGGCCTGACGCGGGGAGTATCTTCTGGGCCTCCCTCTTGGGCCTGTCATGAGGGTACCCGGGTTCTTATATTCCACAGTAGCCCCCGAGCCCTTTGCGATCGAGTTGCCGCCTTCCTGGTTGCAGCCCAAATGAGTCATGCTTCACGCCGAGTGCTTCGAGTTCTTGATGCACCTCCCCAACTAGTTTTCCTTTCCAGCCGAGTGCCCTGTTGTAGGCAAAGAGATCGTGAAGGACTCAATAGAGCTCCACGCGTTAAACTTTCCGAGTGGTTCCTAGCCCCATTATTGGAATTCGCGATGGCTCATCTTGGGACATCTTGTATCCCAAACGATATGCGAAGTCAAAACACTTTTCCCGCTCAAGGCAAAATTCAGTGCCACTCCCTTTAAATTCATTCGTCATCGAAGTTGCTGATGTCGTCGTTGAAGCGTTGGCTCACACACGTCGCATCCAAATTTAGTAGCCCTGAAATCATGTATATACAGAACTTAGGCAATGTAAAAACGATTCACTCAGATGTGATGTCTGACTAGTGTATATATAATTTTAGAGTTTTTTACTCTTTTTCCTTATTGATTTTGAATTCATCCGAGTGGTTTGACTCTTTTTGTTTAAGCACTCTGTCCGACTAGTCTAGTCCCCGAGCGTTGGGAATCGGCTCATGGCTCTTTTTCCCAAGCACGTGTTTTGGGTGACTAAAGTTCGCCGTTCATGGGGTCAGAGCTTCACAAATCGGAGTTATCGCACTCGGATTCACTTGCAATCGTTAAGCAAAAGAAGAAAAATACAACTCAAAAAAAGATGTGCGCATGCGCACACTATTAGGTGTAGCCCCCGACTTACTGCTTAGTTGTGGGTCAACTAAGTAGCAAGTCAGGAAAGTCAACAATTTTATTTATAATGACATAATTGAGTAAAAAGCAACTTAGCTGCTTTATGCTCCATATGTTGCTGACGATCATGCCATCTTTGCTCGTGGCGCAGGCGTAGGCTTGTAGATGAGCTGTAGGCGGCGCTCGGGGCGCGGGCGTGGCTCATGGACGTGCCGAAGGTGGCGCTCGGGGCGCGGGCGTGGCTCGTGGTCGTGCCGAAGGTGGCGCTAGGGGCACAGGCGCATGCTCGTGGCCGTACCGAAGGTGGCGCTCGGGGCGTAGGCACATGCTCGTGGCCGTGCCGAAGGTGGCGCTCGGGGCGCAGGTGTGGCTCGTGGCCGTGCCGAAGGTGGTGCTCGGGGCGCAGGCGTAGGCTCATGGCCGTGCCGAAGGTGGCGCTCGGGGCGCAGGCGTGGCTCGTGGCCGTGCTGAAGGTGGTGCTCGGGGCGCAGGCGTAGGCTCGTGGCCGTGCTGAAGGTGGCGCTCGGGGCGCAGGTGTAGGCTCGTGGCTGTGCCAAAAGCCGCGTGGGAGCGCAAGTGCGCTTCACCTACCGGCTTTTCCTGATTTTGCTGAATTGCGGCCGCTGTCACCATGGCCTTGATCTGGGCCACGATCGGGGCCGCCGGGCCATCCGATGTAATCATCGGGTCCAGTTTGTCGAGAAGCGTCTTGGAGGCGACGACGTTCTACATTGGCATGTGGAAGACAGCTTGATCTCCCAACCTGGATTGCAGGATGTCCTCGCGGACATTGCGACCGTGAGATCGAAGCGATCGCACCTGCACCTCCTTACCCTTACGAAGACGATCTTCCCCCGCAGCTTCTTGTTCTTCTTGTTGGCGTTGGAGATCGATCTTTGGCTCTTCTATCGCGAAGACGCCACGAAGATCGCAGCAATTTCTCGCGACGCCGACTGGTTTGCCGGCCAAGTCAAAGTTACATGCCTGAAATGAGTCGGCCTGATCTTTACCAGATTGGATCCGGTTCAAATCTAGGCAGACAAGTTCTCCGTGCGCATCTGCGACGAAGTCCAGGCTCCCGAAGCAGAAAGCCTGGCCGGAGATGAAGGTGGTGGTGATTCCGCCGATCGCCGCCATCGAGTCTGTAGGAAAAGATTATAGCGCTTCCCCTACCTGGCGCGCCAACTGTTGACTTTTGTAGTCGGCAATAAATTTATGGGGTAGACGCTGGATCTCAAACCCGATGGTCACACAAGACAAGGGATTATACAGGTTTGGGCTCTCGCGGAGGAGATAATACCCTAATCCTGTGTGCTGGAATTATGATGATCTCTGAGATCTGGGGTTGCTCAAAGCGTGATATGCTCTGGGCGATATGAGGTGTGCTAGGCTCTATGGCTTGGTTGCTCTAGGCTTGGATGGTCCGATCCCTATGTTGTTGCCCGCCCTCTCCCTTATATAGCGGGGGTGGGGCGGCTTACAGAGTCCTGATAGGTTTGGAGATTTCGATCGGTTACAAGATTCTAGTCGGTTAATAGGATAGAATTTACATCTTTATCTACCCTATTAACAACTCGAAGTACAACCGTATCTATCATATCTAAATATAAGTTCAAATTCCTTTAGGATATGTCCCCTTGCGCACGGCAGCGGGGCCTGACGCGGGGAGTATCTTTTGGGCCTCCCTCTTGGGCCTGTCATGAGGGTACCCGGGTTCTTATATTCCACACGTGGCTTAACAATGTAAGTTGGTCATAAGATCATACACTTAGTTATATCAATAAATGAAGTATTATTTCTATTATCGTTGAGTATGATGTGATATGTACCAATGTTGAGCTGTGTGCACTAGCGTTGATCCTGGGACTACTCGCAAGCTTCTTTGAAGAGATCATTGGTTCTCACGCCTCCAAGCCGTCTAGAAGGCAGTAACCTCGGGCGGCAACCTCCAAGAGAATGGACTATGACGCTTGCTTGAAGGAAATCAAGTGCTCTAATGGCTCAATTTAATGCTTTGAACTTGAATGCTCTCAACTACTCACAAATTCCAAATTGAATGCTCTACAGTGATGAGAGTAGTGCAAGGACTCAAGGAATATGCAATGAAGTCTCTAACCTTACCCTTGGTGCAGATGTGAGGGTATTTATAGCCCCCACCAACCAATATAGCCGTTGGGGAAAAACCCGAGTTGCTGCCAAATCAGATACTACCAGCTTTTTAGGCTTGGTAGTGCTGGCCTGAGCTACAACGGTCGATCAGGCGCATTTAATGCACTAGCAACTGATCGTTACACCAGAGGTCCGACACTACCGCACACAAGGGCCGGTAGTGCTGCACCTCCTCTGGCCCGGTAGTATCGGCTTCATAAATTGCACAAAAACAGGCCTTCTGTTAGATAACTATCACCATCAAAGGGGTGGTACTGCTGTACCTCCGGTAGTAGAGCTCCTCCAGACCAGTAGTGCCGCATTCAACAGTACAACAGGCAATTTTAGTGTAATCTTGAGCAATGCATCATCATAAGTTAAAGCATATATGAGCCATTATTTCATTTTATTTTCAAGCTACTAATCAGGAGTCCCTCTTAATAGTATGGCACCTAATCTAACAATTTGATCTTTCTCCAAACAACAAGATCGGCAAAATGCTACGAAAATGTCCTTAATTCTTTTATACCTTGATCTTGAGCTTGTCTTCATTTTAGCCTTATGAACTTCAATTTTCCATTTTCATTGACGAGGACCAACCTACTTTTGCACACTCAAAGGAAATTGTTAGTCCTTTAACATTGATTGTCATTAATTACCAAAACCAAACGAAATTAGGGGCCTAGATGATTTAATCTCCCCCTTATTGGTAATTGATGACAACCTTCACATAAATAATGGATAAAAATTGTTCTTGAGTACACTACAAGTTCATACAATTTGTATACTCGAGTGTTTTTGCTTTAAATGGCACTTTACTTCCTTGATTGGAAAGAAAGTGGTTTTGAGTAAAAGCTATTTTAAGCACAAGATATAGTTGAAGCTCCCCCTAAATATGTGCATGAAGATAATGAGTTGAATTGATGCACATATGTGGATTTTTTGGAACTTTTGGCGAAGTTCTGACTATGTTCTTGGATCCAAGGAACAAGATATAATATGTGAACACATTTGAGCTCAATTAGGATCCAAAAACCAAATAGGCAACTAAAATGAAGTAGAAACATTAAACATCCATTACAAAGCAAACACAAACATTATCCAAAAGCACATAAACCTACAAGGTTTAATTAGCTTACATAGAGATATGCAAATAAGATAGATAAGCTAATCCTCACACTAAACCAAACCAACACTAGACTCCCCGCTTGGCACTTTTCTTTAGTACTGAAGGACCATGTGGAGGTCCATCCATGTTTGTGATGAGTATTTGACTTTATTTGAGCAAGGTGTGCTCAAGTTTGAGTTTGATTTGGATTGATTTTCAAAATGAAGCATTTTGAGTTGTCTCTGCCAGGAGTGGCAGTACCGGTCGCATGGACGCGATAGTGATGAGTTGGATGGTTTATTGCACATCATTGTGGGCATTGCTATGTGAGGAGTTTCCTTGTCTTTGATGGTTGCAGGACGACGGTGCTAGGTCATGGTGAGGCGAAGGATGACCGGGACTAGGCGAGGAGCGTCGGAGGTCCAGACGGTTGGGAGATCACCGGAAGATGATCGGAGACGGAGTCCGGTCAAGTCAAGAAGACAAGGAAAGGAGTTGACGCTAGCTAGATGCCGCGTGGATCAATGAGGGCCGTCGGATTGAGGTCTAGTTGATAGGTTAGCGGGTCTAGGTAGTATGCTTTGAAAACCGTGCAAGAAAACCCGGTATGTGTGTGGGTTTTGGGTTAGCCCTTGCATGGCTGTGTGTGTGGGTTAATCCTAGCCCTTAGATGAGTGCTCTAGGGTTGAGGGACTCATCCAAGGGTGGTAGGTGGCCCAAGAGTAGTATAAATAGGGGTGGAGGGGTAGCCTCCTTCCCTTGAAGGTTTTGAGGTTTGTGAATGCTCCTTTGAGCTTTGCCCAAATGGAAGTGAGGCTTTGTAAACTCTCCTTCCAAAAATGAAAGTTTTATCCATCCACCTCTGAATTTATTTTGCGCATTTACATTATGTCTTTACTTTACGCAATTTAAATTCAGCATTTACTTTCCCGCAATTACTTTCTCGCAATTTACTTTCATGTAATTTGGATTTGCCTCCCCTCCTTCTAAATGCTGCTGATATTGGATGTTTTGAGTGTGTTAATATGGTTTTAAATCTATTTTGCATTCTTGGATTGAGTAGAGAACATCTTTTCTTTCAAGTTCCAACTTTGTTCAGAACTTGTTCTTCGCGCAGTAGTCAGTGTTTGATTTCTATAAAAATGTAGAAAAATCTTTTTCAAGTTATTATTTCTGGAGGAGGTGCGGGACTCTGATATCCACTTGCAGAAAAATTTTGGAGTTCATTTGTTGCACCGTTTGGGCGCCATGAGGTGAAAACCGAGCCCCAAACTTTCTGCTCGAAGTTCTTGACCAGACTGTGTTCTTAGATTTTTCCTGTTTTTTTTCTGTAAGGCTTTTTGAGGAGAAATTTGGTGGAGTTCTTCACGACTCTGATGCTCATAGGGAGAAAAAGTCTCAAAATTTTGTGAGCTGCAGAAACCCACCAACCTCCTGTGCAAATAGAGGACAAGTTCGAAATTGCTTTTGCTTTTCTCGAAAGTGACTTTTGTGATTTGAATTGATGTCCTTTCTAAAAGCAAGAGTTTGAATTGATTCCTCTTTATCTTGGACACTAGACAACCAGTATTGTGACTCAAAAATCCCCACATATTTTGTGGTACTTATCCATGCAAGCTTGGGGTACACATAGTTGTCTAGTTTTTCAGGTTTTTCACGATTTCCTTTGAGCGATCTTGTCGAGGTTTTTGTTGGAGTATTTTGGGGGAAATTTTATTTGTGACCATTCACCCCCCCCCCTCTGTTCGCCATCTCGGTCCTTCAAGTACTTCTCCCCCTTTGGCATCAAGTACCAAAAGAGGGGTCTTCATGAGACGTCTAGGAAGGTGGAGTACCATGACCGTGTCCACGACCACAGACAAAGCGATGAAACCTAATGGGGACAAGCTCATCACGAAGAAGATCCACAGTCGCTCCAATGCCATCCATGCGCTGCTTGATCTCCTCAACCATCTGACGAGTCTGACCTTGATAATCGTAGACTTGAGCGAACTGACCCATCATATCCGTGCGCAAGCTGGCAAGACTGGCTAGGATAGCATCTGGCGCTGGTGCTTGAGCTTGAGCCTGTGCCTAAGATTGAGCATACTCTTGCTCTAACTCGACTTTACGTTGTTGTTGGGCAAAGTGATGAAGCACTTGTTGAGGGGCCTCTCTAGGCTTGTAGTGCTTATGAGGAGCAGGCATTGGACCATTATACCCTATCTTCCTTCTGATCAAAAGCATGATATAGGGAGCAAAATAAATGGTCTTACCACGCTCCCGAGCAGACTGAGCCATCTCCCTCACGATGAAGTTCACAACATCGAACTTCTGACACTGCATGATCTTTGCAATTAAGTTCCAAGCATAACCCCAAATCTCATCAAAATTCCTGCTCTTAGGATGGATGGAAACTCTAATGATCTTGTTGGTGAGACCGGGTTGAGGTAAGAGCCCTGCTAGCTTCCTTGGCTTTGCCCTTCTAGCGGGGTTATAGAATTCCACAATCTGACTTAGCCTCAAAACAGGATCATCGTGAATTCTTGGGAAGCCACTATGGAAGACACCCAAAGCATACTCAAACTCCTCCTTAGTGGTAGTGTAGACGGTAGAGCCCGTCATCCAGGTGATGTTGTCATATGATTCTGGGATGTGCATAGTGGCATAAAACTGCTTGATCAAGTCCTCAACATAATCACATCTAGTCCCAAGCATGTGATAAATGCCAGCTCCTCCAAAGAGTTCAGGAACACCCACAAACATGGGCTTCTCCCTGCGTGTTCCCAACTGACCCACCTCTGATTTGCAAATTCCTTGTCCTTGTAAATCTGATAGAATACTTTCTACTGGAACAAGGAGTGAAATCTAGACACAGTGGTGTCTCATGGCAAGAGGTATTGGTTCTCGCCTCTTAAAGCGAAGTACTTATCCCCCTTTATCTATGAGCGATCATCCCTGTGAGAACCAACATCAGGCATCTCCTCATCCTCACTTTCCTCTTCTTCTTCTTTCTCTTCTTCCTCCTCACTTCTCTCCACTTCCTCTAACTCAGACTCACTTGCAACTGCTTTTTCTTTGCCTTTTCTGGCCTAAGAGCTACTACCTCCAAGCTTTTTCTGCACTATCTTCCTTATCTGCTCATCCCTGACAGCAAGTAAGTATGAAGCTTCGCTGTTGCTGCCATTGTCAGGCCAAGGGGTGGGAACCCCAGCGCTTCGAGTAGACTTCCTGACAGTGCCCCCACCACGAGGTGCCTTGGGTTTGGATGGATTCTTCAACCTTGGCATGATTTCTGAATCACAAGGACAGAGATTGAATGAGGTTTAAGCAAAGGAGATGGTTAAGTTTTGATCTCGAATGAGGTATCGCAACAAAGTTTTGGAGATCAATTAAAATGGTGGCCGTCAGTTCCTAATTTAGTGTGCCAACTGCTCTGGGCAGCACTACCACTCTAGGAGCCCGGTAGTGCTAGCCCAGTACAGTCGGCTCACAGGCGATACTATCGACTAGTGAATCCCCAAAATTTTAATTTCTAATTTATTATTAATCTATGGATCAAGCAATTTGAATTGTGTACATTCTAATATCATGATCCATATTATTAACAAGAAATTTGGACATTTAAGTTGCTACAAATTCCCACATTCTCAATCAAAACCTAGATGAGCAAAAGATGACTTAGGGCAAAAGAAGAGAAAAGAAAAGAGAGGGGAGAGGTCACCTTGACAAGAGGACCACTTGAGCACAAGAAATTGAAGATGGAACCAAAGATTTATGTGAAGATGATGAACTTTGGAGATTGGGGTTTGGAGAGGGAGAGAGAAGGGAAAAGAAGGGGAGGCTATGAAACTCAGAGAAAAAAATGGGGTGAGGAGGTGCAGAGTCAGATGGGAAAAAGGAGAGAAAGAGGGAAACCGTCGGCCTCTCAAAGAAACCGCTCAATTTTGGTCCCACCCGACAGGCCCGGTAGTGTCGGCCCTAACTAGACTGTCCATAACCTTAAGGAAAAAAAGGTTGGAAAATAGCTCAAATGCAATCATTCCTCAGTGAGAGACATATGTGAGCATTTTCAACTTGTTAAACTTTCAAGAACACAAATCTAAGATAGTTTTTAATCAAAATAGATTTTGGGAGCTTTAAAGGATCACAAAGTACGCTAGGAATATAAATTTGTTTGTCGGTCCCCCTAATCCATGTTGAGGAAGCTTGAACGAATCAAATCGGCTGCTTGTGCAAATGAGCCTCGCTCAATCACTAGTGGTAGCTCTTCCCCACTCTGGGTAGGAGAGCTCCGGCCTTCACAATGCACCAGGCCTCCTCACAAGCTCCTTTGAAAAGATCACCGATTCTCATGCCTCCAAGCAATCTAGGTGGTGACAACCTCCAAGAGAATGGACTATGATGTTTGATTGAAGGAAATCAAGTGCTCCAATGGCTCAATTTAATGCTTTGCACTTGAATGCTCTCAACTACTCACAAATGCCAAATAAAATGCTCTGGAGTGATGAGAGTAGTGCAAGGATTCAAGGAATATGCAATGAAGTCTCTAACTTTACCCTTGGTGCAGATGTGAGGTTATTTATAGCCCCCCACCAACCAATATAGCCATTGGGGGAAAAACCCCCAAGTTGCTGCCAAATCCGACACTACCAGCTTTTAAGGCCCGGTAGTGCCTGCCTGACCTACAACGGTCGATTAGGCATATTTAATGCACTAGCAACTGACCATTACACCAGAGGTCCAGCACTACCGCACACAAGGGCCGGTAATGCCGCACTTTAAATTTGGGCACAGTGCTTAGGAACACCTGCACTGGAAAATAAGTACCGACATCTATGGGGCGGTACTGCCGCACCTCTAGTGCAGTGCTGGACACAGGGTAAGGCACAAATACATGCCTACTGATAAATAACTACCTCCATATTAGGGACGGTACTGCCGCACCACCGGCAGTACTGCTCCTTTGGCCCGGTATGCTGGCCTCACAGATCGCACAAAAACAGGCCTTCTGTTAGATAACTACCACCATCAAAGGGGTGGTACTACCACACCTTCGGCAGTACCGCTCCCCCAGATCAGTAGTGCTGCATTCAACAGTACAGTAGGCAATTTTAGTGCAATCTTGAGCAATGCATGATTATAAGTTAAAGCATTAATATGAGCCATTATTTCATCTTATTTTCAAGCTACTAAGAGTCCATCTTAATAGTACGGCACCTAATCTAGCAACCCGATCTTTCTCCAAACACCAAGATCGGCAAGATGCTACGAAAATGTTCTTAATTCTTTTATACCTTGATCTTGAGCTTGTCTTCATTTCAGCCTTATGAACTTCACTTTTCCATTTTCATTGACGAGGACCAATCTACTTTTGCACACTTAAAGCAAATTTTTAGTCCTTCAACATTGATTGTCATTAATTACCAAAACGAAATGAAATTAGGGGCCTAGATGCTTCAGTAGCCCACCAAGTAGAGGGCGCTCGACGCGCGTTGCGGGGAGTTAGAGATTGCGAGGGCACAAAGACGACAAGGGTACAGACGTGCTGTGACAGGCAACCCACCATGGCAACGATGAGCGGGTAGGGAAGGCGACCCAGCGTGAGTCAGCAAAAGCCTGGTTAAGCATCTAGGACCCCAATTCATGTGGGTTTTGGTAATTAATGACAATCAAGATTAAAGAATTAACATGTTACTCTAAGCGTATGAGAAAAGGTTGGTTCTTGTCATCTTAAGGAGTTCTTGGATATCAAAAGCAAAAGATTAGACAATTCAAGCTCAAGGCAAAGGTATAAAAATACAATGACCTTTTCCATAGCTTTTACCGATCTCGGAGTTTGGAGAAAAGATCGGGTTGCTAGAATAGGTGCCGTACTATCAAGGGGGATTATGCCTAGTAGCTTGAGTGTGCTTAAAGGTCACACGGCTCAAATTCTCATTCATATAGACAAATGTTTGCATATAGAAATGCATCTCTGCAAAATTCATAGCATGTTCAGTAATGTCGACACTACCGCTATTGTATGACCGGTAGTAGTAAACCCACTTATAGTAGGTAGTAGCTTTATTTCAAAGAGTGCAAATTCCTGTGCATGTTCTAACTCTCTGGGCCGACACTACCACAATGCTATGGGCGATACTACCGTAAGTATGGTAGTACCGAGGTTGTGTTAGCGGTAGTTATTTTCCAGAGTGGGTATTTTTATCAGGCCGACACACCGACATTACAGAGCCGGTACTACCGGGGTTCAATGGTACCGAAGCTTTTGGTCGGTACCTATTTTACAGAAATGGCTCGATTGTGTAATTCGTCTGAGATTTAAAAGTCGGCACTACCGCCATTGTTAAGCCAGTATTACCGCTGTCCGGTGTACCGAATTTCCTGTGCCGGTACCTATTTCACAGAGAGAGCATTTTTTGAGTACGTTTGTGATCAAATGTCGGCACTATCGCTTTTTACACGTTGGTAGTGTTGGGGGTACTGTAGCAACGACTAGTAACTTTGCATTTAATGCACCGTTCTAACCTTTATTTGGGGGCCGGCACTACCGCATTTTACATATCGGTGGTGTCGAAAATGCAGATTTTTTAGGGTCTTTCTCCCTAACGGCTAGATTGGTTGGTAGGGGCTATAAATACCCCTACACCTGCAGCAAGGGCAACTCTTAGACATTCATTGCATATTTGTTGAGCCCTAGCAAGTTTCTATTCATCTCTTGAGCATTTAATCCTCATCTAGAGAGAGATAAGAGCATTCAAGTGTCATTTTTGAGTTTGAGCCATTTAGATATTTGATCATCCTCAAGCGAGCGTCTTCATTCTATTCTCTTAGATGTTGCCGCCTCCTAGACGACTTGGAGGAGTGGAAATCGGTGATCTTTTCAAAGGAGATTGCGAAGAGACCTGGTGTCGGTATGAACGTTGGAGCTCACCTACCTAGAGAGGAGAAAAGCTACCACTAGTGATCGAGGAAGGCTCAATTTCTCAAGGGGCTAGCTTGATTCGTTCAAGCTACCTCAACGTGGATTAGGGGAGACCGACAAGTCTCCAAGACCACGGAAAAAATTAATTGTGTTCATCTTGTGGTTTGCATCCTTGTCATCATATTTGTGCCTTTACATTCCTAGTGATTGCAGTGTTTGATTATCTCCCTAGGATTGCAATACTTGATTAAACTTAGATTGTCGGTGCCATTAGTAAAACCTAGACAACTTAGGTTTTAATTGTTCAAAATTACAATTGTTGTCATCCTTGCTCACTAATTGTATTAGAGCCTAAAGAATTTTAAAAACCTCCTATTCACCCCCTCTAGTTGGTTATTCTTGATCCTAGGTCTGATCGGTTGAGTGGGCTGCAGACCACAATAGCAAATAGGTATTGTGAGCTCATCTTCGTATTTATGATTTTTTTTGTTATTTGTAACTATATAAGTGGGTTGAATAGAGGCAATAGTCGATTTGTTTGATTGATTGCCGATAAATTGTTCATAGATTTACAAGAGTTTGATAAGCGAATGTTGCACAAGTATTTATCAAATAATGAACTACCAGTACTAACCCTCGAACCGACGAGAACACAATACAAGTTGTTTAATATATTTATCTTAATTTAGTCTAATCCTTTGAGCCCACTCTCTACTTTTTTTTCTGGCTTCACCACTGGACAGATGGAATTCGAAACTAACAAACCATGCACACAAAAATGTAGCTATATCAACTAAAAATGTCAGTTTTACTACATGGTAGAGTACTGGTGATGATAATGCTTGTATTTCGGATTTCGTTGGGTTGACACTTGGGACTTCCCTATGCAGAAGTGACAATCGATGGCTATGAAATCATCTAAGCAACAACAACATGACCCTGCATTATGACTGCAAATCACAGTTCTGCAGAGGCATAAAATGTTTCATTCCCAAGTCAACAAGCTAACAAGGGAAGGATCATGAAAGCTACCGGCAAAACATTCCTCCGAGTACCATTGAATTTACATGTTCATCACATATGACAAACAAACATAAACTAGAAGGCAAAAGTCCCATGCAGCATTCCAAACTTTGCTCGAAAATCTATCCGGCATCTTAAACTATAAAACCAGATATTTGACCACCCCTTCCGAACTTTGCAATCTGGTTAAAATAACACCCTAGCCCGGTTTCACATAGTGGTATTGTCTGCATAGCATGATGAGTAGGTGGTTTTGCCACGTAAAATAACACATTGGGAAAGTTTAGGTGAATGACAGGTAGTGCTCACATGAGCTTCTCTTCAGGGAGGGAGCTATAGGGGCTGACAGCTATGGAAGCATGATTGGGAGCTCGGCGGGGAGAAGCCGATGTGGGTCCTATCTACTATTGATCTAACTTGGCTAGAGTGACATCTTACATGGCAAAATTGCTCGCTCATTGCATCACGCGGGCAATACTACTGTACGAAACCGTGTCGGTGTGTTATTTAAGCTGGATTGCAAAATTTGAGAAGTCAAATATCTAGTTTTATAGTTCGGGTACTGAATGAACTTTCGACCAAAGTTTGATGTGTTATATAGACTTCTTCCGAAATAGAAAGATCCTCACTCTCATACACCAATTCTTAGTTTTTGGGTAGACAAGGAAGCAAATCCATGCATCATGCAAGCGTTCGTCAAGCTGGCCCCCTAGTATATATTATTCTAGCTACTAGTTCCAAATTTCTTGAGCGCGTCCATCGCCGCCTTGGAGGCGAACGCCAAGCCTCCGGCGCCCCTGATATCGCCGAAGATGAGAATGCTCACCATGATGTGCGGCGGCGTGCAGGGGCGGAGCCAGGCCTCGGGCCACCCGGGCCTGGGCCCGAGGCCTGGCCCAAAACATCCTTTCAAAACCAATAAAAACACTGTACAAATTCAAAAAATAAGCAAATTTTTTTTGGGCCAGCCCAGGCCGGCCCGAGGCTTGGGCCTGGGCTGGCTCCGCCCCTGGCGGCGTGGACGACGTCATGTGAACCATCAGCCCCCGGAACAAACGGGGCGTCGCCGTCCGCCGCCGCTGAGGCCATGGTGGAGCACGCGACGCTGCTTGTGCTGGACACCAAGGAAGGAAGTGGTGCACACTAGCGCTCTGAATCTTGGTGTGATTACTACGACGTGGAGTATTTAATTGGCAGGACCACGAAGGCCGACCGCCGCACCTTCCATTACGGGGATAGTTTCAACACTTCTGAGCTCTAACATCTTGCTTATTTTGTTTCCTTCCGTCGACATTCGTGGCATGGCTGTTCTAGCAGCACCATTGCATGTACTTTCTACAATGCAATGGAAGAAGCATATTGACATGCCCAAAATGTTCATTAACAAGTTGACATGCCCAGATTACTAGTTCTTACAAGTAGGGTAAGGTAGCTTAGGGCCTGTTGGGAGTTGTAGTTTTTCTGAAAAACTGCTTTTTTGTTTTTTGAGCTAAAAAGCAGCCGTAACTTTTTATAAGATGTCGTTTGATAAATGGCTAATTTTTCTCAGCAATAAGCTGCAAAATAGGTCTCGCCCAGCTTTCAGCTTTTGACTTTTGCTAGTTATATGTGACCTCTAGCTTATACCAAAAGCCGCTTAAAAGCTTACCTGTTTGGGGCTTACTGGCTTTTCGAAAGCTGAAGCTAGCTTTGAGCCCCCAAACAGGGCCTTAGTTTCTTCCATTGAGAATCCATGGATTCAGAGGCGAATCCAATGGGGGGACTTCATCAGGCTCGATCCTACCCTCCACATCGGTGCCAGGACCCACCTCCCACCCAACCTCCGACGATTGGCGGCCATAGCCGAGTTGCCGATTTGTAGAAGGAGAGGAGAAAGAAAATTTTGGCTACTTAGTCGGACAAAAGATTTTTGGACCTTTGCCAAAGCCCACAAGACCAAATTTCATGTCTTACATACATCGTACCACCCTTTCCCCACTCCAATCAACCGAGGAGAGTGACCAACAAGACGAACTTGAGGGTGCTGGGCAGAGGAAGAAACCTAGGTGGCTAGGTGGGCAACGACCGATGGGCGGTGGTGCGGTCTGACAAGGAGGGGAGCCACCGAACCAGGCATAGGGTGGCGGGCGCGAGGAGCAAGTCGGCGACCACTGGCTGGGTGGCGGCACAACAAGGAGGAGGAGAGCCGCCTAGCAAGGCCCGGGGCGGCGGGAGCGAGGAGCCTGGGTAAGTGGGCTGTGGATGGCCATCGGTTAGGTGGTGGTGCAAGCCGCGAGGAGGCATGGGCATGCGACTGTGGCAATGAAGCGACGGCCAGGCGACAAGGTGGCCGAGAGAGGAGACCCGAGCAACGGCACCGACTGGATTTGGATTTTGGACTCTGGAGGAGGACAAGGTCACCAGGAGCCAAGGTATATATAATATAATGGTATTTGTTTGATACTTTGCTCTTTAACATATAGACTCTCCCCCATAACTCATAAAAGGGGGTAATACTGATTAGATAATATCTCTAACTTACACCAAAGTTTCAGAGGAGTGAACAATCCTTCTTTAATTTGGAGCACTTCAACTACTGGGCAAATCTAGATTCTAGTCCTTGTATCTTTGCGAACTCGCGTTCCGGAAACTAAAGGAGGGCTTTATTCATGTTTGAATTTCAATTACGTAAGACTATATTTACTATATTTGTCTCAATTTAGCTTAGTCGTTTGAGGCCACCCTCTATTTTATCTTGGCTTCGACACTGCATGAATCATTCATAGAATTCCTCGTTCCAAACCCAACTAAAGTTTGAATCCGTGCCAAGGTGAGCATGTTCAAAAAAAGAAACCTATTTTTCTAAAAATAAGAAGAAGAATCGACGATGAGCTCTAACATTCAGTACAGGAAGTGATGACTTATCTAACCCCTTACCTCATTTTATCAAAATCTAGCTCCCTCCCGAGATGAATTGCAAATCTAGCCCTTCACAGTGATCCCGCGGGCCTCTGAAGGCTAGCTTCCCCACGCTCACTGACGTCCCGCGCCCGCCTCCCACGCTCGCCTGTGCCCTGCGCCCCACTATCGCAACAATGCGCTTGCGGCGACCCGCATAATTAACCCACGGTAATGACAGTAACACCACCATTACTCTGAGGTAATTATACTGATCTCGGCTTATTAACTAACAAAATATCGGACGTACCCAACACTTTATTAGTTAATACACCGTGTTCAGAGTGTTGCAGCAAAATAATAATTAGAAACTGAAATGAAAACTTATTACAATCCATTGCCACGTAAGCTACAAGTCCATTAATACCATTCCATACATAATACACGATACATCAACAAATAATTTACATAAACATTAAATACCTAATAGATCGACGGTCGCTACCGTACAGTCCACTACTCCACCCTTTCCCCCTGATAGTCCTCTACCACCTTGTCAACCTGACCCTACGGGAGATTCTCAACCCATGCCTCACCAACGAATCCATAGGGATCCGCGTCCCAACAGGACATCTGATCTTCGGAGCGGTTTTTTAAGAAAAGGGGGAGTTAAGCAAGGGTGAGTACAAAAGTACTCAGCAAGCATTAATAACAAAATGCATCATATGAATTTTTTCATCATTTATCACATATCCATCTCTCTCTCAAATCTATTTTTAGGGAAATAGGATTTTATTAGGAAAACATGGGTTTCCAATTTTAATTTTTGAAATTGCTACTAGCACTCGTATATGAGGCAGACTTAGCTTTCGTAGCCTCCAATCCAGGAGATATGTATGAATTCATAATTTTACTATGTGATGGTTTGCACCACTTTACCCATAGAGATCTTAACCTCAGTTGAGAACCCAGAACATTTATCACTAATCAGGTATTAGATCTCCAACCCTAGCAGCATGCCAGCTGTACTCTAACTAACAACGGCAGTACTCATCTCATGGCATTTAAATATAGCGCTCTAGAATCATCAATAACAATTGAATTCCAAAATCGTGTCCCTCACTGGGACTCCCGGCATACTTAGCTTCACACTCTAAGTTATCTACTTATACCCAATGTAGAGATCATAACACCATCATAGGATAACATTTTCTGATCGTTTCCACACACTATGGTTGATACGAAAAATATGGATCATTGCCCGAGTATAAGGGTTCATCCTTATGTGCTAGCCTATGTAGAGGGCCCCACTGGCAATGCTCATCTCTATGGCACCCTCTACCAACCTCATATATATACGTCACCAGCTCCATTCGTTGGACGAGCCATTTCAACACATCAACAATTCAAATATTGTCTCAGCAGTTTATTATCAATTCAACGTATCTATAACCAATCACTGCCGCAGCAGTTCATCATCAAACCATCTTTCCACCAGCATCCGATTTATGATTTTCTTAAAATATTTTCCCACGCATCAGTTATATCACATATAACTAAATATGTTTGATTAAAAATATTTAAATATGATCAAGAGATTGCTTGCCTGGATTTTGGTAAAAATAATCGTCTTCGCACGATTGCTACTGAAGATCCCCGAACGGATTGGATTTAATTCCTGAAATTGTAAAATAACATATTTTAGGTGGCTAGCAGATTTTTTGCATGTTTTATGACGTCCAACCCTTTTCTTGACATCTTGCTATTTGATACACATATAATGCTTCTTTTAAGTTTTTAGATATTTTTTATTTAATGCCTTTTATTTAATTGCTCGATAACTTTGAATGATTAATCTATCAAATTTTTAATTGAGTATATTTAATGTGGATGATACATTGATTTAGATCAGATTTTTCTCCCCTATATATATACACTTTTTTCCTTCCTATTTTCTCTCACCCCTGGCCGACCTCTTCTTCCCCATTTCTCCCCCTCTCTTCTCTCCTAGCTCCACGCTCTCGGCCCTTGCCGCTGACCACCTGGTCTATGGCCCCTGCCCTGCCGACTCCCCTCGCGTGCAGCCTCCTCTTCCGGCATACGCCTAGCCCTTCGGCCCCTCCCGAGCGCCCTTGGCCCGTTCGGCTCTTGGCCCCGCCTCGGGTTGCCTTGTGTGCGCACCCGGGCCGACCTACCAAGCCATCCTAGCCCTCCCCGCTTGCCTCTCTACCGCCACAGCTCCTGAGCTCCTCCTACTTATCGGCAACTCCGCCCCTCAGCTTCCCTGCTGCCACCGACATCACCCTCTATGACGCGGCCTTTGACATCGCCCTCTATGCCGCGGCCTCCTGCTCCTCCGGCCCTGTCGCCTCGTCTAGCCCGGCCTGCTCCCCCGTGAGCTTAGCTCGACCCTGTCTACTCCTCTCCCACCCTGTTATCCCAGGCCTTCCAGCCTCCACCCCCGAGCCGACTGGCCTGGGGCCGCCGCTCTGCTCGCTCGGCTCCTCTATTGCATTCTTGGTGCCCGATTTACCTTATTGAGAGAATCTCGATTACTTTGCATGTTTGCATGGTTTTAATTAGAGTGGTTATTCCCTGGTCTATGATGATTTGAGAGTTGTGCTCGTTAGTGGGCTGACAGTATTGTGGCGATACCCACAGATCTACAATGGGCATGCGCAATACCGCCCCTACTACGGCCACCTTCTGAGACCACTAGTGATCCTAGGTCTATTTATTGTCTACTCTCTTTGCTTCATCTAGATACTTTGTGCTTCTAGCATTAGCAAGAATACATTGGTGTGCACCTACGACGCTGTGGCCTGATGGAGATGGTGTTGTGCTATGGTGGTGGATGGTGATGTACTAGTGATCGAGGTTGATGGAGACATGCTGGTGTTCCCTGTCTCGCTCTTTGTTGGTTGGGGAAAAGCTTCTTGGCTCGGTGCTGCTCCCTACTCCCTCCTTGCTCCGGCTGCTTCTGGTTTCCCCTTGGCTTCGGTGGACCTTTTTCTTGGGTGATGGCGTCGGTGGTTTGTTCTTGGCTTGCAAGTCTCGTGGATTTGGGAATGGCTCTGGTGTTGGGGATGGATGGGGATGAGGACATGAGGTGCTCTGGTGCCTGGCTGTCTCGCTCTTTTAACCTTGCTCGATCTTATCTTTTGACTGTACACGATATTTTGGTGTTGTGCATGCAAGGCTATGGTTACTCATAGTTCTACTAGGTTTGTATATGCCGGATGATGAAACCCTAGCTAGAGAGAGATGCCGACTGAACCGGGACAGTCTGGTATCTCGATGAGCGATATCAACTCATTCGGATCTGACGACAACTCCTTATAATCTTTTACACTTTAATTTATTTTCTTTTGATTCTATATGCATAAATGACTGATAGTTTTTTAGGAATCAAGGTCGAAGAGGAACAGAAGCTTAGTTTTTAGGAAATTTGTAAATTATTGTAATCTTTCTTTTGATGTAATTGAATATTTATGTAGATTGTCACGTAAACAATTTATGTGACTTTGTTACTAATGAGTAAGAATGAAAATCAAATTGTGTTGATTACTTTAATTAAATATGTTATTAATTATGTCAATGATCTCATTTGCATGGATAATGTTCTGAATTGTTTCAGCACTGGTCCCAAGACTCATTTGCCATGCAGCAGTGCAAGCCCCTCATCGCCCGTCGATGCCTCCCCTATGTCGTGTTTGTCCGTTCCTGCGCTCTTGGGGTCCGGTAGACCGACTCCCTCGGTAGAGGAGTGTGGGAGCACGGTGGAGAGGATTAGATTTGCAAATTATTTTAAGAAAGAGTTAGATTTGAAGAAAAAAACTAACGGCGGAGCTAATTTGAAAAAAAAAACTAAAGGCTAGATAAGTCACTTCTATAGGAGGCGGACGCCCAACTACCCAAGCAGGTCATACAAGGCAAATTTGGATGAGCGAAGAGGACAACAACGCATACGCATATGTACCATCCGGCCACAAGCTGTATCCTCCTCAAAACATTACCTTTTTCTTTTTCTTGAGATGGTAGAGGTGGATACAAACGTGCATACAGCACACGCAGCGGATCCGATGGAATCCACTCGGATCAACGTTGAGGCAAGCACCTATACTGCAACGGCGGGAAGGCATTCGCTGCTCTTTCTGTGATGATGCTGAGAGTCAGGCCCTCGGATAGCCGCCGAGCAGAAAAACCAATGCTTTCTTTGGGACAAACTGATGAAGACCAAAATATTCTTGTATGGTCTCTCCTGCGCGGTTAAATAAATCGATATAAATAAAAATAGCTCGAAATTTAAAAATCGGAAATATGAAACCGAAAATCGGACACAAATTGTCAAAAAAAATCGTAGAGTTTAATATCAAATTTTTTAGAAAAAATTTAAAAATCGACCGATTTCCCTGAAAAATCTAAGGACTAGTTGAATTTTTGAACGATTTTTAAGTGATTTTCTTCAAAAATCAAGCGATTTTTACCGATTTACGTTGCATAAATTTTTCCAAATTTTTGAATTTTTTGAATTGGACCGGTTTACCGAGCGGTTTTAGAAACCGAACCGCGTTAATACAGGCGAAAATCGAGCGATTTTCATCGATTTTTTGAACCCTGATCCTACGTCTGTCTACGATGAAGGAATATAATAACCAGTGCATACTACATATATTAAACCCCGCGGGTTTTCGAGCCTCTCGCCGTGGCCACGTCGATTTCGGGCCGACGTGGCCACGCGCCGTCGCACCGCTTTGTTAACACGTGAATACAGCTTAAGTATTTTCTCCTCCCCTCTCGAACGTAGCGCGTGCGTAACGCAGCGGTAACGTTCTTCGCTACGAGGCCTGCGGCGCGCGTTCAACTCCGCCTACTCGCGTGCGCGGAGCGCCCCGGCGGGATTTTTGCCGCACGACGCGTGGCTAGCGCGCAGCGGTTGCGTGGCGCCTATTTTTTTGCGAAAAGGCCCCCACGAATTTATAAAATTACATACAAATCCTTTTTTTGTAGAAAAGGCCTTAAAATTCCCTGTTTTCTTACAAAAATGCCCCTATGGATTTACATAATTTCTTTTTTTTGCGAAGAGATCCTAAATAATTCCGTCTTTTTGTAAAAGTGCCCACCACAGATTTACAGAGTTACATACAAGCCTTTTTTTCCCGTGTGAATGCCGAAAATTCCCTAAAATTACGGAATAATCTATTTTCTTTTTTTACTAAAAGATCTCTGAGACTTCTTTCGTTTGTTTTTTGTCGCCTCATTTTTTACGGAGAGGCGATCGGATTTTTCCACAGAACCTCCGGAGCTTCCAAAATTTATTTTTAACACGTTATTTTTTACAGAGGCGCTCAGATTTTTACGTAGAACCCCCAGAGCTTCCGCGATGCATTTTTAGGACGTTAGTTTTAAACGAAAATTTATCCAAAACTCTTAAAAATACATATTAGTCCATTTTTCCCCGTTAGACCCTCGAAACTCACGCGACTTACAGTGCTTGTCTTTCGACGGTTGGCGCGGCCCCTGCATCTAGTTGGATTCATCATTGGCTGAGAATGACAGATACTGCCGAAAAAGAAGTGATTATTTTTTTTAGCCTTTTTACATCAATTTTATTTAAAAAATTTGGCTCCTTTTAAACGGAATTACAAATATAGCTACACCTCTAGGTTGCGTGGAAGGACCACGGAACGTTCGACAAAACTATATTTACAATTCCGTTCAAAAGAGAACCACATTTGAAAAGAAAAAAAAAGGGCAAAAGAGTAGCTAAAAAACATCACTTCACCGAAAAAGAACTTTCTCTTATAATCAGATATCTTTTCTTGGATTATGACATGGAATTGCCGAGCAACGAAGTTCTCACGTCGTCTTCCATAATTTTGTAAATTCAGTGGTGACCTATCCGTGATCCTAAAATAGATACAAAGAGAATGAAAATAACACAGCGGAAGTGCTCTCATCCTATTGGCAACACAATAGGAATATTCATACATTAAAGATTAAGCTTGAGAAGATCATTAAAGTAACAGGGAAAGCATTCCTCTATAACCACAAAATTCACATGTTCATCAGACGATAAGCTTCAAAGATTTAACCAAGTCCTGGCGATGATTGATTCATGAATTTAAACAACAATTTCAGACAACCCTCGGTGGCCAACTTTTGTTCCAATTTCCAACTCAATGTAACAAAATTAGGTCCTAACGAGACAAGTGCCAGCAAACTTAGGTCCTAACAAAACCGAGAGCTAACATCACATGCTCACTCTTCCTCCTCATCACCATCACCACCTCCGCCACCGGAAGCCTTCTTCTGATTCTTTCTCTTGACCCTTCCAGGCTCACCACCACCAAGCGGGCTAGTGAGGGAGAAGTCGATGTGCTTCTCTGAGTCCACTCTCACCATGAAGGAGGGGATGTTGACAAGCTGCCTCCCCACTCTGCATAAACAGATTGACTTACGTTCAGACAAAGCTTTCAACATGCAACAAAAATTAAATCCATTGAACATAAAAACATAACATGTATATGAACATTGTAGGTTCGAAAAACTTTATCAGTGCCTCATATAACCATCCTCTACATGTTGGCAGAATGACCAATGTATTTTTTTTATGACAAATAAAAATAGAAGTGAGAAATATCATACGTCTAGAGAAGTAATTAAGAATGCCTAAATTTGAGAAGGCAATGCTAATATAAACAATCATCTAGCAAACCAACTAAAAACAAGGTTAAACACAAAGCTGGCAGTCACATGAACCTACAACCAAGAGCAATTATTGTTCAAAATCATATTTCAGCAGAGAAAAAAGGGCACATCACAATTGCTGTTTGGGAAAAAGTTTATCAAGATTTAGGGGCACTCAGAATGAAAAGGACATTTTGAGTCATTGGTGTTTTGACCTCACAGATACATTAGCAAAATTAGTTCATCATTGTGCCACCAATATGCGAGAGCTACTCAGCTTTTTTGACGTACTGATAAATCTATTTCATCTATACCCCTTTATAATGCACCTAACCATTCTTTTCTACGTCCACCCCAAATAATGCACCACATTAGAGATAGCCCAACCTTCATGCACTCAGCGAAACGTCCCCAAAAACTTGCCTCCATCAAAATTAACCTCTCAGATCTTTCCTCAGCTTTACTCACCCACATCCGATGGCCATTGTTTAATGTGTCTAACTCATCCTTGTGGCCCACAACAAATCTCCCCCACCTCCAGCATCATCTCAAGGAAAAGGAAACAAATATCCTGGAATTAAGGAAAAGGAAACAAACGTTCTAGAAAAGGAAACGACCATATATTACGTGCTGGGAAAAAGAAACCGAAAGACAGGGCACTATACTAGTGACTGTAAAAGTATGAACAGACAAAGAAATTGCAACCTACTCATCAAACAGAGATTAGGCACTCAGTACAAATATAAAATTCAAAACACAAATGATATATACAGAAAAAGAAAGATAAGGGGCATCAGAGAAAATATGACTGCACCATTACACACAAAGTGTCTCAGACGACCGTCGTGAGTTGCATACGGTTTCTCATCACATGGCCCAAAATAATACTCCCTCCGGTCATAAATAGTTGTTGTTTTAGTCATCAACGCGGTTTCCAATACATAGCTTTGACCACTAATTTTTATTATAATATATTTATAAAAACTAGTAAAATTATAATATTATGAAAGTACTTTTTGAGATAAATTTACACACGATTTTCATGTATCCAATTTAAATATTTAAAAACATATTGACAGTCTAAGGTTTCAAAAGTTTGACTGCACCTTTGCCAAAAAGGACAATTATTTGTGACCAGAGGGAGTAAGAAAAGAAGTTCAGTTTGCAACAATGCTCAAACTGTAAAACAACAAGCATATTAACACCAAAGCTAAATGTTCACCCTAGTTCACTGACTGTCAGGTCTACCTCCAAATACATGTCCATCTGTGCATAAACATTTCAGGACTTCAGGCTGCACTCTAGTCATACCACAAGCATATACTATCCAGGAGAGAAATAAATTATTTATACCTTATGTGGCGCTGCCTGATGAGAACACGAGCATGATGGATTGATTTAGCCATGCCATTCTTGAAGACAATGGTCTGGAGGCGGCGCTGCAGAAAGTTCTCAACAGTAAGCGCAAGAACGTAATCGAGCTTGTTCTGGCCCTCACCAAGGAGACCATAGCGGTTCATGCGGCGTAGGAGTGCCTCGCCCTCAAAGATACGGCGGGGGTTCTTCTCGTCAAGGGTGAGTAGCTCCCTTGCAGCATTACGGATACGGCTAAGGGCATACTGCACACGCCACAGCTCACGCTTGCACCTCAAGCCATACTCACCTACCAGCTTCAGCTCAGCATCAAGACGCTCCTTCTCATATGGACGCCTTGGCTTCTTAAAAGTTTTACCGTCTGCATCACATTAACAATTTGAAATTAAGAAACACATGCAGCCAACACATTATGAGCATCTAAACACAAACATTCAACAACCACAATCAGACTAGAGATTCATATAAGTCGATAGCTAAGAGTTTTATGATCATGGACGAAAGCTTCTATGATCCAACCTCCTACCAAGCAAATCTGTCAAATTAACTTCTAAGATTCGAAGGGTGATATTTGAATGTTCTTTATCTTCCCAACTAAAAAGCATTTAACGCCGACCATTGTAGGATCAAACCCGATGAAAAGAATTATGGTTTCGAGATCTCCTCTGCAACGGTGATAAGAAGCAACAGAATAACCCAATCGACCAAAACTAGGCATTTACGCTACCAAAAAAGAACTACCCTTCTACAATCCCACGGGCTAATAGGCCTAACAGATAAGAACATGATACACAAGGTTCTAGGTCAAAGTACAGGACGGGATCTCGGGTTCCGGACTCAAATGCGCGACCAAGTAGATTCACGAATACATCTAGCGTTCGACATCAGATGCTAGTATACCGCCATTACACTTGGGGGTTGAATGGATCACGGCCACAGAGAGGTAGAGGGTATCTTACAGTTGCGGTAGAAGCTGACGTGCACCATGGTTGATGCTGCCTCCGCCGCTCGCCGCCAGTCTTGGACGCCGCCGCCGCCGCCGCAAGATGGGTTGTTAGGTCGGGGAGGTAATGGAGGCGGGCGAGAGTTGGGGGCGGAGTACCTATAAAGGAGGCGCTAAACCCTAACCTTAGCGCCTCTGGCTTAGTGGGCCGATCTTTTTATGGGCCTTTTAATATGAGAATGGGCTATCGTTATGGGCCTCTTCACTCTATCAATTTTTGTGGTTTTGTTAATTCTGTGTGGGTTAGGTTAGTTCATCGCTTCATCTAGAAAAGTTAGAGCGGTGTTTCTGTACTTTTTCTCTTAATATAAGTAGCGCAAACCATTGAAGCAAGCGAAAGGATAAGTAATTATCATCTATATCTTATTTATGTTTTAATATTTGTGTAATTTAAGGTGAAATATGCTGATGGATACCAAGCACAGAACTATATCAGTGTTATTAGAACCATATCAGTGTTATATTTCTTTCTTTCTTTTTCTTGAACTGTCTGATTGATGTTGTGCACGTCATATTGAGATTTTCTCAGTGTCATATTGAACTAGGGCTATATAGCATAGGTAAACAATTCAATTTATGTAGAAATCAGGAAAATACCGTGTTCCAAACAGGATCTTAAGGGTTTGTTTGGTACGCATACTTCGCACTAATAAGTATAACTAGATGCTTATACACGGCGTGCCACGCCGCGGGCGCCGCTCCACACACAAGCAAATCAAGAAAACGCGCGATTGCCGGTCCCTAACCGAGTAAATCGAGAAAACATGCGAAAATGACCTAAAAAGAATTTTGTGTTTTCCGCAAAAGGGCTTAAACTTAATGCTAGAAAAACTCAAAAAGGACCTAAATGAATGTATTTTTTTTCCAAAAAAGAGGACCTGAATGTATTTTTTTTTCCGAAAAGGACCTAATCGTAATTCTAATTTTCCGTAAAAGGACCCGAGCGCAATGTTTAAAAACGCATAAAGGACCTATACGTAATATGTATTCTTTTTTCGAAAAATGATCTAACCGTAACTTTTTTCCCAAAAAAGGACTTAATCGTAATTTTTTTGTCGGAAAAAGGACCTGAACGGGAAAAAAATTCGCGGCTCGGCTCGAGCCGCAAACGCGCTAGCTCAAATCGCCCAGAGCGCGTGAGCTCTTCCATCTATAATAGATGGATGATTTCTCTATAATTCATATGTATTCCAAATAGGGACTTAAATAAGCATGCAACTAAGCACTTGGCACCCGAATAAGCAAAAGGGTTGTTGCATCAATTTGTATCCGGTGTCACAGCATGGATTTCCTAACTTTTATAATGTGGTTTTCTTAAGTTACTGTTTGCACCAAAATTTGGTAAGTATAGTCAAATCGGCAATAAAGTCAGACACGTGGAAATTAACACACAGGATTGGAAAGATTTGAAGGTAATTGGTAACAGCAAGATCTTTAAAAAAACAACCGTCCGAGATAAGGCTGATACGGATCAGGACTTGAAACGTGTTGTAAAAGGATACGATCGGCTGATGGGTATAAAAGAAGGGTCGAAGCAAACTGCAAGGGAAACCAACACAATACAATCAACCAGTTTTTACTTTCTTACTTTTTCCTGCCGACTAGGAGTAGTTTTTGTAACTTAGTCTTTGTAATTCGATCTTGATCAATAAAGTTGCGCATCGTCGATTGTTGATCTTCTTCAAATTACACATCAGGTTCGATTTGTTCTGATTTTGTTGCGCATTGCCTTCTTCAGAATCGATCTACCTTTATCATCTGATTAGCCTTAATCGGCTAATTAGACTTACCTTGTTACCTCGATCTTGATCGGCTTCAAGCTGATTAAGTCTAAGCCGATTAATCTCTACGATCGGCTTTGTGTGAATTTTATATTTTTACCTTGTCGATTACAGGTCAAATCGACTGGCACGCTCTGAACCCGGTGTTCATTTGGTGTGCTGCTGTCAGAAACCATACCTCAAGTTTTTGACGCCAACACACTCTTGGCACGCCCAGTGGGACCAAGTCTTCATTAGGAAAGTCGATTCCGCCATCCGATCTCAACGCAGAAGCCATAATCGTCCCAACAATGGACGATTTGACTGCAGAACAACGTCAAGAGATTGAAGCTCGGAAGACTGCATAGGAGGAGATGATGCTAAGCTGTTATCAGAAAACTAGACGCGGCGTAACTCAAAAATCTGCCCTGCCGACGGTCAACGCCCTGGAGGCGGGTGTCACAGAACCGGTAAGCCGATATCTGCCTGCTCAAGCCGAACTATCGGCTATGATTAATCAGTCTGTGCACCACCTTAATAAACCAATCATCGGCTCTTGTGACAACGCTTAAGCCGATGATAGCAAATAGTGTTAAAACTATAGCCCAGGAGTTAGCCTCGTCAGGTAGTATGCTGGACCCATTACAAGCTCTGTCGAATTATCCTGTTTTTTCAGTAGCACGAAATACGCAGAGCACAACGGCCGATCCTAAACTATCGACTATAACCTCACCCCCTACCATGATGCCTACTCAGCCGACCATAATATTGCCTAACGACCCTCGGCCAAGTGGGGTGAGCCATTACCACGCATACACCGACGCCGCTAAGTTAGACGCATCAACAAGTATGCCGTCGTCGGCTCCGTTCTATGCTTTTCCATAATCGGTTTCACAGCCGATTGGGCCTGAGAGGTACCCGCATGAACCTACCCTGCTTAGAAATCCAGGTCCGTATAGAGTAGTAACTTATTCAGAGCCTTTCGCCCCAATACCAAAACCTCAAGTCAGGCATAATAGGTATGATCAGTATACTCGTGTGCCGTCGACTCAGCATAATTGGCAACCCGAGTTTGCACTCGAGGGGCAGAACGCCAACTATGATCAACATTAAGGGCCTGCGGTGCCAATAGCCGATAATGTAAACTGGGCTGACCAAATCTCCGCTGTCTTGAGGGACCAATTCGGCATACAGCCGAAGGGGAAGGTTATCGGCTACAGAAAGCCGTATCCTGATTACATAGATCGTATGCCTTACCTCCACAATTTCAAAGTCCCGGATTTTGCAAAATTCTCCGGTGACGACTCAACTACTACTCTAGAACACATCGGACGCTTTATCGCTCAATGCGGCGATGCAGCTCAGTCCGATGGACTGAAAATAAGGCTGTTCCCATTGTCATTGTCCGGGGCAGCCTTTACTTAGTTTACTTGTTTGCCTCCGAATTCGGTCCACTTATGGAACGATTTGAAAAGCCGATTCCACGAATATTTTTTCTCAGGAAGTTTAGAACTAAGGATTTCCGACCTAAGTTCTGTTCGCCAGAGATTTAGAGAATCGGTAACTGATTACATTATGAGGTTCAGAGAAGTTAGAAACCGATGTTTTAGTGTCACGTTGCCCGACAACCAACTTGCAGATTTGGCTTTTCAAGGATTGATTACACCACTTAGAGAGAAGTTTGGAGGGCAAGAGTTCAACGATTTAAGCCATCTGCTTCATCGTGTATCGGTTCAGGAAAGCCGATTCCCAGATAATAAAGCATTTAAAGATAGATTTAAAAATAACGGCAATAAAGAAAAGGATAAAGTTAAAGTCAATACGGTGGATTATTGCCCAAGCGATTCTTCGGAGGATGATGTGACGCCCCCACTTCGCCTGACCAGGCCAGGACCAGTGGAAACATCACAGAGCAGAGTGCGCCAGGATCAGGCTAAGGAAAACAACACATGCACGGATAGAAATTTCCACCGAATAGTACTCGGGAATTATTCTTAAAGTACATATAGTCTTGTCTTATGTCTGGCTACGGTGATTTCTACACCGCCCGCCTAATATTACAATATTATTCTAGATGTCTCCCTTCTGAGGGTAGATTTATTCCGCCAGGTCTTGGTCGTCAGACCCCTCATATTCATATCCCTCCACAGCAAAATTGGTATCATCATAAAGATTCACATCATCATGAAATTCACCTTCTATCTCATCTGGTTGGGTGTACTCAACATGTTCTGAAAAACAACAGAGAAAGCAAGGCTGAGTACACCAGTACTCAGCAAGCCGCGGAACCTTTGTGCATGGGTATAAAAATATACTTTTCGGCCCTCGAGCCGCTACTCCAAGGTAGTACTTTATCCAAAGTACCTTTTTACCCATTTGTTAGAAAGTGTCAAGTTTTAACTTTTAAATCTAATGGCAGCAAAACAACGTGGGGTCTTACATCCTGTGTTAGAGGAAAACCCACACGACGCACTTCCAAACCCGGAAGCTAGGAGTGATATCACATTTGACTCTGATCATAGGTGTACTGCTTTGCCTATAGCATCACTTTGGCTTATTGTCACAGTGCGCTTCCTTAGGCACACTAATAAACCAAGGAAACAGGACGTTTGGCCAACCGTACACTGACCTCTGCCATACCGCCTCGCCTCACCAAAGGCACGCGGGTCGAGACTCCTCCCCCGACGTCTCGCCCTAGGGTGATTGCCCTCACTTGACACAGTCACCTTTCTCACCTTGGCAGAGTCAGCTACTTGTCGGTTACTTAGTTCAGCCCGTCCCATACCGGGTCTATGGTCAGCACGGCTTGCGTCGATTTTGAGGTAAGCGCCAGTTTGGTTTGTCCTTAAATGATATCCTATGTGGAGGAGCTCTGACTTTCATAGCAACCCAACCGGGGTTGCTCATACCCTGAGCTCTTCCACCCACCAATTACTCCATAACCTCACCAAGGTTATGGTTCTAACACTGGATCTAGCCGATCCAGTTAGTGTGATTTAATTTCTTTTAGAAATTAGCTTTTGAGATGAATGCAAGAGTTTCAAACAACCCAAGCCACAAAATCAGTTTACAAGATATGGTCGAAGGGCGACTTGCCTGGATGAGTGATCACAGAGTTGTCCACAGCATGAAGTGGCTCTAGCTGCCCTCTGTTGTTATTGTGGAGATTTCCTAATAAGAGTATCAAGCTTTTAATATTTATATTCCTCAAATTGGGTTTAAATCCTAATGCAAATTTTCTAACAAGCGATTTGTAAAACAATTTACTAATGCCTGTATTTTGGGATCAGTTTCTTTTCCTTCAATTTATCTATATATGAATGCATAGTAGTTGGATCTTTAACTTAATTCAGAAAAGAGAAAAAAAGAGAAAAACAAGAAATAGAGTTTGAATTTGTTTTCTATTGCCTTCTCAATTTATTCTCTTTTCCTGATATTTGTTCCCGAGAAAACATATGTTATTTTATTTTATATTATTATTTACTTATTCATTTATTCTATTTATTTACTTATCTAACTAGTTATTGATGATTTTTTTTAACGGCTAGGCCGGCCCATCTCGGCCCATATGGCCCGGGCGGCTACCCCCTTTTCATCCTAACCCTAATTTTTATTTCTCTCTACCCTTGCCTCACTTCCTCCCCTAGCCGCCGCACTCTCTCTTCCTTCCTCCTCTCTCGTGCGACACGCCCGAGCGCCGTCGCCTGCTTCTTGCGCCCCCGAGCTCCACTGTCGCCCTCTTTACGCCGCGCCACCGCCAGCTCTTGTCCTCCCTCGGCTCCTCCCCCTTCTTCCCTTTCACGCGCCCTTGCACCGCGCCGGCCCTCGGCCTTTCCCCTGCACTTCGCCACCTCCTTCTGCGCCGCGCATCGCCACCGGCTTCTTGCATCGTGAGCGCCTCTGCGCCCCCCCCCTCGGTCTCCTGTCGAGCCGCCCTCTTCGCGCCATGCCGCAGACCCGACCCGATCCGGTGGTGGCCGACACCGAGGAGCTCCTCCCTACCGGCGCCGCCGCCCGAGGTCTCCCCCTCACCTCTTTCTCTCTCTACTTTTCCCCCTTCTCTACTTACCCCCTTTTTTTCTCTCTCTCTACTTGCCCTAGGTCGCGGCAGAGCTCGGCCGGCCCCCGCGATGAGAAGGTCCATGGCCAAGGGCCCGCACCCGTGGTGGCGCTGCAGCCACCCACGTCCGCCACCACTACTCCCTCGGCTAGGAGCTCGGCGCCCACAAGCTAAGTACTAAAATCACCTTCCCTTTTCTTGATTTACCCGAAGGGACAAATTCTTGTGTGTTGAGGATCTTAGCATCATGTTTTATATACCCTTGTTTTTGGTTTCTTAAAGACTGATCCAGTGATATGTTAATTAGTCAATATGTTGTAACCCTAATTTATCTGCTTGCGATAAAAAAAAATTATGGCTCCTAAATTGATTCTTGCTGAAATTGAATGGTAAATGTTTTGGGGTCTTTGTGCAAAGAGACTGTGATAAGTATTTGTAAAAATCTGGGTTAATAATCAATAGTTGTATGTGTGGATTTATTCTTGATGCATTATCAATTATATATGTATACAGTATTAGATTCTTGAGGATTTTATGTCTTGTTGTTTATGGAATGAGATACATATACATATATTTTATTTGCACACGAACTCTGTATTATCGTCTTATCTTGCTAGTACTTGGTGGAGTGGAGTGCCAACTAGAATTCATGAGTATGTGATATCTCTTAAGGAAAATGTCTTATGATCCGACAATTTATTTCTCATGCATTATTCAAATGTGTTAGCATTCATTTTAGCTCATGATTGCGGATGATTGCTTTTATCTTTTCTGTTGTGGTAAGTGCTTGGATATACCTATTGCTTCAATTCATATCAGATTGTGAATGCAACTTAATGACTGCTTGGTTTGCATGTATTCTTGATTTACTTAATGAGTTGAGATAACAAAGATGCTTGATTGAGCATGAATTTCCCTTTATGCAAATTAAGTCCAAGGTCATATAGAGGTAAAGGTGTCCCTACTGATGATGAAACCGTGTATGGAACCACATTATTGAGATCATGTAATGATTGTGTATGAGTTAGAATCTAACTCTTATATGCAAGAATGCTTTACTAAAGAAGAGATGATCACTAGTTTGTGTTGTATTGATGTGTGACTGGACAGAGATGTGTATATGCATATGTATACCAATATGATTGCTGGAGCTTGTGTAGCGCTAGATGGAAATCATATGTGCATGCTGTCTTATGGGGAGTTTTCCTAAGGTGTGACATGGTAGATCCACACTTGGGTTTAGATGTATATCAGTGTTGTTTGGTCTACACTTGCCAAATGGTAAATGTGATAAATGCGCTTGGTTGTGCCTTCTGGTTCATTTTCTTATTTGCTTGGGATTGGAAATCTAAAACCGCTCAGCTTTGCATGAATATTTGATCCTTTTACTTGATGGGTTGAGACAATAAAATGTTTAGTTGAGTATGGCTTTCCTGATTTGCAAATAAGGTTCTAAGACATAAACTGAAATACTGGATATATTGCGGTAGAAGAGTTTTCATTAACTATAGAGCTGTATATAGAGCCTTATTATTGTGATCATGCTATGAGTTTCATGCTTTCAATAGGTATGTGTTTTAATTACATCCATTGTGATTGAGTAAAAATCTGGTTCCTAAGTATGGATACCTTGCTAATAAGTCGATCACAGTTTAGAAGAGAGGTTCAGAAATGCTCATATTCTGTCTTTAGTTGGAGCTGTTAAATTGATGGCTTATACAATTATGATCAGGACAGGGAGGGTGTATATATGTATATTTGCTTGTTGATTGCTGCACTTTGCCTCTACCTTCATTTGACTAAGAGTTATATGTGTGTTATAGAATAGTACTAGTAGATTGCATTTATAGCTACAGGATTAAGCTGAAAAGAAAGGTAGTCTAATGATTTGCACAGTGCGAGAAAAGGTATTGAGGTCTTTGGTGGGAAGAGGATGGAAAATGGCTGCCGACAGCTTCCTCCGACTCTGTCGGCTGCTTCCCCTTGAACACCAGGTCAATTATTGTGGAGAGTGGAAACAGTAGGGGAGTTGAGTAGGCAGTAAAGGCCATTTTCACTTTGGTTGCTGCCTTATATACTGAGCTTTTACAGGGTGAAACCAGGGCTGAAAAGAGCAAAACTGTGTACTGGTGGCACAGGTGGAGTGCATGCAGTGCTTGCCTCGCCACTTGGTCTGCAGAATGGGTAAAAGCCATTGGCAGCCAGCTGCAGGTATGGGCAGAAAGGGTGCTGGCGCCAGCTGGGAGAATGGGCAGAGTGAAAATATGGCGGTTGACTGGCTGAGAAGGGGTAGGTCGGTTCAGCACAGTTCATGATTTTCACCGGAGATCAAAAGTGGAAATTTGAGCTCAGCTGGATGTAATTTATTGTATTCCAGATGTAAACTTGGTGTGTTTGTAATTTAAACTTGATTAGTAATTTTGATGATTTGAATGTAATATGTTCTGTAATGAGTTCTGGAAACTGAGTGGATATGGATGAGACTATAAACCTAAGTGCTGGGCGATCTGAAGCAAAACTGTACTTATGAGAAGTGTATTATGTGTTTTTGAGGTATTCAGAGTTTATAAACATTGTGGGTATGAATGAATGAACATGATTCCTTTGAATAATGACTGATCTGATATTTATGAGAAGATTATTTAGAGTTCAAGCTATGCCATTGTTTTAAATGGTTAAAAGTGTGTGTATATATATGTATGGGGTTGATCTAGCTGTATTAGTATGCAAAAAAAATTATAGATGTGAATGTTGTATATACATGAGTTCATTATTAAGTTTTCTGAGTATTGACCTATTGACTGATCGAGAGCATTACTTATGAGATGCAACTGATTTGATATAAATATGTTTACAGAAACTTTTGAGGTTTTTGAGATGTTTAACTACGCACCGCTTAAATTGTTGATGCTTATATTGAATTTATGAGTAACTGGTCAAGATAATGAATATGATCATGAATATTTTGAGTAGTAGAGAATATTGGGTGAATGTACTGTTTTTGATGAGGCTATAGTCTTATCCATTAGGGAGAATCAAATTGTAGATTACTGTTTCATTTTAACTTGCCATGATACTAAGGAAAGTTTTAGGGAATGGATTTGGGTAGGTTTTCACAGATGATGAAGCAGAAATAAATATAGCCGAATGGGTAAAGGGGTCTAAGAAGTCCCTAGTCTGTTCTTGGCTAAAGCCGACTAGAAATAAGTCGGAAGTTAAGTATGCCTTTGATGTTTCAAATGTGATCGTATTTTTGATTTATTATTACAAGAAAAGATAATACGATTACCTGAGGGACATATTATACCATCAGCTGACGAGATTAAGAAACGCAGGTATTGCAAGTGGCACCACTCTTTTTCTCACAATACTAACGACTGCAATATTTTTCGTCAACAGATCCAATCGGCTATTGAAGATGGTCGGCAAAAATTTGCTGATGAGCCGACCATGTAAGTTGACGCTGATCCATTTCCAATTAACATGGTTCAATGTTCGGCTAAAAGAAAGGAGCCAATACATGATGAGCCGAAGAAGGATCGGCAGGTCAATATTCAGTCGAATTCAAACGGCGGCCAGACGTTGAAAATTACGATCGGCTCATTACAAATAGAAGCCGATCACGAAGGAAGAAATTTGAGGACCATTAAGCCCAAGGGAAATCCTCAGGTGGGTAAATGGTACAAATCTGACAAATCGCCATCAAGGCAATCGGCCAAAAGGCCGGGACCAACGTTTTCACAATTGATGGAGAAATACGAAAGAATGAGTAGCCGACCACGATATCCTGCTCGCCGGTCGAATAATTTATATCACACTGAAAATGTGGAGAAGGCCCATAGAAGATGTCCCTTTTGGCAGTTTTGTTGGGAAAGGGGAGTAGCACTGCCATCTCCGTATACATGTCCAATGGGACATTACCACCGAGACGATTGGCCAAGACAATCGGCTAGAGATAGGCCGTTTGGGTCGATTCGAAATCATGGCCAGGGTTACAGAAGGCCTGTTCGTGAAAGAATATCTGAACCAAACCAGGTACCGGACCAGGTCGAAACACGGAGGCCCAATTCAGACCGGGAAGATTTGGCTGGCCAGATACAAAAGCCAATAGAGCCCAAGCCTAGGTGGTGTCCATCTGGCCTTAGCCGATCGCAGCGCAGACGGCTTCAGAGGCTAAGGACACAGGAGATCCAAGAAGCCGACGCCGAAAAACAGAGAGATGAGACTTTCAATGAGCTTCGGCCGGTCAAGGTTGTCAAAAAAGAGTGGACAAGAAAGGAACAAGCCGAGGAAGATTTTGAATCGATAGATGATCTAGATTCTCCCATGATTAGGGATGATACACCCCCAATGGACATCAATATGGTGTTCACACTGCCGGCCGAATTCAAAATCAAAACTGAGTCGGCTAAAGAAACTTTTACTCAATCATGTTCAGGCGTTCAAAACGCTATCTTTGAAAAACCGAGAGATGATCATCGGCATCTGAAACCATTATATCTGAAAGGGTATATAAATGGGAAGTCGATATCAAGGATGCTGGTAGACGGTAGGGCCACAGTAAACTTGATGCCCTATACGACTTGCAAGAAACTGGGTAAGTCCGGTGAAGACTTGATTAAAACTAACATGGTTTTAAATGACTTCACAGGCGATCCTACAGAAGCCAAAGGCGTCATGGTTAAAGAACTGACCGTCGGCAGTAAAACTTTGCCGACCGCGTTTTTTGTTATTGACACCAAAGGAAATTACAGCGTTCTGTTTGGAAGAGATTGGATTCACGCCAACTGCTGCATCCCGTCGACTATGCATCAAGCGCTTGTCCAGTGAAACGGAGAAGAAGTTGAAATTGTCACGGCCGATACATCGGCTCATATTGCCATGGCCAGTTCTGATGCAAATTGGCAACATGAAGAAGCCGGATGCATATCGGGAAAAACACTAGAAGACTGCGATTTCATCTGCGTGAGCAAAACAGGACTTGTGCCGATCAGTGTCAGACCAGGCACGTTTGATCGAGCAAACGAAGTGTTGCGCCGATGGGGACAAGAAAAACAGTAAAGGTATTACAAGACAAAATGCAAAGCTATCGGCAAATAACAGATAGCTATGAGGCTATAGAAGACTTTCAAGAGATTGAAAAGTTGGGTCAAGGCTTCACGTCCACTGATCTGTTTGAAGAAGTCGATATAGGTAGTGGTGATAGAAAAAGACCAACGTTTATTAGCGCGAAATTAGATGTAAAATATAAAGAAAAGCTAATCGAAATTCTTAGAGAATATAAGGATTGTTTTGCTTGGGAGTATCACGAGATGCCTGGTTTAAGTCGACAATTGGTAGAACATCGACTACCCATTAAGCAAGGTTATCGGCCGTTTAAACAATACCCTAGGCGTTTTAATCCGGCCCTGCATAAAATTATAAAAGAAGAAATAGAGCGATTGTTGGAGGCTAAATTTATAAGGCCTTGCCGATATGCGGAATGGGTTTCCAACATTGTTCCAGTCATGAAGAAAAACGGAAAACTTCGAGTTTGTGTCGACTTTAGAGATTTAAACAAAGCAACACCAAAAGATGAATACCCGATGCCAATAGCCGATATGCTTATCGATCTTGCATCGAGAATAAGATCATAAGTTTTACGGGCGGAATGCCGGATACAATCAGATGTTCATGGCAGAAGCCGATATACCGAAAATAGCTTTTAGATGTCCTGGTGCCATAGGTTTATTCAAGTGGACGGTTATGACTTTCGGTTTAAAGAATGCCGGAGCAACATATCAGCGAGCCATGAATCTGATTTTTTATAATTTAATCGGACACATCATTGAGATATATATCGATGATGTCGTGGTAAAGTCTGCAGATGATTGGCAGCATTTGGCCGATTTAGAAAAGGTTTTCCAGAACATAAGATCACATGGCTTGAAGATGAATCCTTTTAAATGTGCGTTTGGCGTGTCGGCTAGGCAATTTTTGGGCTTTATGGTACACGAAAGAGGTATCGAAGTCAATCAAGCAAGAGTTAAAGCCATAGTCGACACAATGCCACCAACGTGTAAAAATGAATTGCAGAAGTTGATCGGCAAAATTAACTATCTCCGAAGGTTTATCTCGAATCTATCCGGTCGGATTCATGCCTTTACCCCACTGTTGAAAATGAAGGATAATCAAGAGTTTGTATGGGGAGCCGATCAGCAAAAGGCTTTCGATGATGTTAAGAACTATTTAGCTAATCCTCCGGTTTTGGCTGCACCGCGAAAAGGGATTCCATTCAGGTTATATATATCGGCCGAAAAGGAGACTATCGGGTCTGTTTTAGCACAATAAGTCGATGGAAAGGAAAGGGTTATCTTTTATTTAAGCCGACGCCTTCTTGATGCTGAAGTCAGGTACCCTTTCATCGAGAAATTATGCTTGTCTTTATATTTCTCATGTACAAAGCTAAGACATTATATTTTAGCATCGGCTTGTAAAGTAATCTGTAAAACCGATGTTATAAAGTATATATTATCAGCTCCAATATTACGAGGTCGACTTGGCAAATGGGCTTATGCCTTGATAGAGTTCGACCTGATTTATGAATCGGCTAAAGCAGTTAAGGGACAAGTTCTGGCCGATTTTATAACAGGACATGACACTACTGCCGACTTGGTATCCGTGGCCCCTTGGCAATTATTTTTTGATGGGTCTATGTGCAGAGAAGGCGATGGAATCGGCATAGTGCTCATATCGCCCAAAGGGCATAACTTTGAATTTGTATTTCGGTTAAACAGTCGATGCTCAAATAATCAGGCAGAATATGAAGCGTTGCTCAAGGGTTTGCAATTATTAGACAACATTGGAGTAAGCGCGGTTGAGGCATACGGGGATTCTATGTTAATTGTACAGCAAATAAAAGGAGAATACCAATGTCGAGATGAGGTACTGTTAAAATATTTAGAGCAATGCTTCGAGATCATTGGCTCATTTACATCATTTTCTATCGGTCATGTCCCTCGAGAATTGAACGATAGAGCTAATGCCCTGGCTCAACAGGCATCATGGTACAAAGAATTTGGCCGATATCTGGTAACTGAGCTAGTGAATAAAGCCATCATGTGCGTAGATGTCGTGGATTGGAGAACGCAAATAAAGAATTACCTGATTGATCCATCTAAACCGACAGAATGCAAGATTAGGCAACAAGCTTTAAAATACGTTGTTATGGACGATACGTTGTATTATCGGACGATGGAAGGATTGCTATTGAGATGTCTTGGAGCCGAAGAAGCACGGGTAGTAATGGGTGAAGTACATGAAGGCATTTTCGGTTCTTACCAATCGGCTCATAAGATGAAATGGATGCTTAGACGGACAGGTTATTTTTGGCCGACAATGCTAGAAGATTGTTTCAAGTATTATAAAGAATGTCAGACCTGTCAAAAGTTTGGCAACATACAACTAGCGCCAGCATCGGCTTTGCACCCAATTATTAAGCCATGGCCGTTCAGAGGTTGGGGAATAGATGTAATCGGCCAAATATTTCCTGCTTCAAGTAAAGGCCACAAATTTATTTTGGCCGCAACCAATTATTTCTCTAAATGGGTTGAAGCTATACCACTCAAGAAAGTGACCAGTGTCGAAGCCATCGGTTTTGTTAATGAGCACATTGTCCATCGGTTTGGAATACCGCAAACAATTACGATCAATCAAGGTACGGTGTTCATGTCTAATGAGTTTCAGAGTTACGCGACAAGTCTGGGGATTAAACTATTGAATTCATCCCCATACTACGCTCAGGCTAACGAACAAGTCGAGTCGTCCAACAAAACGTTAATCAAGTTGATCAAAAGAAAGATTGATGAAAAACCGAGGAATTGGCACTCAACTCTATCAGAGTCGTTTTGGGCATATCGGCTAGCTTATCATGGAGCAACGAAGCTTTCACCTTACCAGTTGGTGTATGGTCAAGAAGTTGTTTTACCCGTGGAGATCAACATTGAATCTATACGAGTGGCCAGACAAAACGGTTTGTCGGCTCAGGGTTATAACAATTCGATGATCGACAACTTGGATGAGTTGGCAGAATTACGTTTGTCCACACTTGATCAGCTTAAAAGGAATAAGATCAGGGTTGCAAGGGCGTATAATAAAAAGGTCATGCCTAAATCTTTCGATCAAGCCGATTTAGTATGGAAAACGATATTGCCAGTTGGTTCGAAAGATAACCGATTCGGAAAATGGTCACCTACGTGGGAAGGACCATATAAAGTTAATCGGCTAGTCGGTGGAAATTCGTACGTAATAGAAACATTGGAAGAATATGTTTTGCCTAAAGCTATTAACGGGAAATATTTAAAGAAGTATTATCCTAGCGTTTGGGTTGGAGCCTAGCCGACTAAGAATCACGTTCAGAGAGCCAAGATTAACATGATGCTGTTAATCGGCTGAAAGGATTGCAAACTCGGAAGATACAACTACTAGTAAGCAAGATGAAAATCGGTTAAACAACCGATTATAAGAGTTACAAAATATCCTGAGAAGTATTCCAAAACAAACAACAAAGTTTTGCATTTCGATTGATCACTGGATGCCTGAACCGGGAAGAGTTGCGCCCAAAGCCGACAGAGCACCTGCGGCCTTTGCGATCACATTTTGAACTTCATCGATAATGCGATCGTCGTCCTTTGCACTTCCCGGCACTGGCACCACCTTGGCCATTTGTTTTTTGACGCTGACTACGGCCATTGCGATGCCAAGCTTCTGGTCCTTGATAGCCGACGAAGTGAAAGCATCTAGGCACCCGGTATGTTTTGGTTTTGATAATTAATGAAAATTGTGTTATATGATCTAATGCTTTTCTTGAGAATATTGAAAGTAGGTCAATTCCAAGATTAATGGTCATGGGAATACCAAGGAAGGTTCAAACCAACCGGCAATATGTCAAGATCATGAAAAGGTAAATTTGTAAGGCTCTTTTCTAGTCTTTTGACGATCTTGGAGTTTGGAAGAAAGATCGGTTTACTAGATTTAGGGCCGTACTATTAAGAGGGATCTTGACGCTTATCTCGATGTCATTTAGGGTTTAAAGGCTCAAAATGCACATTCAAATAGTTGCCAAATCATAAATAGTTCCAAACCTTGAAAATCCTTTGAAACAATTCAAATCTCTGGAAATCCGGTGCTACCGCCCATGGTAGTGCGGTGCTACCGGATGCGCGGTAGCACCGGCTCAACAGCCCGGTGTGAAAATTCCAGAGAAGGGAGTTTTGGGGGATTTTGTATCCCGGTGCTACCGCATATGGAATCCCGGTGCTACCGGGATAACGGTAGCACCGGACTTTAACCCGGTGTGAAAATCACAGAGGGTGTGTTTTTGGATGATTTAGTGGCCCGGTGCTACCGCTCATGGGAACCCGGTGCTACCGGATCTTCGGTAGCACTGGACCTCAACCTGGTGTAAAAATTCCAGAGAAGCACCTTTTCTCTGAGCTTTTGGGAGCCCGGTGCTACCGCCCATGGTGGCCCGGTGCTACCGGACTTTCGGTAGAACCGGACCTCAGCCCGGTGCTATATTTCCAGAGAGGTGTGTTTTTGGAGAAAGAAAAAGAAATAGAGCCCGGTGCTACCGGCCCTAGTTGGGCGGTAGCACCGGACCCCCTGTAACGGTCTCTGGCAAGTGCATTAAATGCACAGTTCTAGCCGTTGAAGAGGAGCCCGGTTCAACCGGTCCTACATGGGCGGTAGCACCGGAAAAATAGTCTTTTACAGATTTTGAGCTCCAACGGCTAGAAAGTTTGGTGGAGGCTATAAATACCTCCCCTCCTGCACTCTAGAGCCTCTCTTGGTCCTCATTGATGATATTTGAGCTCTAGCAAGTGTTCTCCACTCTTGTGTGCATTCAATTTCGATTTGTGAGTGTGAGAAGCAAGTTTGAGTGTTGCATTTAGTGTTTTGAGCCTTTAGACACCAACATTCGACCTCAAGCTAGCGTCAAGGTTTATTACTCTTGGAGGTTGCCGCCTCCTAGACAGCTTGGAGACGATCGTGCGCGGTGAGCTTCTCAACGGAGATTGTGAGAAGCCCCGGCAAGTTGTGAAGGCTCAAGCGAGTGGAGCCGGCTTGACGTGGAAGCAAGTTGTGAAGGAAGAACTACCTTAGTGTTCGAGGAAGGCTCAAGCGAGTGGAGCCGGCTTGACGTGGTTCAAGTCACCTCAACGTGGAGTAGGGGAGACCGGCAAGTCTCCGAAACCACGGGTTAAAATTCCTTGTCTCCTATTTATTTGTGTTTGGTACTCTTGTTTGTTAAGAATCCATTTCATTAACACCTTTCTATTCATAGTCTTTGGGCTCTCTAGTATATTTGCTTAGCTTGTATTGACATAGCCATTTAAGCTTTTGTTAGAGTTTTAAGTGTGTTCTTCATAATTGTATCTCAATTTGATAGTATCATTTGTATTTCCTAAATTGTATTGAAAAATTTAGAAACCTCCTATTCACCCCCCTCTAGTCGGTTATCCTTGATCCTACACGAAGTCTTCTCCATGGTTTGTTGACCTTCTGTGATTAGCTGTTCGGTCTTGGTCAACTCTTCCATGAGAAACTTCTTAGTCGATTCGAGCTGACCAAGGGAATTCCTCGTGGTCTTCATCAGCTTGGTGTCAGCATCAAACTTCTGCTTCTTGGACTTGGCATCAGCTACTAGCTCATCCAGAATCTTCTGATCGGCTTCTTGAGCTTCACGCTGAGCTATCCTCGCCTGAGCTGCCTCCACTTTAGATCTCCTATCGTCTAGATGGCAGACGTTGAGGAGGGCTTCCATGGCTTCTAGAGGTAGATCGGCTTCTACTGCAGACATGGCATCTCTGATCCGTTGGTTGTTGGCTAGAATATCCGATTGAGGCTTCATCACCAAACCGAAGAGTTCGTTGAGCCTTTCTTTTATACCCGGAGCAGAGGTGACGGTCGCGGATGCTTCCTTCGAAACCTCAAGGATTTTTCTGAAATCAGCATCGTGGTCGGTGGCCATGACCTCGGGGTCATCAAGGTCGGCCAGGGAGAAACCCAACAAGTTTGTCGGGTCGGACAGCTCTGGCAGGTCGGCAACTGGAGTTGTCTGTGCAGGCCGTGGAGGAGAGAGTTGCGTAGTTGAAATCTTTGGAAGATTGGCCAGAATCTTCGCAACTTGAGCTGACTGTGTCGGCTAAAAGAAGCAAATATAGGATAAGCCGACGTTTTGAGAAATAAGTTACTTAAAGGTACGATCATTTACCTCTCCAGTAGCCGATGCATGTGGCGAACTCTCGCCGCTCTGCTCTTGGGGCTTGGACCCCTTTTTTGCAGGAGCTTTGGTGTACTTTGTTTTCTTTTTTTCTAAAAATATAATCGGCTAAAGGTCAGTTGGGAAAAACGAAGAAATAATATCAGTCGATTATATTTATGCTTACTTGGTTGCTTTTTTCTCAATGTCCGATAAGGACGAACTTTGAATTCCTAGGGTACCTGAAGTATACCCTGTGAGGCCAGTCATCTGAAGTGGCCTTTTCGCTTGGCCACTGCACGATTGGCTAGAAATCGGCTTCTTGCCGGCAACCTTTGTCTGTAAATAGAAAAAGAGAAATAAGAAAATGTGTTTGGCAAAGTCGATATATAAAGGGATATTATTCGAACCAATACCTTATCAGTATCTACAAGACTTGTATTAGTATACCCCGTAGAGTTAGTCTCGTCGCTTGAATCGCTGTTAGTGTCTACTGTCGGCTCAGGGAGATTTGGGAAGAATTCATTAATAATAGCCGACATTGACTTGTCAGAATAAAGCGCGGCTGCAATAGATAACCACCATGAAGAGAAGCGCTTTGAACAACGAGTATTCAGCACAAAATGAGGCAAGTCCTTGATCTGAAGTTCATCGGCTATCTCAAGGACAAGATTGGCCGCGGTAGCATTGCGGACTCTGGCTCGTGGTTGAAGCCGATCAAGCAATGGCAGACTAGGAAAGACTTGACCAAAGCCTAACTGCCTAGCATAAACTGACGGATTATAGAACTCATATGAAAGTTGAAAAGTTTGATTCCTTGTATGAAGGCCGACATGCAAAATGCTTGGCGAAACAAAACGCTTGAACAGGTCCAAAGTATCTTGCGGCATCAGAGCACTATCGGCATCTAAGTGAAGAAAATAAGGCCATGAGAAATCGGCTGTACTTGTATAACTCAAGAAATCATTTTGTTTGAATTCATTGCTGTCAAGCTGCAGAAAGAATGATAAGTATTTCTTAGAGCCGATGGGGGTCACCTTTATCTCATTCCCAGAGCACATCATAAACCTCTCCCCGTAAGATCGGCTGGCTATGAACTGAGGCACCATGCCTTCTGGAGTATCTTCTCTGGGAAACGCCGTGTCTTCAAAAGGATTTAACTCAAAGGATCGGCTGAACAAACAGTATAACCAGATCTGAATAAACCAGAGTGGTCCTCCGACATTTCCTACAGTGAATTTCGAAAAACCAGAAACAGCCGACACCTTATTATGTGCATCATCTGATAGACTGCTCCCAGAAACATCTTTCCGAGTGCCAGTCGACGACCCTCTACTAGTTGCTCTGCTATGGTTTGGTATACTTGAGTTGGTCCTAAAGAAGCGCCACAGAATAGAAATCGGTCTAACCAGAGATTCAAGAAAGCAGCGTGCTCTTCGTCCGATACTAGCCCATTGACCTTATTATTATTTCTGATATATTTAGCCCATCCTTCACCCTTGGATTTGATAAGCTTGTACTTGGGCTTGGCGCTATAAGCCGATACTTGGTCTCCATCAGGTCTTAAACAACACAGCTGAGCCACGTCTAGAAGAGTTGGGCCGACGAGACCAGTGCGGAATACGACAGCGTTGAAGGTATCTGACCAAAAATAGCAAACTGTGGCCACCAAGGGCTCATTGGCCTCTGGATCGGCTAAAGAGAGAGGGAGACATTCGGCTATGCCCATTTTTTCCCATTCAACCCTCTTTTGAGCTGCTACACAAATATACCACGATCTCCACCCCTTAAGAGCCGTCGGCCAAGCCCTGAAACTCTTAGTCCAACCCTCTATGATATACCCCGAAGCCGACAAAGGTAGACGAGTAATCTCTTCATTTATTACAGAATTGGCTTCTAAATTTCCTACTGGACCCAGATAGAATTGGTCATTGCTGTTTGGGATCGGGATGAATACCTGAGAAGGATCCATTGAGGCGATTTTGATAAAAGCCAATTGAAGGCAGTGAACAACTGAAGCTTGAAGACCAGAAACCGATTGCAGATAACTCGAGAGCTCGTGCGCGTGAGGAATGAGTCCGGGGGAGCCATGTATTTATAGCACGGTGAAAAATTTGAAACGGCGGGAAGCGAATATCAAAAGACACGAGCAGTTAAAACACACTACCCTTGTGTCAGAAAATTACGACGCAAATAAAGTGGCAGTGTAAGGACCCGAATCCACTGATTCGAACCCACTGTGTTTACCGCACTAGTCCCAGGATCGACGCTAGTGCACACAGCTCAACATCGGTACATATCATATCATACTCAACGATAATAGAAATAGTAGTTCATTTATTGATATAGCTAAGGGTATGATCTTATGACCGACTTACATTATTAAGCCACGCAGGGCAAGACTGGAAATATAAGCTAAGAATTAAGCAGCGGAAAGTAGAAAACGTAGGTAGCTCATCAGTTCACCACAGGCAACCGACAAGGCTCGGACCCTAATGACTCGCGTCCTCTTGGAACTCCTCCTCTAACACAGGTGTAGATTCTTCGACTGTTGATTATTGTTGTTGGCAAGGGTGAGTACTTAAAGCACTCAACAAGTTGTGCACAGAATGCAATTCTATGTAACTATATGCAAGGCTTATTCCAATGGATAGGCTATCATGGCTATGTTGCAATAAGCAGCATTTATGAACAAATACAATAAATAGATTGTAAAGAGTGTAAAACAAATAACAATACATAGATTCAGCATTTCTGAAGTAAACCAAGTTTCCAATTCTAAGTCAAATTCCATCTTCCACATGGCATTCCGCCATCCCAACCAAGTTGTCCATTTAATTAAGCTAACCCTTAACTGTAATTCCCGAGCATTGCTCAATACCGCGAGCACGGCTATCCGAATAGTTTCAAACTCTACAGAGGTTATGCACTTTACCCACGCGATACAACCAAACACCACCAAGGCGAGTGATTATAACAAAGCATTTACAATGCGCTGGCTTAACCCGGTACCACCCGCTAAGGTTTCAACAACGGTGGGATGGTTACCACATCCGGGCCCCCTCTTGCGCCATGTGAATTACTCCATAACTCGGGAACTCACACCGACCAAGATAGTACCAAAGCTAAGACATTGCAAATTAATCAGCTAGGCTGGCCCACACCAGACATGTGGTTGCATGATTGACTCAGGTCAAAGGTTTGCAAGGTTAAGTCCTTAGAGTGATCAAGGCAAGACATCCACATACCCTCTGCCCATCAGGTCCACCTTGGCATACTCGCCCCTTGTCACTTGCCCCAATCTAAGTGAATATCACCCAATTGATTACCAAGCACCACGTGCCATCAACAATTCAACATCGTTGCGTGACATGACTCACCACAACAACTCAATCTCATCGTGTGATCCCACATGACACACAAGTTCATAACATCGTTCCATATTCCATTAGTCAAGATTAATTATCAATGTCTCAATCACATGTGATGACGTGGCATGGCTAAGCAACTAATACGGTCTAACCATCCCATGTTGATTATTATTACTAACCAACTATAATGAACCAATCTAGGGTGACAATAGATCATGGCATACAATGACAAGGTAAGGTGTAGATCAAATTGGTATAATAGCTAAGTCCCAATTTAATTTGAAACAATTGTATACTTGAAATAATATGCAATAAGGTAAAACGAATATAGCAATTTTATAAACATGGGTTCAACATTATCAAAGCACAACTTGCCTTGGAATAGATCCTGATCTTGATCTGGAGCTTGCTCTTGAGTTGTTGAATCTTCCTCCGAAGCGTCGCACAATTCAACGTCTACGCGTACCGAAGGAGAAAAGCAAATAAATACCAAAACAGAGAGCAAATGAACTCCAACAATCAAATAAAATTCACCATTAAATATATCTCAATTTTACAAATTTTTAGAAATTTGAATCACTCAAATCCGAGTTAAGATGCAAAAGATATAGCCTTTTGAAGTTTGAATTAATTCTGAAAATACAAAAATTAGAAAACCGAATTTAACAGAATACTTTTAAACTGAAAAACTGATTTATGATGTCAGCGTGACCTCATGATGACGTTAGCATCGCAGAATTTTCAATTGAATTATTTTCCAATTGAAAACGCAATTATGACGCAAGCATGACGTCAGCCTTATCTGGAACCAATTAGAACGCGATACGTGTCTCGGTGTATGGACTGAGTCCACGGCGTTAGGTCGGTTCACCGCAGACGCGGTCCACGGTGCCTTGGCCTCTGCGCCAGACACACGGTGGCGCCCGATTGGTCCACACGCGCGGCTCGATCTGGCCCGATGAAGATAGATCGAACAGCCACCGATCGCTCGCGACGTGGCAGCGCGTCAACCGAAGGGTTTAGATCCGACGGCCCAGAGCTTTTGGATCCGGCGATAGAGGCGCGACGGCGGAACTCCACCGGCAGCGAAGAAGATAACCTGGCCGACGGCTCCCTGGCGCTTCCCCGACGAGGTGAAGTTGCGGCTCTGGCTTGGAACGGGGAGACGAATCCGGGTCTGGTCCTACCGCGGCGAAACACGTCCTAGAGCCAACGGAATCCCGCCAAAACCCTCGGCGGCGCTCGCAACAACCTCCGATGAGCCCTTGTGATGAAGCGACGGCGATTCCAGCGACGGTGAGCGGGGAAAAAGAAGCGGCGCAGCTGAGACATCCTCGGGGCGGGGTCCGCGGCTTAAATAGCCCCCTCGACGTCCGTGTCCGAGGCGGAGTCCTTCCCGTACGCGGCGGCGCAGTCCGAGTCCGACACGGCGACGAGTCCCGGAGAAGACGGAGTCTCGACCGTCCACGCGTCATGAATCGGACGGACACTAGCGCGCATGACGTGGCGAAATTCGAGCCCTCCACGCGACATGATCCAACGGATCACACTCGCCGGCGACGCGGACAACTCTCGAACGCACGATCAAGATCAACGGCTCAAATCAAAGGCGGCTAGGGTTTACGGAGACGGGCTGATTTGGGCCGCTCGAAGCGGGCCTCACGCGCACAGTATTGGGCTTCGGCCCAACACTGTTCAAAAGGATTTTAAAACCTTATTAATTTAAATAATTCTAGAAATTCACTTAATTGGTTTTAAGCAAATAAATTGTCAGGAAAAATCCCGGAAAAATCTCAAAAATACTGTGAGACATTCTGGACTTAAATAAAATATTTTTGGCAAAACTTTACTTTAACTTTGCATAAATTTAAATAGTTTTCAATAAAAGGCCAAAACACTTAATTTGCAATCACTACTACAGCAATGTACATCACAATCGGTTTTTTTTCATCATCACAGTCGGTTCTGATGGCGATACAAAGTCATTAGACAGTGATGAGGTAGAGCTATCACTGTCGGTTTTCACCCAATTGTGATAAATGCATCATCACAATCGGTTCTTGATCAAAACCGATAGTGATGAGCCCCTCATCACTATCGGTTCGGAGATAAAAGCGATAGTGATGAGGGTATCATCACTATCGGTTCTTTTCAAGGAGTGATAGTGATGAGGCCCTCATCACTATCGCTTCTATCTCGAACCGATAGTGATGAGGGCTCATCACTATCGCTTCTTGCAAAGAACCGATAGTGATGAGGTCCTCATCACTATCGCTTCTTGCAAAGAACCGATTGTGATGATGGGGTGTCTTGTTACTCATCTGTTCACCCTCTCAAAAGCGATTACATATTACACAGAAATGCACACATATCACATTTACCAACACAGATTACACACAATATGCACATATCACATTCATAGAACATAAACACTTTATTACAACATACATATCACATTCGTTCACAATATAGAACACAAACATACTTAACGATCAATTACACATGCATATCGCATTGACATATATAAATAATATTGTTTACATATTGATCTCGATTTGATCCAAAATCTTAAAACATATACATGGACATCATATTATCGTAACACTTTCTGTATAACAACAAAAAAATGGTGTTTTAGTTGCTCGAGTGCAGTTTTTCTCCCAATGTTAATAGCATCACACATGAATGCTAAAAAATGGATTTGCTGAATTGTAATGCGATACTCACAGAATGAAAAGCCATCTTGAAATTAAGACCAGTTAGTCACCATCAGTTTTTCTTTCCATCGAGCCTTTCTACAACCGCAAGCAAAGATCTATCAAAATATTTGTGAAATTCAAGCAGCAATCCTTTTTGTAATGTTCTCTTATCTATCTTATTATCGGGTAGTTCTTTTGTGCCATGCAATCCTATCCTGAAAAAGAAGGAACTCCAACAGTAAGCTTCAGCATATTTTTAAGTGGTTAAACTGAACTATTAGTAATCATAAAAAACCTTATACGGAATTTTAGAACTAAACATAAATATCTTGCAAAATGCAAGAAAGGGGTGAAAGAGAAAAAATCCTCAGTTGTCTGTGATTGTATCTAAAGCCCTTATTACATTGCTAATAGACTACATCACGATATATTCCCCATATGTATAATATGGAGATAGTAGTCTTGGACATTAGCTGTCTACACCTTCAGAACTATAGCTCTCTCCATATTACAATACAAATTGCACTGATCATATTTATCCAGCACAATTGCTGCAAACACTATTCACCTTTCCCACAAGCAAGTCATCTAAAAACTGCTCAGTCTCCTTGAGGCCAATAGAGCAAAGCAACGTAGGATTGTTCTTGTTCATAACTCCACTGTTTATAGGAGCAACCCTAGCAGTGACCTGACTTAAGAACAACTACTCACAAAAAAATGAGAAGTCGTTTGAGATAAAATCAAGAGTAGTCTTATAATTTTATTTTGCTGCAACGAAAATAACAAAACAATTTGAAGAACATCATGCACCAACTGAAGTGGTTTATCAAGAGGCGTATCAGGATGATTCAGGAGTCTCCTTACGCAAAATATCTTAGTGATTGGGCAGCAGAGTCTATAGAATGTGAAGGGTGCATTACTTTGCCGAGACTCGAATGAGCCTCCAGGATCAGAGCTCCTCCAAGACGGAGTTGACGAGGCTATGAGCCACGCGGCCCCGGCAGCCGCCATAAAGGGAGGAGAAGTGTGCGCCAGCGAAAGCGACGGCCGGTCGGACGGCGCGGCCGAGGGAGCAGAGTTGGAAGAAGGCCAGAGCCACCGAGGGGAATGGAGTCGGGGGAGACGACGCAGGCTTGGGGAAGAGGGGAGCACGAGCGCCGCCCGGCGGCAGCGACTGCTTGGATCTCTCTGTATCAAACCCTAGCTGCGCTAGGTAAACAGGAATGGGAGAATGGCCAAACGGGGGCTAAATGTTTTGAGTGAGCGCAATGCAGTCGGTTCGAGAACAAAACTGATTGAAATACAAAAAGAAATGCCGTCGGTTCGACGCTAGAACCGACAGAAATAAAGATCAATACAATCGGTTCAAAATAAAAATCGATAGAAATAAAAAATGGCAATGCAATCGGTTCGACGTAAAAACCGATAGTAATAGAAACAAAATCACAATCGGTTTATATTAAAACCGACACGATGAACCTATTATCACTATCGGTTTGTATTAAAACCGGCACGATGAACACAAGATATCACTATCGGTTTATATTAAAACCGACACGTATGAACCTATTATCACTATCGGTTTATATTAAAACCGACACGATGAACACCATATCACTATCGGTTTATATTAAAAACCGACACGATGAACCTATTATCACTATCGGTTTATATTTAAAACCGACACATATGAACCTATTATCACTATCGGTTTATATTAAAACCGACACGAATGAACACAGATCACTATCGGTTTATATTAAAACCGACACGAGATGAACACAGATCACTATCGGTTTATATTAAAAACCGACATAGATAAACACAGTATCACTATCGGTTTCTATTAAAAACCGACACTAATATGATTTATCACTATCGGCTTTCCACGTAAACCGATATAAATATATCATAGGCACCAAAATTAACTATGAATTGAGAAGAGGAGTAAGAATTCCCAGTGATAAATTGAGTATTGGGCTATGAAGAACTTGTGGTCTATTAGTTGTCATTTAACATGGTGTCTTGCTTGTTGGTGGGAAAAGACTGTAGTTTTCTTATTGTAATTTCTGACTTGGCACATACACAATTTCTAGCCTGACAAAAGCATGCAAGAGTAGAAAAGTCAAAAATTTATCAAATAAATTAAAAATTATTTTCTTAGCAACAGAGGATAGTCCAACCCGAGAGACATATCGAAATTACCCGACAGACATGTTCCAGTGCAACCTAAACTTTCTTCGCGACATATCAAAATTACCTAGTACAAAATTGAAGGGTTCGAAGGAATGCTCACATTTTGAAGAAAATCACAAATTCTGCAAAAAGAGGGGAAATCCTAAAACAACAATAGAGGAGAGTTCAGCCCGAGGGGTATAGATAACCTAGCGAGGCACATCACAATCGGTTCTTACTTAAAAAGCGCTAGAGATGTGAATGCTCATCACTATCGGTTCTTACCAAATAAGCGATAGTGATGTGATCATGCACATCACTATCGGTTCTTATGTGAGAACCAATAGTGATGTTCATGCTCATCACTATCGGTTCTTATGTGAGAAACGATAGTGATGAGCACGTGCACATCACTATCGGTTCTTATATGAGAAGCGATAGTGATGTGCATGCTCATCACTATCGGTTCTCACAAAAGAACCGATTGTGATGTGCCTAGTGCTACATCACAATCGCTTCTAACCTGAAAACCGATAGTCATTATTATTAACACCCCTCCTAAGTCATCTATCACCATCATTTTTTTCTGAAAACTTAAGAACCGACCCAGATGAAGCGATAGTGATGTATCATTCTGTAGTAGTGAATTAATTTAAATAAATCCAAATAAATTCCAGAAAAATCATAAAATGCACAAATGTCAATAAAATACTATTTAGGCAAATTTTGAGATTTTACAGACAGTTATTAGGAGAAGTTCAACAGTTAGCCGATGGGACATAAGCCGATAATGATGATTTTTGATAGATGACAAGTCATCTCTTAAAAATAGGGGGCATATGTTTGCACCAAAATTTGGTAAGTATAGTCAAATCGGCAATAAAGTCAGACACGTGGAAATTAACGGACAGAATTGAAAAGATTTAAAGGTAATTGGTAACAGCAAGATCTTTAAAGAAACAACCGTCCGAGATAAGGCCGATACGGATCAGGACTTGAAACGTGTTGTAAAAGGATACGATCGGCTGATGGGTATAAAAGAAGGGTCGAAGCAAACTGCAAGGGAATCCAACACAATACAATCAACCAGCTTTTACTTTCTTACTTTTCCAGTCGACTAGGAGTAGCTTTTGTAACTTAGTCTTTGTAATTCGATCTTGATCAATAAAGTTGTGCATCGCCGATTGTTGATCTTCTTCAAATTACACCTCAGATTCGATTTGTTCTGATTTTGTTGCGCATCGCCTTCTTCAGAATCGATCTACCTTTATCATCTGATTAGCCTTAATCGGCTAATTAGACTTACCTTGTTACCTCGATCTTGATCGGCTTCAAGCTGATTAAGTCTAAACCGATTAATCTCTACGATCGGCTTTGTGTGAATTTTATATTTTTACCTTGTCGATTACAGGTCAAATCGACTGGCACGCTCTGAACCCGGTGTTCGTCTGGTGTGCTGCTGTCAGAAACCCTACCTCAAGTTTTTGACGCCAACATCAGGAAACATATGCATATATATCAAAGTCAACCGAAATGCCATGAAAATCACCTTAAGAGTAAAAATATCATGCAACTTATAAATAGGAAAGTGTAGCCTTCAATTCCCTCCGTCCTTTTTTATTTGACCTCCTAAAGTTTGACCGTTAATAGGTTTAAAACAATCTAGATAGACTATATAAAAATTATATTATTAGATTTGTCATAAAAATTACTTTCTTAATTTTATAATTATATTATTATATTTTAGTGTAAAGTTATAAAAAAACTAGCTGTCAAAACACACCTCGGAGACCTTGAAAAATCAACCAATTAAGTGAAAAAGAACATAAATTATCTACAAGCAACATCCGATACTCCGGAAAATCATATCCAATGTTGAGCATGATGGACTTTATAGGTTTGGCCTAAATAACATTCTTAGTAAATTCTACAAAATCCCAAAGGCTACTCATGCCAATTGCTTACTTTTCTGGCCTCTCTTCTCCTCATTTTTTTTCGCAAAATTAGCTCCCTTCTAAATAAAATTGCAAGTCTAGTCGTGTCCCCACCACAAAAGGGCACCTTCCGCGCTCCCCGGCTACTGCAGCGGCAACGCTTCTCCTGCACTCGCTAGCCACGGCAGCTCCCCTCCCACGCTCGCTGGCCGTGGCAACGCGTATCCTGCATTCGCCGGCCATGGCTGAGTCGGCTCCTCCCATGCTCCCTAGGCGCCTGCCGTGCCTTCCGCAGTGGGGGAGGGGTTAGATTTGCAAATACATTCGCGGGAGGGACTAGATTTGCAAAAAAATGAGATAAGGTGGGCTAAAAAAGTGATCGATTTTACTCATACATAATGGAAGGTAGGAAGTTAAGTACCACATTCCTAATCTAGGTAGAAGGAGAATAACTTATATGGTGGAGTTGGCCTTGCCTAGTTAAAGCAAGCAACGAAGAACACCCGCACGTGTTCACTCACCTCCACCTGCCCGTGGCGTACGTTGTATGTGTGTGAATAGTCCAATGATTTCAGGTCCGGTTGTGTTACAGGGTTGCACGTATAACAAATTGGAAAGGAGTAGATTGGCGACAGCGTAGAGCAGCCTGGTAATATGGTATTTTTTTATCAGTAGTAAAACACAAACATTTAGCTCGTAACTATTTCATTTTTTTATGCAAGACCGAATTGTTGCAAGTAGACGGCTTAACAGTTTTGGACTTTGAAATGGCAAAGGTTTTGATAAATTGAGACTCTGTATACACATATCGAAAAAGTCATCACTTTTTTAGCCATCTGATAAACTTTTTTTTTTTAAATATGATCCTCTTTCGAACGCATTTACAAAAATAGTTACATCCTTGACTGCATAAGCTCCGGTAGGCAACACATGTCGCCTGCCCCGCTCCCGCAGCTCGGAAGGTTCAGGAGCATGGCAGGTGACATGCGTTGCTTGGCGACGCTTTCACAGTTGGGGATTGGGCTATTTTTGCTATTGTGTTAAGAATAGATCAGATTTGAAAAAAAAATTATCAGGTTAGAAAAGCACCGTCACAACAACCCCCTAGGGGGCCACCATCTGAGCCATTTTCACCGAGGTGGACCTCGACACGAAGGCCTTAGTTGCTGACATGGACGAGCGCAGCGCCGCGTCGAGGTGGACGCGTACCCCTTGTGCGGCCGCTGCCGAGGGAGGGGCGCCGCCATGGCGAAGAAGGCGCAGGCCGACGATTACAGGACGAGGAAGCAGCGGGTGCACGCCGCGTTGTGGGTGAAGTGGATTGAGAAGATGGAGGAGGCGCGCCTTGGCGGCGGCGATGACATCGACCGAGTCCTCGACTTGTGCTCCGAGTGAATTGCTTCTCCACTTCCTTTTTTTTTTTTTAAAGATTGGCAGGAGCTCTACCTTTTATTCAAGAGAGATATGAATAAGAACGAAAGTTTTTACAGCAATCGACAACAACATTGGAAAGCAACAACCCTGTTTCTTCACTAAGAGTCCAGCTGCAAATACTAAGGCATCGACCATTTTCTAGCTCTATAAATACTTCCTTTCTTTTTTGTCCTTCAATTAAACTGCAATCTTTAGCTGTGGCTGCTTCATGTTATCGTATTGCTTGTGATATACCTCATTTGTTGGGGCCTTGCCTTCGATTATCTTCCCAAGTTTCCCCACGGACAGTCATCTCAAATAAAAAATCCAAAAAAAAAACGTGTTCAGTTATGTTTGTGATTAATGGCATCACATCAATGGGTTAATTCCAATTGCATGCGACAAAATTGCCGCGCAAGGTATCTTGTTTGGGGCTTCTTGGTACAACTTAAAAAATATAGTGTTTGCCTATGTTGCTCCTATGCTTTGTAGTTACATACATCATTTAGATAGGTTGTGACAGTATACCAAATTTCAATTGCATGCTTTAAGTTAGATTGTCTAGTGCGATGAACAATAGGAAGATTATGGCTAAATGTAATCAGTAAGGTAGATATGTAGTGAGAAAGCTGGATTTTCTTGTGATAAATCAGGCTGAATACTGTATATGATGTTAGGGATCGATGCACGACAGAATAACTAGAGACAAATTTAACATGGAAAAACTCTTGCGAGAAAAAACCAAGGAAAACAATCTACTATAATGTTACAAGATTACAAATACAGAGGGGTTGGCTTATATAACCAAAGAGTCCTAGTTGTAGAAAACTTGACTCCTAACAAACTATGGATAGAACCAATAGATATGGTAGTTAGAGATATTGAGTTATCTCCAACAAACCTCCCCTTAACTCAAAATCTATAACAAAGTTATTTCCGGAAAAACCCTGAAGGGTAATTAAGCACATGAATACAAGTGCGTTAAAAGTCGAAACGACTACTGAACGAGGAAGACTGGAACAGTCAAGCCAAACGCTTGTAGTGTGAAAAACCACAAAGGGTATGAAAGACTAGAACAGTCTTATCCAAATGTTTCTGATGAAGCGAGATTGAGCAAACCACCAGTAGGTCAAGGAAAAGACTGGAACAGTCAATCCAAACACACAGCTATAATGAAGCAAACGAAGAATCTGGGTCTTCAAGAATTCATAACCCCAGTAAAGTCTGAGTCTGTGCAACTGACCTCCTGAAACAAACGTTAAATCATCAAATGGCATAAGCCAAGACATCACCTGTGGTGCTGGGTAGATAGTGAAGAACATATAACATGGACTTTTAGAATGCTCTATCTGGAACATAAAATTCAGCAAACTGCCTACTGAAAATCCATAACATGGTTGTAGCTACTCAAAAAATATCCAATATGAAGAAAAACTTCTCGTGCATTCGATGGAGTATAAATTGCAGTAGACCCCTCATATAGAGCAAAGATTACAAAAGAAACGTTGTAGTATCCACGCAGAAACAAACTCCTTCTTGCACTTCAATACTTCATCTGAAATTGACATTAGAGCAAAACCTTCACTAGAACAAACTCCGAAGAGTATAATGCTACCAGCAGGGTGTCATCAAATTCCAAATGAACGTTGCCAAAACCTCCATAATGGTCAACGTATCCAAACGGTGAATAAAACACCAAGATAATGGTGATGAAACATCAATTTTTAATAAACGGTGATGAAACACCAAATGCAGTTGTCTCCTCAATTAGCATTATTCTTTTTAATCTCCAAATAGACGATGAAACGTCAAAGAAACCGACGATGAAACGTCGAAGAAAATTTACCCATGATTAATCGTCAAGAATCCGCCAATGATAAATCGACGACGAAACGTCGAATAAAATCTTCAGTGATAAATTCCGCCTTAATTGCAATGAAATCCGCAAAAAATATGAGCACAAAATAATAAGCATGACATCTTGAATTGTGCATGAAATCCCACCAATAATCTATACCCTTTTATAATGCACCTAAACAAATTTTTCTACGTCCACCCTAAATAATGCACCTCATTAGAGATGACCCAATGTTCGTGCACCCAGCAAAACGTCCCCAGAAACTTGCATTCATCAAAATGAATGTCTCATATCTTTCCTCGGTTTTACTCACCCACATCCGATGGTCATTATTTAGTGTGTCTAATCATCCCTGTGGCCCACAACATACCTCCCTCACCTACATATTTGGAAGGAGAGCGAATCAAACAAGGAAATAAATAAGGAGGATCCGCATGCAAGGAAACCAGATTTGAATTTTTTGCTGGCCAAAATTGTACGTACTACATATTTGGAAGGAGGGTGAATCAAACAAGGAAATAAACAGGGAGGGTCCGCATGCAAGGAAATAAGACTTGAATTTTTTATTGTCCTAGCATTGTGATCGTACTTTTTTCCGAATATGACCCTTCTCGAGACTTTTTTACGGATCTAGCCCCATAGAGCCTAATTTGGTATACGGAGAGCGCTGAATTTTTGTTTTCATTTTTATCTAAGAAACCAACTATCTGTGAGTGCTACTTAATTTTTTCAATTTTTCTCGCGGAACCAGTGGCGTGAAACACTGCTTAATTTTATCTTTTTCCTTGCGGATCCAAATGATCGGCGGCGCAGTTTATTTTTCCATATTTTTCCGAAATCATCCATGTGGCCCACAATAGACCTTCCCTCACCTCCAGCATCAACAAGGAAAAGGAAACAAACGCCTTGGAAAAGGAAAGGACCATACATTACGTCTTTGGGAAAAGGAAAGCGGGAGATGGGGCGTGTGCCGGAGAACACAGTGCGCAATGGCTCCACGGCCGCCATCGGTGGCTTTGCCGACGCGGCGAGGTTCTTTGGTCACGACCTCATGACATGCCGTCTCTCGGCAAATTTATAATTTATTTTTTTTGAAAATAATTTTATTAGGTACAAAATAATCGAAAGTTTTTTTGAGAATTTTTCTAGAATTTTTTAACCTAATGTGCTATCTTTTCAAAAATCCTTCTATATTTAAAAAAAATGAAGGCAACTCACCTGTAGCTTCTTTTAGCTGCAGCCCAGACCAGAGAAGCTTCTTCTCTTCCCTCCCTCCATTAAAGTAAGAAAGAAGCTCCAAAGCTCCATCAATCCCGCACCAAATCTCCTCTTTCCATCTATAGTGTTAATTCCCCAAATTTCGTGCTCTATTGCCAAAATTTCCTCCCAATCTGATTTGGTCCCAAATTATGGTTTCCATAAATATGCTTGTTTCGGTGCTATAAAAGCCGGCGAGCTCTCCTCCACGCCATCGTATTGCGTAAATCCCCAAGTGCTCCCTCTTGTAAATATCGTCGGATTTTGGAGGTAACCTAAGCCATCACCGTCATCTTTCCCGGTGAAATTCACCGCAACCGTGACTCCTCCCCCGCAGGCGTCGGTGCCGACGATCTCGCCGCACCAGTGCCGACCCACTGCGACCGGCCAGCCACCCCTGGCCTTCCCTCCCCCTTGCCCTGGCCAAGCCTAGAGAGCACGTTGTGCTCTCTGTGGAAGCTGCAAAAAAAATAATATGAGATCAGAAAATTCTTTTTTTTTCTCTTTCTTGATTTAAAATCTTTTGGGAGCCCGTTTTCGCCTATTCGACCTCCACTTAGTTCTGTTTTCCTTTCTAAATTCATTTAAAATTCTAAATTTCTCTTTTATTATTAAGTGTTGTATTCATACTTATCTTCTCATTTAATTGATAAACGGGTGTACTGCCGTCGTAGCGTTAGCATAGGCACTATACTAGTAGACATGAAAGCCTGAAGTTTGCGCATGATATTTCATCAATAATAAACATAAAATAATAGACATAAAAATCTAAACTGTGCATTGATACCCGCCAATGATAAGCACTGGAGCTGCCAGAGAAACCGGAGCCTCGTGGGAAAAACTGGACCGGAGCTACTGAATGTCAATCCGGTACTCAGATCTGATTGGAGTCCGGCTTTCATGAGATCACGGTCTTGTCTCGGTTGCTTCACAGCTCTCTGATTGGAGGAAGAGCTCTTCACGCCGGCGTTTCTCCACGAGCAGAAAAGATGGCCCTCCTGGAACTTCTAGCGCAAGAGACTTCCTCGGATTTTTTTTCTTCGCGTGCGGCCAGAAGAAGGCTGCTCGCGTCAACGGATGGCGCGAGGCGGCTCGAAGCGTGCACGGAAGCGACGGAGACGGGCTGTGTCGGAGCCGGTCTAGCGAGGACGGCGCCGCCCGGTGCGCGTCAGGGAAGCCGATCCGGCGGCACGGCTGCGCGTCGACAAAACCGAAGGAGGACGGCGCGCGGGTGGCCGCGCGGAAGCCGAGGAGCCGAGGCGAGCGCGAGAGGATCACGCGGAAGCTGAGGAGTTCGGGGCGGGCGTGGAGATTGCGCCGTGGAGGCCCAGCGAGTTGCGGGCCACGTGGAGGCTGCGCGAAGGGACGTCGCGAGCCGGACGCCGGAGCAAGCGCCGATCGAAGGACGCGATGCGCGGAGAAGACGAACCAGCTGTCGCGCTGGGCGGAGCAGACGCCGGTCGGAGAGGCGTCGGAGGCGGTGGGATGCCTCATGGGGCGTCGGAGGCAAGCGCGATGGCCGCGGGCGGAGACGGCTGCGTCGAGCGGGCGCGCGGCCGAGGCGGAGGGCTGAGCGCCTGGTGGCAGACGGGCGGCCAAGGTGCGATCGATCTGATTGATCTGAAAACCCATATCACTTGCTAGGAATCGATACACGGCAGAATAACTGGAGACAGATTTAACGTGGAAAAACCCTTATAGGAAAAAAACCACGGAAAATAATCTATTATAATGCTTTAAAATTACAAATATAGAGGGTTGGCTTACATAGATAAAGAGTTCAGTTGTAGAAGACTTGACTCCTAACAAACTATGGATATAACCAATAGATATGGTAGTTAGAGATATTGAGGTATCTAACATATGATATGCCTGAGATGATTGTGAAGTGGCCATCAATCTGTTGCGTGTCAAATTGGATAATGTTGAAGTGTCTAATTGAGCTACTTCAAGTGATACCTGGTGCGAACCTGTTCATTGCCCCATGAACGAATTATACATTCTAATATTGTCTGATGTGGTTGATGCAAATTATAATCATGATAAATATATTATTTATCTTCAAGCTTCCAATATAGCAGCATGACCTCACAAATTACGTGTACTGGGGCGGTTTATATTGGGTCCAGTACATACCAGTATACGACATTTCTTTCTTTCTCAGACCTGAATATAGTTTTCGCTTAAGTAGTAGCAAGTCTCACACTTGAATGTATGTTAGCTCTTGCTCAATAGTGGACAAATGTTACCTTTGTTGCCCATTAGTTGACAGAAGCAGGCAGCATCTAAAAAAAAGACGATTGACCAATGCACACTTGAAACTTTAGTATGCAGTACTTCTTTTCCTTTGCTTGCATTGCTTAACCAACTACAGTGGTCACATTAGGCATTTATAACTGTAAGCTGGGTAGTATGGCACTAGTAAGTGCTTATAGAAGCTTTGCACACTATAAATTCAAAATTTCATTGTCAATTGTTTTCCGGCCGTAGGAAATTTGTTTTGCATGGTTGGGTAGGCTTGGTGCATCCTTTAATTTTGCTCATGCTTTTTGGTTATGTTAATTTGTTAGCACTTTATAAGATATGGTTTGCTTACAATCCTTGTGAAATGCAACATCTTCGATTCTGGCAACACAGGTTTTGGCGATTCAAAGATCCCAACCACCGCTGAGATCAAAACTAAGCCTGATGGTTGGGAAATCACCTCCAGAGGTCAGGATGGTAACATATGGGAGATCTCATAGCGGAAATTCTTCTCCAAGAATTTGAAAGGCGGATTGCTTTCAGCAAACAGCAGGTCCACAAACGATACTTCGTTCAAGTCTTGTTGTTAATGTATATGAAATGACTAATGACTTTGAACCTGTGGCTGCAGATTGCTAACTTGATCAAAACTCACATATTTAGCCGGAGACGGCCTATCAACGGATGGAAATACATGATTGAAGAAATCGGCCCTAATGCACGGAAAGGAAAAGGGAGTGCGCATAGACTACCAAGCGTGACTGATCCCGCTACCCAGCCGTACAGGGAAGAGGCACCTGCAATTGCCTCTAGTTCCTCCTCCAGAGGAAACCGGCCATAATGGCGTTCAGTTATAATCTCTTTTGCCGATTTTCATCGGTATAGTGCACACAGACAAGGTTTTCTGTCTCCAAAAATGTACCGGTAGATAAATTCCTTGTGGAAAAACATGGTGAATTTTCTGATTCCTTCTGGGTCATATGATTCTGTGCTGGACACAACACAGTGCTGTCGGATGAGATTAATGGAAATATTTATTATAATTGTTACATGTTACACGGCACTCTGTTTGTGTAGCCAAGCGCTGCATAGCTTATATTGAAATGTGGTTGGTTCGTCAAACTGGGAAGGTTTTTACATGCTAATGGGCAAGATGGTGCTGGGTACAGCTCCATTGATATGTCCATCTAGGACTCGTCGCTGTAATTTTGCTTTGCAAATATCACCTCTACATCAATTCACTTTTGCGGGTATGTAAGAAAAAGTTGCAAAGCTGGGGTGAAAACTGAAAAGGTACTATTGCCATCGGAGTATCATCTAACATTCGGGATCCAAAATGGAGACTGGTATTTACAAGCACATGCTTCAGCTGTATATTCACTACGCTCAAAGAGAACTTTTTTATTGGCTCGAGCTGATATACTCAATCGCTACCTGTGCTACCTTCCTTGCTACTGCCGGTTGTGCTGCTGCTACATTGCTCATCTTCCATTCTTGGAAGGCCTAGGCTTACAAGCCAAGAAGCCACTTGCGTCGGGTACCTTGCCTGTGGTCGCGCCACATGGTTGGGGGCCTCCTGGTCTTCTGACGGTTCATGGCCTTCGACAGATGCCACTTCTGGGAAGAGCTTCAGTTCCTGTGGTGGTGCGGCATAGGAGTGATCGATGACTGCTGGCTGTTGCAGTGGCTGCTGCAAGGGGAATACTGTGCTTGTGATGGTTGGGGGCTGCATTGGCTGTTGCGATGAGAAATCTGTGTTTGTGGTGTGAGGAACAGGGAGAGGCGACCCAGTAGTGCTATGGCCCCAACCTGGATTGCCTGCCAACCGCATCCGCAACTTGTTTTGAAGCTCCAAAATTTCGTTGTGGAGCACACCATTCTCATCCTGCAGCTCATTCCTCTCCATTGAAACCTGTTTGTGGAAAAATGAACATAGGAAATTAAGTACCGCTGAATTATGTTTTGGAATGAATTATGTTTTGGAATGATGACAAATGTAGTCCGACAATCCAGAAATATTCTGGAATGATGATGTTGGCATGAGTCTTGTCCTATGTATAGACCAAATAATTTATAAGTGGATAAAATCAGACACTAATTCTAAATCATCAAGTTCACCAAAGAAAGGAAAAACAATGATACAGGTGCAATGAATTAAGAGCAATTTCCACATTAGAAATAACTTACATAATGAGATTCATTTTGTAGGGTGCTATTTTCCTGCCGGAGAGATTCTACTTGAGAAAGCAGATCCCTCAGCATTCGAGTTGTGTCAGTCAATATGCATGCCTTCCCGTTGCTCTGCCTATCTGCTTCTGCAAACGGATGTTGTGTTTGATCAGAATCATGTTTGATAGCAAACTTAAGTTCAAAAATCCACCCATACATGGTCAGGGCTGAAGGGTAAATATGAAGCTAAGATGCCATTGACAAACAGTTCGTACATTCACATCGGCCCATGCTCATGCAGGCATGCCCTCTTGTAGGGCAAACTATTTCAAGCTAATCTTGGAGTTGGAACTTGACAGATGTAAGTTGATCGATGTGTGTATATCAACCCAAATACTTATAGGAGGAAAATTCATAACAGACAGTGGACCATTGCGAGCTCCATTATCAAAAACAAACAGAGCAGTGCTTCAATGCTTTCCCTCCTAATACAAGTTGCACAAATTTTGAAACAAACGAAGGGATAAGTAATCTCCATCTACCTTTCATTCATGCTTTAATATTTGTGCAACTGTAAAAAAGAAAAGCATTGAAGCACCTCTCAAACATTATTTAGATAGAGATGACAACGGCATGAAGATTCACAAATCCCTGTGCCTAGGCTCAATTGAACCTTGCAAATGCACAACCACAATGAAGAGAGTGGTGCGTGATACATTGTATGGCATTCCATCATGCAAAGCATTAAGAACCCTCCAAATTCAGAAACATGGACACTCAAGCAATTCTGCTTAAAGTTGCAATGCTGTGAGATCTACAACGCTAGTGTATACCTACTACTACTTACCTAGCATATTACCCAGCTCACCGAAGAGATCATTTAGCTGGTCGCGTCTAAGCTTCTCCTTCTCGGCTTTATGAATCTTCTTCGGCACCTTCTTCTGGCACTTCTTGTCAGAGGTAGGCCTGCACAAGGTTCAAATGGAACTACATCAGCAACAATGTAACACAAGCACAACTCTCATTCTCATTTCCTCCCAGCGAAAAAGAATAGAAGGATCAATTTGACGGCAAATAACAAGAATCAACAACTACCTAGCCGGCATATAAGGACATTATACAACTTTATAGGACTGGATCTTTGGCAACTTCCACATTTATTACTGCAAGTTGCTATATTTGAGTACCAATAGTAGTTCAATGTTGTGCTAGACTGGTTGTGCCATTGAACCAGCTTTAACTATAAATACTCTGAAATCCACACAGAGAAACGAATTCCCAAACATGACATCCGCCAAACGCCCAAAAGAAACGAAATTTAGCATCCCCCTGCAGGTGTCTTTCTTTGTAAGAGAACTGTAGCCCTCCTTCCAAGAAGTCTCACCCATGGACGAGCTTCTCGGCGGGGACGGTGCTGACGGCGGCAGCGACGTTTCCCCTCTCCGCGGGCACCATGCCGAGCAAATCTCGGGCCCAACCTCTTCCCCCCTGCAGAAACCAACCAACCAAGAACGCATCTGTCAATTCGACCACCCATCCAAACTGAGAGCAAAAGATTACAAAGAAAGAACAAGAGGAACCTCGGATTGAAAGCTGAAGGAACAAAGATCGAAGAGAGGGCGTGCGTCTATGAGCTAGTAGTGCTCCGATTTGGGTGCCGCCAAGGGAAGAATGATAGTAGTGTGTGTTTGGGCGTTCTTGGGTTTCTTTCCCTCCTCGTTCTCTGCTCTTGTTCGCGCAGACAGAGCAAGCAACGCCACCAGGCACCAACGCTGCTGCTGCAAGCGAAAACGAAACGAAAAGAGAAAGGAGGGTCCTACTCCCACCCAGCGCGGGAACGCCGGGAAGGCACGTAGCGACGCGTGCCGTCGGGCGCCGGTGCTGTGTGTCCGGTGAGCAGCTGTGGGCCGGGAGGTTAAGGTCCCACGTGTCGGCAGAAGGGTGTGGAGCCCAGCGGGGTGGGGCGAGCCGGGCAGGGAGCACGCGGGCGCGTGTGGGCGGCACCCTCCGGCGCCACCGCCTGGCGCGTGCCGCTCTGCGTGGGCAGTGGGCTTCCACCACCGAGCGCACGCGTGCGTCGAGCCGTCGACTCGCTCCGACCTACACAGCTACGCTCCCTCCTTTCTATGCAAGTTCCTTTTGCTCCGTTTGGATCCTTGAATTGAATTGAGATAGTGTGTCCTGCCACGTCTTTTCTACTCGTAGTCCATATCATTTGTTTGCTGTGATTGTCACAGAAGTGTTATATAGGAGCGTTAGTGAGAAAATTAACCCTTTTTAAGGGGTTTTTGCAACCATATAAGACTTGCAGATAGTTTTTTTTCGAGCATTGAGATATATGTGGTTTTTTTACAAATAGTGGCTATTTGTAGGTGGATTTTTGCAAAAATCCCAAGCATCACGTTTTGGTTTGTGGACTCCCGAAAAGCGGCGGCCATCGCTTCTGCGGCCAAATACGCTGTAATGTGCAGGAACTATGCTTCAGTTAGGGAAATTTTAACTGTATTAGCTATATAAAATTGTTTTTTTTTTTTGACAGAAATGGCCTCCGTTCCGTAAAAATGGTAGGAATAGCCTCCATTGTAGCGGTACAGGTGAAAACATCTAAGCCCCCAATTTATTTTGATTTTAGTAATTAATGACAACCGCGATTAAAGAACTAATATGTTCTTTGAGCATATTGAAAATAGGTTGATCCTAGTCGTGGCACGCGATAAAACATGAAAATGGAGCGAAATAAGATCAACATGTCAAGATAAATAGGCAAGGTATAAAATTAAGGACCTTTTATAGTTTTTGCCGATCTCGGTGTTTTCGAGAAAGATCAGATTGCTAGAATAGGTGACATACTATTAAGAGGGACTCTTGGCTAGTAGCTCAAAGTTTTAATTAGTGAAAATGCTCACTTCAATGCTCACACAAAAGATCATTTGCATTTTTCCAAAAGTCCCTTGAAAAATCACCTTCTCCTTATGCATTGTCGGCACTATTGCCATATGGGTGCGTCTTGTCGCGGGCGCGATGCATCGCCCATATGGCGTAGTTATATTACGAAGGGGGTGTTTTGGGGTGTTGCCCTACCGCACTCTGCACTCTGGGGCGATCGCTGTTTGGTACACTACCGGTCTATTTCTATTTATGAAAATTTAATTGTTGAGAATAATGAGCTCAATGAGCAAGTAAGCAAGCTAAGTAAGAGCTTGAATCGGTGTTTGAAAGGTAAGGAGACCCTTGATAAAATCTTGAACAATCAACAGTGCTCTTACAACAAAGAAGGCATTGGGTTCGTGCCTAAGAAACGTAAGAAAATAAGCAACAAAGCTCATCGATTTGTAAAATCAAATGAGAACCTTTGTTATAAGTGCCATGATGTAGGGCATATAGTAAGTGATTGCTCATTAGGTAAAGATTCTAAAAATAACATTTATGATTCTTGCTATGTGCTTAAGAAAAATATAAATTGTAAGATTATTGCTAAATTTATTGGCACTCCTATACTCGGTTGCAAAAAGAATGCCATTTGAGTGCCCAAAGACTTGGTTACTAACCTCCAAAGACTCAAACAAATTTGGGTACCTAAAAAGGTTTGATTTTCTTTTATAGGTGAACTACAAAACCGGTGGACAACATTGGGTGTTGGATAGTGGATGCACTCAACACATGACCGGCGGCCAGAAAATGTTCACCACATTTGAAGTGGGGAGTGGCCAACATGACAAGATCACTTTTGGTGACAATATCAAGGGAAAGGTATTGAGATTGGGTAAAATTGCTATCTCAAATGACCCTTTCATTTCAAATGTCTCTTTAGTAGAAACATTAAATTTTAACTTGCTATCCGTTGCTCAAATATGTGATCTTGGCTTTAATTGTATCTTTTTTAGAGATGGTGTTGTTATTTCTAAAGAAAATGATAATTCTTTGGCATTTAAAGGCTTTAGATTTGAAAATTTATATTTAATTGATTTCACCTCAAATGAGCCATGTCTTCACACTTGCTTAATTACAAAAACCTCTTTGGGTTGGTTATGGCATAGAAGACTAGCTTATATAGGGATGATTTAACTTAAAAAGCTTTTCAAAAATGATCTAGTTGTGGGCTTGAAAGATGTGAAGTTTGAGAAAAATAAACTTTGTAATGCTTGCCAAGCTGGTAAGCAAGTGGCTAGTTCTCATCCTTCTAAGAGTATCATGTACACATCTAGACCATTAAAGCTCTTACATATAGATTTATTTGGCCCAACAATCTATAAGAGCATTGAGGGCAATTCTTATTGTTTAATCATTGTAGATGATTACTCAAGATTTACTTGGGTCTTCTTCTTAGATGACAAATCCGAAGCCTCCTATATTTTCCAAGGTTTTGCAAAAAGGACTCAAAATGAATTTGATTTTTAAATAAAGAAAATTCGTAGTGATAATAGTTCCGAGTTCAAGAATACAAGAGTCGAAGATTATTGTAATGAACTTGGAATAAAAAATGAGCTTTCCGCCACCTACACTCCGGGGCAAAATGGAGTTGTAGAACGAAAAAATTGAACATTAATTGAAATGGTAAGAACTATGCTTGATGAATATGGTACTCCCGATAGCTTTTGGGCGGAAGCCATAAATACCTCTTGCCATGCAACAAATCATCTTTATTTGCATCTTCTTTTGAAAAAGACTTCCTATGAGCTTCTCATTGAAAGAAGACCGAACATCTCTTATTTTCGTGTTTTTGGTTGCAAGTGTTATATTTTGAAAAAGAGTGTCCGGCTCTCAAAATTTCAAAGTCATTGTGATATCGTTTTCTTGCTCGGTTATTCTTCAAATAGTAAGGCTTACCGTGTCTTCAATCAAACCAAAAGTTTTGTTGAAGAGACGTGTGATGTTGAGTTTGATGAGACTAACGGCTCTCAAGAAGAGCAAGATAACTTGGATGATGTAGGTGATGAAGGCTTGAGACAAGCAATGAAAAACATGACGCTTGGAGACATCAAGCCAAAGGAGGATAAAGAACATCAACCTTCATCCACTCAAGTTGAACCGTCTACTTCCGCAATGCCAAACCAAGTTCAACCCATTGATGTGGATGAAAAGGAAGATGATCAAAAACTTCAACCTCTACCTCAAAGAATTCATCATGCGATCTCCAAGGATCATCCAATAGATCAAATATTAGATGATGTTAGTAAGGTCGTTCAAACTCGATCTCGTGTCGCTTCTTTTTGTGAACATTATTCTTTTGTGTCTTCTTTTGAACCCTCTCAGTAGATGAGGCATTAGATGATCCAGATTGGGTGAATTCAATGCATAAAGAGCTCAACAATCGAATGATGTATGGATGCTAATTGAAAGACCCAAGGATCACAACGTTATTGGCACAAAATGGGTATTTCGAAACAAGCAAGACGAAAACGGTATTGTGGTAAGAAATAAGGAAAGATTGGTAGCACAAGGTTTCACACAAATTGAAGGACTAGATTTTAGTGAAACATTTGCACTCGTGGCTAGATTAGAAGCCATTCGAATCTTGCTTGCATTTGTTTCTTGCTTTGACATTAGATTATTTCAAATGGATGTGAAGAGTACATTTTTAAATGCACAAATATCCGAATTGGTATTTGTTGAATAACCTCCCGATTTTGAAAATCCTAAACACCCAAATCATGTATACATACTTGTAAGTTCAAGCTTCATTGGTTTTGGTGATTGGTTTTAGATTAATGCTTAATCATTGTTTAATAACAAATCTAATCATTATGAGACTAACATGTCTATTGAGCTTTATTCTTATTAGTCTCAAATTTGGATGGAAAATAGAAAACCTAAGGTATGCACTCGTATTCATTCTATTGTCTTAATGCATACTTAGGATTCAAGTTTAAAGGATGAACTCTTCCACTGCTCAAGTCCAAATATGTGCATTATGTTTCTAAATCCATATATACATGAATGCACACATCTACGGGGAGTTCATACTTTTACTTGATGTCTCAATAGTATTGATCTATTTCATCTTGCCACATAAATCAAGGATCAATACATTGAAACAATACCTTGAGTATATATTTGACTTGCATAGTTGAAGTATACTCATGGTAATATAGGATAAACTCCAATGAAATCAAATTTAATATGTGCATATTGTTTCTAATCCAATTATATGTATGCACATCTCTATGTGGAGTTTATTCTATAGTTGATGGTCTAAAAAGTGTTGATCCCTTTCCACCACTCCATATAAGATTTGAATCATTATCTTCCATCAAATTGAGTATATGAAACTTGTGTAGTTATATATACTCATATCAATTTAAATGGAATTTAAATTGAGTTCGGTTGTCTTTTAATCAAATCAAAGAACGCTTCATCATGTGTTGATGGCATTCTTTGTTGATTAAAGACAAACGAAAAGTTCTTGAGTATAATGAAGCATTAGTTGCATCAAAGTACTCAAGACACATTTAATCATTCAAATTGATTTGGGTTGTGCTCAATTGATCCTAGAGGCATCCATTATGTGTTAATGGAGTGCAAGTGATGATTGAGGTAACCATGTTTGTTGGACTAACGATCTCTAATGAGTTGTGAAGTAGGTTGAGTCCAAGAAGATAAAGAACCGGGAACGAGAAATCATCATGTGTTGATAAGCTTCAAGAGGTGATCCCGAAGTAAAGAGAAGGTTCATCATGTATTGATGAACAACAAGAAGAAGATTCTATCCTGAAGAGAAGATGATTGAAAATCATAAAAGATCCAAGTGGATCGCTAGAGGCAAAGGTATAACTAGCTAGGGCTAAGAATGTGTTCCTAGTCTTTTACCGATCTTTGTGTTTGGATGTGAGACCGGATTTCTAGTTAGGTTGCCGTACTATTAAGAGGGGTCGAGTCTTTTAGCTTGAGTCTCATCATGTGTTGATGAACTCAATCCGGTTCACTCTAGCTCACTCTCTTGATCGGATTTTTTGCATGGAGCTAACCATTTGGCATATGTTGCGAATGGGTGAAAGCTTGTGTATTGATTTTTGCATGATGCTTTGATTTGCATAGGTTGCAAATAGGAGAAACTCATGCTTACTTCTTATTTGAATTCTAAATTTGGTTTGGTATTGCTTGGAGCTAAGTTTTGCATGTGTTGCAAAAGGAGAGAGCTCAAGCAATTTGGTTTAACGTGGTTGCATGGAGCTGGAGATTTGCATGTGTTGCAAATAGAGAGCTCATGCATTTGAGTTTATTTTGGTTGTTTGCATGGTGCTAGAGATTTGCATGTGTTGCAAATAGAGAGCTCATGTTTTGGTGTTTTAGCTTGTGATTGGATCATGTGTTGATCATCACAAGGTTAAGCTTGGTTTGTACTTTGAGTTTGCAAAATGTGTTTTTGCAAAATATTGATGTTTATGCTTCTTATCTTGGAGCATGAGATAAGCTTTTGCAAATGTGTTTTGCAATATGTTGGGATCATGTGTTGATCATCTCATGGCTCAAGATGTGTTTTTAAGTGGTTGGATTTGTTATTTGCAAATGAATTAGGAGTTATGTGTTTCAATCCTAGAGCATGTGTTGGCATTTGCAAATGTGTTTTGCAAAGTGTCAGGATCCTGTGTTGATCCTTACATGGCTAGAGGGTTGGTCGCATAGGTTTGTAGTTTATTTGCGATTGTGTTTTGCAAATAAATTGGAGTTTAGATGAGATTATTTGGAGTATGTGGTTAACATGTGCAAATGTGTTTTGCATAGTGTTGTGTTTATATGGTGAACCTCACATAACTCAAATAAAGTGATCTTTGTGTTTTGGAGAAAAGATCACGCGAAATCGGACTTTGGTCAGTGGGGGCGGTATGACCGGGCCCGAGGGCGATCTGTTTTTTACAGAACAGGTGTATTTCGCGTTGAAGTGGGACGGTATGACCGGGGCCCCCCGGTCATACCGGCCAGCGGTATAACCGGGTGGTCTCCGATCATACCGGCCATGTGCGGTCATACTGGCCAGGGTGCGGTATGATCGGGTTTTCTAAGTAATGGCTAGTTTTCTAGCCGTTGGCTCTGAGGAGCGGTCATACTGACCCTAGGGCGGTATGACCGGGCTCCTAGGGCATTTTTGCCTAAATTGCCCTCCAACGGCTAGTTTTTCTTATGGAGGCTATATAAGGAGCCTTGTGGGCTGGCATTTTAGTGTTGTTGGCTTTGTTGAGTATTTGGGTGAGGTGTTGCATGTGTTGCACACTCACATTTAGTTTTTGAGCTAAGAGTGAGCCCTAATTACATGTGTTACAATTAGGAGTGGATTGAGAGCCTTTTGTGCATGTGTTGCACTTGAAGAGGATCCTTGTGCATGGATTGCACTTGGTGATCACCGGAGTGCATGTGTTGCACTAGGTGAAGTTCAAGCAGGAAGGCTTGGCTTGTTACTCTTGGTGTTTGCCGACACCTAGACGGCATGGAGGCGTCGTGCGCGGTGAGCTTCTCGATGAAGGTTGTGAGAAGCCCCGGCAAGTTGTGAAGGTTGTTGTTCTCCTACCTGAAGGGGGAAAGAGCAACCACTAGTGGATTCGAGGTGGGTGCTCAATTCCTGAAGCCGGTCCAATTCGTTTGGGCTAACCTCAACGTGGATTAGGGGAGACCGGCATGTCTCCGAACACCACGGTAAAAAGTATCGTGTCTCTTGTGTTTGCATTCTATTCTTTACATTCAAGCAATTTATCTTCATAGAATTAAATTGATTGATTGCTTATCTTTAGAATTGCAAATTGTTGTTAAAGACTTAATTAGTTAGTGCACTTAGTGAGCCTAGTTGATTTAGGCTTTAATTGTCAAAACCGTAGTTTATCGCTTTCGCATTAATTATCTTTAAGGTTTTAACATAGGGGATAAATAGACCGTGTATTTAGAGAGAAGAATTTTTAAAGCCGCCTATTCACCCCCCTCTAGTAAGCATCCTTGACCTTAAAATACTCTCCAAGGCGCTATATAGTCTCAAACAAGCTCCTAGAGCATGGTATGAGCGACTTAGAGATTTTCTCCTTTCAAAAGGTTTTAAAATTTGGAAGGTTGATACAACACTTTTTACTAAAGCAATAGATAGAGAATTCTTTGTATGCCAAATTTATGTTGATGATATTATATTTGCTCTACTAATGAAAATTTTTGCAAAGAATTTAGTGATATGATGTCTAGGGAGTTTGAGATGTCCATGATCGGAGAGTTAAGCTTCTTCCTTGGACTTGAAATCAAGAAACTGAAGAATGGGACATTCATGAGCCAAACCAAGTACATGAAGGATCTACTCAAGAGGTTTGGAATGGAAGACGCGAAGCCCATTAAGACCTCCATGGCATCCAACGGGCATCTTGACCTCAATAAGGGAGGTAAACCGATAGATTTAAAGCTTTATCATTCTATGATTGATAGTTTGCTTTATGTTACCGCATCTAGGCCCAATATCATGTTTAGTGTTTGCATGTGTGCACGTTTTCAAACTTTACCTAAAGAGTGTCATTTAGTGGCCGTTAAAAGAATTCTAAGATATTTAAAGCATTCCTCAAACATAGGCTTATGATATCCTAAAGGTGCAAAATTTAATTTAATTAGATATTTGGATTCGGATTATGCGGGTTGCAAAGTGGATAGAAAGAGCACTTCGGGAAGTTGCCAATTGTTAGGTAGATCACTTGTTTTATGGTTTTTCAAGAAACAAAACTCCGTAGTCCTATCCACCGCCAAAGCTGAATATATATCCGCCGGTAGTTGTTGCGCTCAATTATTGTGTATGAGGCAAACTTTGATGGATTATAGAATAAACTTTAAAAGTGTGCTTCTTTTATGTGATAATGAAAGTGCGGTCAAGATAGACAACAACACGGTCCAACATTATATAACTAAATATATAGATATCTGCCATCATTTTCTAAGAGATCATGTGAGTAAAGGTGATATTGTGATTAGTCACATTAGAACTGAAGATCAATTAGCGGATATCCTCACCAAGCCCTTAGATGAAGCCCGTTTTTGCAAATTGAGGAATAAGTTAAATGTCATAGATATCTCAAATGTGGCTTGAATGCTTGCACCATGATTGATTCTTCTATTTGGTGTTATTGGCTTTTATTTGGTTTTTCTATTCACTTTTGATGAGCAACACATTAAGGGGGAGTATTATACCATTTGTATGTATACTACATTCCTAAAATATGAAAATATCAAATAAGTGCAAATATCTTTCAAAAGGGAGACTCTAGACCATACTAGGTCAAAAGATTTCGAAACTATCCTATTTTGAAGCTTAATGTATTAATTTTTCAAAATCTTCATTTTCAATGTATAAATATGTAAATCTTATCTTTTGAATATACTTACTTTAATAAGCTTACTTATGTTGAAAAGAACTCAAACGACTTTGGGCAAAACTTTATTTTTCTCAAATTTCCATAAAATCCTAACTTTGGTCTATATAGACCTAATTAAAGCACTTAATGAGTCAAAGCCTTTGGAACTAGAGTTTTATCATATCTAGTCTCTGAAAAGGTATTTCATAACTCATACATGCCAACAAGTTGAATTTTTCTTGTCAAATGCTTCACCTTAAAAAATATCTCCTATTTGCTTAAAAAGAGTTTAATTTATTAAAAAGTAATTGAAAAATTGCTCTCTTGATTTTCTTATTAAGTTAAAATGCTCATATATGTGTTTCACCTCTAAATGAACACATTAGAGCTATTTCATACTTAATTCTTCTGAAAATTCAGAGTGGTCTAGTCAGGTCCGGCACTACCGCGAGCTAAACCCGATAGTACCGCCCATGGTCGACACTACCGCCCCCTCTGGGCGGTAATGCCGAATCTATCAAGTAGGGCTAGTTAAGAGGCGGTTTTTGCTTGGCCAACCGTTACTCCCTTCATTCTTTCATTTTGGCCGACGCCTCTTCACCTCCCTTCTTTATCTCTTGCATCTCCCACAAAGCCTAGAGCTCTCTCTCTCCTCCAAATTTCCCTCAACCCCATCCCTCTCATTCCAAGGATTATTTTTTATTATACGTTGATTCCTTCACCTCAAGGTAATCATCTCCCTCGATCTTGAGTATTTCATCCTTCATCTTTTTCTCTAGGACTCAAATTTTATGTTTTAGGGTTTGGTTTTAAATGTAGCATTTGATTGATTGTTTAAGGGTGAAAGCACATGTAAAGAATGTAGATTGGTGACGTACAAGGTCATGTCTAGCATTCTCATTGCCCAATCTATTCAAACATAATGCTTTCACTCCCGGTAGTATTGGTTCCCCATGAACCCAGCAGTATCGCCACTAAGGAGTGGTAGTACCGACCCTAGGTCAGCACTACCGGCCTACCAAAGTGGTTGTACCACTCAGGTGCGGCACTACCGCCCTAGCATATGCGGTACTGCCGATCTTGACTGCTAAACAATTTGAATCTTCTGCATTTCTACCAAAGCACCAAAATTGAGAGTTCCTAGTGTTGTTACTTATCAAATTCCTTCATCTCTTGACCCAGTCATCATGCTGAGAGTAAAGAACCCCTCCAAACCAAAGGCTCCTCGTGGCAAAGGACAAATTAGAAAATCAACTCAGAGTGCCGGGGTTCCAGTTCAGCACCGTGATAGTGATGACTCTGACACTCGTATGCAAGGGATGAAGAAATTAGACAAATTGTGTAGTATGAGTTGGGAACAGGGGGAAGCAGCTCTCGTACTGATAAAGGAAAGAAGGTTGTTTTTCTTAATCAAGTAGGGATTGATGATGAGGATGATGATGATTACATGGATGTGGATGAGGGAAGGGAAGAAGAGGAGGAAGATGACTCTGAGGATGAGGAAGGGCTTCCAGGTTTTGACCCTCATGTAGACCAACGACAGATCAATAGTGACAGATACTATTTGTTGAGGGGTGCAAATCAATATAAGCTTCCAAGGATAGCTTCTGAGAAGTTCTTTCGCACACTCTTCCAAGAGAAAGTCTTTCATGAAATTTATTTTGATAAAGATTTTGTTGACTAGAAGTGGATAGACTGGACCACATCAGGAAGTTGTCGTTATTTGCTGGAGTCCCAGAGCTATTTGATGGAGCCAGCCTGCTGCATTTTGTATCTCTGAGGTGTGATTTTGAGGAGATGCGATCCGTCAATTCTACTCCATGGTTTGCATCCCTGACTCCTATAACTCCATCACCTGGATGACTAGTGCCAAGGTATACACTGCTACAAAGAAGAGTTTGAGCAGGCACTGGGTATTTTCCATAGCGGCTACCTAAAGATCCACAGTGAGAGACCGCTTGGAATTGCTCTTCAGATGGAGTTTTATGACCCTACTGCGAATGTGAGGAGGCTAGGGAAGTTGGCAGGACTTCTCTCACAGGCGAGTTTGGTCAACAGGATTATCAGGGTTACCATTCACCCTAAGAGTGGTAACTTTGATGATATTCGAGGATACGCCTGGAACATTATAAGCAAGATCATGCATAGGGAGAAGTTTGATGTGATCGACTTCATGATCAGGGAGATAGCTTCATCGGCCAGAGAGCGGGGTAAGACTATCTATTTTGCCTATATATCATGAAGCTCCTCCTTAGAAAGATCGGGTGTAAGAAAGAATGTGGATATGCTCACAAGCAATACAAGCCTCGTGAAGCACCTCTACAAGTTATTGGTCATCCAGCACAATAGCACCACCGACAACAGCCTCAGGATGAGCCACAGGATCCACCTCCTGCCGCCCACGACATGCCATAGGATGCCTTCTTGGCCAGTCTGGACTCCCTTCTCCATGACATGATGGCTCAGTTTTCTTCTCTCAGCTCCAGAATTACTAGCAAACTTGATGAGGAGCATCAGTATCAGGTTCAGACTCAAGCCTTGGTAGAGGAGATGAGGGAGCATCTGGACTCTGTTGGAGAGCAGGTGGACTTTCTTCGGGATGAGCTTATTCCTGTTCACTCTCGCCGTGTTCGTGGACGCGGTCGCGGCACTCCTCCATCCTCCTAGGTGATCCATGAAGACCCCTCTTTTGGTATGCCAAAGGGGGAGAAGATGAAGGAGGATGAAGGAAAATCAAAGCCTAATTCGAAGCCTATAGGATTAGCTTATGTGGTTATTTATATACTTTTATGTAAGCTAATGAACCTTGTGATGTCTATGTTGCTCTTGCTTTTGGATATGTCCTGGATATTTAAGTGGTTTAAATGCTTTATGTGTTTGAATGATTTATGTTAAAATCTCTATCTTTGGTTGATTGTTGCATACTTTGGTTGATTGTTGCATATTGACTTTTTCATGCTCAAATTAATTGATATACTCATTGCTTATATATTGATATCGTCGGATTCAATATTTAAGGAAAATCTCTGTCAAAATTTCCAAATCTCAAAGTGTGCAAGTGTCGATTTTTACCCATACGCACACCTTTAGGGGGAATTTTCAATTAAATATTGAGATTTTAATAACGTTTTGCGTCAAATCCACTATTCTTCACTTCAAGAAGCAAAATATTATTAAAGCAAAATTCATGAGTATACAACATGATTTTCTTGTTGTATGCTCAAAACCCAAATTCGATTCATTATTTATGTCGAGATTGTCGTCAATTACCAAAAAGGGGGAGATTGAAAGCATCTAGGCCCCTAATTCATTTTGATTTTGGTAATTAATGACAACCGAGATTAAAGGACTAATATTTTCTTTGAGCATATTGAAAATAGGTTGGTCTAGTCGTGGCACGCGATGAAGCATGAAAATGGAGCAAAAAAAGATCAATGTGTCAAGCTAAATAGCCAAGGTATAAAATTAAGAACCTTTTATAGCTTTTGCCGATCTCGGTGTTTTGGAGAAAGATCGAATTGCTAGAATAGGTGGCATACTACTAAGAGGGACTCTTGGCTAGTAGCTCGAAATTTTAATTAGTGAAAATGGCTCAATTCGATGCTCACACAAAAGATCATTTGCATTTCTCTAAAAGTCCCTTGAAAAATCACCTTCTCCTTATGCATTGTCGGCACTACCACCATATAGGTGCGGGGCGGTAGTACTGGCCCATACGGCCGGTAGTTATATTACAAAAGGGGGTGTTTTTGAGGTGTTGCCCGGCCGGCACTACCGCCCCCTAGGGACGGTACTGCCACTTGGTCGGCAGTACCGATCTCACATGGGCGATAGTGCTGACCTACTGTAGCAACGACTAGTCTGTCAGTGCATTTAATGTAACAGTCGACCGTTGGATCTAAGGGCGGCACTACCAGCCCTACATAGGAGGTAGTGCCAACTTCCCTGAATTTTTCAGGAGTTTGGTAGCAATGGCTAGAATTCTTGGTGGGGACTATAAATACACCCTCACCTGCAGCATAAAGCCACTCTTGGATACTTATTACACATTCATGAGCCCTTGCTAAGTTCTCTTCTACTCTAAGCATTCAATTCTCATTTTGAGAGAAATTGAGTGAAAATCAAGTGTGAGCATTCAATTGAGCCATTTAGACACTTGATAAACCTGAAGCGATCATTAAAGTTTGTTACTCTTGAAGGTTGCCGCCTCCTAGACAACTTGGAGGTGTTTGTGCACGGTGAGTTTTTCGACAGAGTTTGTGAGAAGCTCCAGCAAGCTTATGAAGGCTAGAGTTCGCCTACCTGGAGTGAAAAAGAACTACCAAGTGATCGAGGGAGGCTTGTGTAAATTGGAGCTGGCTTGAAGTTGATCAAGCTTCCTCAACGTGGATTAGGGGAGACCGACAAGTCTCCGAGATCACAGGATAAATACTCGTGTCATTTTCTCTCTTGTGGTTTGAATTTCTAATTCTTGTGTGAAATTTACATTTCTAGCGATCTTAGTGTATTGATCTTGTACATAGGATTATATTCTTGACTAGACTTAGGTTGTTGGTGCACTTAGTGAAACCTAGATAATTTAGTCTTTAATTGTCAAAATTGTAAGTCTTGCTTATACAATTTATTTATTGTAATTAGAGCCGAAAATTTTTAAAAACCTCCTATTCGCCCTCTCTAGTCGGTTATCCTTGATCCTACAACAGGAGCGCTACAATACCGGAATCTCAACACGTGGCAAACGTCGCGGAATGAAAGCGCGACAATTAGAAGCAGCGCTTGGGAGTTGGCACCATGCATTAGGCGTGGTCCGCTGCATAACCAATGCAGCCCTTGTGGTCCGCTGCATTTGGCTATGCAGCTGTTCTGGAAGGGTTTGCTGTTCTAGCACTGTTTGTGTTTTTTTTCGTAAATAGCCGTTGTTTCGATAAAATTATAGAAATAGCCTCTATACAGTGAAAAATAGCAGACTGGGAGAACTGGATTTTTTAAAAATATTTTCTAGTGGTGCTAGTCTGCGGAATTTTTGTTCTTAATTTCCAGCGGTTCCGTCGGTAGGAATATTTTTTTATTATTTTTTGGTGAAGGTAAAATGTCCAGTGGTTCTCAACTGCTAGATTCCGTGATTTCCAGCTGTTGGGAACCGCTGGATTCCCTTTTTTTGCGCTTTTGTTTCTCGAGTAGAATCAGCGGCAAGAAAAACAAAATCTAGGACTCGAACTACGTTAAAAAATTTTGAAATTTTTTGTGGAGTTTTCTGACACATCAATGATATTACCATAAAAAAATCATATGATTATAAAATCTAAGGAATGTTTAAAAATTCAAACATTACAATTGTCCTGATAAAACGCTGACCGGCAAGTTTGAACCGAATGAAAAATGAAACAAACCACGTTAAAAAATTTTGAAATTTGTTTTCCATGGTTATGATGCATCACTAATGTTCTCATAAAAGTTTTAGATGATGATCAAGTTTTATGGATTTTTAAAAATTCAGACAGTGCTACTGTCCTGATAAAAGCCATATCGGCAAACTTCAACCAAATGAAAAATGGTACAAACCACTTTAGAAAATTTTGAATTTTTGGGGTGTTCCTGATGTTTCATTAATATTTCTATAAAATTTTCATATAATGATCAAGCTTCAAGAAGTTACTAAAATTCTGAGAGCACTGGTCTAGGACTCTGATTGGGAAAACCGTGCAAAAAATTTAACCACATCGATTCTATTGGAAAGAAGTTAAAAAATATTTAGCTTACATCGACTGCGAATTTTTTAGTGTAGTAGGCCTTAGCGTATAATTTTTTCGGAAATAGCTATGGTCGCGACGAAATTCCAGAAATTCAGTGGACTTAGTGCGCAATATTATTTGAAGCGGTTGGGGCTGGTGGGATTCTTGTTTTGCGCAGTCGCGACGCACTGGCTTTCTTTTTGCGCGGTGAAACTTGCCCTAGCTGTCTGTTTGTTTTAAAAATGGTTGTTTTCACGACGCGTTACAAATTTGTTTAGCCGCTGTAATTTTTTCTACAAAATAGCCGATCTTATGATAAAATTGTACGAATAGCAAAACAATAAAACAATGAACCTCATTGTTTTGCCCGTGGACGTAACGTGCGCATTGGATCATCAGACTCTCTGAATAAATGGTAGGGCACATGCATTGCTGCGTACGAATAAGCAATTCAAGACAACAACCACGGTTCAATTATACCATGGCATTGCAGAATCAGTATAGCAAATAAACTAGCTGGCTCACTGTGCAGGCTTCCGGAGTTCAGCGCAGCAGAACCGCTGCATAGCCAAATGCAGCGGATCACAATTCACAAGCGCTGCATTGGCTATGCAGCGGACCACGCCTCCTGCATGGCGCCAGCTCCCAATTTCAGCGTACCGGGAGTGCTGCTTCTAATTGTTGCGCTTCCATGCCTCACGTGCTGAGATTCCGGTGTTACAACGCTCCTGTGTCGCTGTAATGTAGGCTATTTCGGCTATTTTTAATAGATGGAGACTATTTTTGCAAAAAAATCAATTTTATACAGTTAATACAGTAAAAAAATTCTCAGTTAGGATTCTTCTCCCATACGAGTAAGGCATGGTAACTAGATTTCATACTCGGCATAGCCCTAATCAAGTTTTCTGAAATGAGGTAAACCTCAAACTAACAAATATAAGGTCATCTTCTTATAATGCCATGTGTCATCTTCTTCATCCATCTCCTCTTTCCTTTTTTTTCTACTCACTTTCCTCACCCCCTTCTTCTCTCTGTAATACAAAAATTTAAAATTAGAATATTTAAACTTTGAAAATTATAAATAGGAAGTTTCAACTCAAAATTTAAAACTCAAAAAATTAAAATCGAAAATTTTCAAATCATGAAGTTTCAATTCGAAAAGTTTTAAAATCAAAAAATTTCAAATAAGAAAGTTTCAACTCGGAAAGTTTCAAAATCAAAAAGTTTCAACTCATAAAACTTTCGATTCAAAAGCTTTCGGTACAAAAAAATTTGATTGAAAAAACTTTTGGTTCGAAAAGTTCCAATTTAAAATTCAAGTCAAAAAAATTTCAAATGGGAAAGTTTCAACTCGAAAAAAAATATATCAAAAAATCTTCAAATTAAAAAGTTTCACCACGAAAAATTCAAATAAAAAAGTTTTGAATCTGAAATTATTAAATTTTAAAAATGAAAAAAAATAAAATTTAAAAGTTACAGCTCGAAAAATTCAAATGAAAAAGTTTCGAATCTGAAAAATATAAATTCAAAAACTTTTGTTTGAACGTTATCTTCATTAGCTAACATGACATGACGTAAACTTGCGTGCAGGTGGTGCGAAGCGCTTCTTGGCTCTTCCTCTCACTCCACGTCGCGCGTGCAGATGCGAAGCGCACGGAAGCTTGCGTACGGTTGACCGTAAACTAGTTATTCTTTCTGAAATACCCACTGGACGTGTTTGCGTTTGCCTGCGCCATGTGACGTGACGGACGAGACGACAGGGAGGAGCGCGCGGGCGTCCACGCTCGGCGAGCCACAGGGTGGGTTCGTGCCGGGCCGCCGGTGAATCTTGGCACGCTCAACTCATTCGTGCCGGCGTGTATATTTTGGCATCGCTGCAAAGGGCGCGCACACCGCCTTTGGTCAGTCAATCGCGTACCTTGCTTATGGTCAATTGGCCATGTCATCTTTGATGCCGTCAACGATGATATGCTTCTTTTATAAGGCAACATGATGAAGTTTTCCTCAATCACGTACCTTGCTTATGGTCAATTTGCCATATCATCTTTGATGCCGTTAGTCAACGATGATATGCTTCTTTTATAAGGCAACTGCGAAGTAAGCAGTAATAAACTCGCTCTCGGTAGACCTTGCAGCGTTACATGGAAACAGACAAGGACTGGGAAAAATTTTCATCTCACACCACTGTACAACGCATAAAAAGTTATACGAAGAAGGACCAGAAAATACAGAGTTCTACGAGAAGAAGTACTACGAGAACTACGTGAATTAAGAAGGCGTTTCTTAGATGATTGCCTGTGGCATGTCGAATGACCCAATTATTTTATTTTCGCTGCAATAGTTTATATATTTCTTAAACCCTTAAGACATAATTGTGTAAACTTTGACCATAAGGTCCGTTGCTTGATTTAATAATAATTTGCTACTTTCTTAGTTAATTCGTTGTATGAAATGATATTTCATTTATATTGCCATTGTGTTCACTAGCGTGATCCTGGACTAGTGCAGTATACATAGAGGATTTCGGATTCGTAAATCCGGGTCCTAACAGAGACTCATCGATGACGGTGGAATCTAGTGAAGAAACTTGGTGGCAGTGCTGCAAATATCTCTAGATCCTGGCTCAACGACGACGAGATTCAATGGCTAGGGTTAGAGCTTTGGATGAGGAATTCCTATTGATGGGATGATCTACTTATAGTGGTTTCGGCGTGAGTGTATCACGGAGTCCAACATGGACACTCCAGAATTGATGACATGGACACAGAGTCCACCGCAGAGACGAAAAACTATGCACCTAACAAGTGGGCCCCATTTGTTAGCGACATGGCGGGAACATGCGGGCTGAGCTACGACATGGAGATGGTTCGAGGGGTGCGGGGTTTGGTGGACTAGGCCTAGGAGAGAGATTGGGCTGGTGGCTTGGGTTTCAACCCACGATCTGAAAAAATTGCAAAAATATATCTCTGTCGCCATTTGAGAAAGCGAGAGGGAAATGTCGCCTGTTCAAAGGGCGACTAAGGTATGTGTCGCCCTTTGAATGGGCGACTGACGGCCACATCGATGCCACGTAAGCGAGAAACGCTTCGGCTCCCCCTGTCGCCCAACCATAGGGCGATAGGTAATAAATCAATCGTTGGTTTGGCGACAAAGGGGGCGCGGGCCTCTGTCACAACCAACGGGCGAGAGAGGATGGCTATTTAATCGTTCCGCAGGCACTGTAGCCGCGTGAGCTCATTTCAGCCAGCCCAACCGAGAGAAGAGTGAGGAGTGGGAGGGAGAGGAGAGAAAAAGGAAGGGAGGGAGAGAAGGAAAGGGGAGAGGAGAAAAAAATTGTAGCCATGTAGGCAATTTTTTTCTGTTTATTTTATTAAGCAATAAACCATGGTAGGTTAGAAAATTTTTAGATCTAGTTAGATTTAGAAGTTACGGATAGATTTTATATATTTTTAGTAATTTAGTTGGTTCATAGAAATACATGTACGTATATGTTTTGAGGAATAATAATATATTTTTAGTAATGTAGATGTTTTTTACAGATAGATGTAGATATGTTTTTTAGGAGTATAGATTTTTTTACAGATAGAAGTACATAGATATATATTTTTAGAAGTGTAGATGTTTTTTACAAATAGAAGTAGAGAAATGTATATTTTTACGAATGTAGATAGATATATATTTTTCAAAGTGTAGATATAGGTAGATCTAGATTTTTTTTATCAAATAGATATAGTATTTTTTACAAAAAGTAATTAATTCGTGGGTTAATGAATCGGTTCGCAGATATGTCAGAACGAGTTCCATTTAGAATCTGTTATAGCGAAGGGGTTGTCATGTATGGTTTAGAGGGTGTGGATCTGAATAACTTTCAGTATGTGGATAGAAGTTTAAGTAGGGTCGAAGAGCGTATATCTTCTGCTGTGTTGAATTGGTTGTATTATACTTTTCAGATGGAACCAGAGAAGTGCCAGCTGAAGTTATTTTGCCTTTGTACTATGCGAAATGATCCTATTTATTGGGAGTTAGTTGAGGTGAAGGGAACTGTATCGTGGAGGTCATATGTGAGGGGGCGGAGCAACATGGATGGTTTCGTGTACTTTTAGTGCAAGCATATGATAGGGTTGTTGCCTCACAGCAACAGTTGGATGCAGGTGAGTGTAGTGGATCTCAAAATGAGTTAAGATATGGTGACACCGAAATTAGGGAATATAGTTATGAGCAGCATGTTCAGGAATGCAATGAGGACATCATTTACTAGAGTGGTGAACAAGTTGAGGTTGGGGAGGATGATGGAACCATTGGACAAGAAGCGCGGGGACCAGTAGACGAAGGTGAAGAAATTGATGAAATAACAGCAATGATGGAAGACGAAGACCGTGAATACACCAGAGTAGAAGTGGAAGACGACGATGACTCGGATAAAAAAGATGGAGGTACGGAGCCGCTTGTGCCAACAGATTGGAGCATGCATCAATTTAATAAGCTAGTTGTGAATGAAAGCAATGATACACCGTGGTGGTATAGTGACAATGAGGTTAGGCCTTACAGTATATACCGACAAAAGAGGCAGTGCATGATGTTGTGAAAGATAGGACCTTATCATTAAGAAGGACATTCAGGGTTAAGAAGTCCATCCCAACCTGCTACGACGTGGTGTGCGAGATCCATGGGTGCCCCTAGAGAGTGCACGCGTACAAGCCCAAATAGGGCACCCACTGGCTATGTTCGAAGGTTGAGCAGCATAGCTGTATGACTGAGGAAACCCTGATGTCTCACAGGAACCTGTCATCCGGGTATATCGCGAATATCATGTACCCAGAGATAGTGGTGAACCTCAATTTTGAGCCCTATGCTATTATCCGAGCAATCGAGAACAAATATCAGTACACAATTAGCTACGGGAAGGCATAGAGGGCGAAGCAGAAGGTCTTAGAAATGAGGTTTGGGAAATTTGAAGACTCCTACCATAATCTGCCCGAACTGCTCAGTTGCATTCAGGGAAGAAGTCCTGGCACTTATTATGATTATCAGGACTGTCCGTCAAACAAGTGGCCGAACAAGAGGCATCTAAAGAGAGTTTTCTTCGCATTCGAAGCTTGCATTAAGGCGTTCTATCATTGCCGTCCATTGTTGTGCATAGACAATATTTTCTTAACCGAGAAATACAAAGGACAAATAATGACAGCTGTGGGTGTTGATGGAAACAACCAGATTCTACCTGTTACTTTCGTCTTTGTAGAAAGCGAGAATATGAGAGTTGGTTGTGGTTCCTACGGAACTTGAAGATCGGGGTGGTGAAAATTCATCAAAATGTGTGCATACTGCATGACAGGTATGCTGGTCTGCTTAGTGCTATCAAGAAGTTGCAAACAGGGGAAGAGGAGCCATTTCTATGGCCTGACTTGCAAAGCCGATGGTTCATGAGGCATCTGGGTGCGAACTTCTATAAGCAATTAAGAACAAGGAACTGTGAACATGTTCAAGAAACTATGTAAGCAGAACCAAGAGAGTAAGTTCCGTACTCTATGGAAGAATCTTGATGAGCTAACAAGAAAACACAAAGAGCAGACGAACAAGGCTAATAGTAGTGAAACACAGGAGCAGGCGGAGCCTCTATTCCCTTTGCCAACAGAAGATGAGGCGACGAATCATCGTCGGAGGCAAAGGCCAATCAAATATTTCTCGGACTGGATAAAGCATGAGTCGAAAGAGAAGTAGTCCTTGTTACATGACACACATGGTGCTAGATATGATGTCATGATGACCAACTTGGCGGAGGTGTACAACTGGGTAACGAGAGGGATGAGATGTCTCTCATTGGTAGGAATTGTTGAGGAAGTGCTTCGGGGCACAAACAAGTACTTTGTGGATAGGCATCAAGCTGCTGAAGTAGTAATGAGAGATGAGAATCTATTTTACTCAAGCATGATCACTAAATACATGCATGAGAAGAGTAAGAAGGTGGCCAAGCATAGAGCTATCAAAGTAGGTGCACGAACACTGTGCTTCGAGGTGATATGCAGGGATAAAAGATAGCGTAGAACAAATCAGAAGGTTATCACCCAAGAGTGCATCTGCAGGCTGACTGCAAATGCTCATGTAACAAACCCCAAATTTTGCATAGGCCATGTTCTCATGTGATAGCCACATATGCCTTATTTGGAATGTGACCCGGTACATATCTATCTGAATATTTTACAAAGGATAAGGTGATGGCAACTTGGAGCTAGGAGTTTTATGGTTATGGTATTGTTGATTCTTTCACCACAACTCCTAGTGTCAATGAAAGGTTCTAGGTTCCTGATTTTGATGCAAGAACATGCAAAGTAGGGCATCGCAAAACAAGGCGTATCATAAATGACATGGATGAGTCTGAAGCTAGTAAGCACGTGAAGAAATATTCATTATGCAAGCAAACAGGACATAGGTTCAAGAACTGCCAGCTAGAAAACAAAGAGGATGAAGGAGGAGATGGTAACCCGACGATGGGGGAGGGATCATCGTCTGCAAGGCGTGGTGGACGACGTCATCGTACTACCGAAGAAGATATTTGAACTATCATATGCTATATATCAAATTCATATTTTATTGATGTAATGTGTGTTGTATGAACTCTGTTTTTTACCTAGTTGTAATCAAGTTGTATGTCATTGTGAGTGTTGTTGCTTCATAAATTATTGGAATTTGTTTTAATATATTGTTATGATGCTTGTGTAGTTATTTGTACGCATTTGTTTCAATATATTGTTATGATGCTTGTGTAGTTATTTGTACGCATTTATTTCTATATATTGCTATGATGCTTATATAGTTTTTTGTACGTATTTGTTTCTATATGCATTTGAAATATAACTTTCATTTTTTGTAATTTGTAGGTATGGCTTACCAGGATGGAGATGATGACTGGCCATTTGAGTTGCTAGATCTGATCGTTGACCGTCATCACCGTGCCCACTACGCCAATGCTTTTCTAGAGGAGGGACATGATCCTCTAGAGCTCGGCGTACTACGACCGAGGCCATCGCAGAAGCTTTGGACGATCGATCCTCGTTGAATCCCCAAGTAATATACTATTCTTTAAATTTTTAAATATGTTCGATATAGTATCATAATTTATATTAATTAATTAGTGTGGTGCTGATATTAATTTCACATTTTTGTTTCGTAGGCTTTGAGCATCAGGATTGCTGCCACTTGCTCGGATGGTGCAGGCGGTGCATGACGATGTGCAGGGACGGGTTGTGGGCCGTCGGTTCCCGTTCGACAGGTCCCTGCTCACCGCTCTGATGGATCGGTGGAGGCCGGAGATGCACACCTTCCATCTACCTATCGGGGAGATGGCGATCACTTTGGAGGATGTCTCGTACCTCCTCGAACTCTCGATTGCCGGTGACCTTGTGGTGCCCTAGGACATCGACGCGACGTGGCACCAGGAGCTACTTGCGTGGTTCCACGATGTGCTACCTGCAGCTGTGTACCGACCCTTCACCAGCACACATGGTCTGACACTGAGGTGGATTCGACAGTTTGTGGTACGTAACTAACTTTTAAAGTTTGATTGTGCATATACTGGCTAAACTAACAAGAAAGCTTAAATTTACAAGCAGAGCACATCGTTGAGCCTACGGACGAGGTGAGGGTGAGCCGCCACCTGGAGGCATACCTGTTGTGGCTCTTTGGCTGGTGCATATTCACGAGCTCCTATGGGGAAGTTCGCGAGGGCGATTGCGGACGCACCCCTTGACACCGTGCCGCGGTACTCCTGGGGTCTACTGTGCTCAGGGACGGGTTGTGGGCCGTCGGTTCCCGTTCGACAGGTCCCTGCTCACCGCTCTGATGGATCGGTGGAGGCCGGAGATGCACACCTTCCATCTACCTATCGGGGAGATGGCGATCACTTTGGAGGATGTCTCGTACCTCCTCGAACTCTCGATTGCCGGTGACCTTGTGGTGCCCTAGGACATCGACGCGACGTGGCACCAGGAGCTACTTGCGTGGTTCCACGATGTGCTACCTGCAGCTGTGTACCGACCCTTCACCAGCACACATGGTCTGACACTGAGGTGGATTCGACAGTTTGTGGTACGTAACTAACTTTTAAAGTTTGATTGTGCATATACTGGCTAAACTAACAAGAAAGCTTAAATTTACAAGCAGAGCACATCGTTGAGCCTACGGACGAGGTGAGGGTGAGCCGCCACCTGGAGGCATACCTGTTGTGGCTCTTTGGCTGGTGCATATTCACGAGCTCCTATGGGGATAGCGTGGACAGGCACATCGTCCAGTTCGCGAGGGCGATTGCGGACGCACCCCTTGACACCGTGCCGCGGTACTCCTGGGGTCTACTGTGCTGTGTGCCATGTACCGTGCACTCTGGAGCGGCTGTGGACGGATCACCGACAGGTTGACCTTCACCGGATGTCCACTGCTTGTACACCTTTGGGCATACGAGAGGTTCCAGATCAGGCGGCCTGACATTGATTTGTAGCCTCTTGTACATGGCGGTGACGATGACGTTGACGCTCCGACGATAGGCACCATTTGGTGCCACCGACGGGTAAGATATTGCAATCACGATTGTGAAACATTCGCTTTAACATTTGTCAGTACTAACGGTAACGTTCTGCGTTGATTTTTCTATGTTTTGCAATCATTTTTTGAATGCTTTCAATAATTCTTTATTTGTTACAGGCTCACAAGCATGATGGTTCCCATCTACAGCTTCACCTGCACCTGACGACTACAAGGGGTAGCTCGATGATCTAGCCCACGCGGACTACGACCTCGACGATGGTGGTGTGTTGAGCTACTTCGTTGATGCGGATGAGCCTGGACCATCATAGTTGCAGGGAGCACCATCACCGACGCAGCCTTCTCAGCTGGAGTACGCTACACCTCCAGCTAGACCACAGAGGGCCCACCACGCGCTGACGCAGTTGACCTACTTGGAAGGGTAGATTCGTAGGAGGCTTGCCCAGCCGTGAGGAGCCGCCTCGAAACGGGGCCGGCAGTAGTTTCTTATATTTTGGATTGTTGGAACTTTTTATCTTATGTATTTACTTAATCTGTTCTAGATGTGTTGTACGACATATGGTTTTTATGATCACGAACTATTATATTTGGTTATGTAATACTATTTTTTTTACAATAGGACCTGCTTTCAAGCATAAAGAGTCAATTAGTTAAAAATAGTTAAAATATCCGCTACTAATGCCTCAAAAATGGTTAAAATATCCTATGCGTTGCAGTCGCAAACTTAGAAAGAAAACTAGATCGCAATCGTGTAAATTGCATGGTCACTTATGCGTTTTCCGCACCCTATAAAATAACATGTTTGAACGAAAAATTATGGAGGAATAGCCCGAAAACACCCTTTGATATATGTACTACCATAATCTGAAAAAAAGATCCTATTTAAATCTTGCTTTGCATCTCGATCCTCCCAAAGCAAACACCCTAAACAATCACTAGAGGCACAGATTCTAAAACACTTATGCCTTTGATTAGACAACTCCCGTGTAGCAGCTTTTTCAGGGCGATTAGACAACTCACGGGCGTGCAGCTTTGTCAGGCCGATTAAACAAGTCACAGGTAGCAGCTTTGTCAGGATGAGTTGTCAAAAAAGAAAGCATCCATCACCTTTTGCAGCGACAAGTTGCAACACTCTGCCCAATGCTTTAAACTTTTTCAAGTCGATTTGACAACACTCTACACAGTCCAAAGTGACCACTCACTGCCTACTTTTAACTCTGAAGTGACCACTTATTGCACAGTACATTTGTCAGTACTGACACGTTACATGCATGACTGCCTTTTCAGCCCGACTTGACTATATACTCCGGCGTTTTGCTATCCGTCTGCCTGTTTGAATCTTACCTTCCAACACTTAGTCCATACACCATCCCTTCGAGTCTATAAAAGGTCAAACCACAGGCACACATTCACAGTTCCCACTCACACTTCACCATGGCTGGATCCTCTAGCAGAGCATTCTCGTGGACACCTGATATGAGCAGCGTTGCCCTTCATTACACGTTGAAGATTACGCGTAATGGGAAGGATGATCTGTTCAAGGAGGAAAACCTAAGTAAAGTAGTGTCCAAATTGCAAGAGTGGCATCCGACATTATCGAAGCATAACGTGACAACCTCTGGCTTGAACCTTGTGACCTCCGACGACCTCAAGGCGCACTTGCAAAGGTGGTGTCAAAGGTATTTTAGGGTGTGCGAACTAGCTGACCACCCTTCTGCTACAGGTTTCTCTACGAGACTTTATAGGGTAATGATGCTGCTTGATCAGTATGCAGAACATATTAAGGTTAGTTATTTCCTATTTGTTCACCCTGCTAATCTTTTTAGCATTTTCCATAAATTCACTAATTCATATGCTCGTCTTGTGTGTTAGTCATTCCGGGAGGATAAAGAGTTGTTGAACAAAGATATCCCAGAATTCGCGACGGTGTATATGCTCTTCGACGGGGGTGTGATACCTGGTTCGTGCAGAAGACGTAGAAGATGATCTAACTTGAGGGGTAGAGGTCGACCTAGTACTATTGCAGCAGCAAGTTCAAGAGGACGTTCAACCACCACCGATGACGATTTCATGTCACCTAGACCTTGACGTTCGAGCACTACCATAACAGGCCGTTCAAGCACTACTACAATAGGCCTTTCAAGAAACAATGCTAGAGGACGTTCAACCAGCACTGAAGGAGGGTTAGCTCCTAACCATACAAATGACGATGATGATGACGATTTCATGCCACCTAGGCCACGAACCTTGTGTTCTCGGAGTCCTCCGAATCCTGACGATGATATTACATTAAGCCATATTAGGTATTCAAACGTAGTACCCCGTCAGGAACTAAGAGATAACTATCGTCCATTTGACCATGCCCTATTTCGACAACTATGACCATAGAATGTATGGTTTTGTGACTTAGTCCTTCACCAGAGGTATGTACCTAAGTATGTATATACCTATGTTGTATCCCAATTTTATGAATTTCTTAAGGCATGTACCTATGTTGTATCCCAGTTTTGACTTAGCCCTGCACTTTGTAATACCAATGCCGGGTTTTATTCATTTCCAATATTTTACTATGGTTTTTCGTCAAATTTGTCGCACACCGAAAAGAGAATGAGGAACAACAAAATTTGATTTCTTTGTCAAAGTAATTAACTGACAAATAATTTTGTAAAACACTACATGAATTATGATTATCTCCGACAAATATGAATTTATCTGAATTTATTGAACCCTAGTTTGAACTATAAAATTCCAGCAACCGTGAAAATAACACTGATTTTTAATAATTAATCCTGGCAATTTATAACGAATTTTTGAATAAAACCAGTGCAAAATAGTTCCTCATAAATTTAATTTCCTTCAAATTTTTTTTCATGATTTTAGAATTTATTCGGGGCTCTGTCGCCCTGTTGCCCGATGGTGGAACGACTTATTCAAGTCGCCCTATGGTGAGGCGACTCAGTCCAGTCGCTCAATGATGGGGCGATAGAGTCCAGTCGCCCAATAGTGGGGCGACAGAGTCCTCTCGTCCTAAAATTTGGCGCCACATCAGCGTTGACTCAGCTTTTTCTGTATTTTGCACTCATGTCGCCAAACCATATGGCGACATAGGTATATTTTTGCAATTTGAATAAAAAATTGTATTATTTTAAAAAAAATTATAACTGTTTTGCAAAGGAGATGCTGAATTAGAACATATCACCAGGAGAAGCACAAGTGCAGAACCGAACAGATTCCTCGCTTTTTTGCCAAAAGCAAGGGTTTGGAGGTTTAAACCTGCTGTAATTTATCTTTTACCTTTGATTTTGTTGAAGATCTTTTATGTTTGCGCACCATCTATAGTTTAAGTTCTATGCCTAAGGTGGTTACTAGAAGATTCAGTCCAAGAGTCTCTTTTAACTGAAAAAAGCAGGAAAAGAAATGAACTTCAAGAATGGATAGGAGACAATTATAGTAAATAGTACAAATTATATGCTGTTAAACTAAGAATTAGAGTGCAAAAGCACACATAGCAATGAAGAAGCTAGGGAAGAGCTCTGATCACAGTCACAGCTACATTTACCTAAAAGTTACAAAACTACCTGTATATGTTATCCAAGTGATACAAACCACTAACCGTAGGTTCGACATTCGTCTTCCTTGTGGCTAACTACCAGGTCACCATATGCAATTTTGAACAAATAAGCATTGTACTACAGTTCACTCTGTTGGATGGTTTACGTAAGTAATGTACTGTCAAGATTACTTGTTTCAGATCTCATCATCTATAGATAGTAAATGCAAAACGATAGCTCATAACACTTCATATTAAAGAGAGAGGAAAAGAACTATTAGATTCCATGTAATCTTTGGTAAAAGTAGGTTTGTTCTGTACTTGTGTGTCTTTACTAACATCATAACTTTTCAAGTAACTATGATCAAAAGAAGAAATAACCGTTCTATTTGAATTGAATGGTGGTGCTGCTTTAATCAGTGCAGCATCCTTACTCCGATAAGATCAATATGTTATCTGCTCTAAGATCATAGTGCTAGCTTTCCGGCATTATTTCCTGATATATTGCATTGCTTAACAGAGAAGTAAATTTAAATTTGTTATTTGTGCTGCCTTTTCTGATCTAGTATTTCTAGACTTAATTCTCTGTCATAAACTATCATGATATGATTACTCTTTTCCTCATGGGACATGGGATCCTATTTTGTAGGTTGTCATCCTAAATGAAAGCCTCACTTTAGCAAGAGCTAAATGCAGCCATCTGTTTGCTTTGAAAAATAGAATCTCTACAAAGAAAAGGCCAAATCATGATAATTCCTTCACCCACCTTTAATCTCCCCCCTTTTCTTTTGCATCAAGAAAGATCTTGTAGGCTCCCTTACCCACTTAACAAGCTGCAACCTTAGTATAATCTTGCATCTCTTTGCAATGATTTTCTTCTGGTTTTCTATATCTAAGTGCCCAACATTGCTGTAATATAATATAATGTGCAGCTAAGGTGGCCTGCCTGCACTTTAAAAGAAGCTAGTAGCTGCTGTTTTTTTTTCATCTTTTTCGCTTTGGTACCAATAAAATGCCCTCCTTGGACCATGACCAGTCCAAACATACAAAGCTCCAAGAAACCACACCCGTCGTCGGATCCCAAAAATGCTTTAAGATTCACCACTCTTTGCATTGTGCACTAAAGCAGGTAAATAAAGCATTGAATGGTAGCCTACATAGAAAATTGTGATGAAAAGAAGCTATTGAAACTTGGTATAGTTCCTTTAAGTTTTGAATGCTCACCTTTGATGGCCTTGGAAGATTCAAAGGGAAAAGGGTGCTGCTAGCAAGAACAGCAAGCAGCAAAAATGAAAAGCATACAAAACAAAAGCAGAAAGCCTTGCACTGCACTACTCTCTGCTGCCTGTTCTCACCACTCTTCTCATCTGTTGCTTCACCACTATGGCATTGGCTGCTATCTTTAGTGTTGGTTTTACTGAAGTTGAGTAGCTTAGTTAGAGGAAGATAGATAACAAGAAGCTAGGAGGGGGCGGCTAAACGAGAGCACCTTTGGTTCTTGCTGCTCCTCCTCCTATCCCCTACATTGCCACTTTAGGTTTGTCTGTTGAGATCTCTGGCCTCCCCTCCACTCCAATGACTTTGCCAAAATCTACCCGTGCCTCAACTGTCAGGGCTCAGAACCTTCTATAACAGACTTAGGAATGCTATGCTATGCTTGGCTGGCTTCCCTAGCTAGCTTGTCCCTTTGTGCTTTTGGACTTGACAGGGCCTGCCTGAGCTACTATATCTAGAGACAAGACATTGCAATGATTGATCATTCTACAACCAAACTAGAGCCCGGACAAACCTGTATGTCTCCACCTGAGAAGCAGCAGCAGCAACATGGCACAATATACACGCTGCTCAAGTCTCCTTGCCCTCTCAGCCTTCGTTTGCCTAGTCCTGATGGTGCAGTACCCTGCAATGGTGCATGGCCTGAGAAGAGCGGAGCTTGTCTCGGGGCCGGCTCCGGGGCCAGTGGAGGCGCCTCCTAGCGCAGGCGGTGGCGCTGGTGTCGTCGGCATTGACACGACGACGAAGCGGTTCGCTGCGACGACCACGGCCGCCTTTGATGCCGCTGCGCAGGTGAGCAAGTGGAGAGTCCGGCGCGGCTCGGACCCCATACACAACCGGAGCTGACGCTCCGGCTGTGGCTGCTTCTTGATATCATGGAGTGGGTGTCTGAGCCTGACAAGACAGACAGATGCACTTCTCTGAAGCCATCTTTCCATGCTCTCTCTTTTCTTGAAGGCAAGATGCAGGGCTCTGAAAGGGCTTCTTAAGGTGTTCATTCTTCCATCTGTTTTTGTAGAGAGAGAGAGACTTGTGGGCAGAAAGAAGAAGAAAACCAAGCAGTCTGAAGAACATTTGTGCTCCAATGAATTTAGGCGATGAAAGGACGGGCAAAATAGCAGCAGTTTATTTGCTTAGCTATAGGATAGCAGGTAGATCGATCAGTGTAAGCCTGTAAGGTAGGCTATTCAGTTCGACTGTAATATAGTAATTCCTCATCAGATGTTAAGATGGATTCTTATTTTCTGTGCACATTAGTCCCAGGTAGATCTTACTACTAATACGTTTGCTATATATAAATGAAAGCTAATGCTTGCCCTTGGTCCTTGCTCAGAACACTAAAGCAGAGTATGGTTGTGAAACCTTTGTGCGTGCAATGTGCTAGTCCAGTGTTCCTCTGGACCCTTTTGCTTTTCTGACCATATCCTAATCCTGTGACGATTGATGTGTGCTTAGACTCTTCAAGCCTTCTCCCCATCAACATTTCCTCCTACATGTGCCTGTTTGTTTAGGTTTTTTTTACAAGCTTAAAAACCAAAGTTCAAATAAATAGGTGGTTTTTTTAGCTGGACTTTTTCAAAAGCCATAAGCATTCGGCCCTGTTTGATATGGTTATAGCTTTTCTGAAAAGTAGCTTTCGGCTGAACTACATAGCTGAATGGTTACACGGTTAAACAGTTAGGCTAAAGATGTTTGATATATTTAATAGTCTGGTTTTTAAGTGTGAGGGATGCGAATCGAGAATGAGGGTGAGAGGGGCGGGTTTCAGATTTTATACTTAGTAGGAGGGGGTAATTTTCTTCAACTCTAATAACAAAGTCAGAACCCTAACCCACCGAAGTCGTGGGAAGCTATCTCAGACTAACTTTCGGCTTTCAGCTTTTCTTAAACAAATAGGCTGCAAGGTTTTGGCTTCCAGCTATGAAGAAGCCAGCTATTTGGAACAGCTTCCGGCTTGCAAAAGGAAAAAACTGAAGCTGAAGCTGTTCCAAATAGGATTATATAACTAAAAGCCAAAAGCCGCCATAGAGGTGATTTTTTTTGTACTGAGAGTTGGTCTTAGAATAACGTCACTGAAGTTAGGGTAAAATTATTCACCTCTACTACGTATAAATGATAATCGCCTTTTAACTATTTAAACCTAAAAACTAGTTTTAAGCTATAAGACAAAAATCTAAATATAAATAAACAAGGTTAAATGGATCATGCATCCCTGTGGTATTTGAACCCATAATCTCTGCTCCAGAAAACTAGTATGCAATAACTACTCAAGGGAAACGGCTACATGTTCACTCAAAGGCTGTTTCTCCACAGTGTACACATACATAAGCTGACATAATGTACGCATCAGGATCACGTCGGTGCAGCAGGAAAGTTAGAGACCCGTTTAGGTTTTTAATGAAACGGGAAGCGCGCAAATTAAATCCCCCGTCTTCTTGGGACAGAGAGAGAGAGAGAGAGAGAGAGAGAGCGCATTATTCGCTTCGTCCTTGCGATGTGGACGCTTATCGATCCGTTGTACTGGCTGGCGCTCGGCTCAGATCCGTTCGTTTTAAGGTTTACAATTCTCTCCATGTGTTTTTCAGGTACAAGCGCATGCACATGATACACGAATATCATACTTACCTATCACACGTACATACATATATTAATCGGATGCTCCACGACCTTCGGAACAATAGAACATGTAGTCCCACTTAACATACACATGTATATATATCCATTATTCTGATGAGACGTACTAGATTCGGTTATCAAACGCAGACAGACGTAGCGCTCGACAGCAGCCGCAACCACTGAGCCGCCATGTGTTAGTTGAGCATTCCTAGTGTCTTTTCCTAACAAAAGAGATCGATCGCATCTATGAAGCTGTTGGGCAGTCATATCCGCAGCAGAGTCGAAGTATGGAACCGGCAGACGAGATCACGCGAAACCTACCGGGTGGATTTTGGGAGAATTCTGTACGTAGGAGACACCAAACCCCACTGGCGGTGGTGCGCCGGAGTTGCACTGTCGCTGTCCGGCGAGTTGCCGCGCAGATGTGTGAATAATGGCGCGACCGGCCGTGCCGGCGAGTTGTTGTGGACGGTGCACGTACGCAGCCGCAGGAGGCAACACGGTGCCCTGCCTCGTCTTTGCCCTTGTCGGAAGGGAAGCATCAGCATCGCACGTTCACCAAGGAGAGTGGAGGTTACTACTGGTGCAGTTCATATAACGATAAATCAAAGTCCAACTATAGAACTACGACGCAATCAAACCCGAATGATAGACGACTCAGGTTTGCCTAGCAAGGTTGATGAAATTCTGGACCTTGATCAGAGGACTTCTAATGGATCAAACGTCACATGTCGGCCGGTCTGATCCGTCGAGCAAGGCATGCAACCAGCCATGGCCGACCTGGATACGTGTCCGTGAGCTCATAGATAGCCAAGCCATTGTCAGGTCAGCTGGGTACGCCAGTATTCCAACAGTACTACCTCCGTTGATTGTTACAAGACCTATTTGATTTATATTCTTGTTGAAAATTATATAACGCGCGCATATTCATGCATCTTTAAAGTTATACTCTCTTTTGCCCTTATGTATTTTCTTCTCTTTCCCAAACATTTAAGCAAGATTAACCACACAAACTAGGCTCTCATATTTCCAAATCCCTTAATGGAAGATCTCTTTAATCTTTCTCTTTTATGACTTTCTCAGTCTTAGACTTTCTTTAATCTATGTACTTAGTTAAAATACGTCCTATAAAATCAATGGAGTACTAACTTAAGGCATCAACCATGGATGCACGGCCTGATCACAATTAAGGCATCAACTTTGACGAGGATTATTGACTATGTCAATAGTTTACAGTGAAAGCATCTCTAAAAAGTAGGCCTATATTTAGAGGCCCACTTAACATATGTTATGTCTACGACCACAATTCAAAGAATGACTTATTCCCTTTAGTAATAAACTAGTCGAAACCATGAAGATCAGTTAAGACCGAGAGATGGTTAATTATAGGCAATAACGACCAATAAGACGGTTTTATAAGTCCCGGCCAAGTAAACTAGTCGGAAAACAAGACAATTTCCCACATGATTAACATGAGAGCAATTATTGGCGCGTCTCATAACTTATGACAGTTGACCAAAGAGCGAGATGGTTAAGACTTAACAAAGACTTGTGCATGAAGACAAGAGGCATATATAGTAGTATTAAATGACACCTAGGGAGGTCTACATGCCCCCAAAAGAACAATAGGACTATAACCTCATTCTTGTAACACTTTTTACACGGCAATAAAAGTTTCTAATTGATCGTGCTATCATATTATATTTTTCCGTAAGTTCGACAAGGGACCCAAGTCCTTATCGTTGACAAACATTTCGATTAATTACTCCATAAGCAAGGAAAGAAAGCAATTAAAGGAGCATTTGCACTTTGATTGCCAAGCCGTAGATTGATTTAGAAACTAGCCCTAGCAACCGTATGGGATCTAGGGGAAAGTGTTCGTGTGCAGTCGAAATGGGGATTGCACATTAAGCAGTCTTCGATCGTTAGGACCGTTCGATCGAGGCAATGAACTGTCCGGATCGCCCAACAGTGCTTAGCTATAGTGTTTTTGAGTAGTCCATTGTTTTTTGATCCAACGGTCTATGTACAACTGCTAAAGATGCAGTCATAACGGGACTGCATTGGATCTCTTTCTGGATAAAAGTGAAGGTTGAGCTACGACCTTTGCTATATACTAGCTAGCTTCTGAGAGTGCAGGATCGAGGCAACAGATAGTCCATTGCTTTTTGATCCAACGGTCCACATACAACTGCTAAAGTTGTAGTTGTAACGGGACTGCATTGGAAATCTTTTTGGATCCAAGTGAAGGTTGAGCCACGATCTTGCTACATACTAGCTAGCTGTTGCAGAGTGCAAATTGATCGATTGATTGGTTCGAACCACTAAACAAACGAAGGTAGCATGGGAACGATGGGCGTCGAGATGTTTGATCCGAGCACTAGCTTTGTACGCTGGTTAGGTCATCAAATCTTCGTCTAGAGTAAAACCAACCATTCAATCTCACATCCTCAGGGTGCAACAACAACACCGTGCTCAACATGCTCACGAAGAAATCGCTACCGCAGAGAAGGGGTCTATTACGGGGAGGGGGGCTTCATGTCGAACCTCCTCATCATTGGGCAGCTCTCGCGGTGGTGCACCCCCTCCCTCCATGGGAGCCAAACCATCGGATGGTTGTACACAACATTTTCTAATGATGTTTGCAACAAATCTACCTAATAACTGCAACAAATAATTCAACCCTATAAATTTTCACAGCACAAATACAACGAGTTGCTACCCCACAAATACAACGAGTTGCTACCCATGTACCAAAATCTCACTCTTGCTACAACAAAACTCATCACAACAATTAAAGGTTGCAACAATATTGCAACAAAACAAAAAAAATATCCTGCAACACTTCGAGTGAACTCGTGCAATATATGGAGTGAATGCCAAGAACAAATCATACCTATAGGAAGCACATGCAGAGGCACGTGGCATTGTCAATGGCCAAGCTTGTTGGCAGAGGAAACAATCAGCTAAGAGCCTCAAATCTCGCGGGTGAGGCTAGCCCAATGGCTCTCGTGTGGCCCTTAGTTTGCCATACCCTCCGATCTGCATGGATTCAGTACCCTGGATTCTCTAGTGTCCCACCTGGGCACACGCGCGAGTGCACACACACATAGAAAGGAGGAAACTGGATCTAGCACCCCTACTCCTCTAGCATGCCATCTCACTAGGGGAGGGGGAGAGAGAGACGAATCAGTCGCACATAGTAGCTAGTGAAAAGAACGAAGCAGTAGTTGATGAGCAAAGAACATCAGAAAGGCATGCCACGTGTTTGCACCAGAATTCGACAAGTCTAGCTGATTTAGGAAATAGAATCAGTATGAAAAGTTTAATATGGGTAAAATGATTCTAGCCAATTTTGGTTTAAGCAAAATTTATATTTTGGAGGATAAAGCCGATAATGTCAGTACCAGAATTTGGTAAGATATATAGCCAATTTGTAAGGCTAAGTTAGATTTGGATACCTAGTCGACATTGGTTTGAATAAGGGATTTGATCTGTAAGAGATAGAAGTTGATACCGTTCATGATGATAGATCGGAAAAGTATACGATCGGCTTATGCACTATAAGAAGGGATCAGAGGCAAGCTGAAGAAGGATCCAACAATCAATCAGTCAACTCGCATCTACTTTTTATTTACTTCCTGCCGACTAGGAGTAGTTCTTGTAATTTAGACCCTGTAATTCGTTCTTGATCAATAAAGTTGTGCATTGCTGATTGTTGATCATCTTCGATTACGCTAATTTACCCAGGTTTGCTTTTCTTCAATTTTGTTGCGCATCACGTTTTTTTCAGAAAAATCAACCTTTATCAAATTATCTGATCAGCCGTAATAAGCTGTTTAGATTTAGTTACTTACGATTTAATCGGCTTAAGCAGCTGTTTAGATCTTTTGTCGATTGTCATATCAAATCGGCTTTCAGCATTATTTCAATCCATCTTGCTGATTGTAGGATCAAATCAGCTGTCACACCTAGAACCGTTAAACTCGGTGTTTGTGTGTGTTTGAGCCGATCAATCCTTCATCATATTTTTTAGCACCAACACACTTTTGACATGCCCAGTGGGACACAATGTCTTCGTGGAAATCAATTCCCCCGACCGATGTCAACTTTGATGCTATAATCGTCCTAAAACTAGATGATTTGACACCAAAATAGTGCAAGGAAATTGAGGATCGAAAGGCTGCGCTCGAGGAGATGATGCTAAACTACTACTAGAAGACTCGACACGGTATCACTCAAAAGACTACCCTGCTGACGGTCAACCCCTTTCACAATATGGAGACCACCGATAAATCGATAAGCCGATACATGCCTGCACAAGTTGAATTATCTGCTATGATTAATCAGTGTGTGCACCACACTTTGATCAATCAGTCGTCAGCTTTGGTAACCAGTCTTAAGCCGATGATATCCAATAGTGTTAAAACCATAGCTCAAGAGTTAGCATCAGCTAAAATTGCTCGATGCGATGCAAACTCTGCCAAATTATCCGGTATATTCTGTACCGGCAAACACACAAAGTTCTGGTCCAATAGCCGATCCTAAACCATCGATTCTGACACCGACTCTGATGTCGACCCAACTGACCATGATTCTACCACGTGATTCAGGTGCAAGCGCAATCCCACATTATTACGCACATACTATTGGAGCTAAGTTGGACTCTCAAGCTAGTTCACCACCGTCGACCCCGTTTTATATTTTTCCACAATCGGCTCCACAGCCAACAGAGCCTCAGGTACATCCATAATACCATGAGCCGCTCCCACAAAAGAATTTGGCCCCACACAAGGTTATGACGTACTCAGAACCTTTTGTCCCAATACCAGAGCCGACGGGCAAGAGGCCTAACGTCGGCTACAAACGCCCATACAACCCACAACCCCCACATATACCACACCAACCCGAGTCTACGCTCAGGGGGCATCATGCCAATTACGATCGTAATTGGCAAGTTCAACAATCGGTTCAAGAAGTCAATTGGGCCGATCAAATATCTGCCGTATTGCGAGACCAATTTGGCATATAGCCTAAAGGAAAGGTTATTGGCTATCGGAATCCGTATCCTGAATATATTGATCGGATGCCATACCCGAATAATTTTAAGGTTCCTGATTTTGCAAATTTTTTCGGAGATGATTCTATTACCACTTTAGAGCACATCAGATGTTTTATCGCACAATGTGGTGAAGCAACTCAGTCCAATGGATTAAAAATCAAATTATTCCCTTTATCGTTGTTGGGAGCTACTTTTACGTGGTCACAACCCTGCCCCCAAATTCGGTCAATTCTCAGTCCGATTTGGAAAGCTGATTCCATGAATACTTCTGTGGGAGTTTAGAACTTAGAATTTCTGATTTAAGTTCTATTCGACAAAAATTTAGGGAATTGGTCAGTGATTACATCAAAATGTTTAGGGAGATTAGAATTCGGTGTTTTAGTGTTACTCTTCCCGACAACCAGTTAGCCGATTTAGCCTTCCAAGGGTTAATTCCTCAATTAAAGGAGAAATTCGGTGGCAGGAGTTCACCAATTTAAGTCATCTTCTACATCGAGTATTGGATCAAAAAGGCCGATTTACCGATATAATTTTTAGGGAAAACTTCAAAAATAATAATAACAAAGATATGGACAAAGCCAAGGTCAGTAGTGTCAGTCAAACGATTCTTCCAACGACGACGAGGTTGAAGTAAATATAGCTGAGCGGGTTAAGGGCAATAAAAAGTCTTTAATCTGATCACGGCTTAAACCGACTAAAAGTCGATCGGAGGTAAAATATGCTTTTGATGTCTCGAAGTGCGACCACATTTTTGATTTACTTCTGCAAGAAAAGATAATTCGGTTGCCTGAGGGACGTATGATATCGTCGGTTGATGAGATTAAAAAATGAAGGTATTGCAAATGGCATCATTCTTTTTCTCATAACATTAATGATTGTAATATTTTTTGGCAGCAGATACAATCGGCTATAGAAGACGATTGACTCAAATTTGCAGAAGAGCCGACGATGCAATTGGATGCTAATCCCTTCCTGATCAACATGGCCTAGTGCTCTAGAAAGGAGACAGAGCCGACACAAGATATAGGGTCAAAGGTTGTGCGTCATGTTGACATACAGTCAAGCTTTAATGGGAGGGAGATCCTAAAAATCACAATCGGCTCAATTCAGATAGAAACTGACTATGAAGGAAAAAAATTCAAGGACGATTAAGCCGAAGGGAGATTTGCAAATCGGCAAGCGGTATAAGGCTGAAAGAGCATCTCCACCACGAAAGCCGATTCACACGCCAAAACCAACTTTCTCCCAGTTATTGGAGAAATATGAAAGGAGAAATAACAGGCTGCATTATCCTGCACGTTGGCCAGATAACATGTATTGGCCCGACAACCTCGAAAAGGCTCACTAATGATACCCGTTGGCAATTCTGTTGGGAGAGGGGGTCAGCTTAGCTATCACCATACACTTGTCCAATGGAGCATTACCCCTGCCAAGGTGATTGGAAGCGACAGTGGGCTAAAGACAGGATATCTAAGCCGATGCTGGGCTATTGAGAACAAATCAATAGGGGATCGATCCACGAAATGATTTTTGGGCCGATCCAGGGGCAAACACAACCAGATGAGGGGTCAAGTTCTATAGCTAAGGTTGATCTGGTAAGGAAGATACGTGAGCCGATCGAACCAAAGCCGAGATGGTGCCCTCTGGGTCTTAGTCGATCTCAATGCAGACGACTTCAGAGGCTAAGGACACAAGAAATGAGAGAGGCTGTGTAGGAAAAACAAAGGGATGAAACCTTTAATGAACTTGAGACGATGGGGTGGAGGAAAAAAGAAACAGTTGAGGATGAGTTTGACTCAACTGACGATTTGGATTCTCCAGTGATTCGCATTGATTCTCCACCTCTAATAGATATCAATATGGTGTTCACTTTGTCGGTCGAGTTCAAAATGAATGCTACTTCGGCTAAAGAAGCTTTTGCTCAGTTATGCTTGGGTGCTTAAGATGCAATTTTAGAAAAGCCTTAGGACGATCATCGGCATTTGAAGACATTATATTTAAAACGTTACATTAATGGCAAACCGATATCAAGGATATTGGTCGATGTAGGCGTGACTGTCAATTTGATGCCCTATAACACATGTAAAAAGTTGGGTAAGTCCGATAAAGATCTTATTAAGACTAATATGGTTTTGAATGACTTCACAAGCGATCCAACAGAAGCCAAGGGGGTCATGGTGACAGGGCTTACAGTCGACAACAGAACTTTACCGACCGTGTTTTTTTGTAGTTGACACTAAGAGGAATTACAGTGTTCTGTTGGAGTGAGATTGGATCCACACCAACTGCTGCATCCCGTCGACCAAGCATCAAATGCTCATTCAATGTAACGGAGATGAAGTTGAAGTGGTTCAAGTCGACACATTGGCTCACATCGCCATGGCTAGTTCGAATGCGAATTGGCAACACGACGAGGTGGAGTGCATATCAGGTAAACTCTTGGACTATTGTGATTTTATTGCATCAACAAAACTATGCTTATCTCGATTAACATAAGGCTGAGCACGCTTGATTGGACAAGTGAAATTTTACGCCAATGGAGGCCAAATTGGCAATAAAGGCTTTACAGGATAAAATGCGAAGCTGTCGGCAATCAACAAATAGTTATGAGGCCATTGAAGACTTTCAAAAAGTTGAGAAATTAGGCTAGAGTTTCACGTCGACTGATTACTGGATGAGGTCGACATAGGTGATGGTGATCGCACTACTATAGAAAGGTCTATATAAAATGCCTCATCACAGACAGTTTTCGAAAATCGTCTGTATTAAATCCAATCATAGACGGTTTTACACCACGACCGTCAGAAGTTACATGGTATGCTAAGAACCGTGTGTAATAATCCAATATCACAAACGTCTGTTCTTAGCTAGAATCGTCTATGATATTGGCTTATTACAGACGGTTCTTTAATAGAACCGTCTATGATAATACTCCCTTAGTATATATATCATTCTAGGTTTTGTGCCCGCCGCACTCAGCCAAACGAAATTGAAACTGTTCGCCTCCTTTCTCGTCTGTTCGGTCGCACCCCTCGGGGATGAGGATAAAATGAAAAATAAATCGCAGCATGACAACTTTCAGGACGAACTATTCATTGAATTGGATTTTGCGTTGGAATCCATCAACATTAGAATAAGAAAGGAGATGAAAGTGCTACAAATGTTCATATTTTAAGGCCTCATCAGACAAGCTGTTGCTTCAATACATCTAGGATGTTTTGATGTTCAATTGAAAAATCTATAACTGGTTGTGTCTTATAAATGTCACTGCATAAATATCTAAGGAGAATAAAATTTCGAACAACAGATAGTAATCATGGAAGTTCTGCCAAGAGAGTTAGGGGAAAAAACATATCACAGATGGTTCTATTTAAGAGCCGTCCATGATAATCTATATCACAGACAGTTCTGATGAAAAACCGTATGTGATTACTTGTCATCAGAGATGGTTCTACCCTAGAACTGCCTAAGATATTCCCTCATCACAGGCGGTTCGTAGATAGAACCGTCTCTGATGTTAGTTTTTACTGACGGTTTGGAAACCTTCTGTGATGTGCTCGTCTTATTACTGACACAGGTTTACATACGGTTGACAAAACCGTCAGTGATGAGGTTTTCGAACCGTCTGTGATAAGCTTTTCTGTAATAGTGTCGAAAAATACCAACTTTTATTAGTACAAATTTAGCAAAAGAATTCAAAGAAAAGTTGGTCAAACTGTTAAAAATTATAAAGATTGTTTTGCTTGGGAATATAATGAAATGCTTGGTTTAAGCTGACAGTTAGTTGAACATCAGTTACCTATAAAATCAGGTTATAGGCTATTTAAATAGTCTTTTAGATGATTTAATCCGGCCATGTATGACAAAATAAAGGAAGAAATTAGGTGATTCTTGGAGGCCAAGTTTATCAGGCCTTGCTGATATACTTATCGACACTGTATCTAGAAATATGATCATCAGTTTTCTAGATGGCAATGCTGGTTATAACCAAATATTTATGGCCAAAGTCGATATCCCTAAGACATCTTTTAGGTGCCCTAGTGCCCTAGGTTTGTTTGAGCGGGTGGTCATGATCTTCGGCTTGAACAATATTGGCGCAACATATCAGCGTACCATAAATTTAATTTTCCATGAGTTAATCGACCATATTGTTGAGATCTATATTAACGATGTTATTGTAAAATCTAAAGAATATTATCAACATATAATCGATTTGAAAACGGTGTTCAAGAAGACAAGGGTATATAGCTTGAAGATGAATCCATACAAGTGTATTTTCGGTGTGTTGGCTGGCTAGTTCTTGGGGTTTATGATTAATGAAATAGGTATTGAGTTTAACCGAGAAAGGGTCAAGGCTAAAGCCAATACTAAACTGCCTACTTGTAAAAAAGATTTACAAAAGTTGATCAGCAAGATTAATTATTTACGATGCTTTATTTCCAACTTATCTAGTCGGATCAATGCATTTACCCCGCTGCTCAAATTAAAAGACGGTTAAGAATTTGTGTGGGAGCCGACCAACAGAATGCTTTTGAGAGTATAAAAGAGTATTTGTCCAAGCCTCTAGTTTTAGCCGCACCTCAAAAAGGCGTACCAGTTAAATTATATATATCGACGGAAGAGGTGACAATTAGAGCTATTTTGGCGCAGAAAATTGATGGTAAAGAGTGGGTTATTTTCTACCTAAGCCGATGGTTAATCAACACAAAAACCAGGTACCCTTTGTAGAAAAACTTTGCTTGTCATTATATTTTGCTTCCACCAAGTTAAGGTATTATATTTTAGCGTCAGCTTGTAAGGTTGTTTGTAAAACTAATGTCATAAAATATATGTTTTTAGCTCCAATTTTATGAGGTCGACTTGGTAAGTGGGCATATATGCTCATCGAGTTTGACTTAACATATGAATCGGCTAAGGCCGTCAAAGGTCAGGCGATTGCCGATTTTATAACAGGGCATGAAACTGATTTGAATGCCGATCTAGTATCTGTTGCCCCTTGACAATTATATTTTGATTGGTCTGTGTACCAAGAAGGTGATGGTATCAGAGTAGTGCTAATTTAGCCAAAGGGATATAGTTTTGAGTTTGTATTCAGGCTAAATTGTAAATGTTCTAATAATCAAGCCAAATATGAAGCATTACTTAGAGGCCTACAGTTGCTCGACAACATCGGAGTCGATTCTGTTGAGGATTATAGTGACTCTTTGTTGGTGGTTCAGCAATTTAAAGGGGAATATAATTGTTATGATGAAATTTTAATCCGATACTTGGATAAATGCATAAAGCTTATCGGCTCATTCAGTTCTTTTGTAATTCACCATGTCTCTTGTGAGTTGAATACCAAAGCTAACAATCTAGCTCAATAAGCATCGGGCTATAAAATGTTTGGCTATGAGACAGACTTTGAGCCAATAAACAACATAGTCCTATCGGTTGAAGTTATGTGTGTTAATACAACCGATTGGAGGATGAAGTTAATAGGTTATTTGTCTGATCCATCACAATCCGTAGATCGGAAAATAAAGAGATAAGCCCTGAAATATGTTTTGCTTGATGTTTCACTCTATTATCGGACACTGGAAGGTTTGTTATTAAGATATCTTGGGATGGATGAAGCCAAAGTGGCCATGGGAGAAGTGCATGAAGGTATCTGTGGGACACATAAGTCGGCTCATAAGATGAAATGGCTGTTGAGACGGACTGGATATTTTTGGCTGACAATGTTGGAAGATTGCTTCAAGTATTACAAAGGATGCTAGACTTGTCAAAAATTTGGCAATATGCAATTAGGTCCAATATTGGCTTTACACCCCATTATTAAGCTTCGGCCGTTTAGAGGATGGGGAATAAATGTAATCAGGCAAATATTTCTTGCATCGAACAAAGGCCATAAATATATTTTGGCTGCGACCGATTATTTTTCTAAATGGGTTAAGGCAATACCTTTTAAAAAAGTGACTTCTGTTGAGGCCATTGGTTTTGTTATAGAGCATATTGCCCATCGGTTTGAAATTCCTCAAAATATTACAATTGATCAGAGCACTGTGTTTATGTCTGATGAGTTTTAGGGTTTTGCTAGGAGTTTGGGTATAAAGTTGTTAAAATTCATCTCCTTATTATGCAGAAGCCAATAGTCAAGCCGAGTCGTCAAATAAGACATTGATCAAGCTGATTAAGAGAAAAATCGAAGAAAAACTAAGGAATTGGCATGTAACATTATCGGAGCCACTGTGGTCCTATCAGATTGCTTGCCATGATGCAACAAAGTTATCGCCTTATCAATTGGTTTACGGGCAAGAAACTGTGTTGCCTGTAGAAATCAATATTGACTTAATAAGAATAGCCAAGTAAAATGGGTTGTCAGTTTAGGATTATAAAAATTTAATGATCGATAATTTAGATGAATTGGCAGAGTTGCGTCTACATATGTTGGATCGGCTAAAAAAAACAAGGAGAGAGTTGCAAGGGCTTATAATAAAAAGGTGATGCCAAAATTATTTTGTGAAACCAATCTCGTCTGTAAAACTACTTTACCTGTCAGCTCTAGGGATAACTAATTCGATAAATGGTCTCCAACCTAGGAAGGACCATATAAGATTCATCGGCTTGTCGATGGAAATTCTTATATTTTGGAAACACTGGAAGGAGTGGTACTTCCCAAGGCAATCAATGGCAAATATTTGAAAAAGTATTACCCAAGTATTTGGATTGGTTCCTAATCGGCTAAATACGAATATCGGTTGAGAGAGGCCAAATTAACTTGTTGCAGCTAATTCTTGCTATGGATTACAACAGTAAATAAATTATAGCCAATTATAAACATCAAACTTGGCAGAAATAAAATTAGAGGCATTAATCGGTTAAGCATCCGATTTAAAAGTTGACCTTACAAACATTCCAAAACATTATTTCAATGGCCCGGGATATTATAAGCATTCATGAGCATTGCCGATCATATTCCAGGGTTGTTGAGCTTGGCTCTGAGACCCGAAAGCACAACATCATCCTTGGCTATGATTTGCTCTACATCCTCAAGGATTTTTTCATCCTCTTCTGCTGTGTCGGGCACTTGAGTCACCTTGGCCAATTGTTTCTTTACCGTTGCGATGGCCTAACCAAGTTCAACTTTCTGGGCTTTCAAAGCTGAAGAGGAGTTTTTTAACGTTTGATGGACATCAGCTATTTGATTGTTAAGCTTGACCAATTCTGATTCAAGAAATTTTTTAGTCGACTCCAGATTCAGAGTTGCCTACCTATTGGCCTTATGGGACTCCATGTCCTCATCATATTTGACCTTCTTGGCTTTGGTGTCAGCTACCATTTGATCTAGAATTTTCTAGTCTTCTCACTGGGCATCCCGATGTGCAAGCCTAGCCTTAGCCGTGTTCATCATCTCTCTTTTTTCGTCGAGATGGCATATGTTTAATAATGAAGCCATCGCTTCTTCTGGCAGATCGGCTTGCACTGCCACTATGGCATCCTTGAGAGGTTGGTCATTTTCTAATAGATTGGCCAACGAAGTGAAGAGCAGATTAAAAAAATTGTTCAGCCTCTCTGTCATGCCCGGAGCCAATACCACTTGGGTTGATGCATCCTTTGAAATGGCTAGGATTTTTTGGATTTCTTCTAGGAAGCTCTCTGTGCCCAGATCAACTTCATCCTCTAGATCTGACTAATCAAATCCCAACATGTTGGTGAGGGGTTCTGTTGACTTGTTGGTCGGCTCTAGAGCAGCGACAAGAGAGGCAGTGATGGCTAGTGCCCCATGGGAGATTTTGGCTTGAGGCATCGGCTGTGATGGAGTAGGAGGGAAGTCAGCTTCCAAAGATGGGAGATCAGCCAAACCTTCAGGAGTAAAGGTTGGTGGAGAGGGACTAGGCTGCAAAGAAATATCATTAGTCCTGTTAACTGATTTGTTTACATTAGACTTAGAATCGATTCAAGGGAAGAAGCTTTACCTGGTCTGTGCCTGAGGCAAGTGGAAAGCTCTTAGCCGATTGTTCTTGGGGTTTTCGTCCCCTGGAGGCCAAGAGCTTCTTGTTGGGTTGGCCACGTTTCTTTTCGATTAATAAATTGGCTAGAAGAGTTAGTTAACAAAAGAGGTAGCAGTGACATGAAATAAAATCGATAGATACTTACTTGGCTGTTGTTTTTCCAAATCGGAAAATGAAAGGGACTGAACTCCTACAGTACCCGAGGAGTAACTTAATATAGCAATCGACCGTGGTCATTTGCTTGGTTGACCAATGGTTGATGGGTCGGTGGCGGCTTTCTTTCCTGCTACTCTGGCTTGCTTGTTAGAAGAAAATCCGATCAGTAAAGTTCAAAAGATAATCTGGGTTTATCAGTAAAATATCTTTTTAGTCGATACCTCGCCAGTAATAACTACAAGGCTTGTGTTAGTATAGTCTGATGAACTAGCAACACAGCTAGAACTTGAGCTGTTGCTAGAAGAGTTAGTCATTACTGTTGGCTCTTCGGGAAGATTTGGAAATAATTTGGAGATGATCGTCGATGTAGTCCTTTCTGTAGGGTACAAAGCTATAGAAATAGCCGACCACCAGGTAGAAAAATTTCCTGCCCTCCAGGTGTGAAGAAAGAAATGAGGTAAGTTCTTGATTTGAAGATCATCAGCTATATGTGAGGCAATTTCAGTCGATGAGGCTCGCCGTACTCGATCTATTGGTTGTAGTCGACTAAACAGCTGAAAACTTGGAGGGACTTGTCCAAACCCAAGTTGTCTGGCGTACACTAATGGATGCTAAACTCTTAAGAAGGTTGATATGTCCGATTCTTGGCATGCAAGATGACAGATAAAACATTCGGAGAAAGGAAAGTCTTGTATAAATCAAGAGTCTCATAAAGCATGTCTTCCCTGTTGGCTGTCAAACGAAGGAAAGATGGACAAGGATAACTGTCGGCTTCTTTATAGCTGAAGAAGTCATTTTGACGGAAGTCTTCATGGTCTAGCTGGAAGAAAAAGGCCAAAAATTTCCTTGCTCCGATGGCCGTTATCTTGGAATCACTACTAGAACAGAGAATGTATTTCTCGTTGTATGATTGGCTATCTCTGTATTTAATCACTTGGTCTTCTAGGGTTTCTTCGCGTGGGAAAGGGGTCGCTTCAGCTAAGTTGATTTTGAATGGTTGACTAAATACACAATAGAGCCAGGTCTGGATAAACCACAAGGGACTGTCCACGTTGCCGACCTTGTATGAGCCCATCCCTGTAAAAAGCCAACTACGGATCACATGCATTATTTGGTATACTGCCCCCAAGAAGAGTTTTCCCAATGCTAGACGACAACCCTCTACCAGTTGCTCCGCTACAACTTGATTCACTTGTGTCGGCCCATGTGATGCCCCACAAAATAAGAATTGGTCGAGCCACATGTTGATAAAAGCTACATGTTCCATGTCAGACACTAGGCTAATTCCTTTGTTATTACTAATGTACTTGTTCCAACCCTCCCCCTTGGCATGAATGAGTTTGTATTGTGGCTTGGTGCTGAAAGCCGATACTTGATCCCCATCTGGCCTTAGGTAGCAACGCTGAGCTATGTCCAAAAGCCTTGGGCCGATGGGACTTGTTCTAAACATAAATACATTAAAAGTATCCGACCAGAAGTAACAGGCCGTGGCCACTAAGGGCACATTGGCCTCTCGATCGGCTAGGCATAAAGGGAGGCACTCTGCTATTCCCATCCGCTCCCACTCAACCATTTTTTACGCTGCTAGTTGATTGTACCAGTCCCTCCAACCCTTTAGCGCAGTCGGCTAAGCCCTAAAGCTATTGCTCCATCTTTCTATGTTATAGTCTAGAGCCGATAATGAAAGACAGGGGATTTCTTGCTCTATAAAGACTGTTAGATCAGGGTTCCCTATCGGACCTAAGTAGTATTGGTCATTACTATCGGGTATGGGAATCAGTACCTGATGATGATCTATGGGTGTTGAGTCGATTAGGAAGTCTGCCAAGCTAATGAGTCCAAAAGGAAGATGGAGCCGATGAGATGAAATGCTGGTAGGGTTGAAGTCTTGAAAACAAAGGAAAATGGATAAGCAACCTAACAATGAGGGATTTGAGAGCTTCAGCGTGTGAAAATGACAGGAGGGTAAATGCCATATTTATATGGGGGGTGAAAAACAGTGAAAAGGCAGGAAATTTTTCGAAGCGAGAGGTATAGTTATGATTTTACAGCATGATAAATGGGGCAGTTACCAAGAAAAGCGATGAGTATAGTGTGAAAAAAAATCTTTTTTAAAGCCGATGAAGAAGATTTTGGGAAGATTAAACGTCATCTCCCAAAAATGGGTGCATATGTTTGCACCAGAATTTGGCCAATCTAGCCGATTTAGGAAATAGAATCGGTATGAAAAGTTTAATATGGGTAAAAGAATCCTAGCTGATGTTGGTTTAAGGAAAATTTATATTTTGGAGGATAAAGCTGATATTGTCAGTACCAGAGTTTGGTAAGATCTATGGTTGATTTGTTAGGCAAAGTTAGATCACTACTACAAAAATGGTCATATGGGTCGGTTCTTTTTCATCAATTGGGTCAGTTTTGGTGGCTATACAAAGTCCTTAGGTAGTGATGAGGAGTGGCTATCACGTTCAATTCTCGCCCGATATAGATATACTGTCATCTGGGTCGATCTGCGTGGTTGAGGGGTTTGGAACTACAAATCGACTGTCGGGGGTTTTCTTTGTCCGCGCTAACCCAGTCGTGTGCCCACTCCTCACATATCTCAGAGTATGGCATCACCATCCCGGAGAGGGTACAATCCTCGTCTAGTCGTGCCCACTCTGCCTTCTTCCCTTCATAGCTGGTGAAACTGAGATGGTGCGCATGTGTGTTAAGCCTCTAGATAGTGATGTTCTTCTCTCTCTGCTCCTGCGCCTGGGGCGTACTCTTCATCCTATTAAACTCCTCCCAAACATCGAGAGTCACAAATGGATACTTTTCGAAGGGAGTACGGCCTTTCAACACGTACTCAGTCGTCATGATAACCCTAAATTGCCTCAAAGACACCCATTCTTTTCAAGGTGTACTACCTCGCTTTGCTTTTATGTTCCTCTGGTATAATTCGTTTCCCCTGTCATTGCAACATCGAAAAGGATTAGAGCATTTCACGATTAGGTCACCGGTTGAGAGAAGAATTACTATGTTACCATAATTTTATTCCACAGTCAATCCTTCTGCTCGGCACTGACATCCTTCCTCCAGTCTAGAACCATGATTGGCACTCTCTCTCTCTCACTAATTGGCTGAGAAAAGATCGGTACCCCGCCTTACACTTGGAAAGACCCATGCAAACCCTCGTGGCATCAAATTGGAGAACCTGCAACATTCTCCCTGTGGCCCCTTTATTCGGTCATCGGGCCTTTATCACCTTATTCGGCCCCTTAGCATCACCTTCTATTCGGTCGGGTGATGAGCCAGTGCTCTTTCTTTACGACATTGTAAAAACTAAAATTGGAGGTCATATACGTACTGAAAATTAAGATAATACAATCTACTCAAGCTAGAAATTTCTATGATTGCAAAAGCTACAATCTACTCAATCATTCATTGGAAATTAAGATCATTTCACAGTTTAAATGATCAAAATTCAGATTGTGTACTGCTCAGCCAAGTAGATGAATATCAAACTAGGTACTGAAGATAATGTTCAACCTAGTCAATACTAAGATATAATCAAATGAACATCAAATTAGGTACTGAAGATAATGGTCAAGCTCAAAGACAGTGAAGCAAAAGCAATACTATCTAGCATCAACAGGCAACAATACTTGCTGCAGGGGAGGACTTAGGGGGAGGACGATGGGGGCGAAGTACGTCGAGGAGGAGGAGGACGCCGAGGAGGAGGACTCCGGGGGTGGAGGAGATCGTCGAGGAGGAGGAGGACACCGAGGAGGTGGTCGCTGAGGGGGACGAGGTCGTCGACGCTGGGGCAAGGGTTTGGGAGAGACGACGCGTACGGGAGGAGATGTGAGCGGGTGGAAAGGGGAAGAGGCCGGAGGGTGAAATTTTATAGGGAGACCTCTCTATCGGTTACACGATCAGAACCGATAGATAAGTATCATTATCTCTATCAGTTCCTAGTGTTGAACCGATAGAGATTGACATATTACCTCTATCGGTTCTAGGATTGAAACTGATAGAGTGTCGGGACCCGAATATGCAAATCCGGACCCTCTGTGTATTCAGCACTAGTCCAGGATCACGCTAGTGCACACAGTCTCAACATTGATGAAATATCACAATCATACACAGCGGAATAATAAACAAAGACTTCATTTATTAATATAGAACTATTGAACGACCTTAAGGTCAAACTTACACTTATGAGGCCTTGGTGGCTTCAACTCAAATTAAATAAATAGCAATGGAATGAACAACGTCGATTTAATCCCATCAATATACCACAGTAACCGACAAGGTTCAACTCCTAGATATTCGCCCCTCGTGGAACTTCTCCTCCTTTGAAGTTGTAGTCTTCTCCTCAATCGATGATTTTGTTGATGGCAAGGGTGAGCACATAAAGCACTCAACAAGTTGTGCACAAAATGCAATTCTAATATAACTATATGCAAGGCTTATTCCAAGGAATGGCTTATCATGGTTATTTTGCAGTAAAGCAGCATTTGAGAACAATTACAGTAAATAGATTGTAAAGACAATAAAACAAATAAGCGTAATAAATAGATTGACATTTCTCAAGTAAACCAAGTTCCAATCCTTAATCAAGTTCCAACTTACCATGGCAACCAGCCATCCATCCCAAGTTTTGTTTTGCAAAAGTCTAACCCTTAACCGGTAATTCCGAGCATTGCTCAATACCGCGAGCACGGCTATTCGAATAGATTTTACACTCTGCAGAGGTTATGCACTTTACCCACACGACATGATCGTCCCTTGTTGCCAAGCTATTAGCACACTTCCTTTGGTGTGCTGGCAGGGTAATCATGGCAAAGCCTTTACAATGCTCTGTTTAGACCCTGTACTGCTCGCTCACGAGGTTTCAACACGGAAGGGACTGGTTACCACACTCCGGGCCCCCCTCTTGCGCCATGTGAGTCTACCCGTACACTCGGAACTCACTATACACCACAGCAGAACTACCGAAATCTAGACATCACAAATTAGTCGGCTAGGCTGTCCCATTCCAGACATGTGGTTGCAAGTAGGACTCAGGTCAAAGGCTTGCAAGGTTAAGTCCTTAGGGTGACTAGGGCAAGACATCCACATACCCTCTGCCCATCGGGCCCACCTTGGCACACTCGCCCCTTGCCACTTGCCCCAATCTAAATGATTATCACCCAAGTTGATTACCAAGCACCACGTGCCATCAACAATTCAACATCGTTGCGTGACATGACTCGCCACAACAACTCAATCTCATCGTGTGACCACATATGACACACAAGTTCATAACATTGTTCCATATTCCATTAGTCAAGATTAATCAGTGATGATTCAACACATGTGACGACATGGCATGGCTAAGCAATCTCGACGGTCTAACCACCCCATGTTGATTATCAATATTAACCAACTATTAATTAACCATCCTAGGGTGACAATTAGATCATGGCATACAATGGCAAGGTAGGGTATAGATCAAATTGGTATAATAGCTAAGTCCCAATTTAATTTGAAACAATTGTATACTTGAAATAATATGCAATAGGGTAAAACAAATATAGCAATTTAATAAACATGGGTTCAACATGATCAAAGCACAACTTGCCTGGCCCTTGCGATTTTTACTGATCTTTACTCTTTATCTTTGATTCTTGATCTTTGATCTTCAATCTTTACCTTCTTGATCTTCACTCCTTAGAATAACTTCCTGACGACGCGCCTAACGATTAAAGAAGAAGCAAATACAAACCAACTCAAAAGATAAATCAAATAAAATCCAAATTGAGAACGGATAGTATTGGATCACAAAGGCTTAGATGAATTTAGGGACTTGAATGGATTAGATCGAGATTAGACAAAATAGAACGAGCTTTGGAATACACCAAAAGGAAAAGACGATAATTGAGAAAGAAAGAATAATATTCCAAAGAATATTTCTTCCGAAGTTATTATCTTGATTGGATAGACAATGACATATGGGCTCTCGATCTATAAACTGGTCCATAAAGATACGTTAGTTCGCAATGAACTAAACGATGCTCAATAATGACTTTTGTTGACTAAATGGATACACACAAACAAAAGAAAGATGGACTAATAGATTAGATATGGTACAAGGATATGACATATGGCCAATGGTCTATCGACCAAGTCCACGAATGACTTCTAGGTCAATGGCAGATTAGATTTTCAAGAATAAGACATGGACAAACGGGGTCGACATTCATAAGATTCGATCTGGGTTCAGTCATACGTCGATCAAGAGGCTTGACGATGACAAGGTAGCAAGGAAATGAAGACAAGGCTAAACTCACAGGTGATGGGGTTAGATTACAATAAGGCGATAGAGAGGATGATGATATTGCACTAAAGCTTTTGCGAGCATGCACACATGCGAAGATAGCGAAGCAACGACAGGACACTCATGCAACGATGAGATGTCGATCGTCGGTACAATGATATGGTAGCAAGGATATTATATGGCACATGATTGATCTGCGAGTTGCGAGGTTTACATGACATGATCCATCGTCAACGACAGTTTGACACAAGGTTCAATTAGGGTTTGAGAGAAACGACTCGCGGATAGATCCATTTGGCATAGGGATAGGATAGGTAGGGTTGGCTCTGCGATAAAAGATTACCAAGGGTGGCTAACCGAAACACGAACCGATAATAAAAGAACTGGATCGAACGACGACGGGTTGATTCTAGAATATGGCATTGATGGCAACCGAAGATCAAATGAACTCTAAAGATGAGCAAACCAGAGAATGATGGCCTACTGGACATGATGACACGACCAAAGCGAACTAAGATGGTTGGCGGCAAAAGACGGTAGCGCAGATCGACGAAAGCGGCGCTAACGAATATAAAATTTTCGGTAGATGGAACAGCAAAGGGAAGTGAGCACCACGTAGAACGCGGCGAGACGATCTCAACGGTATAAGCGGATTTGGCGGCAACCCAAAGGACAGATCACAAACTGGCGATGAACGGTACCGCTAAAGCTAAAAGATCAAACGGCCATAACTATTAAGATAATGGATGAAACCTAACCAAAATTTACAGAGAGCTATCTGGGATCATTTGGCACAATATGACACGAACGGATCTGAGTTTTACCTTCTGGATCAACGGGAACGCGACGAAGTTTTCAGCTGTCGTCGCAAATCGATCGGGAAGATTGAATTTTCTGCAGCAATCCCATGGACAAAACCTTGAGTTAGGGTGAGCACCAGGTAGAGGACATCAAGATGAGTCTACAGAATAAATTTCACGGTCAAACTCGCAAAAACGAAGGAGAACGGGTGACGGCAAGATTCGAGATTAGAACGGCCATAACTTTTGATTTCCTGGATGAAACTGCACCAAATTTGGTGGAGAGCTAGACTGGACCATATGGCATGGGATGACGCGAAAGGATTTCAGAAGAACTCACCGAGACGATGGGGAACGCGATGCCAAGATCAGCCGACGTTAGCGGCGCTCGGAAAGACATGGCTGCAGTTTTTAGGGTTTGGGAGGTGCTCTGGGCATTAGGGGTGCGTGGGAGGGTCTTAGGACTCTTATATAGGCTAGGAGTCGTGTCCTATAAGGAAACACGAAGAAAAACCGGATTTGGATTGAAAACGGATCGGATCGAACACCGGCGCACATTGAACAGTAAACGGATGACGTGGCTCATTCTGGTGCGTCGGATGGAGATCGGAAGGCTGAGGTTAGGCGATGACGTGGCCAGCTCAGGAGCCGCCACGTGGATTTAACCATTTCCGAATTAAAATAATTCCAGAAATTAAAATAATTCATTTAGAGCAATAAAAATACCAGAAAAATTCCACAAAAATTCTAGAAAATATTTTAAGACATTTGGAGCTAAATAAAATAATTTTGAACCAAAATTTATTTAAAATTTTGTAGAATTTAATTAAATTTAACAAAAGGCTTAATATAAATTAATTCCAAATAAATAGCAAACGAACTCCGAAAAATCTCAAAAATTACAGAAAATTCCTTGAAGCAAAATGAACTCAGATAAAACTAAATTTATTTTAATTGAAGTTTATATTAGTCAAGTAAATTATTTTAACATTAAAAATTTCAGATTAAGCTTTATTAAAGAGAGAAAATCAACGGGAATTTTTGGAAAGATGAACTAAACCATAGATTTTTGAAAACCTAAATTTTGGGTTGTTACAAACCTCCCCCCTTAACAGAATCTCGACCCCGAGATTAAGGTTGTCTATAGAAATAGGTTCTGGGGGACTCAACTCTTGAGACTTTCTTGAACTTCCAAGCAACTTCACACTGGGTAAGGTTGCTTTCGAACAAACGCTTGACAACATCCAAAATTTGTAGGCTGCGCGATGCGAATGAGATCCTTTGCAATTCCACTGACTTCCACGGTTCTGCTTTTCTGGCACAAGAAGGCACTCCTTGTGTTGGGACTCTTGAAACACATCACGCACTCGACCGACGCTCGTATCTCCTTTGACAGCTCCTTGCTTTCCGTCCTTTAACACTCGGTTTTACGCTTCTTCTAGAAATTGCACAAGCGGCATTTGTGATGAAACTTGCTTGTAACTCTGCGGTCTTGCACAACATTCTGTTGGTCTGCATTTCTATCTCTATCGACTTGATTCTCGAGTACTTCCTTAAACTCTAGATCAACTAAATATTCCTTCACATTAAACTCAAGCTCCAACTATTACAGAGGTTATGGCATGGTTCTGCTGGCATACACTAAGGTAGCTAAAGCAATTCGTCAGAAAACAATTATCCTTTGTAGTTATTAAGCATAAGCAACTACTCCTTTTCTTCCGATGTGATGGCACATCCACCTTCTTGGCTCAACCATAATGGAACAACGGTCCTTAGTCGTCTTCGATATCTTTGAAGTTAAGGCGATCGCAAATCTTTCTTGGAAAACACTCTCGCTCCTCTTAACGATCAAATCTTTGACCATAAACCAAAATTGCCTTACACATAGGTAACGGATAATTCCAAGGATAAACATCTCAAGCATGGGTTTCCAATATGATAAGATTTATTAGGAACTCAATCTCAACAATAGACAAGTTAACTCTCAACATCCTGGATCACATATGATTTTCAATCAGTACAACCTCTGATGCCTTCTAAGCTCCAGTAGTCATAATGTGGTTAACATGATCTTTTGCTGGCACTGACGGCATGGCTTCAGCTTGAACTGCTCTACAATTCACTTTCTGGTGCAAGTGTCTCGGTAGGCGTAGGACTAAGATTGAATCGGATAGGTATAACAACTTTTCTCTTAAAACAATCATGGCAAAGTGTCCTGTTCATTGCATCCAAGCAACGCTTGACCGACATCTGTTGACTTCCTTCTGACATAGCACTAATCTTGGTAGGGGCAGAGTTGAGATGATGCGATCCGCAATGATCACTTTCTTCTGAGTGTAGTGTTTAGCAAAATATCCTGGCTAGCGACAGGCAAAGCAACCTCTAGGCAGTAAGCTTCCTCCTTGAGAACTTTTAACCAGGGTGGTGTTATGAAAATTCTGACTATCACGGTGAGGCATAGGCGAAGGTGTCTCGAACAAAGTCTGAGCAGTATGGCAACTGAGTTGTTGAGGGCACTCCTCATTTGCTGTTGCGGTGGTCCTTCTTGACAGGCTTTATGATGCTTGCGGTTATACTGTAATTCCTTGCGCTCATCTCCTAACATAAGGGTCTTGTTAACCAACTCCTCTTGCTTCAACTGACTCTTTGAGCAAGTTATTTCTACAGCTTTACCACTCACTGTTGGGGTTATAAACTTTACTGATGTAATTTCTAGAATGATCATGGCTTCCAAAATTGCTTGACCTTTCTGTGGGCATTCCTTAACAAAATGACCTAACTTATCACGCTTGTATCACGAATGTCCGGGTCGCCGTGTGCGGTTAGGTGTAGTCATATGCACAATATCGTCTTTCTCGTGCATCACCACTTGTTAGTTCATAGGGCATTCTCCAAGTAAATGGCTTCCTTCTCCATTGAATAATTGATTGCATGCTCATCGGTGGTGTGTCATATTCCTCCACAACGGACGACGCATAGTCTTCGATTTGTTTGGTTGACAACACTTCAAGGAACAACATCCCGGTACGACATCGGGAAAGGGTTGTACACTTCTCTCGAACTTGCGGAATCATACTAACATTTGACAAAGCAACGAATCGCTGAAAAGCAACAAATCGTAACCAAGTGATTTCTTCTGGTGTCTTGTGGGTAGCACGATAGTTCTTCCACTACTCCAAGGCATCTCCTTCCAATCGACATGTGGCGTAGGGAACCTTCTCTTCATCTTCACATTGCACCAAAGCCGCTTCCCTTCTATGACGCCGGCTAGATTTACGCATCTTTGAGAGTGGTGATCCACCAAACGTAGGTGGTTTGGTCCTCTTGAATAAGGCAAACTTTGACCGTGAATAGGTGGCTGTGGATCGTGGTTGTAGGGGCATTGATTTTGCACTGATAACATTCATCTGTTGTATCATTGTCTGCATGAGCTGGGTTTGAGCGGTGAATAACTGATCCAAATTCTGAATTGTCACTATCGGTACAATGGACAGCTGTTGGTCACAATCTACTTTATTACTAACACCAGTAGTAGCAACTGTACTGACTTGAACTGCCTCGAAATCACTGTTGTTATCGGTCCTTTCCATCTGTTGACCACTCCAGGGTTTAGTTAAGAGGGGAAAAGCAAAGATAAGGTTCAAGAATACTAGTGCAGGGGAGCAGATCTAACCCAATAACTTATACAAACATTATTAAAAACTTGGTATGGTTGCTTACAAAAGCCTAAAAGCTATGCAACGCATACTGCACACCCAGCAACCAAGGAGAAAAAAAAAACCAAATTAACCTAAGCACACAACAATCTATCGTCTAAAAGGGTAACACTTCTATCTTAGACTGACGCAACTCTTCACACATGAGTCTCAACTGGCCACCAAAGTACTAGTTCTTCTAACTTCTGGAACACGTCATCGATCCACTTCTTTTTCCTTGAGCTCGACGATTCCTATCTTCACGATCTTTAGGATCGTGACAAGACACCCAGTACTTTCTCCTTAAGTGTGAAACATCGTTAACTACTTAGAACAACTCAGGTAAGATTTTTATTTAAACCAGTGGGGAAAGAAGAATAATTTAAGCAAAAGGGGAAACAATGAAAGAATAAGATAAGTCAAGAACTTATTATTCTTTCAAGTTAAATTTTCACATTTAGAAAATACTTTTGAAGCTCCTAAGGAACGGCCAAACTATCTAGGGTCAAGACCTACAGTCAGTATGGCTCTGATACCACCTCTGTCGGGACCCGAATATGCAAATCCGGACCCTCTGTGTATTCAGCACTAGTCCAGGATCACGCTAGTGCACACAGTCTCAACATTGATGAAATATCACAATCATACACAGCGGAATAATAAACAAAGACTTCATTTATTAATATAGAACTATTGAACGACCTTAAGGTCAAACTTACACTTATGAGGCCTTGGTGGCTTCAACTCAAATTAAATAAATAGCAGTGGAATGAAGAACGTCGATTTAATCCCATCAATATACCACAGTAAACCGACAAGATTCAACTCCTAGATATTCGCCTCGTGGAACTTCTCCTCCTTTGAAGTTGTAGTCTTCTCCTCAACCGATGATTTTGTTGATGGCAAGGGTGAGCACATAAAGCACTCAACAAGTTGTGCACAAAATGCAATTCTAATATAACTATATGCAAGGCTTATTCCAAGGAATGGCTTATCATGGTTATTTTGCGAAAGCGAAGATTTGAGAACAATTACATATATAGATTGTAAAGACAATAAAACAAATAATCAGTAATAAATAGATTCAAGATTTCTCAAGTAAACCAAGTTCCAATCCTTAATCAAGTTCCAACTTACCATGGCAACCACCATCCATCCCAAGTTTTGTTTTGCAAAAGTCTAACCCTTAATCTTGTAATTCCCGAGCATTGCTCAATACATGAGCACGGCTATTCAATAGATTTTACACTCTGCAGAGGTTATGCACTTTACCCACACGACATGATCGTCCCTTGTTGCCAAGCTATTAGCACACTTCCTTTGGTGTGCTTAGGCAAGGTAATCATGGCAAAGCCTTTACAATGCTCTGTTTAGACCTGTCTTCGCTCACGAGGTTTCAACACGGAAGGGACTGTTACCACACTCCGGGCCCCCTCTTGCGCCATGTGAGTCTACCCACACACTCGGAACTCACTATACACCACAAAGCGATCAAATCTAGACATCACAAATTAGTCGGCTAGGCTGTCCCATTCCGGACATGTGGTTGCAAGTAGGACTCGTGTCAAAGGCTTGCAAGGTTAAGTCCTTAGGGTGACTAGGCAAGACATCCACATACCCTCGCCCATCGGGCCCACCTTGGCACACTCGCCTTGCCACTTGCCCCAATCTAAATGATTATCACCCAAGTTGATTACCAAGCACCACGTGCCATCAACAATTCAACATCGCTTGCGTGACATGACTCGCCACAACAACTCAATCTCATCGTGTGACCACATATGACACACAAGTTCATAACATTGTTCCATATTCCATTAGTCAAGATTAATCAGTGATGATTCAACACATGTGACGACATGGCATGGCTAAGCAATCTACGACGGTCTAACCAGCCCATGTTGATTATCAATATTAACCAACTATTAATTAACCATCCTAGGGTGACAATTAGATCATGGCATACAATGGCAAGGTAGGGTATAGATCAAATTGGTATAATAGCTAAGTCCCAATTTAATTTGAAACAATTGTATACTTGAAATAATATGCAATAGGGTAAAACAAATATAGCAATTTAATAAACATGGGTTCAACATGATCAAAGCACAACTTGCCTGGCCCTTGCGATTTTTACTGATCTTTACTCTTTATCTTTGATTCTTGATCTTTGATCTTCAATCTTTACCTTCTTGATCTTCAGCTCCTTAGAATAACTTCCGACGACGCCTAACGATTAAAGAAGAAGCAAATACAAACCAACTCAAAAGATAAATCAAATAAAATCCAAATTGAGAACGGATAGTATTGGATCACAAAGGCTTAGATGAATTTAGGGACTTGAATGGATTAGATCGAGATTAGACAAAATAGAACGAGCTTTGGAATACAATCAAAAGGAAAAGACGATAATTGAGAAAGAAAGAATAATATTCCAAAGAATATTTCTTCCGAAGTTATTATCTTGATTGGATAGACAATGACATATGGGCTCTCGATCTATAAAGCGGGTCCATAAAGATACGTTAGTTCGCAATGAACTAAATCGATGCTCAATAATGACTTTTGTTGACTAAGCAGATACAGTCAAACAAAAGAAAGATGGACTAATAGATTAGATATGGTACAAGGATATGACATATGGCCAATGGTCTATCGACCAAGTCCACGAATGACTTCTAGGTCAATGGCAGATTAGATTTTCAAGAATAAGACATGGACAAACGGGGTCGACATTCATAAGATTCGATCTGGTTCACCATACGTCGATCAAGAGGCTTGACGATGACAAGGTAGCAAGGAAATGAAGACAAGGCTAAACTCACAGGTGATGGGGTTAGATTACAATAAGGCGATAGAGAGGATGATGATATTGCACTAAAGCTTTTGCGAGCATGCACACATGCGAAGATAGCGAAGCAACGACAGGACACTCATGCAACGATGAGATGTCGATCGTCGGTACAATGATATGGTAGCAAGGATATTATATGGCACAGGATTGATCTGCGAGTTGCGAGGTTTACATGACATGATCCATCGTCAACGACAGATTGGACACAAGGTTCAATTAGGGTTTGAGAGAAACGACTCATGGATAGATCCATTTGGCATAGGGATAGGATAGGTAGGGTTGGCTCTGCGATAAAAGATTACCAAGGGTGGCTAACCGAAACACGAACCGATAATAAAAGAACTGGATCGAACGACGACGGGTTGATTCTAGAATATGGCATTGATGGCAACCGAAGATCAAATGAACTCTAAAGATGAGCAAACCAGAGAATGATGGCCTACTGGACATGATGACACGACCAAAGAGAACTAAGATGGTTGGCGGCAAAAGACGGTAGCGATCGACGAAAAGCGGCTAACGAATATAAAAATTTTGGTAGATGGAACAGCAAAGGGAAGTGAGCACCACGTAGAACGCGGCGAGACGATCTCAACGGTATAAGCGGATTTGGCGGCAACCCAAAGGACAGATCACAAACTGCGATGAGCTACCGCTAAAGCTAAAAGATCAAACGGCCATAACTATTAAGATAATGGATGAAACCTAACCAAAATTTACAGAGAGCTATCTGGGATCATTTGGCACAATATGACACGAACGGATCTGAGTTTTACCTTCTGGATCAACGGGGAACGCGCGACGAAGTTTTCAGCTGTACGTACGCAGTCTGATCGGGAAGATTGAATTTTCTGCAGCAATCCCATGGACAAAACCTTGAGTTAGGGTGAGCACCAGGTAGAGGACATCAAGATGAGTCTACAGAATAAATTTCACGGTCAAACTCGCAAAAACGAAGGAGAACGGGTGACGGCAAGATTCGAGATTAGAACGGCCATAACTTTTGATTTCCTGGATGAAACTGCACCAAATTTGGTGGAGAGCTAGACTGGACCATATGGCATGGGATGACGCGAAAGGATTTCAGAAGAACTCACCGAGACGATGGGGAACGCGATGCCAAGATCAGCCGACGTTGGCGGCGCTCCGGAAAGACATGGCTGCAGTTTTTTAGGGTTTGGGAGGTGCTCTGGGCATTAGGGGTGCGTGGGAGGGGTCTTAGGACTCTTATATAGGCTAGGGAGTCGTGTCCTATAAGGAAACACGAAGAAAAACCGGATTTGGATTGAAAACGGATCGGATCGAACACCTGGCGCACATTGAACAGTAAACGGATGACGTGGCTCATTCTGGTGCGTCGGATGGAGATCGGAAGGCTGAGGTTAGGCGATGACGTGGCCAGCTCAGGAGCCGCCACGTGGATTTAACCATTTCCGAATTAAAATAATTCCAGAAATTAAAATAATTCATTTAGAGCAATAAAAATACCAGAAAAATTCCACAAAAATTCTAGAAAATATTTTAAGACATTTGGAGCTCAAATAAAATATTTTGAACCAAAATTTATTTAAAATTTTGTAGAATTTAATTAAATTTAACAAAAGGCTTAATATAAATTAATTCCAAATAAATAGCAAACGAACTCCGAAAAATCTCAAAAAATTACAGAAAATTCCTTGAAGCAAAATGAACTCAGATAAAACTAAATTTATTTTAATTGAAGTTTATATTAGTCAAGTAAATTATTTTAACATTAAAAATTTCAGATTAAGCTTTATTAAAGAGAGAAAATCAACGGGAATTTTTGGAAAGATGAACTAAACCATAGATTTTTGAAAACCTAAATTTTGGGTTGTTACATAGAGATGACTAGTATTTCTATCGATTCCGAGCGTTGAACCGATAGAGATTTACTAGTCATCTCTATCGGTTTCAATAGTTGAATCGATATAGATAATACGTGAATCTATATCGATTCAACACTCAGAACCAATAGAGATCATATGCCTCTATCGGTTCCGAGCGTGGAGCCGATAGAGATAAATACATTTAAAGAGTATATATGTATTATCTCTTTATTTACAAGACATGCATGTAATTTGTTTCATATGTGTCGTCATTGTCGCTAAGACATGTCCCATCTACAAATAGAGGTATTTCATCGAATTGGCTGTACTCTTCTTCATCTATGACATTTTCAATTCTAACGATCCGCCTCTTACCATGAAGGACGACGTGCAACTTCGGATTGAACGGATCACACATGTAGAGGATTTGAGTTGCTTGCTTTGCAAAGACGAATGGTTCCTCTTTGTAGGCGAGTCTATTAAGATCAACAAGAGTTAAACCTCTCTTGTCGACCTTCACACCATGTGGAAGTCTCACCCACTTACATCGGAATAATAAAACTTGGTATATTCCATAATCGAGCTCCCATATTTCTTCGATCAACCCATAGTAGGAGTTCGTTGCGGTTGAGGATCCACTTTTTATGTGATCATCGAACAAAGCATCTATGCTCACACCACTATTTAGAACTATACTATTTGCATCTTGACTTTCAGTGTAAAAGGAGTAGCCATTAATATTGTACCCTTGCCATATCTACACATTAAATCTTGGTCCGTCAACCAACCATTTGACATCCTCACTGACGGAGACCTTCGCCTTTTCTTTGAACAATGTGAGGAATCGCTCTTTGTGTTCTCGCGTGATGAAAAGCTTATCCATATGCGGATTCTCTTCCCGTAATATCAACTTGTGCTGCTCAATGTGTAGATGAACTTCTGCGTTGTGTTGTAAGACTGTGAAATGCGTTTTATAATACATATCAAACCACAGACTCGTTAGTTTTGACCCAATGATTCCTTTGCCACCAAGTCTGCCTTCATGACAGGATACAAGAACACCAATTGCTTGTCTTTTACCTAGATAGTCGACGCAGAACTTGATAACCTCTTCAGTCCCATGACCTTCAACAATACTACCATCGGGCTTCGACCAATTCCTCACGTATGCCTTTAATATACCTATGTACCTCTCGAACGGATACATGTAACGTAGGAATGCGGACCCACATATCTTAATCTCTCTATCAAGTGAACAACAAGATGAACCATGATGTCAAAGAATGAGGGAGAATGCATCTCAAGCTAACATACAGTCTGCACCACCTCACTCTGCAAGTTATCTAGTACATCGGGATCAATAACCTTGCAAGAAATCACAATGAAAAAATAACATAGCTTTATGGTTACTATCCTGACATCCTCGAGAATAATATTTCTAATTGCAACAGGGAGCTTTTGGGTCATCAAGACATGACAATCATGGGACTTCATACCAAGCAACTTCAAATCATCCATGGACACAAGCTTCCTAATGTTTGCGGAGCAGACCGATGGAACTTTAATACCTTAGAGACACTTGCAGTGGTCTTCTTTGTCTTTCTTGGATAAGGTGTAACATACAGCGGGGATGTACGTACCTTTTTCATCATCCTCTGTCACTGCAAGCTTGGGCCTGATTCCCTTATAGGCCATATCGCAGCGAGCATTCCCACCATCATTTGTCTTCCTAGGTATATCCAGCAGAATACCAACCAAATTATTGCAAACATTCTTCTCAAAGTGCATGACATCAATACAATGCCAGACATCTAACTCCTTCTAGTATGGCAAGTCCCAAAATATCAACCTCTTCTTTCAAATAGTACTAGGATGAACATATTTATGGATCTTTCCATACTGAAAATCGATATCATCCACGAGTAAATATACTTACTTTCTACTCATAGGCTTTGGGGACAAATGAACTTCCCTATTCCAAACAAATTTGTCATCCATCTTATGGTATCGATGACTTCTAGGTAGAAACCTACGGTGATCTATGTACACAGTTTATTTGGAATTTGGTAGCCAAAAAGCTCTCAGTCTCCTCTTCACAAATAGGACACGCTTTAGCTCCCTTCGTACTGTTGCCCACCAAATTACCAAGGGCCGAGAAATCATTTATGGTGCAAAATATCATAGCTCATAGGGTGAAGTTCTCTCTTTTGTATGCATCCCAGACCGTGACCCCCTCTTTCCACAGTTTTACCAAATCCTCAATCAATGGTGCTAGGTACACATCAAGATCATTTACAGGTTGTTTAGGTCCCGAGATTGGTAACGACATTATAATATACATCCGTTTCATGCATAACTAAGAACGGAGATTGTAGATACATAACAAAACTAGCCAAGTGCAATGACGACTGCTCATATTACTAAACTGATTCATTCCATCGGTACTCAATACAAAACTTATGTTCCTCATCTCGGCAACAAACTCCTCAAGTTTCCAATCAATGTTTCTCCATTAAGTCGAATCAACGGAGCGTCTCAGCTTGCCATCTTCCTTTCGAGATTCTTAATGCCAGCGTAACAATTTTGTCTCTTTGTGATTTGCAAACAACCGCTCCAAACGGAAAATGATAGGCAAATATCACAATACCTTGGTCGGTGCCTCTTTGTTTACCTCTTCACCGTCGTCGGCTCAGCTCTTATGCTTCATGTTATTACGCTTTTCCTTTTGTTTGTACTAGGGTAGAACACAAATTGGACAAACGTGTAATTCGTTATGCGCATTACGGTACAAGATGCAATCATTTAGACATGCATGTATCCTTTTTATTTCTATTCCCATTCGACATAGTAGCTTCTTCACTTCATAAATGCTTGTTGGCAACTCGTTTCCCTCTAAAAGCATATCCAATAGAAGAACTAAAAGTGCATTGAAACTTGTATCTGTGCAACGGTGTTTTGCCTTTAGTTCGAACAATGCAAGGACCGAATCCAACTTGGTGTATTCTGTTTTGCAACCCGAGAACAATGGTTTGGAATCGTCTTTCGTCAAGCTTTTAAAATTTTTAAACTCTCTTTCTGTGTAATTTCCCTCCACATCCCACAACATTTGATCTAAATTGTCCTCCTCAAACATATCATGCTACAAATCGTGATCGGGTTCCAGTATGTCTTCGTTATATACCGGAGTGTTAGTACTTGTCTCACTATGATGGATCCAATGCGTGTAAATTCACACGAAGTACCGTTGAATTAAGTGGTATTCAATTTGAGCTGAGTTGTTAAATCTTCTGAGATTGGTGCAACCAAAGCAAGGATACTATATGAAGTTTACAGCCTCTTGACCATGTCTTCTTTGCAATTTTTTTGAACTCCTTAACACCTCTCTAAAATTCAGCACTCACATGGCTTTTTTTACACATCTATTCTTCATAGTCCATCTGCAATTAAACTAGGCATACTAAATTAAGAAAATACTAGAGCTACAGCTAGCTAATATTGAGATATTATTTAATTACCTTTGCAAACTAGAGGATGGGTTCCAAGATATATAATTTACTCCCTATACCTTTTTTTCTAGTTATGAGCTTTCAATTCCCTAGTTAGGAGACATACATTTACAACATCAACAATGATAACGAATTACCTAATGCAAAATTGAAGGGATTTGAAGGAATTCTCACATTTTGAAGAAAACCACAAATGAAGGGAAATCTCCTCAAACTAGGGTTACAACTTTACCTTTTAACACCCATCCCTGAGGATATCATAATTTCTCACTCCAATTATTGCTTCCAACTGTAGATTATGTTGAGTTTTTTGGGGGCGATGATAGGTTTTTTGAGCTCTAGAACAACAACAGAGGAGAGTTCAGCCCAAAGGTTATAACTTATTGGGCATACACATCACGGTGTACTATCATGATTGACTCTAACCTCGGAAATCGATCGTGATGACCATCGTCATCACTATCGGTTCTGACCTTAGAACCGCGGGTGATATATATATACATCACTATCAGTTCTGACCTTAGAACCAATAGTGATGAGCCGATGGTCTGAGGACAAACCGATAGTGATGTTTTACACTATATTTCTCACCCACGTCGAATCATCTATCACTATCGGTTTTTTCCTCAAAAGTTGGGAACCAACCGAGATGAAGGGATAGTGTTGTGTCATTTTGTAGTAGTGGATTTGGATACCTAGACGACATCGGTTTGAATAAGGGATTTGATCTATAAGAGATAGAAGCTGATACATTTCATGATGACAGATCGGAAAAGGATACGATTGTCTTATACTTTTTACTTACTTCCTGTCGACTAGAAGTAGTTCCTGTAATTTAGACCCTACAATTCGTTCTTAATCAATAAGTTTCAAATCGCCGATTGTTGATCATCTTCGATTACATTAATTTACCCAAGTTTACTTTTCTCCGATTTTATTGTGCATCGCCTTTTTTTTGAGAAAATCTATCTTTTTCAAATTATCTGATCAGCTGTAATAAGTTGTTTAGATTTAGTTACTTACGATTCAATCGGCTTAAGCAGTTGTTTAGATCTTTTGTCGATTGTCATATCAAATCGGCTTTCAACGTTATTTCAATCCATCTTATAAATTACAGGATCAAATCAGCTGGCATGCCTAGAACCCTTAAACCTGATATTTGCGTGTTTTTGAGCCGATCAATTATTCGTCATATTTTTTAGACGCCAACACCATGGATAGGGCAGAGGAGCTGGCGCATGGAGATATCACATAGTGAGTAGGTGGAGAAGTAGGGTGAGGCCGTCTGATCGAATCTCTTGCTCTGTACATTTTATGTACATAAATCATCACTTTTTCTAGCCCCAGATAAACAATTTTTTTGCAAATCTAGCCTCCTTCTAAACGCAATTGCAAAAATAGCTACTGAGCTAGGGTCACCTACTTTGGTGGCTCCTTCCGAGCTGTGGGAGTGCTTGTCGCTTGCCCGCACTTCTGCGGTCGGTGGTGAGACTATTTTTATAATTGTATTTGAAAGAAGACTAGATTTACAAAATAAATTTGTTAGGAGGCTAGAAAAATGATGACCTCGCAGCGGTCCGATGTCCTGCATAAAAAACACGTCGTACACACGGTGCCATAGCGACAAGCCACCTATACTGGTGGGTAAAGTCCTGAATAGATGTAATTATGTCGTGCGTATGTATTCTGCTACTAGTATTGTTGTATACTCCCTCCTCCATTTTTTATTAGAATAAATTTCATAAAACTATAAGTTTTTTTACAAACTATCAAAAACCTACATATTTTAGCTCTTATTTCACAAGAAAAAAATTTACAATGCATTATTCTGTTAGTATATGATAGGTAGTAGAAATCAAATCTAGCCACTGATTTGCTAAAAGTATTCCTACTACTCTCCTGCCGGAGGAAGCAGAAATAAATACTAACTAATCTAATTTATTGGATAAAAAATGAACATCAATATTGAGTTTAGTATATCGCAAAAGAGCTCTTTCACAAGACTGTAAGTTTTAGAATCGAATGTTTTTTATAACACAGTACAGAGGATGACAACCTCACAGGCCCGATTTTCCGTTTTACTGGCGCGTAGCCTTGGTAGTACGTTCCGCGCGCTGGCTTCCCCCTGAAGAAATGTAAGTGTGATCCTGCTAAAGGCATGGACACAATTAAATCTTCAGTAACCCAAGATGACGATGCTCTCCTCTGTAACGCCTTCCATCCCGCTCTGGGCGAAAGCAGCGACTCCAGCAAGAATGTAGCCGAATCCTCCGGCGGGTCGACGATACGGGTATTTGCCCAGTCGGCCACTTCTTTCCAGAACACTCAAATTTGTTGTGGCAGGAAATGCTGAGGTCGATCGGCCATACGGAATTACGCCCGGATGGCATTGGGAGGGCGGTGATGTGAGGCCATATGCACGGGCTAGTTGCCACTCAAAATTCTAGACTTTTGATGATGATTAGTGTGTTAATTTTTAGAGTGAATTTCACAAAACTATTTCTTATATAAATTATTAGAAAACAACATATTTTAGCTTTTATTTTACGAAACTGTAGATTTTAGGAGGAGTGTCAGAAAACTACATGCTTTAGAGTTGGTTGTTTCTTGTAATATGTCTGACAGTGCGGGCCCGTATGGTAAGCTATAATCTTATGGTATAAATTTTTCTAAATTCTATAGTTTTATAAAATAGAAGTTAAAATGTATAGTTTTCATCCCATAAGATAAACTATATATTTCAGTAAGAACACCGACCGTTCCGAAGGAAAACGAAAACGGAAGCCCTTTTTCGGAAATGGAAAGTTTCAGTACGGAAACAGAATTTTTTTCGGAAATGAAAATAGGAGAGTCAGTTCCGACGAAAACGGAACGGAAATTCCGTATAACAGTATTCGGAAATTCTGAACTGCAAGCTACCGAACAGCCAAAGCCCAACCCAGTAAAAGACAAGGCCCAAGGCAAGCACCGAGTGAAAACCAAACTGGCGAACCCTAGCTATCAGGCTGTCTCAATTATCCGGGATCTGGCCTCCCGAGTCGGCAGCGCCACCAACCACCCCAGGTATCAGCTCCGCCGCGCCGCCACCCCCACCACGCCGCCCCGGCGCCCCCAGCCGGAGTTCCTCCACCGCGCTGCCTCCCGACCAGAGTTTCTCCACCGCGCCCCCGATGGGAGTCCCCACCACGCCGCCTCCCACGGGCCGACCGATGGCCTCCCCCCCCACCGCACCCCCCCCCCCACCGCACCTCCCCCTACCGGTGGCTCACAATGTGACGATTTTTTCATGCTTGGGTTGATGAGCTCTTCTGGATTGCGATTATTGTGTTGTTCTAACATTTCTTTCTTCTAATATTGTGTTCCTTTCTTACTGCAGCACCTACTGTGAAATTATTGTTCACCTCTAGTGTGAATAAGTTCAAATCTGAAAAGTGTAGGGGACAACTTTCGAAGGCATTTGAATCTGTTCTTTCTTCTGCTATAATACTTGAAATCATATATGAATCAAAGGATGATGTGAGAGCAGATCATATTCCAGCTATTTCACCTTACCCTGAGGTCGGTGAGTGCACTCGAGCTATCTGTTACATTGCAACGGCTTGATATTTTATTTACTGTGAAAAAACAGAATAGCAGTGTGAATTCCAACCCTCAGAAGTCAGGACAAATCATCTGGGATGTCCAACAACTGCAGTTATCCTGTAATCATAACTTGCTCACATAGTAAATATGTACATTTCATATTCCATGGATCTAAGCAAATGAATATAGATTGACAAAATGACAAGTACATACAAGAAAAATCTCAAGATTGCTTCCAGTGGTGAGCTTTGATCAAACGAATTAATTATCATTTGCACATACTTAAACAATATCTGAGGGGAAGGGCAACAGAAGGAATATTCTATGAATGGGAATTACTTCAGACAGAACAACGTCAATGCTACAGAGTAGGCTGTTATTCCAAAAATCTAAAAACAAAATACATTCTACCATACACACTGGTGCATGCTAGGAAAACGTATGATTCATGAAGTTGCTGCCCATTATTATCTTAATAGTGCAATGCAGGCACAAAAATGGCATATTATAGATAACTAGATAAACACATAAGATTATTGGGATGACAAGTCTACAAGGGGACGCTTAAGGAAAAATATTAGTAAGATACCATGTGGCAGTATAAATTAAGTGTTTTAAACTGCATGTGCTGTGTTTCACAATGTCTTGTACTGTTTTAAAATGAGTGCTGCTCTGCATTGTAGCATGTAGGAATACTGAAGTAATATGTAGGAATACTAAAGTGAGTACAATACCATTCAAAGTTGGTATATTTGAAATTTTGGATAGATCATGTACTATATTCTTGTGGAATTTTTCACTTTTGTTTTCTTATCCGCTCCATTCCGTTTCGCATCCGTTTCCATAACTATCCGTTTCCGTATCCGTTTCCGGGGTTTTCGATTTCATTTCCGTTACTGGTAAAAGATGTGGAAATGGAAATGGAACAACTATTTACCGACCGTCTCCGTTCCGATTTCATCCCTAGTCGTAACCATGCATGAGATTTTTTCGATCCATAGCTAGCTATATGCCACCACTACTATAAAAGGAGTTATATTAGATACCTCATCATTGACTGTTTTTTACAAAAACCGTCAGGGATAAGTCTTGGACACATCACAGACAGTTTTTTTGCTAAAATCATCTGTGATGAGGGGCACATCACAAACGGTTTTAGCTAAAAACCGTATGTGATGAGGGGCACATCCCAGACGGTTTTAGCCAAAAAAAAATCGTCTATGATGTACTCGAGACTTATCACAGATGGTTTTTGGGCTAAAACTGTCTGTGATAACCATTTCTAGGAAATAAGAACAAGATCCTCGACCTCCTCTGTATTTTAGGGTTTCACGAGCTATTTTTGAGGTGGCTGCGATTGTGAGGCGATCTAGTAGAAAGAGACCCTGGATTTGGAGATGTGATTGTAGATCCATCTATTCTAGGTCATGTAATGTTAGTAATTGGTTCTAATTTTCATTACATTTAAGAACTAGCTTGGTAAAGAGAGAAATGAAGATGGTTTCTAAATCTAGCTTAATGTAGATCCATTTGTTCTCTGTGATGTAAAGTAGTAACTGGTTCTAATTAGATTATACCCAATGTGGTGATAGTTACTTAAAGGAAGATGATCTAGGCTAATAATTGATTTTAATTTCATTATATTCAAGGTATATACATCTAGCTTGGTAAAGAGAAAATTAAAGATGGTTTTGATATAGCTTGGTGTAGATCCATTTGTTCTTTTTGTTCTAAAGTAGTAATTGGTTCTAATTGCATTATACTCAAGATGTAGCTAGATATGTAAAGAGAGAATTGAAGATGTTGAGTTTAAATGTAGCTTATATATGTATATATATATCCATTTGTTCTTTGTGATGTAAGGAGATATATAAGTTAATCGGCAAGTTTAAATGTAGCTTATATGTAGCATATGTGTGCATGTGCACTCCTAGTGTACTTAATTCATTATTTAACACCTACTGTTATATACGTAGCGTAGATGGACTGAAACTGGATGTACGCTGAGAAACGTGCGAGCGTCGAGTACATTAATGGCATCTTCGCTTTTAGAAGAGCTGTAGAGGAAGATATGTTGGACAAGGGGGGTGGAATTTATGCCTTGTCCATGCATTAATTGGGAGAATATGAGGATGTTTCGAAACCCAGCGTAGATTGAAGCACACTTGATTCTACAGGGTTTCAAAAGGGGGTATACATGTTGGATCAGTCACGGTGAAGAGCAAATTATGCAGGACGCAAGTAGTACTAACATCGTCGACGAAGTCAGCGATACTCTGGATGATATCGACTGTGCTTTCGATGAGGATAGGTTTCACGATGACAATCTAGATCAGATGCTGCGCGATAAAGAAGGGAACTGTGATGAGTAGGAGTATGTAAAATTTCGGGGCTTGATGGACAACTTGGAGAAACCTTTGTTCCTGAGCTGCAAGTCCAAATACACAAGGTTGTCATCCTTGCTTGAACTGTTGAAATTAAAAGTAAGTAATGGTTGGTCCGACAAGAGTTTCACGGTGCTATTAGGTCTGTTAGTGAACATGCTTTCTGAGGGAAACGAGTTGCCAACAACTACCTACAAAGCCAAGAAGGTTCTTTGTCCCTTGGGAATGGAAGTAGAAAGAATACATGCATGTTCGAACGACTGTATCCTCTACCGCAAAGATTACGCAAACTTGCATGTATGTCCGGTGTGCAACGCATCCCGGTACAAGTGTAAAGATAGATCAAATGATGATGACGAGGGCATAGAGATGAAGAAAGGACCTCCTGCTAACACTACAAGAAACAGAGAAAAATTCGTGGGTTTTTTTAAATTCGTGGGCCAAAAAAAACCCACGATTTTATTTATTTAAATTCGTCGGGTTATATAAAACCCACGTTTTTAATTAAATTCGTGGGCCACAATAAAACCCACGAATTTATTTATTTAAATTCGTGGGCTCAAATAACACCCACGAATTTATTTATTTAAATTCATGGGCCGAAATACACCCACGAATTTACTCATTTAAATTCGTGGGCCACCACATCCCCACGAATTTAACCGGAACCAGAAAAGGGCTTCGGCCCACACGCGCCATCTGTGTGCTCTCTCCCGCCCACGCGCCGCTCCGCCCGTGCCCGCCCCCGCCCGCCCGTCGCCTCGCCGGCCGCCGTGCAAGCCCTTCGCCGCTGCGCTGTAGCCTCGCCTCGCCCCACTCCCACTCGGCCGCTGAGCCGCCGCCTCGGCCGGCGCCCAAGCCGCCGCCCCGGCCGCCCGCGCCGCCCGCCGTGGGCGCTTGCTGGTCGTCCCGGCGTCGCCCACTCCGTGGAGCTCCGTGGCGTCCCGCCCACTCCATGCAATGGTGTTGATGGTTGAATTATGAATGAATTTTGAGGAAGCTTGCCATAATCGTGTCGATTTTTACGGTGTATTTGCACGGATTCGATAGCCAATTGGTAGTTTCATGTGCTCTTTATGGCTTAATTTGGTTGATGATTGATTAAGCGGCGGTTTGATAAGTGGGTTTTGAGTGATTCTACTTGTTGGGTAAAACAGATGATCTATCCAAATGTCCTATCACGATAACATGCCAAGTTCAGTTTTGATTGAAGAGTAATTTCATGAATTATTTATAGGTTGACCACGATTTGATATTTTTGGATTACTATTTCCATTTGAATATAGCATAATTCGATTTTCAAGTATGCTTCGATGGTATTATTTCATGTTCACAAGTGATCATGCATCATATTATTTGTCATTGAGTTTTGAATGCTAACTAGTTATATAGTACATTGCGTGTTCTTGTGCAAGATTTCAATCACATTCCATGAAAATATTCTTCTTCGTAGTTCTTTTGACACCATTCGTGTTATTTCTAGTAACTTTCTAAAACACGTGTTCCTTCCATTGTGATTCCATGGGAATATTCATATTCTTTCTGTATTTAGTGCAAATTTGAGGTCCGCCATGAGATCTATCATGCAGGCTAACAATAAACTATATCCGAATTGAATTCAATCAATATAATATGCATGACATGCATGTGAGCGTCTAACTATGTTGGTCTAGATTTATCTCTGTTTGAATATGCATGTATTAATTTGAGACATGTACACCCACCAAATTCAACTAAAGCTTGTGCCTTTGATATATAAAAACATGCACGTACATACGTAAAGGCTTAACGCTAAATTTAATCCATCAAAATTTAATGTTGCATGGGAATTCCTGTTAATATGGCAATTTGTAGTCTTCTCATACAACTAGAGAATTTCCGAGTATTTTTATAGTTATTATATAGATCGATTAGTATGTACACGAAAAGTTGAGAAAAGGCTATACCTTGTTGCAACTAAAGGTGCCATGTCCATTCACTATCCTTGTTGTCTCACATGTGTTCTTTCATTTCTTCATTTGAAACTACTGCATTATTAAACAGTTTAGTTTCACTAATGCTTTTAGCTAGTGCCCTGTTCCTCAAAATCCACTAGGTTGTTTGATAATCGCGAATCAGAGAATTAAATTGTAAGCTTAGTCATATCATTTTGCGTAAAAAATAGCTTAGTTATTCCATTTAGCAGGAAATAAATATAGTTTCTGATTCTAACAAATATATATTATTATGCAGGGGCATATGTATTTATTTCTACACCATATATGCTTCTACTCTAACATTTTCGGATATGAGACGAAGGTAATAAATGATATAAAGAGTTTATCATCGTTTGTACTCTTTTATACTTTTATCTTGCTTAGTTGCACTTCTTCTAGTAGTAGATAACCAATTAATTTATAGACTAAATAAATATTGTCCAAGGCATAAAGGATTTTGGTGATGCCATTGCTTCATTGTTGCTTTGTATCATTTAACACGTTTTATTCCACTAAATTCATGTAAAGAAACATTGGAGAATGGTGATTCAGACATAAGTATTTCCAAAAGGTTTTCAAAAGTGCCGGAGAATGGAGCTGAAGACAACTCTACTGCACTTAACCCATTCAGCCTAGGGCCATTTGATGATGATGCTCTTAATGGTTTGTTTGGATCATCTTTGTCTTTTTTATATCATTAATTCTTTTGTTAGGGTTTTTGTCGGGACCCGAACCTGCAGATCCGGACCCTCCGTGTATTCTGTGCGCACCCAGATCACGCTAGCACACAGATCATACAGGTTGCACATCACGCACATTCACGAAGATATAAGAATAATTAGTGCAAACATGTATATAAACCGAGTTGTAATGACCTTATGGTCTCCTTACAGATAAGACAAACCACACGGGGCTTACATTATTCAGAGAAAAAGAAATAGCAGCGGAACATAAACAAATGTCAAGAAAGCCTTCATCTTGCCACAGGCAACCGACTGGGCTTGCCCCCTAGTTGCTCGGGTCCTCAATGTACTCTTCCTCCCATGCTGGTGTAGACTCCTCCACTGATGTTGGGTTTGATAAGCAAGGTGGGATGAGTACACAAGGCACTCAACAAGTAATGCACAGAATGCAGTGCTATTACTACATGCAAAGCTTATTCCAAAGGGTTGGCTTAAATGGTTCTTTTGCATCAAACAGCAATTTTAAACCAATATCTTAGTTAGATTAAAGCATTGGAACAGTTATAAGTAATACTAATTTCTTCAAATGGTTTTTCCTCGAAGATTCTCGGCACACAGCCTTAACAGTTCATTTTTAACACTTGGCACACAGCCACCCTTCCCACATTTTGTTTATGAAAATCTACCCCTTGACTGTAATCCCCGAGCAATGCTCAATACCGCGAGCGCGGCTATTCGAATAGTTTTGACACTCTGCAGAGGTTGTACACTTTACCCACAAGATACAGCCGCTCACCACACAGGTGATTGTCCGCAACAAAGCTTTTCAGGAACCTCTACCTTAACCAAAGAACCTCTCCGGTATTGCCTTCACTATCACTTCCCTCACAGAGCCAAGTATAGGACCGACCAATCACCGTTGGATGGGCACCAAGCCGTAGCACAGTGCACGCTCCCCATACAAATACACCCTGTGTCTTGTCACCCCGAGGTATCGGAGGAAAGATATCGAAACCCTAGTCAACTAGGTCTGTCCCATATCGGACATGTGGTTGTACGGGTGACTCGGATCAAAGGCTTGCAAGGTGAAGTCCTTAATCGACCAAGGCAAGACTTCCAACACTCAACAAGTGGCACACACCCATTGTAGCACAGACTCACAACACTCATCAACCCAATGCCACACAGCCCACACGCACACACCTCTTGCCACTTGCCCCAGTCTAAATCATTTCGCACCCAGTTGATTATTGTGCAACACATGCCAGCAATAACTCAACATCAGTATGGAACCACACAGGTCACCATACTTCCATATCATCATGTGGCATCATCACACCACTTCCAAAATACATTCAATATTCTATTAGTCAATTTTGTAGCATTTTTCTGAAAGATCATTCATGACTCGTTGCAAGGCTAAGCATCTACTCACGGTCTAGCCTCCCGTGTTGGCACAATATTAACATCCAACCTATATAATCAAACTTAGGGTGACAAAGATTTAGGGCATACAATTAACAATTCAAGGTGGCATAACAAAATGGGTTGATTAACTACATTATCCCAAATCCATTTAAATTCATTTTAAATAAATAAGCATGCATAGTTTCAAAGCATAAACTACATTTTAAAAACCTGGGATCAAAATGATCAAAGCATCACTTGCCTTCAAAGAGTTGCTGGTCGTGTTCCGAAGCTTGGTCTTGAGTGACGAATTCTTCCTCGAAACTTTCCTAAAATTTGCGTCTCTACGCGACAAACAAAATATACAATAAAAATCTAATACAGAGGACTAAATGGCCTCAAAAATTCAAATAAAATTCATCATTAAATATATCATAATTTTATGAATTTTTAGAAATTTGAATCACCCAAATCCGAGTTAAAATGCAAAAGTTATAGTCATTTGAAGTTTGAATAAAATCTGAAAATACAGAAATTAAGAAATCCGATTTTTCCCAATTATTTTTATACTGAAAATTCGCATTTATGATGTCAGCATTGCATCATGATGATTTCAGCACATAAAAGAATTTCGGTCAAAATATTTTTATATATAACATATTTATGACGCTCGTGATGACGTCGGCCGCGACACGTGGCGACCTCTAGTGCCGCCACGTTTTTGATTCATGGGTGGGTCCACGGTTCGGCTCGGTCCACCGTGGTCCGCAGCGACTTGTGCTCATGCACCGGGTGACGCAGGCCGTGGCGTCAGCGACGATGCGCAACCAATCCCGACGCGACACGCGGCAAGATCCAGACCGCTCGCCCATCCAACGGTCGGATCTCACCCCCGCGCGGTTCGGCGACGCTTCGCACTCCACGCCCCCACGCGTCACGCATCCAACGGTGCGCCCAACTCAACGGTCCGATCCGGTCTCACCCTCGATCCAACGCCACACGCGTCCGCACGTGATTCGATGGGTGCGGCGTCATCTCCGCCGTACGTTCAAATTTGAACGGCACGGATCCGCGCGCCACCGATCTACTCACAGCCGTCGTTCAGATCTAAATCCAACGGCCCACGGTACCCGAGCTGTTTACTATTCAACCCGCTACGCGGCACAATCTCACGCGTTCACTAACGATCCAACGGCTAAGACAAAAACATATCGCAGAAACTAGATCTAATCCAAGGCGTTCGCTCTAGATCTAACGATCAAGATCAACTAACGTGTAAACCTTAGGTTAATCCAGACCGTCCATAACAGATCTAACGGCACAGATACAAACTAAATGTAACCAGAGAAGGGCGACGTGGCACGATCCTTACCCCTCCTTGCAGATCCGACGGTCAACGATGCTCAGAGTCCGGCGATGGCGTGCGGCGATGCAAGCTTGCCGGAGATGAGGAAGACGACGTAGTCGACGGTGTTTCGGTGGTTCCCCGGCGAGAAGATCTAGCGCATTCGACGCGGCTTGACTCGGCAGAGCATCCGTGACCTCGGCGACGGCGAAATGGACCGACGGCGAAGCAAACGGCGGAGAACGATGGCGGCGCAGAGGAACAACTACGGTGAGCTCTCCGTGGTCTCTAGAGCGCCTCGGCGCGCGAGGAGTCAAAAGACGCAGCGAAAGGAGCTCACGACGCGCTACTCGGTGCACTTTAAGGGGCCTCGACGTGCGCGACATAAAGCGGCGAACGAGCGAAAATGGTCGGCGGCATTAGCTCCGGTGATCTCGCGAAGACGACCGACGTGGCCCTCTCCCCCACCGCTCGGCGGCGATGATCCGGCGCGCACGCGACGCGACGACGTGGCTCACTCACGAGCATCCGATCAGATCGAACGGCTCGAGCGGGCGACGCTAGGGTTTCGCGCGGTTGGGCGGCGACACGCACGACAAGAATGGGCTCGGCCCATTCTCGCTCAACTGATTTTAAAATCATTTCACATTTAAAATAATTCTAGAAATTCAATTAAATCATTTGGAGCTTTTAAAATAGCAAAAAAATTCTAGAAAAATTCCAGAAATTACTTTGAGATATTTGGAACTCAATTAAAATATTTGCAATAAAACTTTGCAAAAACTTTTCCATTATTCAATTGTTTTCAAGAAAAGCCCTATTTGAATAAATCCAATTAAATTTAAATAAATTCCCAAAAAAAATCACAAAAATAAAAAATACTCCAAAATTTAAGTTAGAGCAAAAATTAGGGTGTTACAGTTTTCTTGCATGACTATTTTGCTAATTGGCCTTCACACCTTTTTCCCAGTACCTGAATCTTATACTTTGATCACGGAGTCGAAGTTTCAGGTTTGACAGGTTTCATTTATCTTATAGTGTTATTAAGTATTAACATAACTATACTCGCTAACGCGTCCTAATAACAGTGCTGTGGAAGTTCTCTTTAATGTGTTAATCTCTGATGGTGCTTTTGGCTTTTTGGATGATTTCCACAAAAAGTGTGGTGACAAAGGTTAATACCTGTTTATTCTCACCTTTTCAATTAACACCTTTTGATCAATAGTGTATTCTTCTAAGACCTAGATGACCTGCAGAATTCCATTGTTCCCCGAGGCATGAATTCCATTGTGAGCTCGATTGGTGTATAACTGTTGTACTTTATAACTTGTTGTGATGGATACGTTGTGATCGACTTTTTGTGATGGACTTATTTTAATGGAATGTGGATTGTATCTATTGCGGTTGTAATGTGTTGTACGTCATTGCGTAGTTTACAAATTGCCGTTGGATGTGTGAGGATTATCTAAGGATCTGCTGGAATGTCTCCTTCTGGTTTGAGAGATTGATATATATATTATAACTGCAAATGTTTTTGTCTGCTGAGTGGATGTCCCATTTACAAGAGAGGTCATGTCGAAATTTTGTACATTTCGGAGACTTAGTTTTAAGCCGGTTTTGAAGAGTTAAAAGGTTGGTTTCAGTATTTTAGTACTGGTAATAGTTTTGGTGTCTCGTTTGTTAATTCTTCGTTCGCTTGAACTTCATTGTGGAGTTTGTCTTTTGTGTTAGTGTTTCTGATCAGATTTGAACAAAATAGATGATCCTTCTTATTTATTCTTCGCTTAGCAATTTTTAGTTTCAATTTTCTTTTTGCCTTTTCTTTTCTTCTTTAGTTGTTATATGTATTGAGTGCGATACATATATATATAAAAATACATACATTTGGATATATATATGGATATATCTATATATACATTTTTTTTTGTAAAAATGACTGATAAATTCGTGGGTTTATTAAACCCACGAATTTAACTCAGATTCCCAATTGAATTCGTGGGCTTGGCGAAACCCACGAATTTAACTTAAATTGTGGTACCTACGAATTTAATTAATTAATTTCAATCGAGTTAAATTCGTGAACTAAATTCGACGGTTTGCTCACGAATTTAAATTAAATTCGTGGGTTTTAGCTTAAATTCGTGGGTTTTTGGCCCACGAATTTTTCCCTGATTCTTGTAGTGTAAGATGGTGTGGTATTTGCCAGTAATTCCCCGTTTGAAGAGTTTATTTGCAAACTCTAAGGAGGCAAAACTGCTTTTGTGGCACTCGGATGAGCGTAAGAACGATGGAATGCTAAGGCACCCTGCTGATTCCACCTAGTGGAGAAACATTGATAGGAGGTTTCAGGAATTCGCTGCAGATCCGAGGAATATAAGGTTCGGATTGAGTACGAACGGAATGAATCCTTTCGATAATATGAGCAGTCGTTATAGCACTTGGCCCGTGAATCTCTGTATCTACAACCTTCCTCCTCGGTTGTCTATGAAGCGAAAGTACATTTTTCTGTCTATACTCGTCGAAGGCCCGAAGCAACCTGGGAATGATATTGATGTGTACTTAGCACCATTGGTGGAAGATCTAAAAACGCCGTGGGATGCTGGGGTACAGGTATGGGATGCTCACTAACGAGAGTACTTCAATTTGCACTGCCTGTTGTTCTGCACCATAAATGATTATCCTGCCCTTTCTAACCTGTCGTGCTAGAGTACAAAAGGAGCCAAAGCTTGTACTCATTGCTTAGATGATACCGAGAGTGTGTGGCTGAATCACTCATGCAAAACTGTATACAGGCGTTGCCGTAGGTTCTTTCGAAGGAATCACCCATACTGCAAGATGAAGAAACACTTTGATGGAACGAACGAAGATGGTTTAGCTCCAAAGCCTTTAAGCGGGACAGATGTTCATGATATTGTTAAGAACTTGGATGTTGCGCTTGGAAAGGGACGTAAATCGATGACCTATGAGAAGAGCATGTGGAAGAAGAGATCAATATTTTGGTACCTACCTTATTGTGAGCTCTTAAAAGTTCGACACTGCCTCGACATCATGCATGTAGAGAAGAATGTTTGTGATAGCTTGATTGGTCTCTTACTGAATATTAAGGGCAAAACAAAGGACGGTATCAACGCACGGCTTGACTTAGTCCGTATGGGCATCAAACCTGAATTAGCGCCGAAAGAGACCGAGAAAGGACGAATATACTGCGAACCTGCTTGTTACACTCTGTCCAAGGTTGAGAAAACTGAGCTGTGCTAGTGCTTGCATGGTGTGAAAGTTTCGTCCGTTTACTCCTCCAACATGAAGAGATTTGTTTCGATGCAAGATTTGAGTTTAAGTGGCATGAAGTTTCATGATTGCCATGTGCTTATGACACAGATGCTCCCTATGACAATTAGAAGTATTTTACCGAGTAAGGTCCAGGAGACAATCATAAGTCTGTGTTATTTCTTTAACACAATTGCTCAGAAGGTCATCGATCCAGAAGGACTAGATGCTCTGCAGGCCGAGGTGGTAATGACTCTATGTAATCTTGAGATGTATTTCCCTCCGTTGTTTTTCGATATCATGGTCCATCTCATTGTTCACATTGTGAGAGAGATAAAGATGTGCGGGCCTGTGTTCCTACGTAGCATGTACCCGTTCGAGAGGTACATGGGAATTCTCAAGTCCTACATACGGAATCAATCTCGACCGGAGGGTAGCATTGTCGTAGATTATGCAACCGAAGAGGTCGTCGAATTCTGTGTGGATTACATGGCTCAGGTCAAACCGATAGGTGTGCCTCGATCCTGCTATGAGGGGAGGCTCCAGGGTATCAGGACCATCGGAAGGAAAACAATCACCCCTAATCTAGCTACGTGCACTAAAGCCCATTTCACGATTTTGCAACACATGGCTGTTGTGGCCCCATATAACGATGAGCACAAGAACTGGCTACGGCAAGAGAATCCGTCGTGGCAGGAGTCCTGGATCATGGGACAGCATAACCTTCAGTTCAACATATGGTTGAAGGACAGACAACCTATCATTGGAAGCTCGTCAGGTGATACGCTAACATGGTTGGCAAAAGGGCCAATATTTACAGTTGTAAAATGAAAAGGATACGAATTAAATGGGTACACATTTTACACGAGAGATCAAGAGCACAACCCAGAACAGCGGTGTTCGCATAGATGCGCTCAATACCGCTGGGTCGACGAGGAGCTCCTACTATGGGTTCATTGAGGAAATTTGGGAGCTTGACTACGTACTATTCAAGATCCACTTATTTCGGTGCTATTGGGTTCACCTGCAGCACGTGAAGGTTGACAAGTACGGCGTCAATACTGTGGACCTCGAACGTATCAGATACCAAGACGAACCATTTGTACTTGCTAACTAAGTTGTTCAAGTCTTCTATGTAACCAACCCGTGCAACAAGAAGCGCCACATAGTTCTTCATGGAAAAAAGAGGATTATCGGAGTTAAGAATGTGGTAAATAAGGAAGAATACAATCAGTTTGACGAGTTGCCTCCAATCAGTATTGGCATCACGGTCCAGTAAGAACAACCTGAGAAAGCTAGCTATACACGTGTCGATCATCGTGAAGAGCTAATTAAGAAATTAAGTTGAGTAAAAAAATTAATTTGGCAGTAGATGGAAATTATAAACTATAAATGTATGTATTATAAAATTAATTTGGTAGTAGATGAGATATATGTATGTATTGTAAACTATAAATTGGCTTAAAAAACTACTTAAAAACAGGCATAAAAAACTACTTAAAAAAAGGCTTAAAAACTACTTAAAACAGGCTTAAAAAGTACTTACAAAAACAGGCTTAAAAAACTACCTATAAAAATTGGCTTAAAACATTAACTACTTAACAAAACAGGCTTAAAATAATCTACTTAAAAAAACAGGCCAAAAAAATAAAAATGACTCATCACAGACGGTTCGAAATGAAAACCGTTTGTGATACACGGGATAACCCGGCCCGAGTTGCCCTTGTCGCGCATAAGTGCCTCTTGCCCTTCCCGCGCCCTAGCCCCTTGCCTCTTGCCGCGCTCTAGCCCTCACACGCTCGCCATCGCCCTCACGTCCTAACCCTAGCTCCCACACCCTCGTCGTCGCGCCCAAACCCTAGCCCTCACCCTCACGCCCTCGCCACCGCCGTGCCCTCACACCCTAACCCTAGTCCTCACGTCCTCGCCGTCGTGCCCTAACCCTAGTCCTCACGCCCTCGCCCTCACGCCCGGCGTACAAAGCGGCATTCATGAGTGGTGACCCAGCGTGGAGGAGCGGCGACCTGGCGACCGCGAGCAGTTGCACCCCAGCGTCCACGGCGACATTCACAAGCAGTGACCCGGCTCTTCGAGGTAACCCGTCCTCCCAGTTCACCTGTGTGTATATATCTCATCTGATTAGGCATCTATAGTTAGACATGCTTTAAAGGCAGATTTCTAGACAAATTTTGCTTGTATGGTTGTAGCAAGCAGGTTTATATTTTAGTATCACATATCAAGGTCCAATTTTCAAATTCTTTAGTATTTCTCTTACTTCTCATAGGGTAGCTAATTAGATTTTTTTGTTCCCATTTTACATTTGTACTGTTAACAAATAGCAACACAATTTTCATCTTGTCCTGCCAAGACTATCTGTAGCGTGTTTGATGTGCACAAATTTTGAGTGTTTCCTTTTCAGTTGGAAATTTGGAAGGTTATAAGGCAGCCGTCCTGTTATAAAATGCTCATCTGGTGAAAGATTAGTTGTGGAAATTGTCAGGACCAGGATTTGCAAATCTGAAACTCTCTATGTATACCGCACTAGTCCAGGATCACGCTAGTGCAAACAGAGAAAACATAGATGAACTATCATTCCACACAACAAATTAACTAAGAAGAAGCAAATTATTATTAAATAAAACAAATGACCTTATGGTCAAGGTTCATACAACTGTGCCTTATGGCTTAAGAAACAAATAAACTGTTGCAGCGGAAAAGAAATAACTTGGGCCATACAACATACCACAGGCAATCGTCTGGGGAACACCTTTCTAATCCACGTAGTCTTCATAATATTCCTCCTCATAATATTCATTATTTCCTGCTCCTTCCTCCGCAACTGATCAACAAAGGCGTAAAGCTATGAGTACAAAAAGTACTCAGCAAGCTGTAGAGAATTGGTGCAATATAATAATGCACAGCTTGATAAGGATGGACATATGCTTCATTTGCAGAAAGCAATAACTTGAATTGAAATACAGTAAATAGATTGAAAGCATATTAATGAAAAAGATAATAAATAACTGGTAGATCAATGGTAGACAACATGAACAGAATGGCGAGGTAACACCCTACACCATCTAAAACAAGTATCAACAAATAAATTCAATAGTATTAACTTTATACAACAAAACAACAGTGAACTCCCCGTTGACATCCCAACAATTCCACCTTCGAACATTCATGAAACACTCTATACCTCATGTGAAATTTTCGGGCATGTCCATGACCGCGGACACGGCTATTCGAATAGTTTTAGACTCTGTTGAGGTTGTACAACTTTACCCACAAGACATAAACATCTCTTGGTGCAATCAATATTCACACACTTCCTTTGGTGTGTCGCAAAGATATCATGACAAAACCTTTACAATGCACTGTCTAAACTCGATACTGCCCGCTAAGATTTCGCCCCTTAGGGCCCCCTCTTGTGCCTTGCGAATCTACACATCCATCCCATAATCCACACTACCAATTGGCAGTACTCAAGACTAGATATTGCAAATTAATCAGTTAGGTCTGTCCCATACCAGACTTGTGGTAGTACGGTTAGGCCCAGTTCAATGGCGCACAAGATTAAGTCTTTAAGTTGTCTCAGGCAAGACATCCACATCCTAATGTGCTAGAAAGCACCCCCTTTACTGCACGATCACTTGCCCGAGGGAAAATAACTTTGTTCAACCAAGACCAATGGCAAACTCTGCCATGGTACAACAAATTTTACAACAGTGGCTATCAGCCACAATTCAATATTTCATTAAGTCAAGATTAACATTATTCAACATGTGATATGAATCCCATAGTGCAACTAAGCAAGTCTAAGCATAGCTACAATAACTCAGTGTTGATAGTATGATCATGTCCAACTAATAATGACCTAGGGTTAACAATGGATATATGGCATTCCAATAATCAAGGTGGCCTAATATCAACTAGGTATATACCTATTCCCATGAAATAATCATTGATACTCAAATAGCATGCAATTGTATAAAATAAATTACTTTGCAAATATAGGATCAATATGATCAAAGGTTACAACTTACCTTGCTGATCTAGTGCTGAGTCTTCGTCTTCGAAGTCTCCGTTCGCTCCCTCGAAATTAGCGTCTACCGAAAAAGAAAGCAACGGAACCAAATAAATATCAAACAGAGACTCAAACAAGCTCAAAACTGAAAATAAATGGCTCTGAAATATAGAGCTTGATTTTAGACAAATTTAGAAATTTGTATCACCTCAATCGGAGTTCGTATGAGAGAGAACGAGCTCCTGAAAGATTAAATCAGAGAAAATAGAAAAAAGGATAATTTCGGGAATTATTTTTCTAAAGGAAAATTTTGGTTTATTGCACAATGCTGACGTTAGCTAGGGTTCAGGTGGACTGGGTCCACGGCACCGCGCCGGTTCACCGTGCACCCGTCGTACGGATGACGTGGTGCTTGCGTTAGTGACACGCAGGTGAAGCGGCTGACGTGGCGGGTGACACTGGCGCTGACGCGGACCGGCCGCGTGTCGCGCATCCGATGGCACGCAAGATCTGACGGTCGAGAAGCGAGGCTACAACGACTACGATGTGGCACATCCGAAGCTCACGTTGCCGATCGGACGTTCCAGACTTTGGCGAAGAGGTTCAACGGCGAGAGCGGCGGCGCGACATACCGGCAGCGGGGAAGACGACACGGCACACGGCGAAAATGCGACGGATCGGGCTCGGCTTTGTGCAGATTTGGTAGAGGGCGACACGAGCAACACGCAGAGGTGAACGACGTTGGTGGAGACACAGCGGCGGGATGATCCACGCGGCGAAAGTCTTCAGCGGCGGCAGAGAACTCCGGTGAGGTCGCACGCGAAGACAAAGGGCTCCGAATCGATGCAAGATGGGGCGGCGGGTGCAGCGCGAAACGGCGATCCTCGGAGGGGTGCGGCTCCTTAAATAAAGGCCTTGGGAGGCGTGTACAGCATAGAATCTGATAGCGGCGGCGTGCGGCGCGCGGACTCCTGGCGACTAGGGTCAAGTTCGGGACGGCGACGACACGCGGGAGTGGGCTGGCTAGGCCGCGAGCAGAGCTGGGCCTCGACGCGGAGGAGCGCCAGCAGTAACAGCGGCACGACCGGGCCGAGTGGGGGAACACGGGCCAACGGAGAAAAATAGAAATGGGCCGAGGAAAGAAACGGCCCGAAGAGATTTTAGAAAATAAAAACATTTCTGAATTAAGAAAAGAATCTAGAAATTCAAATAAAAGCAAATAAATTCGAATAAATAGCAAAAAAAATTAGAAAAATATACAAAAATATAGAAAAATTTCTTGAAGCACAATGAACCCAATAAAAACTGGAAATATTTTGTTTGATGCATAGATTAATCAAATTAAATATTTTTATTAATAGAAAATTAAAATTAAGCTTTGATTAATTCAAGGCAAATGCAAATGGTTCATTTTCAAATTTAAATATTCCAAAACTCAAATTTTGTGATGTTACAGAAATGGTATGACATGCTTATTTTCACTGATCAATTGAGTAGGTCATGCTGGTTGTGTGACTTAATATTGTTATGAAATTTGAACAAATTTAGTAAGTACAGCTTGTTTATGTTTTCTATTCCAAAAAAGGCATGTAGTAACCAACCAAGGTTTCTCTCTTCCAGAGTGATGTTTGGAATTTAGGGTTTGCGTAAGATAATATAGATAAATAAAAAAATCTACACAAGTGTTTGGATAGCATACATTATCAAATTTCATTTTCCATATGAACTGTTTCTACTATTATGGATGTGCCAAATACCCAATCCGAACATATCAAGATGTTACTTATGTATGCCTTTCTCTTAGCCAATGTCTATACGAGCATATCTTATTAGCATTTAGTAATATGTACTAATGTTGAGTTCATGTCTTTTTTTTAAAGAAGATTGTTGTAAGGAAGAATATGAACGTGTAATGTTTCTTTCTTAGTCAAGATTTTTTATCTTGCATTATCTCATCTCCTTAAGAACATCCATGCAAGTGTTATTGGATTTTTCGCAAACATTTAAGAATTCATTTAATTGTCTAATTAATTAGGAACTGATATACTTTCATGTATATGAGGATTTGTAGCAACTAATATAGATTCTCATCTCTCTTGGTCTGCGAAGTCATTCCCATGATAAAATATTCTTGCTATCTTGTAGTACTGTAGAAATTGGTACTCCTTTTTGTATATGGATATGTCCTTATTTAGAGCCATGTTCTTGCTCTTGCTGCCCTTGCTTGGTCTTGCAGCACATGGATGGCTTGTCATTTGTGATCCTTGTAATTCAAATGCTTCTTCATGTTAGTTTGAGGCTGGCCACATGCACCCTTTGCTTCTTATAGATATTACAGCAAAAAGAACACTAATCAACAACTTTTTCTAATAGTGATGAGGTAGATGGCACAAGAACTAGACTATTTTCTCATGATAAGTTGTGTGTGCTCACAGTTGCAACCTAGCTAGTTTATGCATCCCGCTATATGAAAAGTAGTTAGTGCAATAATCATATTTTAATCACAGCCTCTATTGCTTTGAAGTTTGTGCTAATAGTGAGAGCATAGAGGCATTCATCCTAATCTCCTGTCAGTCATGGCACTCTTTGTTCCTGTCATTAGTATATTGGGTTGCCTTTATATCATTGAACTTGTTACTTGTATTAACTCTCATGTCCTTATGATATACAATCTGATTAGCACTAATGCTTTAGTCTTATCTGTGTGATGTAGCGCACAGTATGCTCTAGTTCTATACAAGCTTGCTATCTTGACTACATGTTGAATGTTCCTGTTGACAACTCTATAATATACAATCTGATTAGAACATGAGTTTGCACCTCTATTCAGTTCAACATGAAGTGGTGTTATGTTTTGAGCATTTCCTATATTTCTCATATTCTGAACTTGTCAATGCTTCAATGTTTTCTTCTGAGTTTTCTTTATACTGTTTTGCTGCCTTCTATTGCTCGATAATGCAAATTGGGTCAAATGATGAATTGGACAATTAAGGTTGTGAATTAGGCCTTGAACCAGTAGACATGCATGCTAGAACGTATTGGTTCGTTTTACTGTTGTAAAGCTTGTTCATTATTACATCCATGCAGTTGTCTTCTTTTGATTACTGTCTGTTTTACTTTATTCGCCTATGCACTGCTCTGTTGGTTCGGTTGATTAAATACCTGCTGTCTGAATTGGTATTATGCTGAATTCTTATCATAAGAAAAGTGAAATTGACTAAATAATACCTTAAACTGCATTATTAGGAAAGTAAGGGTTCAAGGCCTTCTTTACATAGTTAATTGTTTAGTTCAAATGAGATAAACTTGTCCCAGGTGTAGATGAGGTAAGAGCTAGTCTCTAGCATTCCTACACCAAGTGCCTAAGAGCACTATCAATCAATTACACATTAATTTGGGCTTAGTATAGTATTCTTGCTCTTATTCATATCAATTGTGTTTGTTTTGTTTCAATTTGAAGTATTGGATGGTTAGCTAGTTCCTTTAAAAGGCTAATAACAAGTACAAGAGTTCAAATATTTCAGTGAAAATATGTTATTGGAAAGCAAATTGAATATGAAGTCCAATACAAGTTTCAACAGTTCCAAGCTCAGCAGCCACAATATGTTGGGTGTTTAACTTTCTTCTCTTAACCTTGTATTTACAAAACAACTCATAACTTACCTTATCTTAACTTTGCTTCTCTTAACTTACCTTCTCTTAACCTTGCATCATACAATTACAATTGTACTAAACAATGCTTAAATTTACTTTCTTTCCTCTTCTATGACCCTCTATGAATTGTTGATTTACCAACTTGCCTGATCTTTGAAGATCTAACACAACCTACTTCATTACAAGATGGCGTTCGTCGCCGAATGGATTTGATGAGGCGCCCAACGTAGGAAAAAAGAGGTGCAGTCCAAGAGGGCTTAGTAAAAGGCCCTAGAGCCAATATACCATCACGGCGGTCGATCTGCAGGATGAGGCCCCTACCGCACCTCCTAAGGCCGTGGCAGCGTTCCAGACATTGTGCGGGATCGTTGGGCATAAAAGGGTCCCCATCACATATCCATCATGGAAGACACCAACAGATGAGGAGTGCGACAGCCTGGTGATTAAAATTTTCGCATCGTTCGAGCTCCCACAAGACGCCATGCACGAACTATGATGGTATGCGTTGCTAGTGGCGGTAAAGGCGTGGAAGAACTTCAAGAGTGTCCTCGTCACTAATTACGTGAATAAGGAAATGACTCCGCTCCAAAAGTACGGGTTCATCACTGAAGACGTGTGGAAACAATTTGTTGAGATGAAGACGATGGAAGAGTTTGTGTGTCAAAGTGCAGCACATAAGACCGTCTAGTCGACAAACACCCACCTGCATAGACTCGGCTCCACTGGTTACACAGGCAAGATGGCGCAATGGAAGAGGGAGGACGACGAGGCAATCCAGAAGGAGTCAAGCCGCCATTTTCCTCGATCATGGACCAGCGCGCCGAAAACTGGGTAAGAGTGAGATCACGCTCGACGTCTTCGGACATCTTGTCCTTTGCCAACCCTTCAAATGATGAAGTGTCCCAACGCCTTATAGCATTGAGCGTGGAATCTTCCCAAGATTCCTTCACTTCAGACAGAGAGAGATATATACTCTCCAAGGCCTTAGGAAACAAGGAGCACCCGGGTCACACCCGAGGCCTAGGTGTTTTTGTTCCCTGGAAAATGGGATTCCCACAAGACTCTGACACGTACCGGAGTAGGAAGAGAAGCAAAGCGTGAGGAACGGATAGTAGCCCTGATTGAGGAAAGGGTTGAGGAAAAGCTGAGAGCGTAGTTCGATAGTCAGTTAGGGAGCTTTGAGGAAAGGATGGAGCAAAGGGTGGTTGCGGAGAGGCAAGCACTGAACGTGCAAGTCCAAGAAGCACAGACGCAGTTTAGCCCAATAAACCATCGAAGCAGCTGCGTGTCCGCCCCTAAGACGGATATGGATGACGCCAGATTTCCTCCTGATGACACCCGAGTAATATACATGTCTGCAATGCTCATTAGATATACCTTGTTGGGGGAAAACCTACCAACTCTCAAAAAGGAGGTCTCGCTCAACGCATACTCCACGGACGTCTACGGGAGGCTCCCTCCTACTCCGCGGACGTCTACGGGATGCCCCTCCTACTCCACGGTCATGCCCCGTAGTGCCCTACGGAGGGTTCTCTGGCCACAGGGCACTTGGAAAGACCTCTGACCACAGGGCACTTGGCAAGTGCCCTGGCTGCGAGGCACTTGGCAAGGCAAGAGCCCCTGGCCCCAGGGCACTTAGCAAGCGCCCTGACCGTAGGGCACTTGGAAAGACCTCTGGCCACATGGCACTTGGCAAGTGCCCTGGCTGCGAGGCACTTGGCAAGGCAAGAGCCCCTGGCCCCAGGGCACTTAGCAAGCGCCCTGACCGCAGGGCACTTGGAAAGACCCCTGTGACCCCTGGCCACAGGGCACTTGGCAAGTGCCCTGGCTGCGAGACACTTGGCAAGGCAAGAGCCCCTGGCCCCAGGGCACTTAGTAAGCGCCCTGGCCGCCGGGCACTTGGAAAGACCCTTGGCCACAGGGCACTTAGCAAGTGCCCTAGCTACAGGGCACTTGGCAAGACTTTCGGTTCAAAAGGGCACCCCCAGATACCCAAGGTGATGAGCGGGCACCCTCGAGCCACTTGGGACTAACCGCTTAGCGGGGTCCCGAAGTCCCCTGTGGGGGCCCCCGGAGTCAGAGGCCTACCCTGTGGTAGGTCTCCTCACGCCTCGTGAGCATACCTTCAGGGCGTACCCCGTGGGTGCCTCACGGGCATTTAGATACGCGTCTACGGGCATCTACGAGAGGCTCCCTCCCACTCTGCGGGCTTCTACGGGAGGCACCCTCCCACTCCGCGGGCGTCTACGGGAGGCTGCCTCCCACTCCGCGGGCTTCGACGGGAGGCACCCTCCTACTCCGCGGATGTCTACGAGAGGCATCATGTGGGGCCCCGGAGTCAGAGGTCTGCCCCCACGAAGTGATGACGTGGGATCCACTACCTTCTCCCAGAAATAACCAAGATACCCTCACTTGAGCTACTGTAGCAGGGGTAGGATGGTATTTTGTGTAACAGGCTGGGCGCCTATAAAACCCCACTGTAACCCACGCTTGTGGGGGGCTCTCATTGAATACAAAACAGAACTACTGGTGTGTCCCTCGGGAGCCTGGACCAGGGGCCTGCTCCCTACTCCCCCCGGGGAACGCACCGACAGGAGTAGGGTACTTCCCTAAGCGCCCGAACTTGTATAAACCCTTGTGTCCATTTTCTTCTCTCTCGGACGTTGGCTGGTGAAACGGCCGACGTCCGCCCACATTCTTGTGTCTAGTTTCCGAACATACAACATATCTGTTGGACGTGTTTGCTAATTAATTATGTACCCTTATGTAGGTGGCCACGCCGTGCAATCTCCAAGTGAGGCTTGCCAACGGCTATGTTCCCCTGCAGGCTACTTGGGGGCGCACGTATCCATCCAGTGTAGAGGTGTTTGTGCACAGTCGTACTTTAGATCCAGGCTACGTGAAGGTTCATGTCGACGGTGTACATGAAATTTGCAAGGCTGTCACGCTGGAGATGCCCCCAAACGACGAGATCGTCACACTAGGAGATGCCATCGACACATTCATCTAGTGGCCTAAGAAGGACATCTCCTTCGACGCCCGCCCTGCAGTACCGAAGCTACAAGCACTATCGAAGCCATGTGATACGCTGGAGCTACTAGCACTATCGGAGCCATATGTTGCACCGAAGCAGCCCACCAAATCGGCTACCGTGTCCCGTCAGGCACAGGCCGTTACTGCAGTTTGGGCTAAGTCGTCTGTCGTGAAGACGACATTTGGTATACGGCGAGGCGGCGACAAGGGCAAATCGAAAGGGATGACCATGTCAGCTCATGACTTTCCATTTGCCCTGTTGGCGCGGTAATTTGTGTCGTACCGATAAATGTCATATATATATGATCCTTGATTTTGTATATGTAGATACATGATCATGGAAGCAAAAGCAAAGGAATGACCGATGGTTTTCCTCGACCCACATATGGTGTCCAAGCAAACCATGGATGAAAATTTAGATGTCGTCCACGAGTACGTCGAAAAAGTATTGCTGGCTCAATAGAACAAAAAATTCATACTTTTACCCCACAACCCGGGATAAGTGCTTCGTCCAATTGCTATACTTGTTGATTTGTACTATGTAACGCAACTCGAAGTTAGGTTGAATGACTATAGTGACATACCTGTGTAGGTTTCACTGAATTTTATGCGTAATTATACCAAGACACAACCAGGTAATTTACATTGATTCTAAAAAGGGTGGCACACACGACTTGGCGTCTATAAAAAATTTACTCGATGCGTCGTTCGATCTCTACAAAGCTCGTAGAGGGCCACACAGGAAGGACCCAGCGAAGCTGAAGCATATTTATAAGTTTTTGGTATCCGCTAATACACAATAATCCTTCAAACTCCATAATAATACCTTCAGAACTAACCTATTATATTTTGGCAGTGCCACCAGTAGCCAAAGGGCACTAACCTATATGCATTCTACATTTGCCACAACATATAACTCCTCATTGTTTCAAAGAAAACCAATGTCGTAGATGTTTGTCAATCTTGCAACAATTATTTCCACTTATTAATTTATATACACGCAAGACTTTACTCTTCCCATCGACAGGCTTGGCAATGCGCTGAATCTGCGTTGGAACAGGCTGATCTGCTAGGTATTCGAGGACAACTCTGTGCCTTCTTGATGCGTAAGGTCATTAATCCAAAAGACAAATGCCACTCAAGTCTCGCCTGATGAGTTGTGAATTTGTTAGATACCATTTGGATTAATTTGTGAACTTTGTGCTGTGAATTTGTGAGTTGTAGTTCTGAATTCAATTGGTTTATATATATATATATATATATATATATATATATATATGAGTTGATTTCTGAAATAGATGCGCTATACATTGTAATATGCGATCAGAGTTGATTTTTAAAATGAATGTGTTGTATATTGTAATATTTGATCCGAGTTTATTTCTGAAATGTATATCATAATAATATGCTGGTGATGCTCTGTACTGTCTTTTGATTCAGAGGGCATAACTAGTATTTCCTGAGGCTAGCTAATAAATCAAAATTACTAAAAAAAATAGAAAATCAACATCAGGAACCGTCTGTGATGACTTTATCCACTAACAGTTGGAAAACCGTCTGTGATAACCTATAGTCATCACTGACAGTTTGATACAGACGGTTCACAAAACCGTCTGTGATGTGGTTTGTGAACCGTCTGTGATGTAGTATTGTACAGTAGTGCACGTAAGTAATTTGCCCCTTAATTTGGGCTCATCCCAGACGGTTCTAATCTGTGATGACTTTTTTCACTGACGGTTGAAAAACCGTCTGTGATGATTTATTGTCAACACTAACAGTTTGATACAGATGGTTCATAAAACCGTCTATAATGTGATTTATAAATCGTCTGTGATGTAGTGCACGTAAGTAATCTGCCCCTTAATTTCGGTCTTGCAGTTCGGTGATCAAACGTAAGGCGTGGATGGATAGATACATGGCTGCAAGGTATGGTCGGCAAAAGGTTAATTTGCCTAGCCTCTATGCCACATACTTAATTCGCAAGAAATATGACCGGCGGGGAAGAGGAAAAAATCACCTTCAGAGGTGGCGGTACGGGTTAGGGTCGGGTGGTGGCTAGAGTTCGAATGAGAGGTTGAAGAGAACGAGATTGTACACGAGAGAAAGAAGAGTAAATCGATTTAAGTACTCAGACAAAATAAACATTCAACCCCCGAGACGCCGGGCCGGCAGCAAGTAGAACCGTAGAAGAGGACAGACGACGGTGAATTGACAACATTTATCGTATCTTGTGACGAAACTGGCTAATCATGGCCTGCGTGCCTACTTGTCCCTTTTACACTCGTGGTAAATGAAAAAATTCGAGAATTTTGATGACAAATGAGTGGCATCTTCACACGATCGACTTGGGAGAGGGATGGTAATTGTGCCCGCGTGTCCGGGGGTAAATACTCTAATGGAGATAGGTATAGGATTCTTTCTATGTCCACGAGTATAAAAATGGAAGGAAATCCTTACCCATCGGGTAAACGGGTACGGGTATGGGTGAACTCCACCCGTACCCGTAATACCCGTCAGCCACTGACATGTGGATCAAAATAAACCCTAGGCGCGTTTCCCCTTGATCCCTCCGTGCTTTTTCCTCAGTCCCCTGTTTCCCCGAGCCGCCACTCGGCTCCAACCTCTCCCCATATTTGTTTCTGCCCCCATCGTTTGTGGTGGCATCTATCCCACCCGTGGCGAATGCATCCACAAGACAACCCCCTCGGCGCAACGGTCCGCCTGTCGCCATCTTCCCTGCCCCGACCGCTTGCTGCTCCCTCCTAGCCACACTCCTCCACGCCGCTAGGCCGGATTCATCGTCGGATTTGGGGATCTGCCTGCCTACCGCTGTCTTCCCCGCCCCGATCGCTTGCTGCTCCCTCCTAGCCCCCTCCTTCATGCTGTCAGGTCGGATTCGCCGTCGGATTTGGGGATCTACCCGCCTACCACCATCTTCCCCACCCCAACCGCTTGCTGCTCCCTCCTAGCCCCCTCCTCCACGCTGCCAGGCTGAATTCATCGTTGGATTTGAGGATCTATCTGCACGCGGTTCTGCACGCTCTGCTTCATCGTGTACTCGCTCCCGTCTTTCGAGAGCTTCCTCCTCCTTACAAGGCATGGGTGCTTCTTCTATGTGTGTGCATATGCTTGTTTAGCTTCATTCCTTAGTTGTGCTTGAGATTACTTCTAGCTGTATCTGCGGGGTAGGAGTGTTCCAACCCGCCAGGAAGAGGCCAGTCCACCCATTTGTGGCTGCTCTAGTCCTCAAGATGATCCCCTGCTCTTTGTTTGCAAGGAAATTTTGCTTCTTGTTCTTGCTAATAAGAGCCGCACAATACTGGAGTACTCCCTAAATAGATAAATTAGGTATGTTGGGGTTGGGTCGTTGCGGTGAAGTTTGCTTCATGCTAGTATAAGGTTTTCTCTTTACAGTACGTTTCCAGTGAGCAAGTGGCAATCCTTTGGTATGATGGAGTAGAGAGGTCCATTGTGCTAAATTGTCTGAAAAAATATTAGTATTGTGTGTGGTGGCGGGTAAACGGGCATACCCGCGGGCATCGGATACCCACGGGTAACAGGTATGGGTGAGGTTCTCTGTCCGTTTCCCTTCACGGGTATGCCGTAGGCGGGGAATGGGCAGGTACTATCCGTGCTCGTTGTACCCGATTATCATCCCTACTTGAGGATCCATCCGTATGACGCTAGATGAGTTAAGAGGAGTTCAAATTAGGACTTAGGAAGTGTTGTCCAAATCTTCGAGGATATCCTCATTTTTTCCTCTGAATTTTTGAAGGATATCCCCTATTAATTAATCGGAATTGATATGGTAAGGATGTCCGATTTGGCCGTCTCCCATCGTACACTTTCATCCATCGTCCACCTATTATCAATCATGATTCAGATGAGTTTCACATTCACGTACTGACCAAAGGACTCAAAAAAAACGCCGCAATAGCTAAAAAGCTATCTCCCGGTCTTCCCCGTCCCTCCACTCCTCCGTCGTCGTCATCTCCCTCTTGCTATGCCGATCTAGTGCTCCGATCGACCTCGATGATGACTTCGCAGCAACCACGTCGGAACGATCCGGCGGGTCTTGGATTTGAAAGCCCGCGCCTGAAACGAATTACAATTTCTCGTGTCTTACGGTTCTGGGCTTTGCCTTCCTCACCTTCAACTCCGGCATGGCGATCTACCATTCGAAGGGCGACGCAGCAGAAATCATGTTCGTCATCGTCAGCTACTTCGACCTCAGGCTGCTGTTCTACAGCCAACTAACTCCGCCGTAGCAAGCTCCTCACTAATGTCTGTCGCCGTGACCTACCCCACAACAACCCCTTCCTCTCAGGTGCTTCTCTCCCCGACATTCCCATCCCTTTCGCGCTCCTCCTCGGGTTCAGTCGTGCTCTGCCGCTATTTTTTGAAATGTTGCTGCTCACCTCCTCTAATATTGCAACAAGTGTTTGAGAGGTGTTTGCATGTTTTTCTTTTTTATAGTTGTACAAATATTAAAGTATGAATGAAGGGTAGATGATGATTAATTATCTCTTCACTTGTTTCAAGATTTGTGCAACTTGTATTAGGAGAGAGAGCATTGAAGCACTGCTCTAAGTATTTTTGTTTGTTGCAATGTATATTTCTCATATCTAATAGTAAATTTTTTTGTAGTTGAAGATTTATTTGTTGCAGGAGAGTTCTTTCCTGTTGCAAAAGGCATTTATTTTGTTGACCATTTTTGTTGTAATAGATTGCGAAACAGGTTATTTTGAGATGTTGCTCCTGGTATTTTTTTTGTTGTTGCATGTGCATCTCTAAAATGTTGTAGGCTTGCAACATCGTTTTTTAGATATGCATTTGTTTTTTTAATATCTTTACACTATTTTTTAAATAGGTTGGCTAATACTAATTTAAGCATTCAATACTACTCAAATTTGTTTAAGTTACCGAAAGATTGATTTTCTTAATCTTTCCTCGGTGTTACTAGTGTGTTTTCACAATGTTGCATGTGCTGTCATAAATTGTTACATGTGTTAAAAAATTTTGTTGCATCGCTTTTGGAGCGTACGATGAAAACGTTCCACTAGTATCACCATTAATTAATTAATTGACCCAGGAGGAAACTCTCCAAGAGAGAGATGCCGATAAATGCTGCTATAGCATTTCGCTACGTAGACCCGGAAAGTGGTAATCATTGATTCCGACGACAACTCAATTTATGCCCTGCTCAAAGTTTGTTACCAGATACGCATCCTCTTGGTAATAATCCAATTCTAAAATATGTTTGTAAATAGGGATTTAGATCCAAATCATTAGGCTTTAGCTAAAAATTCATGATAAAGCAACCCCTCACTTCTAAACAGGTTTCAAGTATACCGGCTCGTGTGGCTGCTCTTTCCGGTAAAAAAAAAAGTGGAGTTTTTTATTTTTCAAAGTCAACAAGATGCATGTTATTTTAGTAATTAAATTTTATCATCGTATATTAGAAAAAGTTAGAGAAGTAAAAATATGATGGAAGCATTTTTCAAGAAAAATTAACTTATATTATTTTCACATATCTAAACCATAGATAATATATTTGATAAAATTAATTTTTTTAACGGTACACATCTAGGTGTTGTGTCACTCTTTCGTGATGGAGGGAGCAGCACAACACAGATGAAACTGCTCGTGCCAAAGCTTTGAGCAGCGTTGAACGGAAGCAAATTCTGAGAGACCTTCCCTTTTTCTAATTTGAGAGACCCTTCTTCTTTGTTTGACACGTGGGACTGTACTAATCAGGAAGCAAATTCTGAGAGACCTTCCCTTTTTCTAATCTGAGAGACCCTTCTTCTTTGTTTTACACATGGGATTGTACTAATCTCAAAGCAACTGGTGGGTCCTCTCTTCTTCTATCGCCCGTAGACGATGGGCTCTCTGATTAGAAAAAGGGACCCATCGGTTGCTTTGAGATTGATACAGTCTCACGTGTCAAACAAAGAAAGAGAGTCTCTCAGATTAGAAAAAGAAAATGTCTTTCAGAATTTGCTTCCGCGTTAAACGGCGCGGCGGGTCGGCAGCGGTAGCTGCATTAAAATGGGCGGAAGGGGGGAAACGCCACGTACGTGTCGGCCCAATTAATCTTTGCTTCTAGAGAAAACCATACCAACCACGACCACGATCCAAATTGGCCTTTGCAATTCCTTTGCTAACACAGTATCGTCATTACTTCCGGTTTAAATCTTTGAGGCCACGTAATCCCTTGAGGAATATGTTTTTAATTAGCACCAAGTGAACGTATAATTCCACCGTGTTCGTAGCTATTCCAACAGCTATATACGGCGAAATGTTAGCTGGAGACATTTTTTTTCTTGTGTAAACTACGTGAAAATCATGTGTAAAAGTTTTTGAAAAGATTATAATATGTAGCGAACGTGATATTCTATGACCTTGTGAAATTTTAGGATCAAATTTAATGGAATTCGAAATACATGAATCTAGGAGGCAGCAAATGAACAGTGAAAAAGGGTTATTCATGCTGATTTTTTTTCATATCTGACAAAGTGATTGAGTTTGATGTTGAAAATTTATAGGGTTACATAATACCATCTTCCCTATATATGGTAACTTTTTAATTTTTTAAAACATTTCAGATGTGGTTTTTATGGAGTTTAATTACATGAAAAGTATGGCTTCCACCGGATATTTTGCCATGGCACCTGGGCTATACTGATGCGGTGATGCCTGGTAGGGAAAAAAAGCTTCTTCGGCACTAACTCGTTAAGCTCTATAGCCAGCCTTAGCACCTGGCTAACCTCTGACAATTAAACTAGACATCAGAATAATTTAGTCTTAAAATAGCTGTGTGAACCAACACCGATCAAACGGGTCGAACGATTAAGACAAAGCCATACGTGCTAATGATGCGAGGTAATTTACATTTCGGCTTCACTTTCACGGTTTACCCACCCACTCACCTGGGCCATGCATGAATACAGATATTAGCAGTAATTCATCTGCGTACTCTTGTACGACTCAAAAGTAGTACTAGTACGGACTACTATGATGTGCAGCTAACTAGCTAGTTTAAAATTAAAGTGAACAACCGCACAAAAGCAAAATTAATTATAAGCACTTGATTGAAACTTGCTACTACTAATTTAGAAGGCGTAATTACGCGGGGCCACACCAAGCAGGAGGCCCTCCTGTGCCGGCTGCTCGCTGCTGTCGTCCAGCAGCAGCCACGACTCGATCGCCGACAGCGGCACCTCCTCCCCCGCCGCCACGGCGCTGCTCTCATACCCGAACGGCGACGACCCGAGCACCGGCGGGGCGCAGATGGACGCGTTGGAGCCGGAGCAATCGGTGAGCTCCGGTGGCGCCCACCCGTCAAGCATCCTGGAGATGTTCTGCGCGCTCAGCGCGTACGCCGCGGACTCGATGGACGCCGGGCTGGTGGCGCCCGTGGCGTCGCTGCGGCTGTCCCCCGGTGGGCTGGCGGCCCCGACGTCAACGGAGAGGGCCTCGCGCAGGGCGCGCCTGGCGAGGTTGATGTCCGTCTGCAGCCTCCTCTCCCACTGCCCCTTGTTGGTGGGCAGCGACGGCTGCTCCGCCAGCGGCGCGCCGGCGCGGTGCAGATTCTTCTTGAGGTGGGTGTTCCAGTGGTTCTTGATGTCGTTGTCGGTCCTGTCCGAGAGGTAGGAGGCTATGGCGGCCCAGCGGTTGCCGAGCAGCGCCTGGAGGTGGACGATGAGCTTCTCCTCCTGGTCGGAGAAGTTGCCGCGCCTGATGCCCGGGCGGAGGTAGTTGGTCCACCGCAGGCGGCAGCTCTTGCTGCACCGCATCAGCCCTGCATATGCAAACAAAGTCAAGCGAGCCGAAGCAACGCATGCATGCAAATCCAATCGAGAAGGCAACTCCTGAGCTGGTTAGCTTGAGCGCACGCATGGATAGGTATATACCTGTCTCTGCTGGGACAGCTCGCCAGTTGCCGGGGCCGTGGTCCTGCACGTAGGAGACGAGGATGATGTCCTCCTCCGGCGTCCACGGCCCCTTCTTCACGCCCTCCTTGTCGCAGCATGGCGGGCGCCCCATGGACTCGCCGGCAGATCAATGATCCACCCCTCCACAAAGCAAGATAAGAGCGAGCAAGCAGAGCTGTGTGCCTTTGAGCTAGCGTTGCTGTGTGATTTATATGCACCAAGTACTAGTACTAAAAGGCCAGCTACTGTGACGAGCTCTCGTGTGAGTTGGTGATGGGCTAAGGACAAGCTAGGGAGGCCGGGTCCAACGAGCTAGGTGAGGTGTATGCGTGTATTTATAGAGCATACTAGATACTTGACCGCGGCGTGCCACGTCACGATCGTCGCTCCTCACACGAGAAAATCGAGAAAATGTGAGATTACGCTCCCCACGCGAGAAAATCGAAGAAACATATGAAACTGCTGAAAGGATACAAACGTAATCGCGTTTTTTACGCATTTATTCGGCGAAAAAGGACCTAAACATTTTTTTTCCCGAAAAAGGACCTAAACGGAACGCTTAAAAAAACTGGAGAAAGGAACTAAACGTAGTATATATATTTTTCCATAAAAAGGATATAACTGTGTTTTTTTTCCCGAAAAAGGACCTAAATGTAATTTTGATTTTTAGAAGAAGGACCTGAGCGCAACGCTCAAAAACGCAAAAAGGGCATAAGCGTAATATATTTTTCTTACACAAAAGAAGGACCCGACCGTAATTTTTTTCCGAAAAAAGACCTAAACGTAATTTTTTTTACAAAAAGGACCCGAACGCAAATTTTTCCCTGGCTCGGCTCGAGCTGTGAGCCGAGCCGGTTCCCTCTCAGCTCAAATGAACGTGGTGTCGGGAATCCTCCGGTCTTTAGTATAGGTAGTATGCAGTGGAGTGGTATACATAGTAGAGGCTAGGCAAGCTAGTATTTCCGTTCTTTAAAACATGTCATTCTAACTTTTATAAATCTTTCTTGTTCCTAAAGAAACGCTATCTTACAATTTTAAGATGATTTTTTATCAATTTTTTTCTCTATACTACTCCTCCTTAACTATTTCGAATATCATTTACTATCATAGATTAAGTAAGACACATCATCTAAAGATGTATTCCTTCCGTTCATGAACTGATGTCATTCTAGGTACTTATAATTCCATCAAGTCACATCAACAAAAGACTGCATTACCTTTATGTTGGCGTCAAAATATGTGACGAAGGATTTGTCGGTTTCAACACACGAAGAACGCCGGGTTCAGAGGGTTCAGGGCGTGCTAACCGATTTGATCCTGCAATCGGTTAGATAGATAGAAAAATATACTCAAAGCCGATCTAGTGTAACAATCGATAGAGATCTAAATGGCTAAGAAAAAACCGATCAAATATCGGGTAACGATAAATCTAAACTGTCGATTAGGGCTGAATAGATGGTAGATAAAGGTAGACTTTCCCTAAGAAGACGATTCGCAACCAGATCAGAGAAAGCCAAACCTGATTGGCGTAATCGATGAAGATCAACAATCGACGATGCGTAACTTTATTAATCAAGATCGGATTACAAGAAAAAGACTAAATTACAAGGCTACTCATATTTGACAAGAAAATAAAAGAGTAAACGCGAATTTGTTTTGTTGATTGTGTTGTTGTTCTCGCTTGCCCTTGACTATCTTTTATAGCACATTGGCCGATCATATCCTTATCCGATACGTTGTCCACCATGATATGTATCGACCTTTACTCGGACAGAATTTCTAAGATTAGATCAATATCGGTCACAATTCTATCTTTAATTTTTCCTTTCTTATCCGATATCGGTCAAAATATCCCTTCATCCTTAGCCTAACAATTTGGCCATGCCTTACTAAATTTTAGTGCAAACATATACCCCCTATTTTTAGGAGATACTCCCTCCGTTGATAAATATAAGGCATATAGTTTGAATGGTCTTATTGAAAAATATAAGCCGTGCATGTAGATTTAATGAGTCTTTCCACGTATACCCTTATTTATTCTCTCTCAACCATATGCATTTATTCATTACCACCTACACAAAGTATTATCTCTCATCTTCCAAGACAATTAAGAGGGATATGTAAGTCATTTCCTCTCATGTTTTCCTCAATTTCACCACAACCTTAATCCTTGTGCCAAATCAAAATACGCCTTATATTTATCAACAGAGGGAGTAATATGTATCTTCCAAAAATTTCCTTCGTCGGCTTCTATCATCATCGGCTTAGCACAAAATTACCATTAATAACTGCTCCATTTATGGCGCCGTCAAATCCTCCACGTATCTTCTTCATTAACCACTCGCCCCATTTTGGGAAATTCTCCCGCCTTTTACTGTTCATTTTACCCCTATAAATATGAAGTACATTCTTCCATCATTTTCACGCACTCCTACACTCAGAACCCCTGCCATCGGCTTCTACTTCACAGTTCAAGTCTCTACTCAGTAACCTTCGTCAGTTCACTCAGTTTATCGGCTTAATGGATCCCAACCAGGTACTCATCCCCATACCCGACAGTAATGATCAACTTTACTTATGGCCGGTAGGGAGTCTTGATTCTTCGGTCGTAATAGAACAAGTGATACCTCGTCTTCCTCTGTCGGCTCCCGAGTATAAAATAAAAGGATGGAGTAAGAGCTTTAGGGCTTGGCCGACATCACTTAAGGGATGGAGGGGGTGGTATAATCGGATTGCGGCCCAAAAGATGGTTGAATGGAAACGGATGGGCATAGCAGAATGTCTCCCCATATCTCTAGTCGATCTAGTGGCCAATGAACCCTTAGTAGCAACGGCTTGCTATCTCTGGTCAGATAACTTTAATGCTTTTTTGTTCAAAACCGGTCCAATCGGCCTAACACTTCTGGATGTGGCAAAGCTTTGTTGTCTCAGGCCTAATGGGGATCAAGTATTGGCTTATAGTGCCAAACCGTAGTACAAGCTGATTCATGCCAAGGGGGAAGGCTAGAGCAAATACATCGACAATAACATGGGAACCGGTCCGGTGTCCAACAAGGAACACACAACATTCTTGAACATGTGGTTTGACCAATTCCTCTTCTATGGTGCATCGCTTGGACCTACTCAAGTCATGAAGTCCTTGTTGAGCAACTGGTAGAAGGCCGTCGGTTATTCTAGGAAAGATGTTCCTGGATGTTGTATATCAAATGATGCATATCATCTATACTTAGCTATTCACTGGAGTAGGATCATATACTATGGGCAATGTAGGAGGCCCATTATGGTTTATTCAGACGTGGTTGTACTGTATATTCAGCTGATCCTTCTATTTTAATCCAACCGATGAGACACCCTTTCCTCGTAAAGAGATCTTAGAGGGCGAAGTTAAATATAGAAATAGCCAATCCTTCGCAGAGAGGTTTATCTTGTGCTCTGGCAATGAATCAAAGATTACTCCAGTCGGCTCAAGAAAATATTTGGCCTTCTTTCTTGAACTCAGTAGTGAAGACTTCAGCCAGCACGGCTTCTTCAACTACAAAGACGACAATGATTATCCGTGCCTTCATTTCTCCACTTGTCAACTGACAGCCACTGTATGCGTGAAGAAAGACTCAAGTTTTATAAGATCTTCCTTTCTCCGAGTGTGTTCTCTGTCGGCTTGCATACCAGAATTCGAACTTATCAACCCTTCTATGAGTTTTACCATCCATCGTATATGCAAGGTAGCTATGGTTTGGGCAAGTCCTCCCAAGTTTTCAATTGTTTGATCGGCTTCAACCAAGGGAGCACATCTGCAATGCTTATAGGGCCAACACTGCTCTTCATATAGCTGATAGCCTTCAACTCTAGAGACTGCCACATTTCTTTTTGCATACTCGAAGGGCAGGAAGTTTCACAAGATGGTGGTCACCTATAAGTGAAGCCTTATACCCATCTTCACGGAGTGTATTGGCTGTTATGGCAACATTTTTTCCAAATCTTCCTCCACCATCATCGATAACTAACACCATTAGCAATAGCTCGAGTTATGGCAATGAAGCTAGCTTATCGAGTTACACTAACACGAGCTTTGTTAATATCACCGGCGAGGTATCGGCTTAAAGTAGATTTCTGTTTCTTAACGCCCAAACATCCTTGAATTTTACTTTGATCGGCTTCTCCTCTTATTTTTTAGACCAAGACGATAGGCAAGAAGGTCGTCTCTGATCCATCGGGCACCAGCCAAGTTGCCAAACGACCGCGTTTGGCCGCTGTGTCAGGGTATACTTTAGGTACCCTGGGCATCCAGTCTCCATCACTTTCCGATGTAGACAAACAACAACTAAGTAAGTATCCATCGTCATCATTCTTTCACTTCTATAGTTTCTATTTTACTTATTCTTTTAACCGATTGTCCAACAAAGAAGAAAAGTGCTCGCTCCAACAAGAAAGTTTTGGCCAGCAAAGGCAGCAAGCCTCAAGAACAATCGGCCGAAAGTTCTCCGCATGCGTCGGGTATCGGCCAGGTAAGGTCCTTTCTCGATGATTTGTACTGCAATTATTCATTGAAATCGGCTAACAAAACTTATGATACTTTCTGCAGCCTCTTCCATCTCCTCCTATATTCATAGTCGACATCTTGGCCGACTTACCAGCCAAATCAGACTTCCCCCCTCCTGCATCACAGCTGACACCAACCGCTGTAGTCCCCAAAGCCACACTAGCAACTACTGCCGCTTCTGCTGCCGTTAAGCCCAGCTCCAAGCCGACCGATTCTGTCAGCAATGTGCTTGGGTTTGACTGGTCTGACATTAAGGATGATGTCGACTTGGGCATAGAAAACTTCCAGGATGAAATCAGAAATATCCTGGCTGTTTCAATAGATGCATTGGCTAAGGTCACATCGGCTCCTGGCATGGAAAAATAGCTAAATCATTTCTTCAACCTTGTCTGTTCTCCATCGGCCAAGCATCTGGAGAACTCCCAGCGTCTAAGGTACGCTATGGTGGTGGTGCAAGCTGACCTGCCAGAAGAGGCCATGGCTGCACTGCTGGAAGTATGCCATCTTGATGTGAAGAGGGGTGAGGTGGAGGCGGTGAAGACCAGGATTGCTCGTCAAGCAGCACAGCAAGAAGATCAGAACATGCTCGACAGCTCGTAGCCGATACCAAAGTTTTGAAGGCCAAATTTGACGAAGAGTCCAAAGACTTCAAGGCCACCAAAGAGATGGTACTCAAGTTAGAATCGGCCAAGAAGTCTTTGGAGGAAGAACTGGCCAAAGTTAACAAGTCCTTAGCTGAGTCGCACAAGCAGATGGCAGCAGCATCATCAGCCTTGAAAGATAATAAGCTTGGTTTGGGCATGGTCGTTGGGTCGGTCAAGAAATAGTCGGTCAAGATCACTCCCGTCCCTAGCTCACAAGAAGAATACGATAAAATCCTCGAGGACGTGGAAGCGATCATTGCCAAGGCCACTACTGCTTTATCGGCTTTGGGGGTTAGACTTCATAACTCTTGGATATAGTCGACTTGTCTTAAATTAATGCTTTGAATGTTTTCTAATGTTGGCTGCTTTAAACAATGCTCGGAATATTTTATGAATACTTTGTAAAATTTATAATCGGTTGTTTAACCGATTTCTTATTCATGCTTTAATTTCTTCTGATGTAATGTGTGTAATTGGCTTTGATTTATTTCTAGTCTAGCCCAAATTAACTGCAACAAGTTAATTTGGCCTCTCATGACCGATAGCCATCTCTAGCCGATTATGATCCAACCCAAACACTTGAGTAGTATTTCTTTAGATACTTACTGTTAATCGCCTTAGGAAACACCACACCTTCCAACGTTTCCAAAATATAAGAATTACCATCCACAAGCTGATGAATTTTATATGGTCCTTCCCATATTGGAGACCATTTGCCAAGCAGGTTATCTCTAGAGCCAATAGGCAAGATAGTTGAAAGACCATGTGCAGGTCTACCCATGTTTTGTGATGAATATTTGACTAAATTTGAACTTGGTATGCTATGATTTGAGTTTGATTTGAATTAGATTTTCAAAATGAAGCAATTTGGGTTGTATCTGTCTCGAGCGGTTCGAGTATCGCCGTGCCGACTTGTGGTCTAATGATTCGAGTAGATTGGTAGTAGCTAAGTATCGAGTAGAAATGTTGCTGTGTTGAGCACTCTACAGTCAGCTCAACTCGGGTCCTTAGTTTAACCAATTATTACTCGATATCATTTTATCGACTTGATGCCGTGATCTATCAAGTTGGACTGGTGGTCGATAGACTTGGTATCGAGTTGAGGTCGATAGATTAGGTATTGAGTTCGTTATATGGTCGATTACTCGATGCGGTCGAAACAGTAGTCGAGTTTCTACTCGAGCGAGGATCTGACTCGATGGTGGCAACTCGATGAAGTCGATTCAGTGGTCAGTAGTGCTGACTTGTTGAGCGATGCAATTGAGTGATGATTGCATATCTTTGTTGGACATTGCTATGTGATGGGTTTTCCTTGTTTTTGATGGTTGCATGACGACGGTGCTAGATCATGGTGAGGCGAAAGATGACCGGGACTAGGTGAGATGCGTCGGAAGTCCAGACGATGGAGGATAGCAGGAAGATAATCGAAGACGGAGTCGTTGTGAACCTAAAAGTCAAGGAATGGTTGAGATACTAGCTAGGAGTTACTCGGATCAAGGAGGGCCGTCGGATCGCGGTTTAGGGATAGAGCAGCAGGTCTAGTTAGTATGGGTGTGTGTGGGAGTCATTCCTAGCCTTTGATGGTGATCCTTAGGGTAGAAGGAACTCATCCAAGGGTGGAGGGTGACTCACGAGTAGTATAAATACTGGGGGAGGGGTAGCCTTCCTCCTCTTGAAGGTTTTAGAGGTTTTGGCTCTTTTGAGCTTTTTGCCCACTGTTGACGTCAAAAACTTGAAGTAGGGTTTCTGACAATAGCACACCAGACGAACACCTGGTTCAGAGCGTGCTAGTCGATTTGACCTGTAATCGACAAGGTAAACTATGAACTTTATTTAAAGCCGACCGTGAGGATCAATTGGCTTAGATTTAATCAGCCCAAAGCCAATTAAATCGAGACAAAAAGGCAAGCCCAACTAGCCAATTAAGGCTAATCGAAGGATAAAGGTAGATCGATTCTGAAGAAGGCGATGCGCAGCAAAATCAAAATAAATCGAACCTGGGCGTAATTGATGAAAACCAACAATCGGCGATGCGCAACTTTATTGATCAAGATCGAATTACAATAAGACTAAATTACAGGAACTACTTCTAGTCGACAGGAAAAAGAAAATAATGTAAATTTGTGGATTTGATTGTGTTGTTGTTTTTGTAGCTCGCCCTTATCCACCTTTTATACCCGTCAGTAGATTGAGTCCGGTTACAATACGTTAACGAAGTGTGATCCGTATCGATTTTGGTCTTTCCTAAACAACCGATTTGGTTTCCAAATTATATCTGGATAGAGTCTCCGAAAGTATCCTCTTGACCATGGACTGCCGATTTTGGCCACACCTGCCATTTTCTGGTGCAAACATATGCCCCCTATTTTTGGGAGATAACTTGTTATCTGCCAAAAATTTTGCTTATCAGCTTTTGTTTCATTGGCTAATTACAAATTCTCATACTGTAACTGTCGCTTTTATTGCGTAGTAATTCCCTGATGCGCACATAGTGCGTTTTAACTATTCGCGCCCCTCAATATCCTCCTTCCCGCCTCTTTATCTTTTTACCTCGCTATAAAATGCAGCCCCCACATCGTCATTTTCACACGCTCGAGCTCTCACACCATCACAATCGGCTTCTGCACCTTTGCTTGATGAGTTTTCAGTGTACTCCATCTCAATCACCCTTTTCAGATCAGCTGCATTGGATCCAAGTCAGGTACTCATACCGATCCCGAATAACACTAATCAATACTTCTTGGGGCCGTTGGGAAATTTAGATGTTAACACCCTTACAAACCAAGAAATTCCTCACCTTCCTTTGTCGGCTGCTGGACATAGTATAGAAGGGTGGAATGTGAAAGATCGAAATGGCGATCAGAGAGGGGGGGTGAATGATCCCAAATAAAATTTCCCCCACTCAAAGTACTCCAAACACTCTTGCAATAAAAATCTAAAGCACCCAAATATTTTCGTTCAAACTGGTGCTTCTCATATTCGCACACCCTCCAAAACCCAGAACAATTAGACAACTATGTGTACCCCTAGCTTGCATGGATAAGAACCACGAATCATATGAGGGGTTTTTTTTAATCACAATCCTGGTTTTCAAGTGTCCAAACAAAAGAGGAATCAATTCAAAAGACTTCTTTTCTAAAAGAGATAAAGCTAAAATACCAAAGTCTCTTTTCAGAAAAGTTAAAGCAGATTTTCAGAAATTGTGCTCAGTTGGAACAGGAGGTTGGTGAGTTTTTGTTGCTCTAACATTTTTGGGAATTTTTGTCCCTGTGAGCAGTGGAGTCGTGAAACACTCCACCAGAAATCACTTCAGAAAACTTTGTAGAATAAGAATTAAAAATCAAGCAATACAGAAGGTCAGGAACTTTGACCAGAAAGTTTGAGGCTCGGTTTTCACTTCATAGCTCTCAAACGGTGCAATCAGTGGACTCAATAAAGTTTATACAGATGTAAATATGAGTCCTGCACCATATCCAAAAAGAATCACTTAAAAATGATTTTTATATATTTTTAGAAAAATCAAATACTGACTGCTGCGTGAAAAACAAGTTCTGGACACATTTGCAAATTGATAAAAAACATGATCTCTAGTCTATCCAAGGGTGTAAGAAAGATGTAAAACCAAATGAACACCCTTAATACGTCCTAGAAGAACAGCATTTATAAGGAGGGGAGGCAAATCCAAATTGCATAAATGTAAATTGCAAGAATGTAAGTGCTGAATTTAATTGCGGAATTTAAGTGCATAATGTAAATTGCGTAATTGAAATGCACAAAGAAAAGAAATGATTTGAGGAAACATTTCATTTCTAGAAGGAGAGGTTACAAAGCCTCACATTTATGTGGGCAAAGCTCAAAGGAGCATCAAAAACCTCAAAACCTTTAAGGGGAGGAGGCTACCCCTCCACCCCTATTTATACTACTCTTGGGCCACCGACCACCCTTGGATGAGTCCCTCAACCCTAGAGCACTCATCTAAGAGCTAGGATTAACGCACACATACAGCCATGCAAGGGCTAACCCAAAACCCACACACATACTGGGTTTTCTTGCATGATTTTCAAAGCATACTACCTAGACCCGCTAACCTATCAACTAGACCTCAAACCGACGGCCCTTATTGATCCACGCGGCATCTAGCTAGCATCATCTCCTTTCCTTGTCTTCTTGACTTGCCCGGACTCCGTCTCCGATCATCTTCCGGTGATCTCCCAACCGTCTGGACCTCCGACGCTCCTCGCCTAGTCCCGGTCATCCTCCGCCTCACCATGACCTAGCACCGTCGCCCTGCAACCATCAAAGACAAGGAAAAACCTTTCACATAGCAATGCCCACAATGATATGCAATAAACCCATCCAACTCATAAGTACTGCGCCCATACGGCCGGTACTGCCACTCCTGGCAGAGACAACTCAAATTGCTTCATTTTGAAAATCAATCCAAATCAAACTCAAACTCAAACTTGAGCACACCTTGCTCAAATAAAGTCAAATACTCATCACAAACATGAATGGACCTCCACATGGTCCTTCAATCTCCCCCTTGATGAGTATATTGACAAACCACACAAAAGCCATAAATTTGAGTTTGAATGAGAGAAGAAGAAAGCAATTTGATTGCAAAGCCAAACTTGGTCAAGAGAAAAAGATATAAAATCATGACCAAGTTGGCAGAAAGAATTTAGAGCAAGACCATGAAAAAAGCAAATTTTCCACAAAAGCTCTAAAAACCAATCATAAGTGCCAAATGTGATTATGATCCATAAGAAATAGCAAAGATTTACAAAGATCATAAGAACCAACAAGCTTTCACATTTTTATCTCTTTTTTTTAATGATGCCTTTTCTACATTTTCTCCCTCTTTTGGCAATATAGGCATCAAAATGGAATTTTCTCCCTCTTTTTATGTATGCATGAAATGCAACCTAAGGGAGCTTTGAAGATTATCCAATTGATCACAATGACAAGATATGACACCAAGCTAGTCAATTTTTAGATTATACTAGTCTAAGACATGTCCAAGTGCAAATACGAGCTTAGTTTTGAATATTTCATTTTTAGCAAGATTTGACAAGTGCAACACTTAGCTTTAGTTTCAAAAATAGAAGAATAGCCACTCTAAGGATCAAAAGGAAAACCTAGAGTTCAACCTACTCAACACTTTGGGGAATCTAGAAGAGCATACAAGGTCCTTCGGGCTCATTTATCACTTAAAGCAAATTTTGATTTATCCTCATAAAAGACATAGCGGGGTGCACATGTTTGACATTATTTGCATTCTTTACCCACATATGTCTTTGTTTTTAATTTATTTGCATTTTCTTTTGACAACCAATTGACCCAAGCCGTATGCGACCATCTCAAGATGAACTCTTAAGAGGATGGTCTAGGTCAAACACGATGTATTCCAAGTTCATCCCCAAGTGCAATGGGAAGCGGTCTTGTGAATACAAGGTGTTGAGTCGTATGTGCACAAGAAGAGTCAATTTTGTTTAATTTTCATTTTTAGCACAATGATTCATGAGCAATTGAAGGACTCTAGCATGGATCAAACTAGTTTCACCCAAGTTGCTATAGGGACTCTAGAGAACTCCAAAATTTCTCAAATTATGGCACAAACCTCTAGAGAAGAAACCTAGCAAGTAAAAGCAACAAGTTTCATCAAGTTTTTTATTTAAGGCTTATTTCATTTTTTTAGCTTAGCAAGTTAAATGAACTTTGACATATCTAAGCTAGTGATTTCCTCCATATGATGTAGCATGGTGTATAGCATGAAGAAGAAATCAATTGCATAATAGACAAAGCTTATAAAACAGAAAATGTAGTCTAAATGCAATGCATGAACAAATTCCCAAACTCCCCCTCAACAAATTAATCAATTTTAAGCTCAAATCTGGTTAAAGTTGAGTTATATCAAGATTAGGCATAAAGAAAACCCGAATGAACTCAGTAACAACCAGAAAAACAGAATGAGGAGAAGAAGTCGAGAAACTGCAAAACTGGATGGCTATAGAGCATAGAAAAGATATAAGAGACACACTACGGCTTAGACTCGCTCTTATCTTACCCAAAGGATCGACATAGGAAGTCGACTCTAGATCCCAACTAAGGAGTGCACACACACTGTCTACCCAGAGGCCCAATACCGCTAGACTTATAAGACGTGAGGGAACTCAACCTAGAGAGAAGAGAGAACAGCTAATCACGCATGATAGCAACCTAAAGCACAAGATAAGAGGTCCATGCAAGGTATGTCAGAAGTCTAAGTGAGTGAACTCAACTCAAGAAAACAAGCCCAAATTCACCCAGAAGAAGCATAAAGAAAAGAAAAGCTGGAAGAAAACATATAATACATAATATACAAACCAGCTCCCCCTCACGAGAGGTCGTAAGGGCTCACGACTCCAAGCTCACTCCTCAAGACAACAAATCTGGAGCTATCCAAAGACTTGGTGAAGATATCGGCTAACTGAAAATCACTCTCTACGAACTGAAGCGCGATATCTCCCTTCTCCACATGGTCTCTAAGGAAGTGATATCTAATATCAATGTGCTTGGTCCGGGAATGTTGCACTGAGTTTTTAGCAATGCAAATAGCAGAAGTGTTGTCACAGAAAAGTGGCACACTCTCTATCTCTAACCCAAAGTCCCGCAAGGTCGATCTCATCCAGAGAACCTGGTTATAGCAACTGGCTGTAGCAACATACTCAACCTCAGCAGTGGACTGTGCAACCCCAGACTGCTTCCTAGATGACTAAGAAACAAGAGAAGTGCTAATGAATTGGCAAGTGCCAGAAGTGCTCTTCCTATCTATCCTACAACTAGCAAAGTCTGCATCAAAAAAGGCTCGAAGGGATAGACAAGAAGAAGAAGAGTACCAAATACCATAATCAGTGGTAGCACGAAGGTATCTGAAGATGCGCTTGACCGCCTGGCGGTGAGAGGCACGAGGAGAAGCCTGAAATTGGGCGCACAGACACACAACGAAATGTATGTCTAGCCTCGAAGCAGTGAGATATAGGAGAGAGCCAATCATGCTCCGGAACTCCTTCTGATCAGCAGGCTCACCATCCAAAGTAGGAATTCTTGAACTCTGTGCCATTATCACTGCGTATAGCTCGTAATGCACTTGGGAACTCAATAGATAACCTACTGACTAAACCCCTGAAGTGAAAAAAAGTCTCATCCTTCGAGGCCATGAAAAACACCCAAGAATACCTCGAAAAATCATCAACAATGACAAGAACATACCACTTCCCACCACTGACTGCAATCTAGCTGGACCAACAGTGTCCATATGTAAAAGCTGTCTGGTGCATCGACCATCACTACGGTGATCGGAGGATGAGAAGCGAGAACCATCTTGCCATGTCGGCAAGGAGAGCAAACTAAGTCTTTGACCATCTTGAGTTTGGGCAAACCCGAATGAGATCGTGGTCGCTAACTTGGGTCAAATGATCAAAACCAATGTGACCAAGTCTCCTATGCCGTAAGGAGAGATCACGGGACTCGAAGCAATCAAACATCGAAGAGAGTCTCCGAAGAAGCGAAAAAATCAGCACGAAAGACTCTCCCAAATCTAGAAATCCCGCAAACTAACCCTCCTGATGAATCAAGGATTCTACAGGCATTACTCTTGAAGCTTACCTCGAAAGAGTCATCGATAAGCTGAGAAATAGAGAGCAGATTGTATTGCAACTTACTTACTAAGGCAACATCTTTAAGAATGAAATTTTGGTTAATGCAGATGGTACCTTTAGCAATGACTCTACCTGAAGAAGCATCCCCGAAAGTGATCAACTCATCACCCGGGGCTCGGACTAGGGAAGAGAACCATCGAGAATCTCCGGTCATATGACGAGAACAACCGGATTTGACAATCCAAACATCTCCCTTCCCCATCCGACGAACCTGATCAAGACATAAGAGAGAAAGATGACTCAGTACTGGGATAGAGTGAAGACTTGGGAACCCAATACTGAACCACACGACGCCTTAAAGTACCAGTCACAAAAGAAGACTGGACTCAAGTGTCTCTCTGTCGTTTAACCTTAACATGATTAGTAGCAACTCTAGTAGATGATCTAGGAGCTGGAATTGGGTTAGCCCGTCGTGGTGCAAAAGCTAGACCATCCCAGTGAGGCTTCCTAAATCTCCTACCAGAAAACACCTCACGCCGCTGATATCTACCTCGATGGGAAAAAGAGGAATATCAAAAGGACGGCGGAAAGACTGACTACGGACAGTTCCAAGACTAAAACTCGAAGAACCAGCATGAAAACCGAGTCCTCGACGCTGCCCAAAAACAGGCGACTCTCTAACCTGTCCAGAAGCAGTGTGTACCTTAGGAGCACTCAAAGTCTGGGGATGACCCTGAATACCCCTAAGAGTAGCAACACACTCACGCCGAGTGATCTTGGGGTGCCTGAAGCAGAAATTTACTAGGTGACCATCCTTCTTACAGAAGGTGCATGTGTACTTCGCCTTGCTAGAGACAGAAGCAACAGGAGTAACATCCTTCTGGTCAGAAGTCCTATGGACAACCCCAGCAGACCTAAACACGGTGGTGCTCACCCTTGGAGCAACCACAATCTCACCACACTTGGAGCCGCGCACAATGGTGGGAGGATGCACCAGAGCGTGCTCCAAGGGATCAAATCCTAGACCTTGATTGAATCTACTAATCTTGGATTGGTCTAGAATAAGATTGAGCTTCTTCTTGCCTCCAACAAACTTCTCGAGAGTGCTTATAAGATACTGGCAATCTCGAAAGAAAGAAGCACAAGAAGAACAGGGGGAAGGAGAGGAAGAAGAAGAACCAGAAAGAGAAAGAGAAGATCTCTCAGCACGTGCTTTTTGTTCCCCTAGCACGGCTGCCTCAATCTTGAGGGCCTCACAAGAAACGCAAGGAGCATCTCTAATCCTAAGGGTTTGGTCTTTTAATTTCTTCCTAAGCTCGACATGGATTTGATCCACATCATCCTTAACCCCAACACACAACAGGCAACCAGTTTTTGACATAACTAGTAAGTCCTTAGAAAGTTGATCACACTTGACATTCAAAGCATCATTGTCAAGTTTTAGTTGCCTACAGCCCTCACATGAGCTGACTGGGTCCTTAGAAGCATGCAATTCAAGTTCATCATTTCTAGCAGAAAGCTTTCTAAGGTGTTCGCTCATGGCATCAATTTCGGCAAGCAATTTAGGGCAATTAGCACAAGAAGGAGTAGAGTGAGCATGAAGAAAACTAGCATCTAGTGGAATAGCATCAACAGAATTATCGCTAGCATTCTTCAACTTAAGACTATCTAATTCAGTCAACACACTATCATGCATAGTCCTTAAGTTCTCCAACTCCACAAGAATAGCATCACACAAAGAGCAATCATCAGTGACTCGGCAGGAAGATGATCTAAGAGAAGCTAACTCCCGAGTCAAGGTACCTACTTCCTTCTCAAGCTCCGTACACCTAGCTCTAGCTCTAGCATGAAATTTTCCTAGTTACAGAAAGCTTCATTGAGCTGGTCATAGGAGGGTACTTCGTCCGAGTCGTTGTAGAGCTCCGAGTCACTGATGTCGTTGGCGTCGGCCATGAAGCACATGCCGGAGAAGTCGTCGCCGCCCTTCTTCTCTTGCAGTTTATCCTCGCCCTCGTCGCTCCATGTCTCCGTGTCGGAGAGGTTGATGTCGTCAAGCGCGGCGAGGACGCGGTGGAAGAGCTTCTTGTTCTTGGAGAAGTTGCGGTACTTCTTCTCACGCATCGGCTCACGAACTGGAGGCTTCTTGTTGCGGTTCTTGTCGATGTAGTCGTTCTTTGCCGAACCGTCAGCATAGTTCTTAGCCTTCTCCAGTTTGGGGCAGTTTGCTCGAATGTGGTTGGGGCCACCACACTCGAAACAGGTGATCATCCCACCTCTCTTCCTCTCTCTCACTCTCTTGTATGCATATGAAAATTTGCGAGCAAGAAGAGCAAGTTCATTTTCTGGAAATTTTTTCATTTGGTCATCGCTTAGCTCGCAAAGGGTGGAGAGAGAGAAACCAACAGAAGAATCAGAAAGAGAGGATCCAATGGGATCGGTGACCAAAGCCATCGACTGAAACTTCGTCTTCCGCGAGACGACGTCGATCTCATGAGTCTTGATGCGGGAATAAAGCCCATCAAGAGTCAAGGTCGACAGATCAGTGGTGTCCTTGATGGTGGTCACCTTCATCTCCCAAATGCGCAAATCGAGTGCGGTCAAGAAATGTCGAGCATTATCCGAGTCAGGGTATATACAACCAACTGCTCGAAGATGGCTCAAGATCTTGGTAAAACGACCAAAGCACTCATCAAGACTCTCACCAGCGTGTTGTTCAAACTTGTTGAACTCACGCTTGAACTGGTCCTGCCTCACGGTCTTGATTTGAGTAGTGCCCTCATGGTAAGCATCGAGGGTCACCCAAATATCGTGAGCGGAACAAAGGTAAGAAATCCTATCATACTCACTGCGGCTAATACCTTGTATGAGGATGTTCCTTGCCTTAGCGTTCGCCTCAATGTCAGCCATATTCCCGGCCATGACGTTTTCATCAGCAGGAACCTCATACGGGAGTTTCACCTTCTGCCATATCAGGAAACCCTGGGCAGTGATGTATGACTCCATCAGCAATTTCCAAAACGAAAAATCAACTCTAGCAAAAATGGGAGGCTTGGTGGAATACTTGTCCATCGCCATGGCTCTTGAGACCGGTCAATATCTATGGAAGAGCAAAACCGGCTCTGATACCAATTGAAAGATCGAAATGGCGATCAGAGGGGGGGTGAATGATCCCAAATAAAATTTCCCCCACTCAAAGTACTCCAAACACTCTTCCAAAAAAAATCTAAAGCACCCAAATATTTTTATTCAAACTGGTGCTTCTCATATTCGCACACCCTCCAAAACCCAGAACAATTAGACAACTATGTGTACCCCTAGCTTGCATGGATAAGAACCATCAATCATATGAGGGTTTTTTTTAATCACAATCCTGGTTGTCAAGTGTCCAAAAAAAAGAGGAATCAATTCAAAAGACTTCTTTTCTAAAAGAGATAAAGCTAAAATACCAAAGTCTCTTTTCAGAAAAGTTAAAGCAGATTTTCAGAAATTGTCCTCAGTTGTAACAGGTGGTTGGTGAGTTTTTTTTGCTCTAAAATTTTTGGGAATTTTTGTCCCTGTGAGCAGTGGAGTCATGAAATACTCCACCAAAAATCACCTCAGAAAGCTTTGTATAATAAGAATGAAAAATCAAGCAATACAGATGGTCAGGAACTTCGACCAGAAAGTTTGAGGCTCGGTTTTCACTTCATAGCTCTCAAACGGTGCAACCAGTGGACTTAAGAAAGTTTATAAAGATGTATATATGAGTCCTGAACCTTCTCCAAAAAGAATCACTTAAAAATGATTTTTATATAGTTTTATAAAAATCAAATACTGACTGCTGCGTGAAGAACAAGTTCTGGACAGATTTGCAAATTGATAAAAAACTTGATCTCTAGTCTATCCAAGGGTGTAAGAATGATGTAAAATCAAATGAACACCCTTAATACATCCTAGAAGAACAGCATTTAGAAGGAGGGGAGGCAAATCCAAATTGCATAAATGTAAATTGCAAGAATGTAAGTGCTGAATTTAATTGCGGAATTTAAGTGCATAATGTAAATTGCGTAATTTAAATGCGTATTGATAAAAAACTTGATCTCTAGTCTATCCAAGAGTGTAAGAAAGATGTAAAACCAAATGAACACCCTTAATACATCCTAGAAGAACAGCATTTAGAAGGAGGGGAGGCAAATCCAAATTGCATAAATGTAAATTGCAAGAATGTAAGTGCTGAATTTAATTGCGAAATTTAAGTGCATAATGTAAATTGCGTAATTTAAATGCACAAAGAAAAGAAATGATTTGAGGAAACATTTCATTTCTAGAAGGAGAGGTTACAAAGCCTCACATTCATGTGGGCAAAGCTCAAAGGAGCATCAAAAACCTCAAAACCTTTAAGGGGAGGAGGCTACCCCTCCACCCCTATTTATACTACTCTTGGGCCACCTACCACCCTTGGATGAGTCCCTCAACCCTAGAGCACTCATCTAAGGGTTAGGATTAACCCACACACACAGCCATGCAAGGGCTAACCCAAAACCCACACACATACCGGGTATTTTTGCACGGTTTTCAAAGCATACTACCTAGACCCGCTAACCTATCAACTAGACCTCAAACCGACGGCCCTCATTGATCCACGCGGCATCTAGCTAGCATCATCTCCTTTTCTTGTCTTCTTGACTTGCCCGGACTCCGTCTCCGATCATCTTCCGGTGATCTCCCAACCGTCTGGACCTCCGACGCTCCTCGCCTAGTCCCGGTCATCCTCCGCCTCACTATGACCTAGCACCGTCGCCCTGCAACCATCAAAGACTAGGAAAATCCTTTCACATAGCAATGCCCACAATGATATGCAATAAACCTATCCAACTCATCACTACCGCGCCTATACGGCCGGTACTGCCACTCCTGGCAGAGACAACTCAAATTGCTTCATTTTGAAAATCAATCCAAATCAAACTCAAACTTGAGCACACTTTGCTCAAATAAAGTCAAATACTCATCACAAACATGGATAGACCTCCACATGGTCCTTCAGAATGGCAATTTCAGAGCTTGGCCGACAGCTCTTAAAGGATGGAGAAATTGGTTTATTAGGGTGGCAACTCAAAAGAGAGAATCATGGGAGAGAATGGGTATAGCCGAATGTATCCATCTTTCATTAGCCGATCCAGAAGCCAATGAGCCCTTGGTGGCTACGGCTTGTTATTTCTGGTCGGACTGCTTTAATGCTTTTTTATTTCGCACTGATCCTGTCGGCCCAACTCTTTTGGACGTAGCTCAACTGTGTTGCCTTAGGCTAGATGGCGAACAAATATGGGCTTTTAGTGGTAAGCCCAGATATAAACTTATCAGATAAAAGTAATAACAAAGTGAACGGGCCCGTGTCGGATGAAGAACATGTGGCTTTTCTTAACCTTTGGCAGGACTGTGACCTATTCTGCGGTGCATCTCTTGGGCCGACTCAAGTTTATCAAATCATAGCAGAACAGTTGGTTAAAGGCCGTTGGCTGGCCTTGGGCAAGACTTTGCTTGGGGCTGTATATCAAATGTTGTACATAATAAGGAGTCGACTTTTTACTGGTTTCGGGAAATTCACAGTCGGCAATGTAGGAGGGCCTATGTGGTTTGTGCAGATTTGGCTGTTCTGCTTATTCAGCCGCTCTATTAACTTGAATTTTGCCGACGATACTCTATTCCCAAGGGATGATACTCTAGAGGGCGCACCTCTCCAATTCAGAGAATGCCGATCATTTGGTGAAAGATTCATGATGTGCTCGAGTGATGAGACAAAAATTACCCCCATCGGCTGTAGAAAAATATTTGGCATTTTTCCTGCAACTTGACACCGAAGACTTCAAGCAACATGACTTTTTTAGTTATAGCTCTCTAGCCGATTTCTGCTTTCTTTTTTGCATCTGGAAGCCAATAGTTCTTCAATGCCCAAAGAGACGTTAGATTTGTACAAGATCTTTGTGTCTCCGTGTGTGCTGCATGCTGGACTTCATACTGGAAATCGGACATTCCAACCATCATACAAGTTCTATCATCCATCGATTTATGCGAGGCAGCTGGGCTTTGGCCAAGTGATTCCTAGTCTGCCACTTCTTGATCGGCTACAACTCAGAGCTAGGGTCCAGAATGCTGCTGCGGCCAAACTAGTTTTAGAAATAGCCGATGATCTTCAGCTTCGCAGTTTCCCTCACTTCTGCCTGAATACCCGTTGGGCGAGTGGCTTCACATCATGGTGGTCGGTTATTGCAAAATCATTATACATGGATAAATCTCCATCGATCATAATCAAGAAATTCTTTCCAGACTTATCAGAGCCGACATTAGTGTCTAACAGCGACTCTAGCACTGAAGCTGGTTCGTTAGGTTACACTAACACGAGCATTGTAAATGTAACGGGCGAGGTATCGGCTTTGATACTTTCCTTTATCTCCTGATCTCTATTTTGCCAGATACATTTCACTAATCACCTTTTGCTCCTATCTTGTAGACCAAGGCTGTTGGCAAGAAATCTATCCCTGGTCAATCGGGCAGCGGCCAACAAGGCAAGAGGCAACATCAATCGACTGGCCTCACTGGGTATACTTCAGGTACCCTAGGCATCCAGAGTCCTTCATTATCTGACCTTGAAAAACAACAACAACCTAGTAAGTGTACCATGATCGACTGACATCCTTTCCATCTCCCTTCTGGTAACTAACTCACAGCTGATTATTACTTCAAAAAAGAAGAAGACCAAGTACACTAAAGCTCCTGCTAAAAGAGGTTCAAAACCCCAGGAGCAAAGTGGTGAGAGATCGCCACATGCGTCGGCCACTGTAGGGGTAAGTTGTCTCTTTTATTGACTTATAATTAATGCCCTTTTCATGGCGGTCTCATTCTTAAATTTTCTTATGCAACTGACCCCATCGGTGCAGGTGGCCAACATCCTGGCCGATCTACAAGGCGCTTCCTTGGCTCCGCCTCCTTCTCAGCTAACGCCATCGGCCCCAGCAGTCGTCACAGTTCCTAAGTCTTCTGATCCAACAGACCTACTGGGCTTTACATTGGCCGATCTGGACGACCCAGAGATTATGGCCACGGACGACTATGACGCAAAGATCAGAAAAATTATGGAAGTATCTAAAGATGCGTCGGCCGTAGTGACTTCAGCACCGGGGATCTAAGAACGGCTTGACAAGCTCTTTGATCTAGTGATGAGGCTGCAATCGGAGATTCTCACCAATAATCAACCGATTCGCGATGCCATGGCAGCGGTTGAAGCCGATCTGCCCCCAGAGGCAATGGAAGCGCTCCTGAACGTCTGCCATCTGGACAAGAAGAAATCACAAGTAGAGGCAGCTCAGGTGAGAATAGCCCAGCGCGAAGCTCAAGAAGCCGATCAGAAACTCTTGGATGAGCTGGTCGCTGATGCCAAGGCAAAAAGCATAAATTGGATGCTGACACTGAGCTGCTTAAGGCTTCCAAGGAGTCCATCTCAAAGCTTGAGACGAAAGAAGTTTCTTCTGGAAGAGTTGGCTAAGACCGAAAAGCAGCACCTAGAAAGCCAACAAACCATGGAGAAAACTTCATCGGTAATCAAATATCAGAAACTGTGCATTGCCATGGCCGTGGTCGGCGTGAAGAAACAAATTGCCAAGGTGACCCCTGTACGAGGAAATCCTAAAGAAGACGAACGCATAATCGATGAAGTGTAAGGCGTGATTGCCAAAGCTACAGCCACTCTATCGGCTTTGGGCGCAAGACTTCCCGGCTCCGGCCTTCAATGTTGATCTTCTTTATGATGAAAACTTTGTTGGATGCTCGGCTTTTGGAACACTACTTCTGTAATGCTTTAACTTTTATAATCGGCTGTTTAACCGATTTTATGCTTATCTTGTCACGTAATTCATTTCCTTTTAGCCAATTAACCGCAGCGAGTTAACTTGGCTTTTCAAAATAATACTTGCTCTTAGCCGACTAAGCTCCAACCCAGACGCTAGGATAATATTTCTTCAAGTATTTCCCATTAATCGCTTTAGGCAAAACAAATCCTTCTAATGTCTCGAGTATGTATGAATTTCCATCGACTAGCCGATTAATCTTATACGACCCTTCTCACGTAGGTGACCATTTCCCAAATCGGTTATCTTTAGAACCAACAGTTAGTATGGTCTTCCAAACTAAATCGGCTTCACCAAAAGACTTAGGCACCACCTTTTTATTATATGCCCTCGCAACTCATATCTTATTCTTCTTAAGCCGATCCAGTGTAAACAAGTGTAATTCTACCAATTCATCCAAGTTATCGATCATTAGATCATTATAATCTTGAGCCGACAAACCATTTTGTCTAGCTATTCTCATAGAATTAATGTTAATCTCCACGGGTAAAACAGCTTCTTGGCCATATACTAACTGATAAGGCGAAAGCTTTGTTGCTCCGTGATAGGCTAACCGATACGCCCATAGTGACTCCGATAATGTGGAATGCCAATTCCTCGATTTCTCATCCATTTTCTTTTTAATTAGTTTAATCAACGTTTTATTAGACGACTCAACTTGTCCATTAGCCTGAGCATAATATGGAGATGAATTTAGCAACTTGATCCCTAGGCTCTTCGCGTAACTCTGAAATTCGTTGGACATAAACACAGTGATCGTTCGTGATTGTTTGTGGTATTCCAAACCGATGAATAATGTGTTCATTAACAAATCTGATAGCTTCAACACTCGTAACCTTTTTGAGGGGTATAGCCTCAACCCACTTAGAGAAATAATCGGTCGTGGCCAAAATGAACTTATGGCCTTTGCTCGAAGCAGAAAATATTTGACCGATTACATCTATTTTCCATCCTCTGAACGGCCATGGCTTGATAATCGGATGCAAAGTCAATGCCGGTGCTAGCTGTACGTTGCCAAATTTTTTACAAGTCTGACACCCTTTGTAATATCGGAAGCAGTCTTCCAACATTGTCGGCCAAAAATACCCAGTTCGCCTAAGCATCTATTTCATCTTATGAGCCGATTGATGGGATCCGTAGATACCTTCATGCACTTCACCCATTGCCAGTTGCGCCTCTTCGGCTCCAAGGCATCTTAGCAGCAAACCTTCTAACATCCGATAGTACAAAATCTCATCTAAGACTACGTACTTCAATGCCTACTGCCTAACCATTGGATAAGCTATTATCCGCGTTCTCCAGTCGATGGTATAGGCACACATGACAGCTTTGCCCACTAGCTCAGTCATCTGATATCGGCTAACGTCCTTGTACCCTGATGCCTGCTGAGCCAGTGCATTGGCTCTATCGTTCAACTCTCGAGGAATATGACCGATAGAAAAGGAGGTAAACGAGCCGATTGTTTCGAAGCACTTTTCTAAATATTTGAGTAATACTTCATCATGGCATTGGTACTCCCCCTTTACTTGCTGCACGATCAACATAGAGTCGCCGTATGCCTCAACAGTGTCTACTCTGATATTTTCCAATAGTTGTAATCCTTTGAGCAATGCTTCGTATTCTGCCTGGTTGTTCGAGCATCGGCTATTCAACCGATATGCGAACTCAAAATTGTGACCCTTGGGTGAGATCAATACAATACCAATACCATCACCTTCTCGACACACCGACCCATCAAAAAATAGCTGCCACGGGGCAACAGAAACTAGGTTGGCGGTGGTACCATGTCCTGTCATAAAATCGGATATAACTTGTCCTTTAACTGCTTGAGCCTATTCATATGATAGGTTGAACTCTATTAAGGCATAAGCCCATTTACCAAGTCGACCTCGCAAAATCGGAGCTGATAACATATATTTTATAACATCGGTTTTGCAAACTACCTTACAAGCCGATGCTAAAATGTAATGCCTTAGCTTTGTACGGGAAAAATATAGAGATAGGCATAGCTTTTCGACAAAAGGGTACCTGATCTCAACATCTAGTAGGTGTCGACTTACATAAAAGATTACTCTTTCCTTACTATCGACTTCCTGTGCTAAAACGGCTCCTATAGTTTCTTCTTCAGCCGATATATATAGCTTGAAAGGAACCCCTTTCCGTGGCGCGGCTAGAACCAGAGGATTGGCCATGTATTCCTTGATATCATCAAAAGCCCTTTGATGATCAGCTCCCCAAACAAACTCTTGATTATCCTTCAACTTCAGCAGAGGGGTGAACGTATGAATCCGACCAGAAAGATTTGAAATAAATCGTCGGAGATAGTTAATTTTACCAATCAGCTTTTGCAACTCATTCTTGCATGTTTGTGGATTTGTTTTGGTTATAGCTTTGACCCTTTCTTGATTAACTTCGATTCCCCTTTCATGGACCATAAAGCCCAAAAATTGTCCAGCCGACACACCAAACACACACTTGAATAGATTCATTTTCAAACCATGTACTCTTATATTTTGGAAGACCTTTTCTAAATCGGCTAAGTGTTGCAGGCCATCTTTAGATTTTACCGCAACATCATCAATGTATATTTCAATAATGTGGCCGATTAGGTCATAAAAATCAGATTCATGGCTCGCTGGTAAGTTGCCTCGGTGTTTTTCAACCCGAACGTCATAACCGTCCACTCAAATAGCCCTATTGCACCAGGACACCTGAAGGCAGTCTTAGGTATATCAGCTTCTGCCATGAATATATGATTGTACCCGGCATTACCATCCAAAAATCTAATGATTTTATTTCTTGATGCAGCATCGATAAGAATATCGGCTATCAGCATCGGATACTCATCCTTTGGTGTGGCTTTATTCAAGTCTCTAAAGTCGACACATACCCTAAGCTTCCCGTTTTTCTTCATGAATGGAACAATATTGGAAACCCACTCTGCGTACCGACAAGGCCTAATGAACTTTTCTTCCAATAATCGTTCTATCTCCTCTTTTATGATATTGTACAGGGTTGGATTAAAGCATCTAGGGTACTGCTTAAACGGCCAATATCCTGGCTTAATCGGTAACCGATGTTCGACAAGTTGTCGGCTTAAACTAGGCATTTCGTGATACTCCCAAGCAAAATAATCTTTATAATTTTTAATAATCTTGACCAACTTCTCCTTATGTTTTACATCTAATTTTGCACTAATAAAAGTTGGTCTTCTCCTATCACCACCACCTATGTCGACTTCTTCAAGTAGGTTGGTGGATGTGAACCCTTGGCCTAATTTCTCGCTTTCTTGGAAATCCTCGATGGCTTCATAGCTATCCGTCATTTGCCGATAGCTTTGCATTTTGTCTTGTAGGGCCCTCACTATTTTCCTTGACCCCACCGACGTAAAACCTCATTTGCTCGATCAAACATGCCTGGCTTAACACTGATCGACATAAGTCATGTTTTATCAACACAAATGAAGTCACAATCATCCAGCGTTTTTCCCGATATACATTCGGCTTCCTAATGTTGCCAAAGTGCATCCAAACTAGCCATAGCAATATGAACCGATGTATCAGCCGAGATGACTTCAACTTCACCTCCATTTCATTGAATAAGCGCCTGATGCATGGTCGACGGAATGCAACAATTGGCTTGAATCCAATCTCGGCCGAGCAACATGTTGTAATTGCCTTTGGCGTCAATGACGAAGAATGCGGTCGGCAAAGTCTTACTACCGATAATTAACTCCATGACCATAACGCCTTTGGCTTCTGTGGGATCGCCTATGAAGTCATTGAAAACCATATTAGTCTTGATCAAATCTTCATCGGACTTACCCAACTTCTTGCATGTGGTGTATGGTATCAAATTGACGGTAGCTCCTCCATCCACCAGCATCCTCGATATCGGCCTGCCATTGATATATCCTTTTAAGTATAATGGCTTTAAATGCAGATGAGCATCTCGTGGTTTTTCAAAGATCGCATCTTGGGCACCTAGACACGATTGAGCAAAGGTTTCTTTGGCCGATTCGGTTTTAACGTTGAATTCAGCTGGTAACGTGAATACCATATTAATATCCGTCGGAGGCGTGTCATCCCTAATCATGGGAGAACCCAAGTCATCGGTTGAATCTGTTTCCTCGTTGATTTGGTCTTTCCTCCTCCATTCCTTTCTTACAGTCTTTATCGGCCGAAGTTCATTGAACACTTCGTCCCTTTGCTTCACTTCCTCATCTTCTCTCATCTCTTGGGTCCTTAGCCTATGTAGCCGCCTGCGCTACGATCAGCTAAGGCCTGGTGGACACCACCTCGCCTTTGGTTCGACCGGCTTGTAGATTTTCCCAGCCAGATCTAATTTTCTCGCAGAACTCGACTCAGCCTGCTCCTTAGGCCGATTTGTTTGAGAGATCCTTTCTTGAATCGGCTTGCGGTACATAGCACTGGGGTGACTCCTAATTGGTCTGGACAATCTATCCTTGACTGACCACCTAGGCCAATCATCTCTAGGGTAATGCTCCATCAGATAAGAGTATGGTGATGGCAGCATTACTCCTCTCTCCCAACATAATTGCCAAAAGGGGCATCTCTGATAAGCACTTTCCAAGTTTTTTGGCCTATACAAATTATTCGGCTATCGTGGAGGGTAACGCGGCCGATTGCTCATTCTTTCATATTTCTCTAGTAACCGAGAAAATGTTGGCTTAAGCCTATTAGCCTGTCTCTTTGGAGATGATTTTTCTGCCTTATACCATTTACCAACTTGTGGGTCTCCCATGGGCTTAACGGTCCTTGAACTCTTACCTTCACGATCGGCTTCTATTTGTAATGAACCGATCGTGATTTTCAACATTTGTTTGCCACCAAGGGTTGATTGAATATCAAAACGTTGATCCTTTTTTAGTTCTTCATTATGCATCGGATCTTTCCCCTTGCCTGAACATTGTACCATATTTATGGGGAACGGATCGATGTCAACTTGCATGGTTGGCTCATCAGCAAATTTTAGCCGACCATCCTCAATAGTTGATTGAATCTGCTGACGAAAAATGTTGCAATCGTTAGTATTATGATAAAAGGAATGATGCCACTTGCAATACCTTCGCTTCTTGATCTCATCATCCCATGGTATAATGTGTCCTTCGGGTAACCGTATTATTTTTTCTTGTAATAAAAAATCAAAAATACGATCACACTTGGAAATATCAAAAGCGTATTTAACTTGACTTATTCCTAATCGGCTTAAGCCATGAACAGACCAAGGATTTCTTGGGACCCTTAACCCAGTCGGCTATATTGATCTCTACTTTGTCGTCTTCGGATGACTCGCTTGAACAGTAATCTGCCATGTTAACCTTAGCCTTGTCTTTGTCTTTATTGTTGCCATTTATTTTAAACTTGTCTTAGAACCCTCTATTGTCTGGATATCGGCTCTCTTGTGCTGATACTCTATGAAGTAGATGACTTAAGTCGGTGAACTCCTGCCCACCAAAATTTTCTCTTAGCGGAGGAATCATGCCTTGAAAAGCTAAATCGGCCAGCTGATTATCAGGTAATGAGATGCTGAAACACCGATTACGAACATCCCTAAACCTTTTAATATAGTCAACCACTGATTCTCCAAACTTCTGGTGGATGGAGCTTAGATCTGAAATTCTAAGTTCCAGACCACCAGAGAAAAAGTATTCATGAAATCGACTTTCCAAATCATTCCAAAAGTGGACCAAATTTGGAGGCAAGCTGGTAAACAAATTAAAAGCTGGTCCTGACAAAGACAACGGGAATAATCTAATTTTTAAGCCGTCGGACTGAGCAGCCTCGCCACATTGGGCGATAAAGCGTCCGACGTGCTCCAGGTTTGTGACCGAATCATCCCAGAGAACTTCGCAAAATCAGGGACTCTGAAATTATGAGGATATGGCATGCGGTCTATATAGTCGGGATATGGCTTTTGATAGCTGACTATCCTGCCTTTTGGCTGTAAGCCAAATTGATCTCGCAATACGTTAGAAATTTGGTCGGTCCAATTAACATTACTAGCCAACAAAGAGTCTGGGTGTTGCCAACCATTATCGTAACTGACACCCTGCCGCCAGAGTGCAAACTCGGGTTGCCGACTAGTGTTGGCCGGCGGATATTGCGGGACTTGATCATACCCATCGTACCTCCTAACTGGTGGTTCTGGTATAGGGACAAAGGGTTCTGCGTAGGTTACCACCTTATGAGGGATCGGATTCCTAGGCGGAATCGGCCCTTGGTAATGGACGTGCCTAATAGGTTCAATCGATTGTGCGACCGATTGTGGGAAAACATTAAACGGGCCCAACGGCGGCAAAGTAGCCGATACGTTTGTTTTGGCGACATCAGTGTACGCCTGATAATGTGTAACCCTACTAGGGCGAGGGTTTCACGGTAATATGACCGTCAGTTGAGTTGGTAACTTGGAAGGTATTGGAACCGATGGTTTTGCGGCAACCGCTAGGCTAGAATTCTGCCCTATCGAATATACAGGATATGTTGGTAGTGCCTGTAGGAGATCGAGAAGGCTCTGAGATGAAGCCAACTCTTGAGCAACGGTTTTTACACTATTTGCAATCATCGGCTTGAGAGCACTGACTAAAGTCGATGATTGATTAATCAATGCATGATGTATTGATTGCTCAATCATAGCCGATAACTCGGCCTGTGCTGGTATGTAATGACTTACCGGGCCAGTTGAGATCCCAGCGTCGCCAAGCGGATTTAGCGTCGACAGAGCGGTCTTTTGGGTTACACCGCGCTAGGTCTTTTGATAACAACCCAACATCATCTCTTCCAGCACAGAGATACAAAGCCAAATTAAATTGTCTAGGAGATTGTTTAAACGGCAAATAACCTGGCTTTATAAGTAGTCAATGTTCAACAAGTTATCGGTTTAAACTAGACATCTCGTGATATTTCCAAGCAAAACAATCTTTATAACTTGTTAAAATTTTGACCAACATTTCCTTATAATCTGCAGCTAATTTTGAACTAATAAAAATTGGTCTTTTACACTATTACCTATATCGACTTCTTCTAGCAAATCAGTCGACGTGAAACCTTGGCCTAACTTCTCAATTTCTTGGAAATCGTCAATGGGCTCATAGCTATCTATTATTTACCGATAGCTTCACATTTTGTCTTGTAAAGCCTTTACTGCCGATTTGGACTCCATCGGTGCAAAATCACGTATGTCCGATCGAGTGTGCTTGGCCTCACGTTATTCAAAATGAGCCTTGTTTTATTGATGTAGATAAAATCGCAATCATCTAAAGCTTTACCCGATATAAACTCGGCTTCTTCATGCTGTCGATTTGCATCTGAACTTGCCATAGCCATATGAGCCCATGTATCAGCTTGAATGACTTCAACCTCGTCCCCATTCCATTGGACAAGCATTTGGTGCATGGTCGACGATACACAACAATTGGCATGAATCCAATCTCTCCCAAGTAGGACGATGTCATTAACCTTAGCGTCATCCACGAAAAAGGAGGTCGGCAATGTCTTGCTACCGACTGTCAAATCAGTCACCATGACCCCTCTTGCCTCAGTGGGATCGCCTGTGAAATTGTTTAAAATCATGTTAGTCTTAATAAGATCCTCGTTGGACTTACCCAGCTTCTTGCAAGTGGTGTATAGCATTAGATTGACGGTTGCTCTTTCATCGACAAGCATCCTTGATATTAGCTTGCCATTGACGTACCCTTTTAAGTATAATGGCTTCAGATGCCGAAGATCATCTTGAGGATTCTCAAAAACTGCGTCTTGAGCCCCAAACACAACCGAGCAAACTCTTTGGCCGATGCAGTCCTTATTTTGAACTCGGCCGGCAATGTGAACACCATGTTGATGTCCATCGGAGGTGGGGTATCATCCTAAACCATAGGTGAATCTAGTTCATCGGCTGAATCAAACTCTTCTTCAACCGGTTCTTTCCTCCTCCACTCCTTTTTAGCAGTCTTAAACGGTCAGAGTTCATTAAACACTTGATCTCTTTGTTTTTCTTGCTCGGCCTCTCTCATCTCCTAGGTCCTTAGCCTTTGAAGCCATCTATGTTGTGATCGGCTAATCCCTCGAGGACACCACCTTGGCCTAGGTTCAATCGACTTTCGTAGCTTTTCCGCCAGATTATCCTGGACCATAGAGCTTGACCCCTCTTCTGCTTACGCTTGCGTTTGGTTCGGTGCAAAAATCCTTTGGTGGATCAATCTTTTATTATTTTCATCAGAACAATCTTGTATCAACTTAGATATTCTATCCTTAGCCTATCATCTTTGCCAGTCACCTTGACGAGGATAATCTTCTATCGAACATGTATACGGTGACGGCAGAGCGGACCCTCTCTCCCAACAAAACTGCCAAAAGGGCATCGTTGGTGAGCCTTTTCCAAGTTATCAGGCCAATATAGATTATCTGGCTGGCGTGCAAGATAACACAGCCTGTCATTTCTCCGTTCATATTTTTTCAGCAACTGGGAGAAAGTTCGCTTTGGCTTGTGAATCGACTTGCGCGGTGGCGATGCTCTCTCAGCCTTATACCACTTGTCAATTTGCAAGTCACCCTTAGGCTTGGCAGTCCTTGAGCTTCTCCCTTCATGGTCAATTTCTATTTGCAGTGAGCTGGTCGTAATTTTTAGGGTCTCTTTGTCGCTAGAAGTCGATTGAACGTCAACATGACGTGCAACTTTTGACCCTGTATCCTGCATCTGCTTTTTTCTTTTCCAGAACATTGAACCATATTAATTGGAAAAGGATTAGCATCGACCTACATCGTAGTCTCTTTTGCAAACTTGAGTCGGCCATCATCTATAGCCGATTGTAGTTGCTGTCAAAAAATATTGCAATCATTAGTATTTTGAGAAAAAAGAATGATGCCATTTGCAACACCTTCGTTTCTTAATTTCATCAACCGACAGTATAACACGCACTTTAGGTAACCGTACAATCTTTTCTTGCAGAAGTAAGTCAAAAATACGGTCACACTTGGAGATATCAAAAGCGTATTTTATTTCTGACTTATTCTTAGTCGGCTTGAGCTAAGAATAGACGAAAAACTTTTTACATCCTTTGACCCACTCGGTTATATTTATCTCAGCCTCGTCGTCTTTAGAGGATTCACTTAAACAGTACTCGACGAGGTTGACCTTAGCTTTTTCTTTGTCTTTATTGTTATTATTAGTCTTGAACTTGTCCCTAAAGCCTCTATTATCAGTCAAACAACTTTCTTGAGCCGATACCCTATGCAATAGATGACTTAAATCGGTGAACTCTTGTTCGTCGAATTTCTCCCTTAGCTAGGGAATTAACCCCTAGAAGGCTAAATCGGCTAACTGATTATCATGCAAAGTAATGCTAAAACACCAATTTCTCACCTCTCTAAATCTTTTGACATAACATGTTACTGATTCTCCAAATTTCTGGCGAACAGAGCTTAAGTTGGAAATTCTAAGTTCCAGACTACTAGAGAAAAAGTATTCATGGAATCAGCTTTCCAAATCGGTCCAAAAATGAACTGAATTCGAAGGCAAGCTTGTGAACCATGTGAAAGCAGCTCCTGACAAAGATAGCAGAAATAACCTAATTTTTAACCCATCGGACTGAGCAGCTTCACCGCATTACGCGATAAAACGTCCGACGTGCTTCAAAGTAGCAACGGAATCATCCCAGAGAATTTCACGAAATTAGGAACCTTGAAGTTATTAGGGTAAGGCATCCGGTCAATATAATCAGGATATAGTTTCCGATAGCCGATAACCTTCCCCTTGGACCGTATACCGAATTGATCACGCAATATGGTAGATATCTGATCAACCCAACTTATGGTGTTAGCTGATGTAGCATTAGGATTTTGCTAATTGTGCTCATAATTAGCATTCTGCCCCACGAGCGTAAGCTTGGGTTGATGGGTTGGTTGAGCCGATGCGTACTGAGGAAGTTGCTCATATCTGTTATTTCTCCTAGCAGTCGGCTTCGGTACTAGAATGAAGGGTTTCGAATATGTTACAACCTTGTATGAGGTCGTATTCCTCTGCAAAATCATCTCGGTGTATTGCGGTTTTCTAGGATGTTCAATCGGCTGTGGAAACGATTGGAGAAAAGCATAGAACAAAGTCGATGTTGGTAAGTTGGCTGGTACGTCCAACTTAGTAGCATCGGTATATGCTTGATAATGCGCAACCCCACTCGCACGAGGATCTCGTGGCAGTATGACAGTGGGCTGGGTTGACATCATAGTCGATGGTTTAGGATTGGCTACAGGGCTTTGAGTGCTTTGTGCTACCAAATAAATAGGGTAATTCGACCGAGCTTGCATTAAGTTGAGTAGGCTTCCAGCCGATTCCAACTCTTGAGCTATTGTCTTTACACTATTAACTATCATCGGCTTAAGAGCCGTGACTAGAGCCGATGATTGGTTAATCAAAGCATGGTGCACAGATTGAATAATCATAGCAGATAATTCAGCTAGTGCAGGCATGTATTGACTCGCCGATCTGTTAGTAACCCTTGCATCGCTAAGGGCATTGACCGTCAGCAATGCAGCCTTCTGCGTGACACCGCGTCGAGTTTTTTTATAATAGCTTAACATCATCTCTTCAAGTGTGGTTTTCCGATCTTCAATCTCTTTAAGTTGTTCTAGTGTTAAATCATCCAATGTACGGACGATTATAGCATCGAAGTTGATATCGGATGGTGGAATTGATTTTCCTGACGAAGACATCGTGTCTCACCGGGCGTGTCAAAAGTGTGTTGACACCAAAAGATGTGACGAAGGATCTGTCAGCTTCAACACACGAAGAATGCCGGATTCAGAGGGTTCAGGGCGTGCCAACCGATTTGATCCTGCAATCGGTAAGATAGATAGAAAAATATGCTTAAAGCCGATCTAGTGTAACAATCGACAGAGATCTAAACGGCTAAGAAAAAGCCAATCAAATCTAGGGTAACGATAAATCTAAACAGCAAATTAGGGTTGAATAGATGGTAGATAAAGATAGACTTTCCTGAAGAAGGCGATGCGCAACAAGATCGGAGAAAACCAAACCTGATTGGCGTAATCGATGAAGATCAACAATCGGCGATGCGCAACTTTATTGATCAAGATCGGATTACAAGAAAAAGACTAAATTACAAAGCTACTCCTATTTGATAGGAAAATAAAAGAGTAAAGGCGAGTTTTTTTGTTGATTGTGTTATTCTTCTCGCTTGCTCTTGACCATCTTTTATAGCACATTGACCGATCGTATCCTTCTCCGATCCGTATCGGCCTTTACTTGGACAGAATTTCCAAGATTGGATCAATATCAGTGTACAATTCTATCTTTAACTTTTCCTTTCTTATCCGATATCGGCCAAAATATCCCTTCATCCTTAGCCCAACAATTTGGTCATACCTTACCAAATTCTAGTGCAAACACTTTCTTTATTATATCTTTGGATGTTGTGTCTTACTTTAGTGTATGGTAGTAAATGACATTTGAAATTGGTAAAAGAGTGGGGTATATAAGGAAAATTGGTAAAAAAGAATCTCAAAATTGTAGAATGATATGTATTTAGAAACAAAATTTAAAAACGAAAACAACATGTATTCAAGAATGAAAAGAGTACTAAAGAGAAGTATTACCGTCTTTTGTAAATATAACTTAGTAAAAGTGTAAGAACCTAGAACGACATATATTAAGGATAGGGGAGTAACGTGTATAGCTTAGCGCTGACTGGCCTTTATTTAGGACAGACCTTGACCCTACTACCTACTGCATGAATATGTGATCAAGGGCTGCATCGGCACGTAACAAGTGACTAGACTAGTGTAGTGAAGTTAGGGAAGTCAAATTAAGCTAGCTAGGGAGGTCAGAGAGAGCATTTACTGTGAGCTAGCTCGCTCATGGGCATGCATTTCTTTTTTGAAGGTATGGGAATGCGGATATGATTTTTTGTATTTTCTACCCTATGGGCATATGCACCCACGGATCCACCGTTCGTTTGCATTGGGATACGTGCATGTGTTTAGAGGCATATAAAATAATACTTGTAAAATACGGTAAAAATTACAACACTATCTCTCTCCCGGATCTCTCTCGGCTCCAGCGAGCCTCGCCGCCGCCTGTCTTGCCACAGTCGCAGTAAACATCCCGCTGCCCGCCACCGGAAACCTCGCCACTCGTCGGGCCACGCCGCTGCCGCCATCGTATAAATTCTTTTTTGGTCTTCTCCTTTTCTTTTCTTTTTTTTTGCCTTATTACCGGCCTGTATGCGACTTCTTTTCGAGAGGTTACACATGCGTATGAGTACTATATATCAGAAAACATCGTATAACTCCCAGTATTCCAAATATGGCCCTAATGTAGCAGCAGTGTAGTACATCCCCACCCGACGGAGTGGCAACAATACTAGCAACTGACTATATATTGCAACTCACACTTAAAAAAATGAAGCAATATAGGTTACCCTCTCGTATATCTTCTTATGAGCACTAGATTCCTAATCAGATCAGAGTTTTATGAGATACGGCATGAGCGTACACGATCTCAGGAACGAAGAAGATGAATCTTGTAGAGAGAATCAAAATCATGACGTTTAAACAACCATGATGAGAGAGAAAGATTTGATGAAACTGACTACAAATTCTTTAAAAACAACTTTAAAAGCATATAAGGAATTGTTGCTCACTCAGAAACTCTCGAACCTTTTAGAACCATTGAATTCTTGCCCTGTACAAGAATCTAGTGCTAAAGAATAATATAACCTCTAATTCTCTCGTCCATCTCTTGCTTTGGGTGAGCTGATGTGTGGCTTATTGGTTGCTTGAGTTCTCTATGACCACCCCATGTGCTTATATAGCCCCTTTCGTGCTCCTCCAATACATATGCAACTGCCTAGTTGAAGTTGAGAGTGTATTTCCTAACGAGAATATTCATCACCAATTACTTCTAAAATAGTGGTAGAGATGATGCTATTATGACGATTTTGTTGTTCTCTTCAATTTTCTCATCAACACTAACCAGTTGTATGATAAATTTGTTGAAGACATATTAAGATGGTCAACAAACTATGTACCTTCTTCCATACGTAACATGTATAGTTGTCACTTTAGCACCCACTAGTTTGTCAGCGACTTTAACATATACAATTTTTCTAATTCCTTCCATAATTTCTTTAATGATTTCTCCTTAATAACCGAGTACTTTAACTCATCAGAGAGACAGGCGAATTGAATTGACAGTCTTCCGCTCTATCATCTTCCAGTCTTTAGTGGATGACTTTTCTGATTCGTCCTCTTTAAGAGTAGCGATTAACTCTTGCTACACAAGAACATCATTAACTACACGCTGAATTTTTTTTCATCATCAAATTTCACCACCTGATTCTATATCATCAACAGTGTTCTTGATTTTGGGCTACCTGACGCTTTATTGTCATTCTCACAAATCTGAATAATATAGCCTTGACTCTGATACCATTTATTATACTCTTATACTCCTTTTTATGCACAGCAGCTTCGGATCGGATTAGAATTTTGTAAGATATGATACGAGCGTGCACGATGTCAGGAACGAAGAAGATGAATACTAAAGAGAGAATCAAAATAATGACGTTGAAGCAATCACAATGGGAGAGAAAGATTCGACGAAGCCGACTGCAAATTCTTTAAGCACAACCTCAAAAGAGTACAAGTGATTGTTGCTCTCTTATAACCTCTTGAAACTTTTAGGACTCTTGGACCCTTACTCTATACAAGAATCTAGTGCTAAAGAATAACCTAACCTCTATTCTTCTTGTGCACCTCTTACTATGGATAAATTGATATGTGGCTTCTTAGTATTTTTGGATTCTCCATGATTACTCTATAGATTTATATAGTCCCTTTTGTACTCCTGAAAAGCATGCATGTAGAAATCCTACTCTAAAAGTAATTATAAATCTATACTAGTATAGTGCCTGTGCTAATGCTACGACGGCAGTACACCCGCTTATTAATTAAATGAGAAGATAAGTATGAATATAACACTTAATAATAAATAATCACAGTGCCAGTATACGAGTACAAAAATGAAGATATAACACTCAATAATATTTTTCGCTAAATGTTTCCCGTATGTTCTTAAGACTTGTTCTTATGTCTTGAGGGATGTTTTCTGCGCACTCATTCCACTTGTATTTTAGTATTTCAATAAGAAACACTTCCTGAGGATAGGTGAACCCTATAAGTACATTGTAAAGCATCATCAGTATAGACCTACTTTACAACCTTATAAAAAGTGATTAATAAAATAGAGAGTACCGACCATACAGATCCGTGCATTAAACCGTTGACCATTCCAAATGTGCATGAAGTTCATGACCAAATAACCTGTCAAGTTCCTGCACAACATTTAATTGCTACATATAAGTACACAAAAATTTAACTATTTACTAATCATGTGTAAATAACTTACCGGTCTATTGTTTTTGGAACAGACTTTGGAACTACAATACGCCAATCATAGATATCGTCGTTCCATGAGGGATTTACTATCCTCATAGCACGATCGAATATTATACTAATTTTTTGTATTCTATCAAGATAGTAATTGGATGGTTTATCCGTTGAAACCCATCCGGGTAAAGGTGTTGGATCAATAACGGAGATAACCCTGTCCTTCATGTCGAACGATAACATGCTGAATCGTCCTCCGTGATAAAAAAGCAGCATAATCTACAAATATACACATTATATCTTTTGCACACATATATAGTAACATAATAAAGCGTCAAACAATTTATTAAGCAAAGCTTGACATTCGGCATTCAGACAACGCAATTCCAGTCTCAGGCCAAGCGTCAAATAATTATGCAAGCTTCTCATCCTCAACCTTGACACGAAACTTATGGTACCGTCGGTAATTACAAAGTGGCTGCGATAAATTAAAACATTAAAAAATAGCTAGTTGATTATTGCATAATGTGTATATATATAACGCAAAAATATGAAAACATACGCAGAACTGTAAATCTAGGTAGTGGCATTTGGGATCCCTGAAATACATGGTTTCATCACTTGCGAGCATGCGCACCCCTGCATTAAAGCAATCAGTTCATTAGCTAGCAAGCACTTGAGGCCAAGTTGGACATAGACAATTCTGTATGTACCTTTGTCCAGGCATGAAAGAGCCAACGTCGCTGGTCGTCGTTGCTGCACGCGTGCGTATGTATGTACGCTGACGTCGTCGGTTGCCATCATCGCACGCCTGCATATGTATGTACGTCGACGTCGCCGGCCGCCGTCGCTGCACGTAAAAGCCTCGCGGCATCTCCGAACGGCTGGAGGTATGGCACCAACGTCTCGGCATTTGGGCGTTCTTTTGTTAGGAATTCCCGGGACATGCGCAAGGAACACGGGACAGGAAGATATGGATTCAGTTTGTGTTTTTTAGAGGTTTCGGTTGCATATGAGATCACGCAAGGAAGAAAGGATGTGAATATACGAGTGCCTTTTTAAGCGCCTGCAGCAAATTTATCTTGTGATCATATTGTACGTACTACATATTTGGAAGGAGAGCGAATCAAATAAGGAAATATTTAAGGAGGATCCGCATGCAAGGAAACCAGACTTGAATTTTTTACTGTCCTGGCCAAAACTGTACGTACTATATATTTGGAAGGAGAGCGAATCAAACAAGGAAATTATCCAGTGGCCGGGCAGAGCTTGATTTTTTTCGTGCCTGAAATTACCAACCGTTCGCTGGATAATTTCGGACATGGGAAAAAAATTTCAGCACCTCTCCGTTGAATTTTTTCGGCTCGAGGCTACAATCACAAATTCATCGCCGCAAGAGCCTGATTCGGAAAAAATAATACCGCGCTGCCCCGTCTCCCGGTTTCCTTTTCCCAGCACGTAATGTATGGTCCTTTCCTTTTTCAGGACGTTTGTTTCCTTTTCCTTGATTCCAGGATATTTGTTTTCTTTTCCTTGATGATGCTGGAGGTCGGGGGAGGTCTGTTGTGGGCCACAGGGATGATTAGACACACTAAACAATGGCCATCGGATGTGGGTGAGTAAAGCTGAGGAAAGATCTGAGAGGTTAATTTTGATGGAGGCAAGTTTCTGGAGACGTTTCGCTAGGTGCACGAATGTTGGGCTATCTCTAATTAGATGTACTATTTGGGGTGGACGTAGAAAAAAATATTTACGTGCATTATAAAGAGGTATAGATATTTCTAAATTCTAAAATAATAGATACAAGTCACCGTAATTAACAAGTCATGGCGGTTAATTCTTCAAATGAAAAGGGACGAATTTGCGAGTGAAGCTAGTCGTTATCCACCAAAGGTTACACGCCCATGAAGTTTGGGATGCAAAAAACAAAATCAATCTTGGAAGGCAGACGTAACTAGAGGTGGGCACTCGAGCCGGGCTTTTTTGGACCGGCCCGAGGCACGACGTCACGGCCCGGCACGAAGCCCGACCCGGCACGATGTGGGCCGTGCCGGGTCGGCACGATACTGTAGCACGGGCCGTGCCGGGCTCGAGAATCAGGCATGATGGACGGCCCGGCACGACACGACACTGTAGAATAGGCTATACTGGGCCTGATGATTCAGGGCATGAGGAAGAAGCCTAGCATGAAGGTCACTGACTCACAGAGCATGACCGTCATGGATGCACCCAGTAGCATGAACATCACCTCTATCGCCAACACCTGAGAGAGACGGACAAAACAGGAGAGAGAGAGCTAAGAGAGATTGAGAGACGGTGCAAGAAGCTGCTCCCTCTCGCTCGTCCCTCTCAATCTCTCTCAGCTCTCTCTCTCTCACCAGTCTCTCTCAATCTCTCTCGTCTGTCTCGCTCACTCTCTTTCTCGCCCATTCTCCCCTCTCTCGTCCGTATTGAGCACATCCTTCTCGCTCTATGTAACTGATCGATAATAAATAAATTTTAGTTCTTTTTCTCATAATATTTGCATTCACTGCCTTAATTATATGTATCTCCGGCTCTTTTCCTCTCGTTGAAATAGTGCAAATGGGTCGAACCTGGGCCAACACGGCACGAAGCAGGCACGAAGCGCAAATGGGCCGTGCCTGGGCTCGCCAAAGGCGAGCTGGGCCGGCACGGCACGGCGAGCACGACGGGCCGTCGCGGCCCGGCACGGTTCAGACACGAAGCACGATAAATCCGTACCGGGCCGGCCCGGCACGGCACGACGCCTAACTCTAGATGTAACTCAAGTTAGTTTTGACTTGCGCTTAGCTAGCTGCACATAAATTATCCTACTCGCTATAATGCCAAGCCAAGTGCCAACTCGTTCGACAATAGCTACTCGACGGTGAGCATCACCGCCGTTTCAAATCCTACATATACATGCATGCTAGCCGACGGATCTGTCGCATCGGGATGCCTGCCACGGCGGGCTAGTTTTACCATCTCGTCGCGGTTTCTACGTACTTTGACTTTGTTTATTTTTATATAAAACAGATACATGTAACTCACGCACCACACATATACATGCTTAAAAAATTAATTGATCTTCGAGTATGAAAACGTACTATCACACTTAACGTACACGTATATATCCACTAATTTTTAATTGATGAGCACCGACGTCGAATCTAAGGTTCAAACACGTGCAAGTGGATAGCATGCACAATGATAGCGTATACTAACTGAGTTACTCCTCAGTCCTTTGAGATAAGGTTTAACGTCCCGGCGAAATTTCGAAAATCTCGATTGAGATTTCAGATTTCAGCTGTGGACGAGATTCCAAATATCGGCGGAATGAAAAAAAATTGAAATTTTTCAAAATTCTACAGTGATTTCAAAAATCTCAGCGAAATTTCAATCAATTTCGCCGAGATTTCGGTTAATTTGACTGAATTTCATGTTTGATGGACCGGTTTGCATTGTTTTTTGACAGGATTTGACACCAATATGTTTGTGGACAATTATAATGCTATTTATGAAGAATACATGTAAAAACTTTGCAAGAAACACTTTAGCTCAGTTGGTACTCTACTCGGCTGACCTCCATGAGGTCCCTGGTTCGAATCCGGGTTCATCACTTTTTTTTGCGTTAACTGCACTGCAAAATAGTTTGATGTTGAAAGTGGGATTCGAACCCATGCCCTATCGGCCCTAAAGCTTAACCTTGCGCTTGGAATCAACTCGGCCATCTCAACTTCATGCTATGGCATCATGGTTAAAAAGTTTTCTAGTCTCTAAAGACCATTTCAGAGGGGTTGAAAATGCCAAAATTTTGGTGATTTCGTTTGAAATTTTGTTTTTCTCGGTTTAAAATCTATTGGATTTTTTTAAAGAAAACAAATTAGCCAGGAGCTCTGACATTCATTATAAAAGAAAGAATAAGAAACGAGCTACAAACGCACGCACACACATCTCCACATGCAAGCACATGCACCGCGCATGCACTTGCCTAAACTAGAGACGCTGAGTTCGATCCTTAAACCCAGGCCGGCGAGGCGAGCATCGTCAACCTCCACCACTGAGCTATTGCTCGGTCATCAAATTTACTGGATTTCAAATTTGCTTCTTAAATTTCATCTGAATTTCGGTCAAAATTCTAAAATCTCGTTGAAATTTTGGATTTCGGTCTCTCCAATATTTAATAAAAACGAAATTTAAAACCTTGCTCGGAAACTCTGATGGTAGGGAGTTCGATGATTCCACCTTTACTCGGTCCTCTGACTCGGTTTATTTCTGCCCACCCGATCATGCACATACAGCTAGCCCCCGGTTCTTTACTTATCTTATCCAAAGCGACCTTCAGAAAGAAGGAAAAAAAACGACTATCTCGATCGACCTTTTGACCTGCTCTCACAAATGCAAGAGAGATGTGTGTTCAAGCACAGTCTATTTGTGCTTCGTGCTGTATCGGTCTAGATTCGGCCCATTTATACTATTGCGACGAGAGTAAAGGATCCGGAGATGCACGGAGTTGATTGTACAAAAAATACACATTATAAACTACCAGTAGTATTGTCGCAAAATAAAAAGATGTTATTAGTAGTATTGTCGCAAAAAAAATTGTCACAACTTACAAACTGTTACTACTCACGACATCATTTGATCTTTTTTTTGGAAGGGCCACATCATTCGAATTTGGATACGCAAGGAAACGAAATACAAAATCCTGATGATACATGCTCCTAATGAGCTGGATTCGCTTTTATGCTCCCGATGATACATTTCCATTATACTTTGGTTACTGAAATATGCTCCCGTGTCCTGAGCTAGCAGAAGTACAAAATTAATTGTAGATTGAAAAGTAACAGCAAGAAACGGGAAACGAGAGAAGAGAGAGAGAACGAAAAAAATCACAGATGCCCCACCAATTTAAATACGTGAGACCAGCGACAATTGACATAAATATTGGGGGAAAAGAAGTAAATTTTATTAAATCTTAAACATGTACAGAGTTACTGACTCGTTAAAAATCTTACACCCCGGTGAGGGGTACTCCCGGTAAGTAAAAGAGTACAGTAACTACATTTATATACATAGACTACCCGAGGCTGAGATTGTCAAAGTCGGCTACCACGTCCGTGATCTCCGGATCCTCAGGCTGATGTTGTGTCCTTGTAAGGTCGAGGATGCCGACTAGATGAGGGTGAATAGGCGGCTTTTAAAAAATACTTCTACTCTACGAATTTCTACAAAGCAAATCACCCCTAATTACCCTAATGCCAAAACCTTAACAATTATTAATGCGGAAGCGATAAACTATGATTTTAACAATTAAAGCCTAAATCAACTAGGCTCACTATGTGCACTAACTAATTATATCTCTAACAATAAATTGAAATCCTAAATACAAGCAATCGATCAATTTAATTCTATGAATATAAATAAGACATAAAATGCAAACACAAGAGACACGATACTTTTTATCATGGTGTTCGGAGACTTGCCGGTCTCCCCTAATCCACGTTAAGGTTAGCCCAAACACAATAGACCGGCTCCACGAATTGAGCACCCACATCGAATCCACTAGTGGTAGCTCCTTTTCCCTCCCCGGTAGGCGAGCTCCAACCTTCACAAACTTTACTAGGGCTTCTCACAACCTCCGTTGAGAAGCTCACCGCGCACGACGCTCTACGCCGTCTAGGTGTCGGCAAACACCAAGAGTGATAAGCCAAGCCCTTCCGCTTGAACTTCACCTAGTGCAACACATGCACTCCGGTGACCTCTTAAGTGCAACACATGCACTAGGATCCTCCTCAAGTGCAACACATGCACAAGAGGCTCTCAATCCACTTCTTAAATGCAACACACGCAATTAGGGTTCACTCTTAACTCAAAAACCAAATTGGAGAGTGCAACACATGCACAACCCCTCCAAAATGTCTCACAATAACAGCTCAACTAAATGCCAGCCCCTGACATCCTTTTATAGCCCCTCACACGAAATCTAGCCGTTGGGAGCAAATCGGATATTTTTCAGCAAAACCGGCACTACCGCCCAACTAGGGCCGATAGTGCCGACCTCGATCCAATGGTCGGCAACACCTATATCCCAGCACTATCGCACTCTAAGGACCGGTAGTGCCAGCCAAAGCGGCAGTACCGCCCCTTAGGGGCGGTAGTGCCGGCCGGGCAAAACACCAGAACCAGTCCTTCTGTAATAAAGCTACCGGCCATATGAGCCGGTTCTGCCGCCCATACGGCAGTACCTCACCCAGAGATCGGTAGTGCCGGCTAGAAGAGAAAAACAAGTTTTTCACAAAAACTTTTCTACAAACTTTCAAAGGTTGGTTCTTTGAGCCATGTGATGATCAACACATGATCAAGTCAATTTGCAAAACACATTTGCAAACCCTATTCACATGCTCCAACGAATTGCATTAAAACTTCAACTTATTTGCGAAACACATTCGCAAATAAACCGAGAACCTATGAGATCAATTCTCTTAGTCATGTGATGATCAACACATGATCAAGTCAATTTGCAAAACACATTTGCAAACCCTATTCACATGCTCTAGAATCGAAACCCATAACTCCAGTTCATTTGCAAAACACATTTGCAAATAACAAATCCATTCGATTAAAATCAAATCTTGATCCATGAGATGATCAACACATGATTATCACACTTTGCAAAACACATTTGCAAATGCTTATCTCATTCTCCAAGATAAGAAGCATAAACATCAATATTTTGCAAAAACACAATTTGCAAACTCAAAGCACAAACACACTTAGCCTTGTAATGATCAAGTCACAAGCTAAAACTCCAATGCATGAGCTCTCTATTTGCAACATATGCAAGTCTCTAGCTCCATGCTAACAATCACTTCAACATCAAGTTGCATGAGCTCTCTCTCCTTTTGCAACATATGCAAAACTTAGCTCCATGCAAACAACAACAAAAAACTCAAGTGCATGAGTTCTCTATTTGCAACACATGCAAAACGTAGCTCCAAGCAATAACCACATAAACAACATTGCATAAGCTATCTTTCTTTTGCAACTCATGCAAATTCATAGCTTCATGCAAAAACCAGTTCAATTAAGATTCAATAAGAAGTGAGCATGAGTTTCTCCTATTTGCAACACATGCAAATCAAAGCATCATGCAAAAATCATTGCACGAGCTTTACCCATTCGCAACACATGCCAAATGGTTAGCTCCATGCAAAAACCGATCAAAAGAGTGAGCTAGAGTGAACTAGATTGAATTCATCAACACATGATGAAGCTCAAGCTAAAAGATTCAACCCCTCTTAACAGTACGGCACCTAACTAGCAATCCGGTCTTCCATCCAAACACCGAGACCGTTAAAAGACTAGGAACACATCCTTAGCCCTAGCTAGCTATACATTTGCCTCTACCGATCCACTTGGAGCTTTTATGATTTCCAATCTTCTTCTTCTTATTCATCAACACATGATGAACCTTCTATAGCTCTTCTCTTTACTTCGGGATCACCTCTTGAAGCTCGTCAACACATGATGAATTCTTGTTCCCGAATCTTTTTCTTCTTGGACTCAACCTACTTCACAACTCATTGAAGATTGTTAGTCCAACAAACATGGTTGCCCCAATCATCACTTGCACTCCATTAACACATAATGGATGCCTCTAAGATCGATTGAGCATAACCTAAATCAATTTGAAAGATTAATTGTGTCTTGAGTACTTTGATGCAACTAATGCTTTATCATACTCAAGAACTTTTCGCTTGTCCTTAATCAACAAAGAGACACCATAAACACATGATGAAATGTTCTTTGATTGATTAAAAGACAACCGAACTCAATTTAAATTGACATGAGTATACATAACTACACAAGTTTCATATACTCAATATGATGGTTAGTAATGATCCAAATATGTTAGAGTGATTGCAAAGGGATCAATACATTTAGACCATCAACTATAGAACAAACTCCATTAAGTATGCATATGAATAATTTAGCTTGGCATCAATATGCACACAATCAATCTTAGATAGTATTTGAGTTTATTCCATATTAACATGAGTATACTGCAACTATACAAGTTATATATACTCAAAAGATTGTTTCAAAGTCTTGATCCTTTATATGTTATATGGCAAGAGGACATGGATCAATACAATTGAAACATCAAGTTAAATCATCAACTCCCCCTAGATGTGTGCATTCATGTATATATAGATTTGGAAACATAATGCACATATTTAGACTAAGGCAATGGAAGAGTTTATCTTTTAACTTGAATCCTAAGTATGAATTAAGACAATAGAAATGAATACGAGTGCATACCTTAGGTTTTCCATTTTCTATCCAAATTTGAGACTAATAAGAATGAAGCTCAATAAACATGTTAGTCTCATAATGATTAGGTTTGTCATTAAACAAGGATTAAACATTAATATAAAACCAATCACCAAAACTAATGGAGATTGAACTTACAATCATGTCATCTACACGCTCCCAGTCTTTGAGGAATGTAATTGCCTCAACCATGTCATGTCTGAGAGATGACCTCCTCGGCTCAAGTATCCTCCCCACCAAACTGAAAGTGGATTCCACCACAAGAGCAAGTTGAGTTGATTTTCCTTGTCCATGTTAAGCTCGGTCTCCATGAAAGGCGTATCGAGGTAGTGGTTGATCTCTACCCATGGATTCCATTGCGACCTGCTCGGCGTTTTGGAAGACGAACTAGACGACTTGCCTTTCAGTTTCTTCTATATGCTTGAAGCGGTCGAACTGTCTCGTGCTTGTTGTGTTGTTGAGGTAGATCTTCTTGCTTCACTTTTGGTGCCAAACTTCTCATAATATTTGTCAAAACTCTAAAAAAACTAGTTATAAACATGAGTATAGGTTAAGTTCCATATTCCCTCGAAAGCACCCTGCAAGTTAGGTAATTTTCTTCGAGAATCCAAAATAGTACCAAAACAGTACAGATGTGTAATAGCTTGAAAATATTTTTTAAAAATTTGCTCCATAGGTTCTGTAATACGATGTAAAATATAATTATCTCTATTTTCTATAAAAGTAATAGCAATAGTCTAAAGCCACTCGATGACTAAGTAAGAAGTTGGGTGGTACACACAGGATAAATGTGTAGTTGCATTAAATTGTAAAAATGACAAAAATGACTAGCAATTTCACAATCCGCTTCAGTAACCAAGGGTTTACCATTATTACAGTTGATGAAGATAGTGATAATTTACTCACAGCCTTTGCACCGCTCTAGCATAGTATGCGTTAAGTTCCATATAACCTTCATATCAAGGTTGAATATTCTTGGTTCCTTATTGTTGGCCCTGCAGTACTATGAGAACTAGGCAAATTGAAATCAGACATAGGCCGCGGGATGAAAAATTGAAAACAACTTTATTTCATTTCACGCGTCGTATCGCTATCCCTCTGTCATTGCAAATTGAAATGAGATGCGGCCGCGCACTCACGCACGATGAAAATTGAAGAACGCGGGATTAATGTGACAAAGTAGCTTTATGTCTTTCATGGACTTACATCCATTTCAGTCATCTCTTTCTCTACTTGCTTTCTCATAGTGGAGAGACCGAGAGAGACATTGAATACATCAGGCGCGTCTTTTTCCAGTGATTCCCTCGAGCCTCACGGTCTCTCTTGTGTTCAAATACATCAAACGTGTGCCTCCTTTTTCCCATGATTCCCTCGAGCCTCACAGTCTCTCTTGCGTTCAAATCAAATACATCATACGTTCCTATCTTCTTTTTCCCGTGATTCCCTCAAGCACCACCCACAACTGTTTTTCCCCTCTCTCTTTCTCTATCTTTTTGGGTTCCCGCCCCTCCCACCCTCTCTCTCTTTTCCCACCCCTGCCCCCTCTCCCTCTCTCTCTCCCCCAGTCCCAGAGACCCCGGTCACCCTCGATTCCTCCGCGGCTCAGCCCAAGATCCCTTGGTTCCCGCGCCCCCACCTGGCTCCCTCCTCCCTCCCCGTCGACCTCCCCTCCCTCCCCGCCGACCACTAGCGGCCCCTCCCTGCCCGCTCACCTCCCCTGCGAATCCCCCTCCCCGCTCCCCTCCCCTCCCCGTGCGGCCGCGACCCTCCTCCTCCCCTCCCTGCGTGGCCGCAACCCTCCTCTCCCTCCCCGACAACCACGACATGGGAGGCGGCACGGGATGAGGCCGTGCGAGGCGACGCGGTAGGCGGTCGTGCGAAGCAGCAAGCGCGAGGCGGGCCAGGAGGCTCGGGGGCCCGGCATGTGCGCGGCGGGTCGGTGTGCCTCCCGAAGAGCTGTGCAGGCCATGGCATGCCGGGCCGCCCGTCGTGCCCAGTTGGCAGGCCCGGCAAGGCCCGAGCAAATGTGTCGGGACCCGAATTTGCATATCCGGACCCTCTGTGTATACCGCACTAGTCCAGGATCACGCTAGTGCACACAGGCTCAACATAGATGCTATCATAGTCATACACGACGGAATATAGCATAACTTTAATAATTAATAGTAACTGTTGTCTTACATGATTATTGCCACACAGGGCTTATAAAAGAAATAGCAAATAAGCGGCGGAAAAAAATAAATAAGCGTAGCGACTCCCGATTCACCGCAGTAACCGATGAGGCTCGGACCCTAAGCATTTGCATCCATATAATCCTCCTCCATGAAGGGCGTAGATTCCTCCTCTTCTGAAGTTGTTGTTGTTGGGGTGAATACATAAAGCACTCAACAAGTTGTGCACAGCAATGCAAGTCTAATATTCTATATGCTTGGCTTAATCCAAAGGAATGGCTAATATGGCTATTTTGCAATAAAGCAGCATTTAACAAGAATATAATAAATAGATTGGAAAGCAGTAAAACAAATACAGTAATTAATAAATTCGGTATTTCTGAAATACACCAAGTTCCTAATCCTAAATCAATTTCCACCTTCCATGGCACCTTGCCATCCCAATAGGTTTTCGTTTAACAAAAGTCTAACCCTTAACTGTAATTCCCGAGCATTGCCCAATACCGTGAGCACGGCTATTCGAATAGATTGTACACTCTGCAGAGGTTATGCACTTTACCCACACGATACAACCAAACACCACCAAGGCGAGTGATTGTAACAAAGCCTTTACAATGCTACACCTAGACCCAAGATCGCTCGCTAAGGTTTCAACATCAAGGGTTAAACCACCACAACAGGCCCCCTCTTGCGCCATGTGAGTTAAACCGTAACCCGGGACTCACTATTCACCACGACAGTACCGAAATCTAGGTTTCACAAATTATTCAGCTAGGCTGTCCCATTCCAGACATGTTGTTGCAAGAAGGACTCAGTCAAAGGCTTGCAAGGTTAAGTCCTTAAGGTGATTAAGGCAAGACTTCCACATACCCACGCCAACCCCGGCCCACCTTGGCACACCGCCTTGCCACTTGCCCCAATCTAAAATCATTACCACCCCAGCTTGATTACCAAGCACCACATGCCATCAACATTTCAATCTAGATGTGTGACCTCCTTGCCACGACAACTTGATATCACGTGTGACGACACATGACACACCAATTCATAAACATTGTTCCATATTCCATTATTCAAGATTAAGTATCAACATTCGGACACATGTGATGACGTGGCATGGCTAAGCAATCTATGACGGTCTAACTAGCCCAAAGTTGATTATCAATATTAACCAACTATAATTCCACATCCTAGGGTGACAAATAGATCATGGCATAAAATTGATAAGGTATGATTTAATTCAAATAGGCATATTATCTAATTCCTGATTAATTGAAATCATTTATACATATAAAATATCATGCATAAAGTTTAAGAGACAAAATAGCAATTTGGTGAAAATTAGGTGCAACATGATCAAAGCACAACTTGCCTTGGAGTAGGTGCTGGTCTTGCTCGAGCTTGGGTCTTGAAGCGATGAATCTTCCTCCGGATCACCGAGCGGTTCAACGTCTCACGCTAAACGATGCCAAAATAGCAAATAAACACCAAAACAGAGAGCAACCAAACTCCAAAAATAAAATAAAATTCACCAATAAATAGATCTTGATTTTACAAATTTTTAAAAATTTGAATCACTCAAATCCGAGTTAAAATGCAAAAGATATAGCCTTTTGAAGTTTGAATAAATACTGAAAATATAGAAAATAGAATAACCGATTTTTCTGAATTATTTTTCTATCGGAAAAGATCTTTATTGTGCAATGCTGACTTCAGCCCTGGCCCGAGCCAATCAGGCGCTGACACGTCACCTCGGCGCACAGACCCGGTCCACGGAACCGCCTCTGGTCCACCGTGGACACGGCTCACGGCGCCTCGCATCACGTGCCCGACACGCGGCGCGCATCGACTGGCTGCGACGCCGCCCGTGCCGATGCTCGACACGTGGCATGCATCCACGCGACGATCTAACGGCCACCGATCTACCCCTACGCATCACTATCCTGACCGCTTATCTTAGATCTAACGGTCCATCTTACCGGAGAGGTTCACTGCTGATGAGCATGACGCGGCGCGATCTGGACGGTTCAGTGAAGATCCAACGGTTGCGCGAAGCTCCGAGACACGGCGGCGGGCTTGCACCGGAGCGGAGGAAGACGACCACCCGAACGGCGTTTCGGCGCGACTCCGGCGAGAAGAAGCGGCAGACTCGACGTGGCACGACGCGAGGAACTCAGATCTGGAACCCTTGCGACGGACGGCGGCTTGACGACGGCGGGACTCGAAGAAAACCGCAGTGGCGAAGGGCAAGCTCCGGCGAGCTGCTGCGAGGCTACAGCGGCGACTCAACGGCGAAGGCTAGCACTGGCGGATGCGCTCTGGGATGGCGATCCTCGGGGTGCGGTCCGCGCTTTAAATAGCCTCGGCGAACGCCCAGAAAAGGCAACCCTAAAATCACGCGACGGCGACGGCAAGCGGCGGCGGATTCGGAAACCGAATCGGAGACGATGACTGCGGTCCGTCCGATCTGCGATGAACGGCTATGATTCCCCCGAACGCGATACGATCCAATCCGCTCTTTCCAAAATCAACGGATGCGATCAGATCTTTCCAAAACGACGCAAGGAATCCTCACCGCGCGATCTTGATCCAACGGCCGAAGGCGCTAGGGTTTCGCGAAGGAGACACCATCCGATCCGATCCAATGGTCCATACGCGGCGGCGGGAACGGGTCGACGGGCGCACCGCGATGGGCACAAGACGCACAAAGGATCTTTGGGCTTGGCCCAAGATCTTATTTACTCGATTTTCCAACGCTTTTGATTTAAAATAATTCTGAAATTAGATTAATTCATTTAAGGCAATTAAAATATCGGAAAAATCCTAAAATTCTCATAAATACTTTGAGACATTACGAGCTCAAATAAAATATTTTTGGTAAAACTTTATATTAACTTTATCTATATATATTTAGTTTTCACCAAAGGTTCAATATACTTAATTAAAATAAATTCAAATAATTTCTGGGAAAATCCAATAAATTCAGAAAATCACCAAAATACACATAAGTGAAATTATAGGCCAAATTTTGGGATGTTACAAACCTCCCCCCTTAACAGAATCTCTACCTCGAGATTCAAGGCTGACTAGGGAATAGGTTTGGAAATTCTATCTTCAGGTCCTCTTCACGCTCCCAGGTTGCCTCATTCTCGAATGGTTGCTCCATCAACTCGCAAAACGAATCGACTTGTTCCTCGGTTCTCATGTCCATGACATCCAAAATTTTCATTGGCTGTTCCTTGTAGGTCAAATCCTTCTGCAACTCAATATCTTCCATAGGCGTCTGCTCTGTTGGCACCCGAAGACACTTCTTGAGTTGTGACACATGGAACACATCATGCACGCCTGCCAGCAACGGCAATTCCAACTGATAAGCAACCTCCCCTCGACGGCTCAAAATTTTGAACGGTCCAACGTATCTTGGGGCAAGCTTTCCTTTAGCGTGAAACCTCTTAACTCCTTTCAGAGGGGTAACTCTAAGATACACGAAATCATCGGGCTCGAAACTTAGATCACGACGTCGATTATCGCCAACTCTTTTGCCTTGATCGCGATTTTCAACCTCTCTCTTATCATAGCAACTTGCTCTTGACTTCGGAGAATATCGGGGCCAAATATCATACGCTCTCTGTCTCATTCCAATTCGATTGGGTACGACAGCACGACCATATAAAGCCTCAAATGGCGACATCGTAAACTAGCTCAGTAATCGTTGTTATAGCCAACTCTGCATACGGTAAGCATTTATCCCATGATGTAGTATAGGCTAATGCGCAAGCTCTTAACATATCTTCCAAAATCGATTTACTCTTTCTGCTTGACCATCATCTGCGGGTGATATGCCGTCTTTGAAGTTCAAACGCTGTTCCCATGGCTTCATGCAATTTATCCCAAAATCTCGAGGTGAATCGGGTACCTCATCGACACTATTTTCTTTGGTACCCCATGCAAACACACAATTCGGCTATGTATAGTTACGCTAACCGGTCTCTGAGTAAGTTGTCTTGACTGGAATGAAGTGAGCAACTTTGGTCAGTCGATCCACGATAACCCATATAGAATCATACCCACTTTGGGTTCTTGGCAACCCAGTGATGAAATCCATACCGATTTCTTCCCATTTCCATTCGGAACTTTTAACGGTTGTAATAATCCTGCAGTCTCGGTGTATTGCCTTAACTCTCGGCATATATCACATAAGGCAACATGCTCAATGACTTCACGCTTCATATTCGCCACCAAAACCTCTCCCTTAAGTCCCGGTACATCTTGGCGCTTCTGGATGGATTGAATACTTGGAATCGTGAGCCTCTTCTAAAATCAACGGCTTAAGCTCGTCTGCATTTGCCACACAAATCGACCCTTGAACCACATGGTACCCGGCCATCCATAGTAAAATCTGCGCTAATCCTTCATCCTTTTAGCTTTGATTCGGTTGATTTTCTCATCATCCTTTGCCCTTCCCAAATCTGATCTTCAAGCGTCGGCCTTACTTCCAAAGCACTATAAATCATTCGGAACCATTACCAATTTTAACTTCTGAAACTCCTTACACAACTCCGATTGATCTTCCTGTACCATCATGTTTGTAACATGGTTTTTACGACTCAAGGCATCAGCCACTACATTAGCCTTTCCTGGATGGTAGTAGATTCCCATATTATAATCCTTGATCAGTTCCAACCATCTCCTTTGCCTCATGTTAAGATCTGACTGGGTGAAGATATATTTCAAACTCTTGTGGTCCGTATATATCTCACATCTATTTCCCATGAGATAATGACGCCACAATTTCAAGGCATGCACCACGGCACCAATTCCAAGTCATCGTAGGATAATTCCCTTCATGCGGTCTTAATCGCCTTGACGATATCGACCACTTTACCCTCTTGCATCAATACGCATCCAAGACCCTGTCTTGACGCATCACAGTATATATCGAAGTTGTTCTGAACATTAGGCAAAACCAACACTGGGGCTGTTGTCAAACGCTTCTTTAATTCCTCAAAACCCTTATCACAACTGAGTCCATGAAAATTTCTTTTCCTTTTCAACAATCTGCGTAAGAGGTCTCGCAATCGTCGAAAATCCTTCTATGAATCGCGATAATATCCTGCCATTCCCGAAAACTTGGACTTGAGTGATGACTTTGGTTGTTCCTAATGCAACACCGCCTCCACTTTGCTTGGGTCGACAAAACTCCTTCTGCAGTCATAACATGACCGAGAAATTCCACCTTTTCCTTCCAAAAGTCGATTTATCGAATTTAGCATACAACATGTTGCTCACGCACTTTTCCAATACTAGCCTCGGATGATTTGCGTGCTCGCTTCGGTCTTTGAATATACCAAAATATCATCTATGAACACAACAACAAACTTGTCCAAGTATTCCATGAAAATCTTATTCATCAAGTTCATGAAATATGCTGGCGCATTGGTCAATCCAAAAGACATGACCGTGAACTCATAATGTCCGTATCTTGAAGAAAATGCGGTCTTTGGAACATCTTCCGCCCAATCTTTAGTTGATGATATCCGGACGAAGGTCTATCTTGGAGAAAACTCCAGCTCCTCTCAACTGGTCGAACAGATCATCAATCCTTGGCAACAGATACTTATTCTTAATCGTCACTTCATTAAGTGCACGGTAATCAATACACATTCTAAGGCTTCCATCTTTTTCGACAAACAAAATCGGCGCTCCCCATGGCGGCGAACTTGGTCTTATAAAACCCTTCTCTAATAACTCGTCGATCTGCTTTTTCATTTCCACCAACTCATCGGTAGGCATCCGATAAGGTCTTTTGCTATTGGTGCTGTACTGTACTAATTCAATGACAAACTCGATGTCACGGTGCGCGGCATTCGGTAGATCCTCCGGAAATACATCCGGATATTCCTCGACCACCGCACGTCCTCTATGACGGCTTTCACGCTATTAACAATTAATTGACCCTTACGAACTGATGTCGCTCGGAATTCCACCTTTTCTCCTCTAGGGCTCTCAATGGATACAATCCTTTGACCGCAATCCAATACTGTCTTATGCTTGGTTAACCAATCCATACCGAGGATAACATCTAAAACTTGGGCATCTAGAATAATCAAGTTCGCTAGAACTCTACCCCATTAATTTTTAGCTTTACCCCAAACATCCAAGGTTAGATCTTAACTCGATCCTCGGCTTGGACTAGCATCACACACTTAAGATTTTTCATGCTCAAACCATTTTCGATGCAAAAGCTCGAGAGACAAATGAATGCGAAGCTCTGAATCAAATAATCTTTATTGCAGTGTAATCGAGTTTACTAAAAACTTACCCAAGACGACATCCGATGCTTCACGGCTCCATCGGCGGTGATGTGGTTGACTCTGCCTCGAATAGTAGCTTGAGGCGTTGCTCCTGCCTGTCCAGCTCCTCGATTTGCTCCCGTCATCGGTGCCTTAGCAGGTGTCGTTCCAAGGTTGAAACGCGTCTTGGCGTGATACCTCCTTTACGGGACATCTATTAGCATAATGCCCCATCTCATTGCAATCAGAGCACCTTCGGCGGTGATCTGCACTCCTCCTTGAGCATTGTTACCTGAACCGCGTATGATAACTCTGTCCGGTGGTCGCGGTGCGGTGTTCTTGGTTTGTTAACGACTTGCGGTTGGAACTTAGCAAACTGCTTGGGTCATCCTCATTCGCGGTGGTTAGGCGTCCACAGGGTTAGTCATCAAGCGCTTGCGATTTTCCCCAAGCTCCTGCGCTTATCCTCCGTAATCAAAGCCTTGTTTACCAATTCTTGAAAATGCGGAAAAGTGTGGGTAATCACCCCACTTGCGATCCCCGAGTTTAATCCTTCATGAATCGGGATCGCCTAGCCTTGTCCGTCGCCACATCTTCAGGAGCATAGCGAGCTAACTGCGTGAATTTGTTCAAGTAATCAGCCACCGGTTGGCCTCCTTGCTTAAGCGCCCTGAATTCTTCCTTTTTCAGGTCCATCATTCCTTCTGGTACGTGGTATTGGCAAAAGGCCGTTGCGAATTCTTCCCACGTGATTTCCATGGGTGCCTCGTGAGTAGCACAGTAGTTCTCCCACCATTCTGCAGCTGTTCCCTCAAGCTGATGGGATGCATAAAGAACCTTCTCATGCCCTTCACATTGCGTGATGTACAACTTCCTCTCAATGGTTCTCAGCCAATCATCTGCTTCCAAGGGGTTGACGTTGCCCGAGAATGTTGGCGGTCGGGTCCTCATAAAGTCTGACAATTTGGAATAAGGACGAGGTCCACCGTTATTAATCTGAGTAGCGGGGTTGTTGACTGCAGCCATATTGGTCATCTGCTGCATCATTGTCTGCATCAACTGAGTCTGCGCAGCGAGAAAAGCTCCCAAGTTCTGCATATCCACTGGCGGTGCCTGATGCGGTGGTGCTCCTTCGTTGGGATTGTTGCCCGGGCGCAGACCACTTCTTGAAGCTCCGTTGTTGCTACGGGTATTCACCATCTGCTTGATTGCTTCTTGGGTTAGGAAAGGTAGATGTAGCATAGATAAGATGCAAGAATTTCTAAGGCGGGGAAACAGGTTAAACCCAACTTAAATAATCTTTATTAATACTTGGTATAGTTGCTTACAATGCCTAAGGGCTTTGCAACACATACTGCACACTCAGTAAACAATTAAGAACCAAACTAAACATGCAACCTTAACGTCTACTAAAAGGTAAAGGCTAACTTAAAGACGCGACTCAACACTCGAGTCTCAACACAACTCTAAGACCGACTCAACACTCGAGTCTCAACACAACTCTAAGACCGACTCTCACTCATCCAGCCACCCTGGCTGAGACTGATCCGATGCATACACCGGTGGGTGGGCTGGCATGGGTGCGAACCTATCCTGGTGACCCTCTGCTGGCTCCTCAGGCTCCCACTCACGCTCTTCCGGGTCTTCTTCTTCCTCTTCTTCTTCTTCGGCGACCTCATCTGGCTCTGGGCGACTTGATCGCTATCTCCTCGACTACCGCAAGGCCTCCTCCAACTCACCGATGACTCGGCCGCGGCGTCACGGGTCTTTGAAGCTCTCGCTCCGCCACTCAACGCCTCACACGCTGTCTCCGGCTCTGCGCAGTGTCCCTCGTGTGCTCCTCCCGGCGTGGCGAACTCGGCAAGGTGTACCGCGAGAGCACACTCCCCTCCACGATCCGTCGATCTTGCACGCCGCGACTTTGTCGGGTGAAACCGAAACACGGTGTCGCTGGCTCGTAGGCGTAGTCGTGGCGATCCGTCGTGAGAGCAAGTCTAGCGACCTCTGAACTCCACCTCGTAAGTGAACTTCCGGCGGTGATGTGGATCGATGCAGTGGTCTCGTCGCACTCTCGGCGAAGATGATCGCTTGCGTAAGAATCCCGATGCACACCGCTGACGCGTTCGATTGCTTCCTCGGTAGAGCGGACGATCAAAGCCTCCAATCACTTGAAGAACTCTCCACAGCTCCATGGTGTAGCCACCCTGCCTCGACTCGAAAGACTGGAAGATCGACATCTATTCAAAACAAAATTTTGAATAAGATCTCCACTCGAAACGGCAACGAAAAGAAGGTAATTTAGCAAGGATGAGAGTAGAGGGATGAGATAAGCCAAGAGTTTCTTATTAGTCAATTTCACATTTTTCTTTTAGAAAATAATTTTGGACACTCCTAAGAGATACCAACTACCTAGGGCCAAGACCTATAGTCAGTATGGCTCTGATACCACCTCTGTCGGGACCCGAATTTGCAAATCCGGACCCTCTGTGTATACCGCACTAGTCCAGATCACGCTAGTGCACACAGCTCAACATAGATGCTATCATAGTCATACACAAATGAATATAGCATAACTTTAATAATTAATAGTAATCTGTTGTCTTACATGATTATTGCCACACAGGCTTATAAAAGAAATAGCAAATAAGCGGCGGAAAAAAAATAAATAAGCGTAGCGACTCCCGATTCACCGCAGTAACCGATGAGGCTCGGACCCTAAGCATTCGTGATCCATATAATCCTCCTCCACGAAGGCGTAGATTCCTCCTCTTACAAGTTGTTGTTGTTGGGGTGAGTACATAAAGCACTCAACAAGTTGTGCACAAGAATGCAAATCTAATATTCTATATGCTTGGCTTAATCCAAAGGAATGGCTAATATGGCTATTTTGCAATAAAGCGACATTTAACAAGAATATAATAAATAGATTGGAAAGCGATAAAACAAATACAAGAATTAATAAATTCGGTATTTCAAATACACCAAGTTCCTAATCCTAAATCAATTTCCACCTTCCATGGCACCTTGCCATCCCAATAGGTTTTCGTTTAACAAAAGTCTAACCCTTAATCTGTAATTCCGAGCATTGCCCAATACCGTAAGCACGGCTATTCGAATAGATTGTACACTCTGCAGAGGTTATGCACTTTACCCACACGATACAACCAAACACCACCAAGGCGAGTGATTGTAACAAAGCCTTTACAATGCTACACCTAGACCCAGTACTGCTCGCTAAGGTTTCAACATCAAGGGTTAAACCACCACAACAGGCCCCCTCTTGCGCCATGTGAGTTAAACCGTAACCGGGACTCACTATTCACCACGATGATCAAATCTAGGTTTCACAAATTATTCAGCTAGGCTGTCCCATTCCAGACATGTTGTTGCAAGAAGGACTCAGGTCAAAGGCTTGCAAGGTTAAGTCCTTAAGGTGATTAAGGCAAGACTTCCACATACCCCTGCCAACCCTGGCCCACCTTGGCACACTGCCCCTTGCCACTTGCCCCAATCTAAAATCATTACCACCCCAGTTGATTACCAAGCACCACATGCCATCAACATTTCAATCTAGATGTGTGACCTCCTTGCCACGACAATTTGATATCACTGTGTGACGACACATGACACACCAATTCATAAACATTGTTCCATATTCCATTAGTCAAGATTAAGTATCAACATTCGGACACATGTGATGACGTGGCATGGCTAAGCAATCTATGACGGTCTAACTAGCCCATGTTGATTATCAATATTAACCAACTATAATTCCACATCCTAGGGTGACAAATAGATCATGGCATAAAATTGATAAGGTATGATTTAATTCAAATAGGCATATTATCTAATTCCCAGATTAATTGAAATCATTTATACATATAAAATATCATGCATAAAGTTTAAGAGACAAAATAGCAATTTGGTGAAAATTAGGTGCAACATGATCAAAGCACAACTTGCCTTGGAGTAGGTGCTGGTCTTGCTCTGAGCTTGGGTCTTGAAGCGATGAATCTTCCTCCGGATCATCGAGAAGTTCAACGTCTACGCGAAACGATGCTAAAATAGCAAATAAACACCAAAACAGAGAGCAACCAAACTCCAAAAATAAAATAAAATTCACCAATAAATAGATCTTGATTTTACAAAATTTTTAGAAATTTGAATCACTCAAATCCGAGTTAAAATGCAAAAGATATAGCCTTTTGAAGTTTGAATAAATACTGAAAATACAGAAAATAGAATAACCGATTTTTCTGAATTATTTTTCTATCGGAAAAGATCTTTATTGCGCAATGCTGACGTCAGCCCTGGCCCGAGCCAATCAGGCGCTGACACGTCACCTCGGCGCACAGACCCGGTCCACGGAACCGCCTCTGGTCCACCGTGGACGCGGCTCACGGTGCCTCGCATCACGTGCCCGACACGCGGCGCGCATCGACTGGCTGCGATGCCGCCCGTGCCGATGCTCGACACGCGGCGTGCATCCACGCGACGATCTGACGGCCACCGATCTACCACTACGCGTCACTATCCTGACCGCTTATCTTAGATCTAACGGTCCATCTTACCGGAGAGGTTCACTGCTGATGAGGATGACGCGGCGCTATCTGGACGGTTCGGCGAAGATCCAACGGTTGCGCTGGCTTCGAGAGACACGGCGGCGGCTTGCACCGGAGCGGAGGAAGACGACCACCCGAACGGCGTTTCGGCGCGACTCCGGCGAGAAGAAGCGGCAGACTCGACGTGGCACGACGCGAGGAACTCAGATCTGGAACCCTTGCGACGGACGGCGGCTTGACGACGGCGGGACTCGAAGAAAACCGCAGCGGCGAAGGGCAAGCTCCGGCGAGCTCCTGCGAGGCTACAGCGGCGACTCAACGGCGAAGGCTAGCACTGGCGGATGCGCTCTGGGATGGCGATCCTCGGGGTGCGGTCCGCGCTTTAAATAGCCTCGGCGAACGCCCAGAAAAGGCAACCCTAAAATCACGCGGCGGCGACGGCAAGCGGCGGCGGATTCGGAAACCGAATCGGAGACGATGACTGCGGTCCGTCCGATCTGCGATGAACGGCTATGATTCCCCCGAATGCGATACGATCCGATCCGCTCTTTCCAAAATCAACGGATGTGATCAGATCTTTCCAAAATGACGCAAGGAATCCTCACCGCGCGATCTTGATCCAACGGCCGAAGGCGTTAGGGTTTCGCGAAAGGAGACAACCGTCTGATCTGGATCCAATGGTCCATACGCGAGGCGGCGGGGGAACGGGCTGACGGGCCGCACCGCGATGGGCACAAGACGCGACAAGATCTGGGCTTGGCCCAAGATCGCTCACTCGATTTTCCAACACTTTTCGATTTAAAATAATTCCGTAAATTAGATTAATTTATTTAAGGCAATTAAAATATCAGGAAAAATCCCAAAAAAATCTCATAAATACTTTGAGACATTCTGAGCTCAAATAAAATATTTTTGGTAAAACTTTATATTAACTTTATCTATATATATTTAGTTTTCACCAAAGGTTCAATATACTTAATTAAAATAAATTCAAATAATTTCTGGAAAAATCCAATAAATTCAGAAAATCACCAAAATGCACATAAGTGAAATTATAGGCCAAATTTTGGGATGTTACAAAATATGCCAGGCTGGCACGACCCGATCTCAATAGTGTTGTGTCGAGTCCTGGGCCGGGCTAGGCCGTGCATGCCTCGTGCTGGCCCGGCCTAGATGCCCACCTCTTACTAGTAGTAGTATGTACACTTGATGTTCACGCAACCTATGGGGACAGGGGAATGCTAGTACAGTGCCAGTACACCTACTGAGCAAAGCAATGTACAGGGACACGCCTATAGGGTCAACCCGTACAAATAAATCCTACTGACCAAAAGTCAACACTCTGAATGGTACAGGGTCAACTACGCATTGGGATTGAACTTTGCATTCCATGAGCTCCAACCTTTATAAAAACATGCCAACTAGGTACTCCCTTCGGTCACAAATAATTGTCATTTTGGACAGCGACACGATCTCTAAAATACAGCTTTGATCACTAATTTATGTTATAATATATTTATAAAACCTAATAAATTTATAATATTACGAAAGGATTTTTGATACATATCTACATATATGATTTTCATGTATCCAATTTACATACTTTAAAAGATATTGATAGTCAAAGTCTCGAAAGTTTGACTGCACTTATGTCCAAAATGATAACTATTTGTGACCGAAGGGAGTAATTACTAGTGGGCTCTAGCGCAGTAAAACCAAACAGATCAAGGGAAATGACTCACATAATCAGACAAGTTTTCTCTGATTCATGCGAGGATTCAAATATTCTAAAATTCCTGCATTACATACGGAACTGAAAAGGTTGCAAATATCCCTTTAGATATGCTAATACTATCATTTTGGAAGATATATGCGAAGGGACAACGATTCGAAGGGTTAACAAAACCGAAATAGGGTGGAAAATCGAAGACCCAATGGTAGCGATTTTCATCAAAAATCGCTAGAAAATCGAGAAAAATTGAACGGTTTGCAAAGTCAAACGAAATTCAAATTGGAGGTCAAACCGATGCGAAAAATCTCGAAGCTCGAAAATCGACCGGTTTGCAGCGATTATCGACCGATATTCATGAAAAATTGGCAACTAATTGAAAAATGGAAAGAAAATAAAGGAAAATTGGGAAAACTTGCAGAAAATGGTGAAAAGTTTGTAAAAAGCCGATAAAGGACCCAAAAAAATCAGGAAAAACATTAGAAATGTATTAAAAATTACTAAAAAATAGGATAAAATTCTGGCATGACCTTTCCTACATTTTAAGACAACTTCAAGTTGTAAAGTACACATTTTGTAATAATAGCATAACTATGAAAAATTATGAAACAATATGGGAAAATTTTGGCATGACCTTTGTTATATTTTAGACAATCTCAAGTTGTAAACTAGGTATTTAGCAATAATATATCAACAAATAACATTTTATTTTAATAGCATTCACAAATCAATCCGACAAGTCCACATTTCAATAGCATTCATTTCAATAGCGTGGCATATGACATTTGAAATCAACATTTCTCACCGAAAATGAATGTTCACACTTGGCATATATAGCTTCGTCGTCCTTCCATTATCACACATATGCCATGTTGGACCTACATGAACGCTATGTTAGTAAAAAATCGAGTTGCAATAAAATAAAACATACAAATGAGACATTACCTTTGGGGCTACGGGTAGTATTGTTGGTTGTACACTTGGTTGGCCATGTTGTACTCCTCTGTGGACATCATCACCAATCCACATGTAGCTAGCAACTCCGCCTTGTATTCATGCCAGCACTACTTCTGATCGTGTTTTGAAGTTGCAAACCACGACAAACGATCAAAGTGGTGTTGTTTTGGACAAAGAAATGAAGTTCAAACATGTGGCCGAGGGGGAGGTGAGGGCGGAAGGCCAAGGGAGGATCATTGGAACTCTAAAACATGATAAATATATTGTGTCGATAATACGTAAATCATATGGAGGTAACACATGTGCTACTTATGGATGCATAGGGCAGTCAAGGGCATGGTTGCATGGGTCAAGATGCTATAACCGCATGGGACAACCAAGGGCATGGTTGCATAGGTCAAGACACTATAACCGCATGGGACAACCAAGGGCGTGGCCACATGGTCCAAGGCCACATGTGCCACATGGATGGAGAGTATATAGGCTTGCACATGATTTGGGAAGAGAAAAGAATAGCCCAAGTCATGGGAGGGAAGCAAGGAAAGAATCTAACTCGGTTTGGAAAGAAGGAAAGAAATCAACTCGGATTGACAGCACAAACCAAATTAAAAAGTTCATAAATTACATGTTCGAGCTCGAATTTTGATGTTCTTGTACTTTCCTAAAAGTTTACGAGACTATCTTCATTTCTTTCCATAGTGAGACCTTCTAATTTTGCTTCTTTCTATTTTTAATCTGGCCGACAAGTTTCAGTCTGTTGGTTGGCCGAATTTGAGTTTCTAAAGTTGTAATCTCTTTCTATCTCTTAGAGTCCAAGTTGTGTACCTTTAGGAGGTAAATTTATCTTAGTTTAGATGTGTTTTGGTCATGAACTATACACCAATATAAGGCTAAGGGGTTCACCCCATTGTACAGATCAGTTTTATGCATAAAAAATAAAGAAAAGTCATGGTTGATTTGTGGCGCCATTGAGCATGTGTGTTCATAAGAGTTTCACATCTGGGGTTTGCTATTGTGGTGCAAGGCAAGGACACGCTATCCTTGGGATTACACTATTGAATCTACACAGTTTTACTTCTTCGATTCATGACAATCTTGTTCGTGGTTTGAGAAGACCTTACTGATTGCTTCTTGTTGGCGTTGCTAGCTTGATGCTGATCGGCCAATTATTCCATTCACTTGGTGTAAGAAGAATAAGTTGTGCTGAAATTGAGTACCATGAAGATCGAGCCACCCCTATGTGCCAACCCCTTAGTTGGCCCGTATCACCCCGTCCATGAGCTAGTCGTTTGCCACTGTTGGTACAACATAGCATAAAATTTAGTGTCTTTCCACTCATAGACCCATTAAGTGGGAGATTGTGTACGAGCATCTAGGATGGCATAGTCGTATTGGCTATATGAGCCATAACTCTCTTACATCTCGGCGACCTTGAACGAGCTGGAGCTATCCTACAGTGCATCATGGCTATGTCAATGATCTCTTCCCTTGTCTGCAATAGTCGTCCTCTGTGACTGTAGAGCACTATGTTCTTTGTCTGTGTAGCATGAGTGTACTAGGACTCTCCTGTAAATTCTATGGGACACTGACCTTGTGAGCGGGAAGTGAGAGGGATGGAGGGATCACCACCAAAGTCACTACCATCGTTGTCTGTCTTGGAGCTACTGGCATTAGACTCTTGGTACGACAGGCTCCAACGGTCCCCAAGAGTGCTATCAGTCGAGTCATCACTCCCTACGTGATGTTCCGCTTCTATGAGAAGCTTCCACTTTTCTTTCAAGAGAGCTCTCTTTCTTGCTTGCTCCCTCGTCACTACTGCTTGGTGCTTTCTCTTTCTCATGTGATTGTCTCACACTGTCTTGTATGTCCATTCGGAGATGCTTGCAGCCTTATATTCTTTCACAACGCAGTAGGGTCAACTGGATCTATCACAAGGTGTGATGGGAGGGGTGTCACTCTCAGTGTCGTCCCCATCAAGTAAGGGGTCAGCATTTGACATCCTTTTTTTTCATCCACTGTCGGATTGGATTTTCAGCATCGCACAATGTAAGCTCCATAAGACGTTGGAATGGATCGTTTTCAGTTGTGGACCTTTGACTTTATTCGGCTTGAATTCTGAACCGTAGATCGTAGTTAATGTAAACCAACTTATGGAACTTCTTGTAGGACAGATGGTTGCGATCTTTAGTGTGGATGAAGGCGAACGTGCTCCAATCGCGCTCGCATCCGCTAGAAGCTCAATGCGAAACGATCAGCTGAGCAAACTTCTGGAACGTGGGTGTGTCCGAACCGAACACACCTCGCCAATATGCTGCAAGTTAACGAAGAGAACAATAAGTACGAGGTGAAAATACAAGAGTGGCATTACATTTAAAGACGACATAAGGAAAATACAAGAGCACTAGCGAATGTTCCAACCCTCCTTTTGTACAGATCAGCCTCATGAAGAGCATCCATGACGCTATCAGTATCATCAGTAAGCGCTTGCAAAGCATCTCAGAGATCTAAAAAAATGTGAGTCATGTCGTACGCGCAATGCGTCCGGGGGTTCAAGGCGACAGCTGCACGAAGTCCAGGAAGCATGTCAGTATAAGTATGTAACGTATGTGCAAGAATAATATATTATGTGTAAGAGAATAATGTATTACCAGCGTTCATGTAAGTGTCTCGTGTTAGGTCACCCATTCTTGGGTCCACGACGTTCATGTATAAGTCGAATGTAGCTAGAGAGTCATGGAATAAGCTATTATAGTCCTGTGACAATGTTGTGGTGCTCCCGTGTGATGAGCCTGCATGCCTTCTTATAGTAGGCACCATTGTTCGTGACAATCTGCACAACATTTGCTAGACCTATCTCATCAACCACTAAGTCAATTTCCTGCGTCAACAAACAAAATGAAAACCCCCCATTACATGATGCGTACCTCAAATAGATTTCAAAAGAGGAGCAATGAGCGCAAGTACCTTGTGCAAGACGAGGCATCCTGAGTTAGACCCGTCGCATCTACAGACTTGTGGAAGAATATGGTGCCATTGCAATATATCATAAAGTTGATGATGCTCATGCGTGTCAGCCCAGTCTAAGAATCGCACATGATTGTTATACCATACGTAGGCCATTCCAGCTTGAACCATGCCATCTTCTCCCGTATGTCCACTTTATTGGCGTCTAAATATTTACCATCTATGTCTCTCCCAGTCGGAGATGGGACAAACTCACCTGCAAATAAAATATAGGATGAAAATATGAGCTATTAATCGGAGTACAACTGGACAAAAATTTGAAAGCTCACTTACCCCATTTTTGAGTTTTCCTAACGGCGCTAACAAAGTAGGGATTGTCTCCTTTTCTCCCCGTGTACCAGTAGTGTGGAAAATTTTGGCCCAAGCTGAGCCAATCGCCTGCTTCACATTCCTCCCCTTCCGTGTTCAGCTCCCAGTGTCAATCCTTGTTTTCACAGGGCCACGGGTCGTACCAAGGTTGTAATCCCCACGGTCGGTCTTTCCCGTTGCGAGGAACTCCGAAACATCCTCGGCAACACACCGTTGCCCCCTCCTCTAGCCCCCTAGAGGTGCCACTACCATCACCGTGCTCATACCTGCCACCTGCCTGACTGGTAAATTCTGCCTCCACCCTAGAGGCAGCTATGGCATGCTGGAGTTGGTCCTCCTCATTAGCACCACCCGTGTACTCTGAATATATACTTCTCAGTGGAGAATCGTCAGCTGCTGCTTCCTTTCTGAGCCTCTCTTCCCTCATTCCCTTCTTCTTATACTTCATCCTGTCTAGGTCGCGCTGAAAGTACTTACAAACATCCTTAGGAACTTAACTGCAATGGATGACATTCGTACCGCGCCCTACAAAGTGGTGCTTCAGTCGGGTTGCATCGCCTTCTTTCTTCTCTTGGTGATAGTACTTGCATTGAAATCTAGTCCCCATCTTATCGCCGTGCTCCCACACAATGTCGTCCTAGTCTGCCATCTGCTAATACAAAACAACAAGCAATCAGTTCATACAAAACATCAAGTTAATGTGAGTTCTTGCTAAGAACCATATGTATGTGCTAGCAATGAAAGGCATTACATCAGTGAATGCTAAGGATTAAATGTACGTGTTAGCAATAAAAGGCATTACATCAGTTCTTGCTAACAAGTAACAACTATATGTATGTGATAGCAATAAAAGGTATTACATCACTGAATGCTAATACAAAACATCAAGCTAATGTTTGTGCTTGCTAACAACTTATAAAAGGCATTACATCAGTGAATACTAGCAATAAAAATTTCCACAATCCTAGCCTAAATTATCATCTAGTATTCGTGCAACATCATGCATTAATCGATACATGCATCTACCGATTCATCTGTTCATGCATCTACCTATTCATCTAACTCACAATCACACTAACCCTAATCCTCAATCACACTAACCCTAACTATATCCTATTGTAATGTGCAAGGCTGCAATTGGACAGCCAAATCGAAAATGAAAATACATCATCTACTGACATTCATTCACATCTTCTACTGCTATTAGACCAAGATCAACAACAAACATATTCTAACATAATCATCAACAAACATGCTCTACTACCACCAGACCAATATCAAGAACACGCATAATCTAAACTTGTTAAACTCCACAATCCACATAATCTAACATCACATGAACAAAAGGCATCGATTATCAGCCAATTTACATCGATTATCGCTCGATTAATGTCGATTATCGCTAGGGTTTGGTTGAAAATTGACACAGCTCATGTATTCCCAGGTCTTATCGATTTTTGGTTCTTACCGGTCGATTATCGAGCTCCTGGCGACAGGAAGACGGCCGACGATGGGAGGATCTGGATGGCGACGCTGGCGACTGCGAGAGCTCAGTGCGAGGAGTGTCGAAAGTGCAATGAATGTGACTAAAGCTTCATGGAACGGGTTGTATAGCGTGTGAATTTTAAGTGGGCCGAACCAGGCCTAATGGGCTTGGTACTGTTTTCTTTTTTTACCCTTTTCGATTATATAAATTCGGTTTTGCATCAAAAACATCTCATAAATTTGGTTTCCAAATCATTTTGATGTCAGATGTCACAAATCTAGTCATACTAATTTTAGGGAAATTTAGGACAAACTTTTGCAATTTTTTTGAATTTTTTGAATTTGAATTTGAATTAGACCGGTTTGCCGGCCGGTTTCTATTATCGAACCGGCTCGATACGCTCGGTTTCGTTGGTTTTCCAAACCCTGGAACTGTCAACCGATAGCCCGATCGCATCGTTGAGAACCATCCCACATGAGCACTAATTCTACTCCATCAGGGAACATATAGCGTATCCTGGACCATGGCTAGGCTTCGCTGGAGACAAGTCAGGCAGACAAGACATGGTGAGAATGCCATACTGAGCAGGCAGGGCACGTCGTGGCCCGAAGCCCGTTGGGCGGCCTCTGCCTTCTACAGCGGATATGGTCATTTGTGTTGGGAAACCACGTGGCCCATGAAGGCCCACAATGGTCCCTTAGCCGAAACCCTAGGCGACTACTATATAAGGAGGAGGGGGTCCCCCCATTGTACAAGCAATCACAAAAGCAATAAAGAATTCCCTCACCGTTCCTCTCGGAACCCGTGTCTCTCTTTGTCTCTCTGTTCTCCAATTCAGATCTGTTCGGGAACCCCGGACTATTCGATAGCAAGGTTCCTTAACACGTTATCAGCACGAAGCTCTACCGACGAACGGATTGAAAAGGTGAGAATTGGTGATTGAATCTAAACGCTTGTTGATTCTATGCATGCATCTAAACTACGCATCTGGTTCTGTCCGTTACGTGGCAAGAAGCTACAACGATATGAAACTAAAGTACACGCAGTTACTGTTCATCCAGAGAAAAAAAGGGGGCAACGTCGCCTCGACTTGCGCGCCGCTGCAGCGCATCGTCGCACGCCGTCGCCTCGATCCTCGTGCCCACAACAAGACCGTCGCCTCGGCCTTCGCCGCTTGCCTTGTGCACCGACCGCCACGATCGGCGCTCCGGATCGTAGTCGTCGCGCCTCGCCGCCCGGCCATTGCCGCGCCTCGCCGCGCGGCGACTTGCGGCCACCAGCGTTGCCGCCCAGCCCGCCACTTATGCCATGCCTCGGCCTCGCCGTTCTTTGCCTCGGCCCGCACCGTACCGCGCGCGCCCGCCGCCGTGCCACGCCCTTTTTCCTCCGCGCCGCCGTGAGAATCGCCCGAAGCGTCACCTCGCCTCGCTCGAGGCCGCCGTCGTGCGCGCCAGTCGAAGCACTGCCACCGACAAGCGTGCGCCCGTATCGCCGCCGCCGTTGTGGGAGCGCACAAGAAGAGGAAAGCGGCGGCGCGCACAGAAGAAGAAGCGGCGGAGGCAGGGCTGTGGCAGCTAGGGGTGAAACCCTAGCCGCGCACGCTTATGGGCCGGGGAAGGGGCGAGGCCCAATTGGCTGCTCGGCCGAAGAAAAGAAAAAAAAGGGGAAGAAAATGAAAAGAAAGAAAAGAAAAGAAAAAAAATATCAGAAAATTTGAAAAATTGCTAGAAAAATCCAGAAGAATTATTTGGCTCTGTTTTAATTTTTCTAGCTTTATTCTCTGCATTTATGAATATTTTTTATGGATTTTGAATTCATTGCTTTATTTTGTATACTGGAAATGTATGGTTATTTATTTTTCTCTCTATTATGTTTTTGCAACCATTTTCTATTAGATTACACGCAGTAATCTAATGTCAAAATTTTGAAATCATGCAAATGTCCGGCATCGTGAATCGTGAGTTTGAAGAACTGGCCCCGCATAGTCAGAACTACCTCACTTGGGCATCGGACGTAAAGATCGTCCTTGGGGGCAAGAAGCTCCGTGCTGCGATTGGTCTAGGGTCCTCGCAGGACGCACAACCTACCGCCGAGCAGAACGATCAAGCCTTGCACTTCCTCAGGCACCACCTCTCAGCCACTCTGAAGAATGAATACATGACTGAGGAGAGTGCACTTAAGCTTTGGACTGCACTTCAGAAGCGGTTCGAGTAGCTCAAGTACACCATCTTGCCCCAAGCACAGCAAGATTGGGTCCGCCTAAGGTTTGCAGACTACAGAGCGGTGGCGAGTACAATTACGCCTTGCATGAATTTGTACCAATCTCTCCTATGTGGCAAGAAGATCACCGACGAGGAGAAGATTGAAAAGACTCTCTCCACCTTCCACCAAATGCTATCCAGAGTGCGCAGCTATCATCGGGACGCATACAAGGAGTATAGCGAATCGATTGATGTCATGCAAGTTATGAGTCACAAGATGATGTTCTACGCAAGAACTTCGTCTCACGACCATCTGGAAGAGGCATTGGCACAGAAGTCAATGCCAACAGCTATAAGGTGAAAAAGCCCACTCATAAAAAGAAGGGCAAGCAGGGTGGAAAAGAGAGGTTTCATGCCAAGGAAAAGTCCAAAGCCCCAGTGAAGAAGGATGACAAGGAAAAGGCGCACGCTAAGCCGTATGGACAGCAGAACCAAACGTGCTTCAGGTGTGGCACTTGGGGACACTGGTCAAAGATATGTCAAGAATCCAAGGAAGTGATCAACGCATATCAGGCTAAGAAGAAGGCAAAAGAAAACGCCCCAACAGAGGTGCACTTCGCCAAGGTTGGTGATAATGATGACATGGATGAAGATACCCCACTTGTCTCATCCTCACAGAATAGCCTAGACATCGATGCTGCAGCCAATCTTATGGCAAATGAAGAGAAAACTTATGTCGATGACATAGAAGTAGAAATTAACGCATATTTTACAGATTCCGTTTAATGCATGAATCGCATTTTTTTCTTTTTAGATTATGGTTGTTAGCAATTTCTTTTGAATAATGAATTGTAAGCTCTAGAAGAGCATACTTCTCTCATGAATAAATATGCAATTTATTCTTTATTCCAGTATTCTTTAATTTACAAGCAATGTTTGAATTATTTTGCCACCGTTTGATTGGAATTATTTTGCCACTGTTTGATTGGAATTATTTTGCTTTTTAGAAATCGTGTAGCGCTCAAATGGAAGAGATATGCATTGTTGATAGTGGCACAATAAATACCATCTTAAGAGAGTCCAAATTCTTCCAGTCGATCACGAGGAACGCTGGAAAGATTACTACGATCGCAGGAAGCGATTCATATGTAATAGGCTCAGGAAGAGCTACAATTATATTGCCTATGGGTACAACTCTGGTAATTGAATAAGCTCTTTTGTACCCTGAATCAACGTGCACTCTCTTAAGTTTCAAAGACATCCGCGCCAATGGTTTTCACGTAGAAACCAATGAAGAAAATGGCAAAGAATACTTGTGCATCGTGAAGCACGCGGTATGTGGAAAAATGGTATTAGAAAAATGTCCCTCATATGAATCTGGGTTGTACTACACGAATATTCATGCACCCGAAGTGTATACTTCCTTGAAGACTGTCTTTAAAAGGTTTGAGTTATTTTCTTTATGGCATTGTAGACTAGGTCATCCTGGTCTTAGAATGATGAGGAATATAGTGAAAAACTCACAAGGTCATGGCATTAATGTTAAAAAATTCCCGAATCATGAAGATTTCGTGTGCCCTGCATGTGCCACCGGGAAATTAATAATTAGACCCTCTGTCATGAAAGTGCAAAGTGAAATCTCTGCATTCCTGGAACGCATCCAGGGGGATATTTGCGGCCCGATTCAGCCCTTGTCAGGGCCGTTTCGATACTTTATGGTGCTCGTCGATGCTTCTTTGAAATGGTCGCATGTATGCTTATTGTCAACAAGAAAACATGCTTTTGCAAAGTTGATCTCGCAGATCATAAGAATTAAGAATGCTTTCCCTGATCATCGCGTGAAGTCCATTAGAATGGACAATGCTGGCGAATTTACTTCAAAGGTATTTGATGATTATTGCACTGCAACAGGGATAGCAGTTGAGCACTCCGTACCGCACGTCCATACGCAGAATGGACTAGCTGAAGCACTAATAAAGAGGATTAAATTCATTGCCAGACCACTTTTGCAGAGTTGTAACTTGCCCAACACTTGTTGGAGACACGCAGTCCTGCACGCAGCAGCTCTCATCAATTTCAGACCTTCGGCCTACAACATCCATTCCCCTATGCAACTGGTGCACGGGGTCATCCCGAAAATCTCCTATCTCAGAAAATTTGGGTGTATGGTATATGTTCCTATACCACCCCTCGGTGATCGCAATGGGCCCTCTCCGCAAGTCTGGGATATACGTTGGTTATGAGAGTGCATCCATAATCAGGTATTTGGAACCCATGATCAGAGACTTGCATACATTGAATTCACGATTGTATTCTTGACGAGGATCGTTTCCCGTCATTAGGGGGAGGAAATCAACCTTTGGATGAAAAATGCTGGGAAATCATATGGCATTCCACTGGGATCCCCGCGCATGACCCCCGCACTAATGAAGCAAATCAAGAAGTCCAGCAGATAATTGATTTGCAGAATTTAGCAAATGAACTGCCTGATCATTTTTGTGATCTGAAGGGCGTGGTTAAGTCACATGTACCCGCAAGAAATGCACCAAAGAGGGTGGAAATACCAAAGAAAGCAGAAGGTATCCTTCATCCTGTTCAGAGGTATCAAAGAAAAAGAACAGGAAATCTGGCTCCTCAAACCCAAAGTACCCGGAGACGTCTGGAGAAAACTGGGTGAGAGGACTTACCACAACCAATCACGAAAATACCCTAAGGAAAGAAGGGGAGCCAGTTGAGACCTGGCATTAGAAAGAAGCCGACGGAAAAGGCAATTCTAGACTTGAGTCTTCCATTGCAGGAAGCCGCCGGAAATAATGTGTGCGCACACATAGGCGATGAAAAGCTAAAGGGACTTGCTCCTGCGATAGGAAATAGCAGCGAAGAGAAAGTAGAAGTGCATGAAGCACCCCATGATGAAATGGCCATAAACTTTGTAATAACAGGAGAATCCCTGAATAGAGCAACAGCCAATGTCGATGCATACTTTGCACAGAAGATTGTCTCGATCATTGATCATGATCCCGAGCCTGTATCTCTCGCAGAGTGCAAGAAAAGGCTAGATTGGGAAGAATGGAAGAAGGCAGTCACTGCAGAGTTAGTCTCTCTGAACAAGAGAGAGGTGTTTGGGCCCGTATGCCGCACACCTCCCCATATAAACCCTGTAGATCACAAATGGGTCTTTGTTCGAAAGAGGAATGAAAACAACAAAGTTGTAAGGTACAAGGCAAGGCTTGTAGCTCAAGGTTTCACTCAACGTCCTGGGGTTGATTATGAAGAAACCTACTCTCCGGTCATGGGAGGAACTACCTTTAGATATTTGACCTCAATGGCAGTCAACTTGAAGTTGAAAATGAAGCTAATGGATGTTGTCACAGCATATTTGTATGGAAACTTGGATTCGGAGATATACATGAAAGTACCGGAAGGTATTCCTATCCCGAACCAAGACAGAGCAAATAGAAACCTGTACAGTGTGAAATTGGAGAAATCACTGTATGGGCTAAAATAGTCAGGAAGAATGTGCTACAATCGCTTGAGCGACTTTCTCTGCAAGAAAGGCTACACGAACAGCGAAGATTGTCCATGTGTGTTTATACAACGATCCCCAAATGGATTCTGTATAATCTCCGTCTATGTAGATGACTTGAACATCATTGGGACGGATGAAGAAATTGAAGAAGCATGCTCATACTTGAAGTCTAAGATTGAAATGAAGGATTTGGGTAAAACCAAGTTTTGTTTAGGCTTGCAGCTTGAGCATATCCAAGGAGGAATCTTGGTACACCAATCATCCTACACACAGAAAATGTTGGAAAGATTTGGCTTTGAAAAGGCATATCCTGCAAAGACTCCAATAGTCGGAAGGTCACTCCATGCAGACCTAGACCCATACAGACCTAGAGAAGAGGGGGAGGAAGTCCTGAGAGCAGAATTCCCATATCTGAGTGCAATTGGAGCGTTCATGTACCTTGCGAATAGCACTAGGCCCGCTGTGAATTTGCTAGCCCGGTACAGCGCAGAATCCACCAAAAGGCATTGGAAAGGGATCAAGGACATCTTCCGTTACCTCCAAGGAAGCAAAGATCTCGGTTTGTTCTTCAGAAGAAACAACGAACTGAATTTGGTTGGCTACGCCGATGCTGGGTACTTATCAGACCCGCATACTGGCAAGTTTCAAACTGGGTATGTTTTCCTATGTGAAGGAACAGCAGTTTCTTGGAAGTCGTCTAAGCAGACTCTCGTCTCGACGTCGACAAACCACTCGGGAATCATTGCTTTGTATGAAGCCTCTCGTGAATGTGCATGGCTCCGAAGAATGGTTCATCACATCCAGAAGTCATGTGGCTTGAACATTGAGCAAACTTCCACGATCATCTATGAAGACAATGCAGCTTGTGTTGCTAAAGCACAGATGGGTTATGTGAAGAGCAATCTCACGAAGCACATCAACCCCAAGTTCTTTTATGCTCACGAATTGCATAAGATGAACGAGATAAAGATACTGAATACTAAGTCATGTGAAAATCTTGCAGATTTGTTCACTAAATCACTCCCAGCATCTACCTTTGAAAGGTGCGTAAAAGGGATTGGGATTATGAGACTTAGAGAAGTGCAGATTTCAGGAGGAGATATTTCACATACTCCCACATAAGTCTTGAACATGAGGTTCAAGTACCCAACATGAATCTCGAAGATTAGCAATTGAAGTTTGGGTGAATTGTACTCTTTTTCCTTAGCAAGTTTTTCATAAAGTTTTCTTGCATAAGGTTTTAATAAGGCAATTCGTGCAACACAGTAAGCTATGCTATGTACTCTTTCTCCAAAAAAAAATTCCCACTGGATTTTTTTGGAGTTTTAATGAGGCATATGCATCTCGCGGCAAAGGGCCCAAGGAGGAGTGTTGGGAAACCATGTGGTCCATGAAGGCCCACGATAATCCCTTAGCCGAAACCCTAGGCGACTACTATATAAGGAGGAAGGGGTTCCCCATTGTACAACCAATCACAAAAGCAATAAAGAATTCCCTCGCCGTTCCTCCTAGAACCCGTGTCTCTCTTTATCTCTCTGTTCTCCAATTCAGATCTGTTCGAGAATCCCGGACTATTCAATAGCGGGATTCTTTAACAATTTGGTCAATCATGCACGAAATAAGCTAATGCACTCTCCTATCCTACCAACCAAGACCGAGTCAGCCGGGTGAGCTCTCACGGTCGACACAATTTAATGCGGGGTACCATACCACGCATGCACACTGATCTGAATCTGATCGTCAGTTTGGCTCCATATACGCAGCAAGCAAGCATGCAACAGGGACGGCCGTAGAGTCGTAGCAATTTCGGCCAAGTTTCAGATCCTACGGTTAAGGAGACCTGCATTGACCCTAATTGAACATAGTGTGCTTGCTCAACAATAATGAGCCTGCTTGTACTCTTCCTAACCCTGAAAAAAAGGAGCCTGTACCTTTTCTTTTTACATATAACAACCTGTACCTAAATGTCCTGTTGCACTCAATAATACAGCAACCAAAGAACCGATGAGTGTACGAAATTTCTACAATGTTTCCATGATATTCATTTGTGTAAAAAAAATCCGGCCTTATATATGTATGTAGGTTGCAGTAAACTCAAACACGTACGGACCATGTGGTAACAATGCATGAACACAACACTGACCTTGACAAGTTCTGCTGTCAATTGTCAGACATGAAGCACTGGTAGTCTGGTATTACTACTACTAGATTATATAGGGTATGAGATTTTTCATGTGTCAAAGAAGCAAGCAAGAAGATGACACTTCCCAGCTCGATCCGGTGTTGAGTGATAAAATGGCAAGCAAGGGGAGGGGGAGGCCACCGTCGTTCCGTTTCGTCGGAATCAATGCACCGGCGGCCAGAGTGCCTCGCCGTACCGCTGCTGGCTTCTTAATGTCACAAAGAGTTGTAGTTAACTAGCTTGATTGCAATTACACAGCCCTTAATTAAGATATCCTCTGATCGATCAATCCCCATCGATCCCTCCGTGCTCTTGATCGTCCCGGACGGACCGTCTTCTGGAAGATGTGGAGGGCCCATACATCATTTTCTGCAATTCTTCGAGCTACCTAAAGATTTTTCTGCTCTCCCGGATGTATGATACGTACCTCTTGCTTAGTCGCGGACCGGTCGAAAGGCCATGGGATAAGGGATTAATTGGCTGCGGTTCCACTCTTACTAGTAGCTAAGGGGACTTGAGCTAAAAAATAAATAAAACTAAGGGGACAACTATTTATGTGTTCAACATTTCTTGTGAGGGGGTTTGTCAAGGATTACTATATTGTTTATCTTTTATCGCCGGTTTAAGTTTTTTTATGAATTGATTGGTGCATAAAACTCAATAATTCTATCTAAGCAAGATTACGGATCAAAAGATACACAAAAAAGAAACCCAGGTTTCACGATGGTTAATCCAGAGCAGTTGATATATTTTTTAGTTGACAATCCTTCCATGACGATAGTTGTTTTTTCAGAAGTACGTACTAGAGTGAGTACAATTGTCCATTAAGATTCTCACTGAGTAGCTATCTTATCCTGCCAGTTGAACCACAACCATCCGAGATGACTTACCGACGTCGTTTTTTCCTCTCGGTGACTACAGCAGGAAGAAAAACAACACGAGTGTCTGCAACTGCATCACCAACTCGTAGCAAAGCTCGATTTGCACGAGCCTTTATCCAACGGCAATTAACCAGCCGAGAGGGAATTCCAGTTAGGTCGATGGGATTCATGGGGGTCATCGGCATCACGAGTCCTCTTGGAAATTTATTAGAACAGCGATTTGTGCCTTTAAAGCCGTCGTCCTTGGAGTCAGGCCAGCTGGCGCGGCGCGAGATAAACAAACCGAACGTGCAAATGCTAGCCGAGCCCCCATCAAATGCAAAGGTTGGCCCACGCGTGAACCAAGCCTTACATTGTGAGGGGAAAAAAATACTTTCATACTTGTCTGTCTAAATTTATAACACCCATTTCATCTCGGCACGTAAATCAAAAAGATATTAAAAATAATTAGATTATCCTTAATTATTATTACTAAGCACTATATTTGATATATGCATGTAGAGAATATGAAGTAAAGGTGGATATCTATTAGAGATATAGAGGGAATATCACATTAGTTTTGTATTGGAATATGAAAAACGCCATATATTTATGAACAAAACCATTCAAAAAATACACTCCTTATAAACTTGGACATATGAGTTTATATTAGAGTGTGCCTATCGATTTTTAGAGTGTTCAAAATAGTTGTCGTTTGTTACCTCTATTCCTAAATAGATGGTGTTTTAGGATTTTACATTTTTACCGAGGTATATCCTTCGATTAGCTCATTTATTGCTCTTCAATAGTCGTGTGCCACTCTTATGTTGTACCGTGGAATAAATAACATTGGGTGTTGAGAATAGTCGTAGCTGAAGTGGCGAGGCGATGACGACCTCTTATGGGGCGCCGTGGATTCAATGCGCAAGGTGGAAACCTCCAACTGATCCATGCCATGGCATTGCACTGCAAAGTAGTATAGCTCTTTTATTTGGCTCCCTCGAGTTTGGCTGCCAAGACGGCAATCCTTTTGCGTACCGACCGCGCTTGCCTCCTTGAGGCCTTGAGATCGAGCAAACTAAAGCCAAGCTCGGCTCGTCTGTTTGCCACTAGTATGCCTCAGTTTCTATTGTCAAGTAGTGTTTTAATTATACATCATCCTTAATACAAGTTATATAAATATTGAAATAAACGAAAAGATAAAAACTCACAATCTACACTTCATTCATGCTAACATATTTAAAACTGTCAACAAGTGGTGCATAGAAGCACACCTCAATTAAAAGTTTTAAAAGGTTGACCATGCGCATACTAAATTTGAAAAAACTGAGCGAGTATATACCTTCAAACGCCAGCTTGCAGTTTGGACTTTGGAACGAAAGGTCAAGTGTGTTTAAATGCAGTTTTCTGGTCCGTTGTAACCGCAAAGCAGAAATGTAGCTGTCGAGGAGTCACACAAAAACCAGCTGCATGTGCTTGTTCCGTCACTAGTGTCATCTACTCTATGAACGTCGCTATCCTCATCGTATGGATGGGTTTGTACATGTATACAGTTGACCGTCCAATAAAAAAAATCAACTCTAAAAATATAGTGTGCCGATTTTCCTGTCCTCAACATGTACGCAGCAGTTTTCGCAAGATAAGCTTTTAAGTTGCTCTCACCGTGGTGGTATTTCGGGGCTCAGTAACAATTTAATTCAACTATTAAGAACAAGCAAAAAGAACAAGAGTATGTTCCGTTAAAAAAACAAAAGTATGGGCGTACGATAGTTGCCAAATTATTTTAACAACCAAACCTTTTCTTCCAAACAAGTTTGGATAAGCTAAGAAAGAAACCCAAAGTTAATAAAACCCTTAACTTCCGATCTTGGGTAATAGTTCGGGTATGTGGATTGCTAACTTCTTCCATACACTTCTATCCAATGCCAAATCTTTAGAAATGTTCCAATCCCTCGAATCTCTTTTACCTACTTCTTCCTATGTCAGTCTCGGTCAACTTATATGTCTTCTTATGTTTTCGAGACGACTTAAAGTTCTACTGCACACCGGTGCATCAAGAGGCCCTATTGAAGATGTTCAAACCATCACAGACGATTTTGGATAAAATTTTCTTCAAATGGTGCTACCCCAACCCTATCATACAAATTATCATTGCCTTGTTGCCAAATTATTATACACAGGGAAAAAGGACAAGTGGATAGCTCTTTCTTTTATTAAGCAAACTGATAATTTGCTACCCAAAAGTCAATAAATGATACTAGCAAGGTCACAAGGATTACTTTAGATTATGGCATCCAATGATGTTTAGTCTCTTGAGAAACGGGACATTGATATTTTTCAAACTTTCTTCTTTCAGTGGAAATCAGTAAATTTGCATTTGACTCTATTCCTAGCGATCAATATATGGTCAGCAATCACCATTCACGATGCCGAGTTTGCCATGTGCACATGACATCATGTTCTAGTACATTTTACACCCCCTAAATTTTCCAAAATAAATTCATTTAACACTCTCAACTACAAAAGAAAGAAAGACAAAAATCCAACACCAAGTTAATTTACACCATAGGGCAGTTTGCTAACAGGGATTCCACTCAAGTTAGTTTTTGCCATGTTGACAGTCATGTCATAGGTTTTTGCTGAGAAGGATCCAAATGATATGATAGAAGATGACGAGAAGAAATAGAATGTAGAGAGAGAGAGAGAAGTGAGAAGGGGATCAACTATGGGTATATCCTTGAATTAGATCCTCGCTATGGCCGGGAACATGGCGAAAGGCACCTTGAGTGGGATCCACTTCATCAAAGCTGCCCTCCACTTTCCTGCTGATTTACAATTTTAACTCTGTTGTGCCAGGTGACTACTAGAGCAGTATGATACTGCATGTCAAATTCTGATTGTGCTGCCAAATTACTGAAACTATGAACTCTTCAAATGTCGCCTTAATTCGTCAATATCTACAGTAGATGTGCCTTCTTCAAAATTAAAAGTAAACGGCAGCATTAATACGCATAGACCAATTGTAATTTGTATGAAAATAAGGAGGTTCCAGCTGGGATAGAAGGAAACTTGAGCACTTCTCTTGGGAAGTGTTTTCATGAAGTTAAGTCTGAAATCTAATTTAGAAAATAGGCAGAGTTAATGACAGACAGGAAAAACTAATTCAGTTGGCAACTTGGCTTTTGTCCAAGAGAGACAAATTAATTAATGCACACAAAGTATTTGAATAAGCGTACAATTCACCAAAATTTCATCCTAACACCACAAAACTGAGCAAGACCAGCAACCATGCATAAAGTAAAGGAGTATACTGATAAAATCATGAAGGCGGTGAGGGAAGAGGCAGAAAGTGTGTCAACTGAGAGATTTACTAGACCAGTTAGGATATTAGCCTGTAAGAGGAAGCTAAATGTCAGTTTCTTCATACTGACTGCCTAAATAATTGCAAATCTGGTAGCATTTCACACAATTCGGTTCCATTTATCGAACATTTCCATTTTGGCGTTAATAATAAAAATATCGAGAAATGATCTTACCAGAAGGAATGAGCCAAGCATATTTTGATTGAATGCATCTTCAAGAACCAAGTTTTTGTCATGTGAGACGGACCCCGCTAGTGTGAGAGTAGATATAACCTGTTGATTAATAATAGTCAGCATCAACAGCAGAACCTGAACCAAAAAAATTTACAGCACCATACCTAGTAACAATACGATCACAAAGATTAGAAGGCTCTATTGTTGCTAACCCTTAAGAAAACAGATATATTTACTCAGAAGGAAACAAAAGCATGTGAGTTGTGAAATTTGTGGACCTTGCCAATTTTCCTGGTTCTGATGATATCAGAGAGTTGCTTCCCAATCATCAAATAATAAAACCATCTGGTGAAGCTATGAATATAAGGGGTAAAACTAAAATAGATCTATTTACTCCGAAGGCAACAAAAGCATGTGAGTTGTGAAATTTGTGGACCTTGCCAATTTTCCTGGTTCTGATGATATCAGAGAGTTGCTTCCCAATCATCAAATAATAAAACCAGCTGGTGAAGCTATGAATATAAAGGGTAAAACTAAAATGTTGGACCATGTAGTGCACATTATATCAAGTTAAAACTTGTATGTAAGATATGCAACGCATATAAGATCATGACAATTTTTCATTAACAGTATCCTTAACCTTTGGGAGCCATTATAGGACAATATGAAGGCTATCAGTTAAAGTACGTATTGTTCTTGTGTCCATGACTCATGATGTGGTCCTAGTGTGTTAACTGTTAATCACTGCTACAGATACAAAGAATTATTCTCCAAATGGTAAAGAAAAGCCAATTTGGCTATATCCGGAGGTTCCAATCTGACAATGAATGCATATTATGAAGTTTATAAAAGTATGAAAGAAAATAACAATACCTGAAAATTCTGGCCAAACACAAGCACAACATAAGCGAAGTTGCACTGCAAAATGAAATGGTCGAATCATTTTTGTTCCAAAAGGTAAAAGGGCAAAATTAAGTTCTTGGTTTTACTTCATCCTAATCATACTTGAGTTTTGAGTGTACAAAAAGATACCAGTGTTTGTAGTAACTGTACTTATTTTGTTTCACTTTTAAATAACATCGTTATATATTTTTATAAGCTATGGGTATCAACATCTGATTGAATCTAAGGAGCAGAAATAGAAAGAGTAAGCTTAATTTCATTTCGCAACTTGGGACATTGGAGTAGTGCCCATTTGCAGTAAAAGCCCCAAAACAAAAGAATTCCTAAACTTCTCAAGAAGCATACATATCAAGAAAGCTAAGTTGTTTGCACACATTATAACTTTGTCCGATGAGTTTTAGGAAAATAATTGTTCATATATATGTTTGTGTTGGGAGAATCACACTGCATGACAGGAAGGTTTGTCCCAGCAATGCAATGACAATTAAAAATAAACTAAGCTTCATGTTTGTTTTTACTTCAAAATTACTTACTCTAAACCTAAATGCTATTAGTTTTTTATGCATACTCATCCATTTCATCATTAGCATGTTCCTTAACTAACGTAACTTTTCCATTCAGATATTAAGAGCGCAACACTCTGCTCTACATACCATAAAGCTGCTGTTACATTGCATAACTATCATAAAATTTCTTCAAAGATGACTTTATATTTTCTTTTATTTAATGCCAGTGAAAAAAATAAAACCAAGTACGCAGTTAATTAGTATCCTACCATTCGTCGAGAAACTCTTTCAACATAGCTGTCAAGAATGGTTGCCAAAATCCTATGAACATGCCATGGGAGGAAATGTCAATAATCAGGAAACATTAAAATCAGTAATCATGCATTTTATTATTGTTTCCTACCAAAAAGATGCAGCAAGAACCCAGACTTTTACCACTTGAGTGCTCCTACTCTTGCCTTTTGAATTAATGTCAAAGAACAAATAGTAACCCAGAGAAACACCAATCAGGTACATACCCCAGTATCCTGTCAAAGGAGGGAATTGATTAGATTGCATAATGAGGTAGCAATTTAAATAATGAGGTGCATGCAAATCTATGACATTCACGTATGAAAAGGATCCAATAGCAGGCAATCAGCATATTGAAATTCAGCAAAACAATAAAAAAATGTTAGTGTATAGTAAATAAAAGATATTAAGAAATAAAATAAATTAATAGAAAGGAAAAACAAGATTAGTCAGATGCATATGCAACACATTCACATATGGCTGCATGTGTCTGCCAACAAGCTTGGAAGGCCCTATGTTTCTCAGCACCCTAAGCAAAGAAATGACAGAAAAACCATGTGCATAAAAATATTTTTACCAAATATGCTATAAATGCCTTCCTTATTCTGGCTTATCATATCAGCACTTCTTTCACTAGAAATGAGGTAATCATTCAACCCAAAAGATAGACATACTTGGTATCCTGGAAAAAGAGAGGAGAAATTAACTCTTGAAAAGGAGGATTACAGCACTTTTAAGTCCATCAAACCAAACTGTCAAACTGGAACTGTTAGTACCTGCAAGGACAATCAGGCCAACTAACCCACAATATTTTGGATGAATCCTGATAATGGATGTAAGGATAGAAATTGCTGCAAGGGTGAAAAAGAAGTTCCAATGGACACCGTATTCTCCAACATGAACCTACAAGATAACAAAAAGAAGATATCTTCAGGACAACAGCATCATAACATGAATTATTTTCTTTCTAAATAACCTTTTTTATGCCTTGCAAGTTGCAAATTTAACCCAACCACACCACTTCTAGTATTATCCAAAACTAAATATGCTACAGTATGTTGTGAACTTCCTATAGGAAACTAGCAGCAACAACACATAGTTCGAGTCCAGGATGAGTCAGTTTTATTGAGAAGCCTGGTTTCGATAGGAGATATATTTGTTACATACTGGTTAGTTATGTCATGAAAGAAGAATAGAATTAAGAAATAGTCCAGGAAGATTAGGAAAGGGCAGAATTGTATTCACGTATTAGGAGTAGTCCTAGTTATAGTATAATACTTAGGGGTCAAGTTAGGAAGTCCTATATAAGTGTAAGTGTCGCCATGTAACTTTTCATGTTCAAGCAAGAAGAAATAAACTTCCCATCTTCCAGTTGCAAATATCTACCCCTCTAGTTTCTGTTATCTACCCCCCACTACCCTTCAACTCACAAGACATGGCACCAACTTGCCGGCAACGATCTACCCGTAAAATCTTTGCAGCAAACCAGCCCTAACATAGTGACTAGTATATCTAATTTTGTGTAGTACGGTCTCAGTATCTAGAAAAGGAGGAAACAACAGAAATTGCCGGACAAAGACAACAAAAAAGGTTAAGAACTTTGGATAATGGCATTCCATGACAATGCATATGACAAATTATGATGAATGAGTAATTTAGGTAATTGTCTCAAAGTAGAAAAAATACCTGATAATCAACGCCTGATGTGGAGATAAGGCGAGCAAAGCCAAGAAATACTAGAGGACTTATGGACCTCAGCGCTGCCGTCCAGCTCCTATGGAACAGAAAGGTATAATGTAAGATACATCATACTAATGTGGTAGACTAGTGTTTATTGGCAGACCTGTCAATCAGAAACTACTGCTATCATCCAGAGAAAATTCAAACAATGATGTCTGACAAGTGCTTGTACTTTTTAGTTATGATATTAGACAAACGAAGGATCATTTGTCAGTATGGTGACAGACAGTAAAGCATGGTTTCATGAAGGATGCTACATAAGAAATAATACTAGTCAGAAAGTGGTTTGGAGAAAGAGCGACCTAATGATGCAGAAAGTAGCAAAACAAAGCTTTTATTGCCCAAGGAGAGATGATCCAGTCATCTTATCTTGAGCCTTATTGGTTTTCTTCATTTATCTATGAAACTGACAATTTCGTATTAATTTCATTTTAGCTTTAGATTTGAATGGAGAATTGTTATACTTTGTATTTAGTGCCCAAATGTGAAAGAACTCAGCACACCATATTAGATTCATTGATAGGATAACTCTAAACTGGTGAAATTGAGTCACTTTGTAATGGGACCTTCTAGTCTCCTACAAGCTCCTATGTCCAGTAGAAATAGTCGGCAGAAATAAGTATTAGTTATTTAGATTGTTTATAAAATGTAACTTATGTGGTGACATCATTAGTTTTGACCTAAAGTTCCCACAGAACAACATCGACTAACAATTCTTACCGTAGAAATTTATGGTTCATTCTTGTAAGGCACAAAATCTGCTTTCTCACACAAGGTTTGTCCTTTATCTTCAGCATTCATATGAACCACTCTCAAGGAATCCAGAACACTTGGAAATTATGGGCAGTGTACATAGAGCAGCCATTTGATACTAGATGGCACTTCACAGGAACTAGATGAGAATCCTTGATGTGAAGCGCTATGTCAGGTAGTGTATCATGATGAATCCAAAGACCCATTAATTAATCCCTAAACAGATTTTGGTTAATGACAAATGAGATCATATCATGGTTAAGGACTTACAGTGAGGTTATGTTTCGTGCTTGTCGAGATACCAGTGCATTAGCCACTACAAAAGATCCTACTCCAAGATCCATCTGTTAGACCATGAGCCAGATATCTTAATATCATTAAATAGGCAAGAAAATGCAGATCAAACTATACATGGCAACTTTTGAACTTTCAAAAATAATGGCAAATAGAATCCAAATTACACGCATGGCAGCACAGCTTTGACAACTTGTCATTAATAAACAATAAATTGTCGACTGAAAAAAAGCAAGCAAGACAGGTTTGCAAATTGCAAACAATATATTGGTGGTAATTCTATGAGAACAGAAATAAGCATTGACAAATATAAGTAGTTGAAGATTAAACAATCAGCGACCTGAACATACAGGGAAAAATGAATTGGGCATATAATACTGAATGTAAGATGACGACACATGAATATAAGTCCATGACCGATAATGGGTTCGTTTAAGCAAGCTAATGAAGTCATATCATTGGCAATCCAAACAAGCTTTTATCTGGATGCACAATTTGCAGCTGTTGCCTATTTTTGTACAACTAGTTCATGATTATTTGCAATACTTGACGATGAAGAACTAAAGAAAAAGCCTGAAAGATACTACTTACAATGCCACTACCATATGTTTCAGCCTTGGCATAACGTCTAGGGAAGATTTTGAAGTCCACCGCCAATATGCACAAACATGTCACTAAAACCTACAAAGTGTGCAGTCATTAATATTTCAATAGTATTGCTACATATTTAGTATTGATAAGGAGTAATATTTTTCTAATCAATCAACTTTTACATACCACTGACACTCGGTAAGATGATACGTCTGCTCTGAGAGAAGGCAGATGATTTAATCCAACTTTGGGATGTGACTGAGATCTGGAAGTGCAGTATTACATTAGTTCGAGATCAGCATAGGTTGCGTGTTGCAAGAAGAAAATATTGCAAAAAAAAAGTGTACTAACTCATGCCAAATACCTTTTGAACATGGCATATACAGATATCATGATTACAAGAGAAATTGCACAAGTATAAGCCCAATCAGCTAAGACCTGCAATAAAGCTCATTCTAGGATTGGCAAATAACAATAGTTGGGGTATAAGTTTATGCTCTGTTGCAAAGTTTGCTTCTCTACATGTTCCCTGATTCTGTAGTTTAACAATGCAACCATGTAGTGAAGGGGTACTTACTGTGAAAATCAAAAGAATTGGCAGTACAACAGTGAGATAATCTATAGCCAGTGCAGAGAAGTAATACACCCAATCTTTATGACCAGGAAGAGCATCATCGTTTTTCTTCACGGAATCCCTCCTAGTATTACCTAAAACAAGCGAAGCAGCAAGCTTGTCAGATCTACTCCATACATGGAAAATAAAAGAAGGCTGTGTTATTAACCAATGATATAAAAATTCAAAAACTCATCAAGCTAAATGTGGCATGGAATCGATAGCATCGGATTGGCCAGCATAATCTGAAAGTGGAAGATGGCATTTTTATGCTATGATTTGGGAAGAATTTGGGCTCGATGGTTGAATTTCACAACGTACACATATCTGATCCAAATGCTCAATGTGCAAAATCGCAGGATACTGGTAATTTGAGATTCCACATTGCAATCATACAAGCTCACTTGTCAATTTTTTGCATAAAGGTCAGAAGGGTTAAACATTCACAGAATCTCAAATTAACTGACCTCCGCTGCTCCACTTCCTAAGAACAACCACGGCCTGCGCACCCAAAACATAATCAAGTCAGAAGCCCACATACAGAAAAATTGGGAATCTCAGCTGGAGAGACTAATCACTCACCGGCACGATGGTGGAGAGTGCCGCGATCTCCGTCAGGGAGGAACCCGTCAGGTTGCTCACGAACCTGCGCCATGGAGAACAAGGAGAAACTAAGAATCGTACGCACGAGAGGGAAGTGGTCGGGATCGTGGGTAGGGCTGGGAACTCTTTGACTCACTGCTCCTTGAGGAGCTTGTTCGGGTTCAGGGGCTTGTCGAGGAGGCCCTCCATTGTTGACATCGCGAGGCGGTTGGTTGGGTTGCCGCCGCGCCGGCCGAAGCCGCCGGGCGCGGAGGAGAGGGAAGCTGCGTGGGGATGGCGGACCCAACCGTCCGGACAGGGCTAGCGTTAGCGAGGTCGCCGGCCACGGACGCCGAAGGAAGGACACCAAGGCTGCCAGGGAGGGAGGACAGCCGAGTGATCTCGCTCTAGGGTAAGCAGTCGCCGCGCCCCGGTTGAAGGCCGCCGCCGCCGCCGCCGCCGCTTGAGCGTGCTTGATGTGGTCCGGGCGTTCAGCTCGTGCTTTGTGTAGGCGAGGCATCGTGCTAGGTACCGCCTGCTTTATGGTTCATATCCACGCCTCATCACATTTTCTTTAACACCTGGCCCACTTACCATATATACTTATGTTTTTGCCGGAAAAGTGTGGCAAATCATATTTTGCACAGTTTTGTCGCAAATCGCAGGATAAAGAAAATTGCGATCAAGATCATTCTAGTACCATGGCAGTATACTGTGACAGACATTACTTACTGTTTCAGTTAACCACTTTGATATGTGGTTGTCGTAATAAAGCATCTCCAAATGACCTTCCTGGCGCTGGCATGTGCAAATCTAACCCGTCCCCTGTTCAGGCTTTTGTGGAGGATTTCCTCAATGGCATAAGGTGAAACAAGTGTGCAACTCTTCGCCAGGTTGTAGTACCCTGTTGAGCACCGAAAGTGCTTCCTGTCCATTATCATGTCTGGACTCTGGAGTAGAGGTGGGCATTTGGGCCGGACTCTTTTGGATCGGTCCGAGACACGACGTCACGGTCCGGCACGAAGCCCGACCCGACACGAAGTGGGTCGTACCGGGTTGGCACGACACTATAGCAAGAGCCGTGCCGGACTCGAGAATTAGGCACGATGGGCGGTTCGGCCCGACACGACACTGTAGAATGGGCTATACTGAGCCTGATGATTCAAGGCATGAGGAAGAAGTCTAGCATGAAGGTCACTGACTCACAGAGCATGACCGTCATGGATGCACCCAGTAGCATGAACGTCACCCCTATCGCCGACACTTGAGAGAGACGGACAAAACAGGAGAGAGAGAACTAAGAGAGATTGAGAGACGGTGCAAGAAGCTGCTCTCTCTCGCTCGTCCCTCTCAATATCTCTCAGCTCTCTCTCTCACCAGTCTCTCTCAATCTCCCTCACAATCTCTCTCATCTGTCTCGCTCACTCTCTTTCTCGCCTATTGTAATGCCTTAATTCTATGTATCTCCAGCTCCTTTCCTCTCGTTGCAATAGTGCAAATAGGTCGGGCCTGGACCGGCACGGCACGAAGCAGACATGAAGCGCAAATGAGCCGTACCTGGACTCGCCGAAGGCGAGCTGGATCGGCACGGCACGACGCCCACCTCTACTCTGGAGTAACATGTTGTAATTTCGCAGCCTGAGCCGCTGGTAAATCTCAACAGGATATACGCTCGGCCCATGCTTCACGCTAGCTTTCGCTGCTTGCTTTGGCTAGTTTGCAACCAGGTGGAGGGCAGTAGAGCAGATTAGGACAACTATGCATATCTAGTCTTTTTAAATCAAGTCTACTACCGTTTTTTTTTTGCAAAAATAGCCCCTCCCTGCCACGGAAGACGCGACAGGCCATACGTGTTCGGCCCGGGGAGCGCGTGAGGAGGTTGGTTCCACGGCAGCAAGTGTAAGTGCGGGAGGACACGCTTCGGCGACCGCGGAGCATAGAAGGAATCCTCCCATGCTACCCCAGCGTGGTAGTATGCACACACGTGCCCACACTGCCCACTGTCTACGTCTGCCCACGCTGCCCACTGCGCGCTCAGCTACCACGTCACCCACCCACCAGCGTGCCCGCAGCACCGCATGCTGCATGCGCTATGCTGCGCTTGCCCACGCGCTACCATGCTCTCGCACGCTGCCGCTGGCCGGCCTCCTCCCACGCTCTCCAGATGCGGCAAAGGACACGTATCGTCTATCCTTCCTTCTGTAGTGGGGAGTGTTATTTTTGCAAAAAAAAATACATTGAGAGCTAAATTTGCAAAAAAAAAATGTACCAGAGTGCTATATATGCACAATATTTCAGTTAATCAAATGCCATCTATCACTAGCTTGTCATCCCTCCCACTATCGGCAAAATCCGCCCACCAAAATAAGCTAAACACAACAAAAAAAAGTTTTAAACAATACATTTTTTAAATAATTCTACAAAAATATACCTCTGTCGCTATTTCAATTGGCGACAAATCTTCTATCGCCATTTCAATTGACGACATGGATTGAATTGGTGACGGATTATTTTATCGTAGATTTATTTAGTCGACAAGACTGAGTCTTGTGTTGCCATTTCAATTGTAGATAGATGAGGTATATTTTTGTAAAAAAAATCGTCATATTATTTTTGTAAATTTATTTTTAAAATGTATTATTTAAAAAAAATCAGTTGTTCAGTCAGTGTGTACTGTGACCGCTAGTTCTCTGATTTTTTTTTTAAATAATATTTTTTATAATCAAATTGCAAAAATATACCACAAAAAAAAATTACAAAAATATACCCCTGTTGCCCTATGGTAGGGCGACATGCTGACTAGGCAGTGAGTTGGAGGGAGTAATCGTGTTGCGATTGGACGACAAAACAAGTCGCCCAACAGTAGGACGACACATGTTCAAGTCACCCAACCGTAGGGCGACATGTGTACTAGTCGCCCAATGGTAGGGCGACATAGAGTAATCGCCCAATGACAGGGCGACATGTGTACTAGTCGCCCAATGGTAGGGCGACATGGCCAGGAAATTTACAAGTTTAAAAAAATGTGAGAGACTTCAAAAAAGATTAAAATATTTGGATAAACAGATTTAGGATTCAAGTAAAATATTTTTATGGTCTAGAGGAATTTGAAATAATTTACAAAATTCGAAGGTAACAAGTAGAGTGTTTGTTTTTTAGCCTTTTCGGCGGCCCGTAAAATATCATATCTAAAGGGTATTTTTATGAACAGTGGTCCACATTTGATCTTTGATATATGCACTACCATATTATGAGGGTGTTAGTAAAATTATAATTAGTATAACGGTACTAATTAAGTAGCAAAATCGTGTTATTGCATGTGAACAATTCATAGCCTTCTGCGTTATTGCATGTGGACAAAATCGCGTTATTGCATGTGATCAATTCGTAGCCTTCTGCGTTATTGCATGTGGACAAAATCGTGTTATTGCATGTGAACAATTCGTAGCCTTCTGCGTTACATGCACCGAAAGTTCAGATGTAAAATAAGCAATAGATTATATTATATTACAAGGGCATTACAACAGTAACAAAATTGCTTGACGAACTAACTAACGAAAGCATTGTTTGTCATGGTGGAACAGATGATCGTTCCGCCTATCTGGGTATAGCCGGAATGATGTCTCACATTTTCTGCATATTACCTGACCCGTGTAAATTTTGAGATTTGTACTCGGACACCGCTCAATCCCTACTATGAAAGAACTCCATGGGGATCCGCAGTGCTCCCAGGTGTCGCCGAATGGGTGGCCTATGCCGTATGTCTCGGGTGTGTAAGACAGAATTTTTTGGTCATCCCGATTCTCGGCGTCCCCTATGTTAATATCACCCGGGTTCCCGGATGGTCTGCGTAACGCATCAAGGATTTGTTGCGTGGTGCGGACCTCGGCCGGCTGCTTCCCCTTGTCCCTTCCTCTTCGAGAGGAGGTACCTCTTGCACCTCATTGCGCTGGCGTTGGCGGAGACTTGCCGAGACGCCTTTGCTGCTTCGCTCACACTCCACTATATGGTGCGGAGGTGTGTGTTGGGCTTATCTCAGACAACTGTAGCGTGCCCTGCAGTCAATGCAGTATGCCCGCTTTGGTAGTTGAATAACACCGTAGGCGTACTCGGGGTCTGGCTTTTCTGGGCTGTAGTAGCACCACGGAGAGGGTTGCTCCCCCAGTTATCCCATACAGGAAGTTTGAGATGTGGGTGGTACGTCTCCGGGTCCACCCAGTTGAAGTAGCCGCACCATTCATCCTCGGCCAAGGGGCACCGGTAGAATCTCCGGTCCGCTATATCATCGTGGCAGGTATCATCCACTGTCTGCAGGTCGTGTTCGCAAAAAGTCGGGGCTTTCGGGTGGCCCTTGAGGAGGTTTTTCCTTTGACTCGAGCAATTTCGCACATTTCTTTTTGAACTCCTGTATGCGATGAACTGGTTTAGAATTACTACTTTGTGAGTGAAACATGAGTGCGTCGCATGAAACTCACCGATTGGTTGTCCCCTTGCCCACCGGCCCTGAACTCTGGTTGATCTAGAGCGGGGACATGTCCTAGCGGCCTCTCCTACCGGGTGAAGTTCTCGAGCGAAGCGGGGTAGGCGTCATGGTAGTTGTAGATAAATTCGATATCACGTCGTTCTGGCCCGTCGATCCATTGGAAGAAGCAACACCGGTCCTTGTGCTGAGAAAAGAAAGAACGATGCATGAAATGGTAATGTTACCCTGTATTGTATGGACACAAGTAGGTTTACCCAGTAAGAGCGGGCACAACAGTAGTGAGCGTGGGCGGTTGTCTCTCCGTGGGTAGATTGCATCATCTTCGCCGGAAGGTTGCAGTCGCAATTGGGTCGGGGCAACATCAGCAGAACTGGGGCGTCAACGCTACTAGTATCCGGGTACTCGGGGCGGGATGACTTCTGCTTGCTGAAGAGGTGACGGTAGAACTACATCATGCCCTAATTTGTGTAGATTCAGCTGGCGTGTATTGCTTGTTTAGCGGTGTTGGATGTCTACCCCTCGGCCGGTTTTATAGTGGTGGTGAGGGGTTGCTCCACACAACTACAGCACTGATGGGCCGGCATCCTCTGTGAAAAGCTGCACGATGTGTCACCCATCATCAAAGCTGCACGACAAGGCTAACAAAGCTGATGTATGTGACTTGTCTAATCGGCTTGACAAGGCTGACAAAGCTGATGCATGTGACCTGTCTACTCGGGCTGACAAGGCTGACAAAGCTAATGCATGTGACTTGTCTACTCGGCCTGACAAGGCTGCACGCCCGTGAGTAGGCTATTCGCTCTTAAAAGCTGCTGCACGCCAGTACTTCATCATGCTTGAAAGCAGGGCTACTGTAACAAAGAATAACAATATTTCATAACCAAAAGTAAGATGTTACTACCATAACAAAAATATATCGTATATAACTAAATACATAAGATGAAAAGCATGTCACAATGTAATAACTAAATACATAAGCTAAAATAACATAACAAACCATCGGCGCCCCGCTTTCTAGCGCCTCTCATGGCCGGTAGGCCTCCGCGAACCTCGCCCTCGCGAGTAGGTGAACCGCACCGGTGCGTGGTGGGCCCTCCGAGGTCTAGCCGAGGTGTAGCGACGCCGGCCGAGAAGGTCGCGTCGATGGTGGTGCTCCCTACAATCGCGATGATCCAGATCACCCAAGTATCTCGACACGCCACCATCGCCGAGGTCGAATTGCATGGGTGCATCATCAAACCGCCTCGTAGTCGCCGAGGCGGTGAAGTCAGCAGAGGAGAACCACCGTGCTCGTGAGCCTCGTAAGAAGTGAACAATTGTTGGTAACATTCAAAAATAATTAGACAACATACGGCGTGTGACGGCACTCACCTCCGACGCGAGGGGCTAGACCAGCGTGTCCAAAGAACTCGCCTTGTTGCGTAAGTCGGCGGACGGTGGGACGGAGGACGGACGTGTGAAGATGTACCGAGCACTCCTCCCGCAGAAGCGGCATGCCGTGGCGCAGATCACCACATCGCGAGGCGTGCGGCATCCTCGCCAACTCGAGGGTGCGTCTGGCGCTCTCCCGAACCTCGCAAGAAGGAGGTCACGTCCTCTCGGTCACGCCTACCCCACGAGATAGACGAGACAGAAGCTCCCTGACTCCTCGTAGTACCGGCTAGCACATCACCGAAAAATACATTACTGAATTAACCTAACACATTAACTGGAAAATACAATACGGAAATACATCATACATTAGACAAAACTTACCGCACCATGCGTAACCGAGTCCGTATGGCGGGATACGTGTCCTCACCGGGATGTGTCTAGGAGGATCCGGTCGACACGCATCAAACGCACACGGCACGGAAGCGCATCACCGCTGCGATACCACGTACGCGTCTGCGGGTCGTACGACGCATCCTCGGCATGGACGTCGTCCAAGGCTCCTCCCCACTCCTCAACCCATAGCGCCATACGTATATGCCATGGGGTGCCCCCATGCCCGCCCCTCCTAGTCTGCCTGCGGATAAGAAAAAATATAGCATTATTGCATGTCATTACACCAGACAGATTAGAGAACATCGATGTAGGGAACTTACGTGTGGACGCCGTGTGGGACCTGTCGACCGACCTGGACCGGGAACTCCTGTCGTAGACCGAACTGCCTCATCACTCGATGGACAGCGTAGCCCTTGACTAGGACGTCGAACACGAGGAACCGACGTGTACGCCAGTACGCCGCATCGCGTGTGCATAGGGTGGACAACCCACCCGTCACACGTAGCTCGACGTCTCCCGCGTACGCGGCCGGCCCCAGACGCGTCCTCGGTGAGGTGGTCGAACGCAATGACGAATCGCGGTAGCCAAGCCGCCGCGGCCGCGTGTGCCCACCTAGGCCGCAGCGATTTACGTAAAAATCAACATTACCATTAGTACTGACAAATGTTAAAGCGTAAGTTTCACAACCATGGTTTGCAATATCTTACCCGTCGGTGGCACCAGATGGTGCCCATAGTTGGTGCGTCGACATCATCGTCACCATCGTGTACAAGAGGACTCGTGTCGATGCTTGGGCGCCCGATCTGGAACCTCTCGTATGCCCAAAGCTGCAGAAGCAGTGGACACCCGGTGAGGATCGACCTATCGGCGATCCGCCCACAGATGTCGCAGAGCCCACGGTACGTCGCGTAGAGGACCGCTGACCCCGTGAGTATCGCGGCATGGCGCCAACGGTGCGGCCCGCGATCGCCCTCACGACCGGACGGCGCTCTGCCCACACTATCCCGTGGAGCTCGTGAACATGCACCAGCCAAACAGCCAGAGCAGGTATGCCTCAAGGTGGCGGCTCACCCTCTACTCGTCCGCAGGCTCGACGATGTGCTCCGCCTGTAAATTTAAGTTTTCTTGTTAGTCTAGCCAATATATGCGAAGTTAAGTTTGAAAGGTTAGTTGCTTACCACGAACTGTCGAAGCCACTTGTGTGTCAGACCATGGGTGCTGGTGAAGGGTCGGTACGCAGCAGGCGACAGCACACCATGGAACCACGCAAGTACCTGCTCGCGCCACAACGGGATCGATGTCCTGGGGCACCACAGGGTCACCAGCGATCGGGAGACCGAGGAGGTAGGAGTGTAACATCCCAAATTTTGGCCTAAATATGATTTTATTGCTTAAATGTGCATTTGTGATTTTCTGCAATTTATTTTGATTTTTCTGGATTTATCTGAATTAATTTTAAATTAAGTTTATTAACCTTTTGTTCAAATTTATTTAAATCTGTGCAAAGTTAAAATAAATTTTTGCCAAAAATATTTTAATTGAGTCCAGAATGTCTCAAAGTATTTTTGAGATTTTTCTGGGATTTTTCCTGATAATTTATTTGCCTAAAAGTAATTAAAGGAATTTCTGTAATTGTTTTAAGTGTTAAAACCAGAAAATATCAGTTAAACAGTAATGGGCCGAGCCCATGAGCTGCGCAGCGTCGTCGCCCAAAGGTACCGCGCCCGCTTAGCCTGCTTTGGAGATCTAATCCTCGCCGTTGGATCGAGATCGCGCGGGTGAGATCAAGTCGTACCGGTTCGGGACTTCTCCAGATCAGGGCCGTTGCGGAAGCGCATGGATGGACAGGATTGTGCAGCATCCGGATTGTTTTGTGACCGTCCGATCGTTATCGTGTGGAGCTGCGTTGTCGTCTTCACAGCGAACTCTGGATCGCGTCCGAGCCGTAGCCGCCGCGGATTCCGTGTCCGAGTCGCCGCTGGAGAGGATCAGAGGGGCTATAAAATGAGGCACCTGGTTTGCCTCTCTGCCGCAAACCAAAGCCCTAGGTTATCCCCTTGAGAGCGTTGCCGATTCATCGCGAATTCATGAAGATTTGCCGAGCGCCGCCGCACCGAAGAATCGTCGATTCGCCGCCATCAAGCCATCGCGAAGCCTACGCCTTGACGCATCTGCTTCGTGGTTGTTCAGAGCATCCTGTGCGCGCGCTATTTTTGCCGGAGCATCGTCGGAAGAAGAGATCACCGTGGAGGCCGCCACCGCCAGTGAAGAAGTCCTCGTCGCCGACGTTCCGGTGGTCCAGAGGAGCATCTGATCGCGTCACCAGATTCGCAACGCTGAGACGTGCCCGAAGGTACTCCCCAACCTCGCCGCCGACGACCCTAGGGCTCTGTGCCGTCGCCGTCGACGTGGCTTGACGCTTCGCTGCCGCGTGTCATCCACGTAAGCTGTTCCGCCGAGGTGGCAGCGTCGTGGCGAGCTGCGCTGGCGCCGAGTCAGCTTGGTGCGGGACCCGCGTGTCAGTGGCCCAACACCACGTGGAATGGGTGCACCGTGGACCGATGAGGTTCGTGGACTGAGTCCATGGACCGAGGGGCACGTGTCAGCACCGGGGCGCTTCGGGTCAGGGCTTACGCCAGCATGACGTCATAATTCTTTTTTCAATTTAAAAATAAATCTGTTAATTCTAATTTTCTGATTTTTACAATTTCAGTATTTATTTCAAACTTCAAAAGGCTATATCTTTTGCATCGTAACTCGGATTTGAGCGATTCAAATTTCTAAAAATTTGTAAAATTGAGATCTATTTAATGGTGAATTTTATTTGATTTTTGGAGTTCATTTGCTCTCTGTTTTGGTATTTATTTGCTTTTCTTCTTCGGTACGCGTAGACGTTGAATTGTGCGACGCTTCGGAGGAAGATCCAACAACTCAAGAGCAAGTTTCAGAACCAAACCAGGACCTATTCCAAGGCAAGTTGTGCTTTGATCATGTTGAACCCATGTTTATAAAACTGCTATATTTGTTTTACCCTATTGCATATATTTCAAATATACAATTGTTTCAAATTAGATTGGGTTTAGCTAATATACCAGATTGATCTATACCCTACCTTGTCATTGTATGCCATGATCCATTGTCACCCTAGATTGGTTCAATATAGTTGGTTAGTAATTATAATCAACATTGGAAGGTTAGTTCGTATTAGTTGCTTAGCCATGCCACGTCATCACATGTATTGGAATCATTGATAATTAATCTTGATTAATGGAATATGGAACAATGTTATGAACTTGTGTGTCATGTGGGATCACACGATGAGATTGAGTTGTTGTGACGAGTCATGTCACGCAACGATGTTGAATTGTTGATGGCACGTGGTGCTTGGTAATCAACTTGGGTGATAATCACTTAGATTGGGGCAAGTGACAAGGGGCGAGGAGGTCAAGGTGGGCCCGATGGGCAGAGGGTATGTGGATGTCTTGCCTTGATCACTCTAAGGACTTAACCTTGCAAGCCTTTGACCTGAGTTAATCATGCAACAACATGTCTGGTATGGGCCAGCCTAGCTGAGTAATTTGCAATGTCTTAATTTTGGTACTATCGTGGTCGGTGTGAGTTCCCGAGTTATGGAGTAATTCACATGGCGCAAGAGGGGGGCCCTGGATGTGGTAACCAGTCCCACCAGTGTTGAAACCTTAGCGGGTGGTACCGGTTAAGCCAACAGCATTGTAAAGGCTTTGTTATAATCACTCGCCTTGGTGGTGTCCGGTTGTATCACGGGTAAAGTGCATAACCTCCGCAGAGTGTAAAACTATTCGGATAGCCATGTCATGTATTGAGCAAAGCTCGGGAATTACAGCTTAAGGGTTAGTTTAATTAATTGGACAACTTGATTGAGATGGCGAATGCCATATGGAAGATGGAATTTGACTTAGGATTGGAAACTTGGTTTACTTGAGAAATATCAATTTACTTACTATTGTTATTTGTTTTACGCTTTTACAATCTATTTATTATACTTGTTCATAAATGTCGCTTATTGCAAAATAGCCATGATAGCCTATCCATTGAATAAGCCTTACATATAGATACATAGAATTGCATTCTGGCACAACTTGTTGAGTGCTTAAGTACTCACCCTTGCCAAACAACAATAATCAACAGCTGAAGAATCTACACTGCGTTGGAAGATGAAGTCCAGAAGACACGAGTCATTAGGGTCCGAGCCTTGTCGGTTGCTGTGGTGAACTGATGAGCTATTTACGCTTACTTTCCGCGCTTATTTACTAGTTTATATTTTCGCCTTGCCTGCGTGGTTTAATAATGTAAGTTGGTCATAAGATCATACATTTAGCTATATCAATAAATGAACTATTATTCTATTATCGTTATGTATGATGTGATATGTACCAATGTTAAGTCGTGTGCACTAGCGCTGATCCTGGGACTAGTGCGGTAAACACAGTGGGTTCGAATCAGTGGATTCGGGTCCTTACAAGGAGACATCCTCCAAAGTGATAGCCATCTCCCCGACAGGTAAGTGGAAGGTGTGCGTCTCTGGTCTCCACCGATCCACCAGAGCGTGAGAAGAGACTCACAAACGGAACCGTGGCTCGCGTCCTCCCCGCAGACTGCGTGCGCCTCCACCATCCGTGCCAGTGGCAGCAATCCTGTTGCTCGCAGCCTACGAAACAGAAATATTAAATTAATATGGGCACCGCACTAGTTAATTAAAACAGATTATGATACTGCATCGGGAATATTTTGAAATTAAAAGATAAATACATTACCTGGGGATCCAACGTGGATCGAGGGTCTAGAGCTCCCGCGGTGGCCTCGACCGTAGTACGCACAGGTCCTGAGGATCCTGTCCCTCCTTTGGTGAAGCGGTGGCGAAGTGTGCACAAGGATTTACGATCAACGATCGGGTCTACCAACTCAAAGGGCTACCATCATCTACACCGTGAGCCATACCGCAAATTACAAAAGGAAAGTTATATATAGAGAACTATACAAGCATCAGAACAATACATAGAACCAAATGCGCATAAATAAGTACACAAGCATCGAACAATACATCGAACCAAATGCGTATAAATAAATACACAAGCATCGTAACAATACGTAGAACCAAATGCGCATAAATAAGTACACAAGCATCCACAAAATATAATCAAACAGACATAACGCACACTACATCAAGAAAATATATTCAAACAGATTATAACGCACATTACATCATCAAATTATATTAAAACAGATTACAACGCACATTACATCAACAAAATATTAATTTGACATATAGCATCTAATAGTTCAAATAGCTTCTCCGTAGTCCGATGACGCCGCCCACCACGCCTTGCGCATTTACGATCCTTCCCCGCCGTCGGGTTGCCATCTCCTCCTTCATCCTCTTCGTTATGTGGCTGGCAGTTCTTGAACGTGTGTCCTGTTCGCTTGCACAACGAATATTTCCTCACGCGCTTACCAGTTTCAGACTCATCCATGTCATTCCTGATACGCCTTGTTTTGCGACGGCCTCCTTTGTATGTTCTTGCATCAAAGTCAGGGACCCAAAACCTTTCATCGACACTAGGGGTTATGGTGAAAGAACCGATACCACCATAACCATATAGCTCCTCGCCCCAGGTTTCCATCACCTTTTCCTTTGTAAAATATTCAGATAGATATGTACCGGGTCGCATTCCAAATAATGCACATGCAGCTATCACATGAGAACATGGCCTATACAACAGGAGGGGTTTGTTACACGAGCATTGACATTCAGCCTGTAAGATGCACTCTTGGGTGAAAACCTTCTGGTTTGTTCTCCGTCGTCCTTTATCCCTGCATATCACCTCGAAGCGCAGTGTTCGTGAACCTACTTTGATAGCTCTATGCTTGCCCGCCTTCTTACTCTTCTCATCCATGTATTTACTTATCATGCTTGAGTACAAGGCATTCTCATCTCTCATTACTACTTCAGCAGCTTTATGCCTATCCACAAAATACTTGGTCGTACCCCGCACCACTCCCTCAACAATTCCTACCAGCGGGAGACACCTCATCCCTCTCATTACCTAGTTGTACACCTCCGCCAAGTTGGTCGTCATGACACCGTATCTAGCACCATGTGTGTCATGTAACAATGACCACTTCTCTTTGGGCTCGTGCTTTATCCAGTCCGAGAAACATTTGATCGGCCTTTGCCTTCGACGACGACTCGTCGCCTCATCTTCTCTGCCGTGAGGGAATAAAGGCTCACCGCTTCCCGTGTTACACCGCCAAGAGTCTCTTTGTGTTTTTTGTTAGCTCATCAAGATTCTTCCAAAGAGTACGGAACTTGCTATCTTGGTTCTGCTTACATAGCCTCTTGCACATGTTCATCAGTTCCTTGTTCTTGAATTGCTTATAGAAGTTCGCGCCCAAATGTCTTATGCACCATCGGCTCTGCAAGTCAGTCCAGGGAAATGGCTCCTCTTCCCTTGTTTGCAACTGTCTGATGGCACTAAGCAGGCCAGCATGCCTGTCATGCAGTATGCACACATGTTGGTGAGTTTTCACCACCCCGATCTTCAAGTTCTGCAGGAACCACAACCAACTCTCATAGCTCTCACTTTCCACAAAGGCAAAGGCAACAGGCAGAATCTGGTTGTTCGCGTCGATACCCACAGCTGTCATTATTTGTCCTTTGTATTTCCCGGTCAGGAATGTGCCGTCCACACACAACAATGGACGGCAGTGATAGAACGCCCTAATGCAAGCTCCGAATGCGAAGAGAACTCTCTTCAGATGCCTCTTGTTTGGCCACTTCCTTGACGGACAATCCTGATAATCATAAAAAGTACTAGGATTTCTTCCCTGAATGCAACTGAGCAGTGCGGGCAGATTATGGTACGAGTATTCAAATTTCCCAAATCTCATTTTCAAGGCCTTCTGCTTCGCCCTCCATGCCTTCCCGTAGCTAATTGTGTACTGAAATTTGTTCTCAATTGCTCGGATAATAGCACGGGGGTCAAAATTCAGGTTCTCAACTATCTCCGGGTACATGACACTCGCGATATACCCGGACGATAGGTTCCTGTGAGCCACCAGGGTTTCCTCAGTCATACAACTATGTTGTTCAACCTTCGAACATAGCTAGTGGGTGCCCCATTTGAGCTTGTACGCGTGCACTCTCCAGGGGCACCCTTGCATCTCGCATACCACGTCGTAGCAGGTTGGGGTGGACTTCTTAACCCGGAAAGTTCTTCTTAGTGATAAGGCCCAATCTTTGATAGCATCCTGCACTGCCTCTTTTGTGGGGTACATACTGTTAGGTCTTATCTCATTGTCGCTATACTGCCAAGGTGTATCATTGCCTTCATTTACAACCAGGTTATTAAATTGACGCGTGCTCCAATCTGCTGGCACAAGTGGCTCAACATCTTTGTAGGACCATGTGGAGGTCCATCCATGTTTGTGATGAGTATTTGACTTTATTTGAGCAAGGTGTGCTCAAGTTTGAGTTTGATTTGGATTGATTTTCAAAATGAAGCAATTTGAGTTGTCTCTAGCCAAGAGTGGCAGATCTGGCCGCTTGGACGCCAGAGTGATGAGTTGGATGGTTTATTGCACATCTTTGTGGGCATTGCTATGTGAGGAGTTTCCTTGTCTTTGATGGTTGCAGGGCGACGGTGCTAGGTCATGGTGAGGCGAAGGATGACCGAGACTAGGCGAGGAGCGCTGAGGTCCGACGGTTGGGAGATCGCCGAAAGATGATCGGAGACGGAGTCCGAGCAAGTCAAGAAGACAAGGAAAGGAGTTGATGCTAGCTAGATGCCGCGTGGATCAATGAGGGCCGCTTGATTGAGGACTAGTTGATAGGTTAGCGGGTCTAGGTAGTATGCTTTGAAAACCGTGCAAGAAAACCCAGTATGTGTGTGGATTTTGGGTTAGCCCTTGCATGGCTGTGTGTGTGGTTATTCCTAGCCCTTAGATGAGTGCTCTAGGTTGAGGGACTCATCCAAGGGTGGTAGGTGGCCCAAGAGTAGTATAAATAGGGGTGGAGGGTAGCCTCCTTCCTTGAAGGTGTTGAGGTTTTGATGCTCATTTGAGCTTTGTCCACATGAATGTGAGGCTTTGTAACCTCCTTCCAGAAATGAAAGTTTTATCCATCCACCTCTGAATTTATTTTATGATTTACATTATGTCTTTACTTTACGCAATTTAAATTCAGATTTACTTTCCCGCAATTACATTCCCGCAATTTACTTTCAAGTAATTTGGATTTGCCTCCCCTCCTTCTAAATGCTGCTGATCTTGGATGTTTTGAGTGTGTTCATATGGTTTTACATCTCTTTTGCACTCTTGGATTGAGTAGAGAACATCTTTTCTTTAAAGTTCCAACTTTGTTCAGAACTTGTTCTTCGCGCAGCAGTCAGTGTTTGATTTTTTTAAAAATATAGAAAAATCCTTTTTGATTGATTCTTGTTGGAGGAGGTGCGGGACTCTGATATACACCTGCAGAAAAAGTTTGGAGTTCACTTGTTGCACCGTTTGGACGCCATAAGGTGAAAACCGAGCACCAAACTTTCTGCTCGAAGTTCTTGAGCATACTGTGTTCTTAGATTTTTCCTGTTTTTTCTGTAAGGCTTTTTGAGGAGAAATTTGGTGGAGTTCTTCACGACTCTGATGCTCATAGGGAGAAACATTCTCAGAATTTTGTGAGATGCAGAAACCCACCAACCTCCTGTGCAAATTGAGGACAAGTTCTGGAAATTCTGCTTTTGCTTTTCTGAAAGTGACTTTTGTGATTTGAATTGATGTCCTTTCTAAAAGCAAGAGTTTGAATTGATTCCTCTTTATCTTGGACACTAGACAACCAGGATTGTGACTCAAAAATCCCCACATATTTTATGGTACTTATCCATGCAAGCTTGGGGTACACATAGTTGTCTAGTTTTTCGGGTTTTTCACAATTTCCTTTGAGCGATCTTGTCGAGGTTTTTGTTGGAGTATTTTGGGGGAATTTTTATTTGCGACCATTCACCCCCTCTGCTCGCCATCTCGGTCCTTCAATTGGTATCGAGCCGATTCTGCTCTTTCTAGATCTTGACCGGTCTCAAGAGCCATGGCGACGGACAAATATTCCACCAAGCCTCCCATCTTTAGTGGAGTTGATTTTCCTTTTGGAAGTCCTGATGGAGTCATACATCATCGCTGTGGCTACCGATATGGCGTAAGGTGAAACTCCGTATGAGGTTCCTGCCGATAAAAATATCACGCCATCAATATGGTTGACGTTGAGGCGAATGCTAAGGCAAGGAACATTCTCATACTGTGGTCTTAGCCGCGTGAGTATGATAGATTTTCACCTTCGCTCCGCCACAAGATTTGGGTAACCTCGATGCTTACCATGAGGGCTTTACTCAAATCAAGACCGTGAGGCAGACTGGTTCAAACGCGAGTACAACAAGTTTGATCAACGCTACCGGTGAGAGTCTTGACGAGTGTTTTGGTCGCTTTACAAAGATTTTGAGCGACCTCCGAGTAGTTGGTTGCATATACCCGACTCGGACAATGCTCGGCATTTCTTGACCGCACTCGACCTTCGGTTTGGGAGATGAAGGTGACCACCATCAAGGACACCACCGACTTATCGACTCGACTCTTGACGGGCTTTATTCCCGCCTCAAGACTCATGAGATCGATGTCGCCTCTCGGAAGACGAAATCTCACCGATGGCTTTGGTCACCGATCCCATTGGATCTTCTTCTTCCGATCCTTCTATTGGTTTCTCTCTTTCGCCCTTTGCGAGCTAAGCGATGACCAACTGGAAAATTTCCGAAAATGAGCTTGCTCTTCTCGCCGCAAGTTTTCTCTTGCATACAAGAGGGTGAGAGAGAGGAAGAGAGGTGGTATGATCACCGCTTGAGTGTGGTGGCCCCAACCACATTCGGCGAATTGTCCCAAATCGAGAAGGGCAAGAACGATGTTGGCGGTTCGGTAAGAACGACTACACCGACAAGAACCGCAACAAGAAGCCTCTAGTTCGTGAACCGCAAGACGAGAAGAAGTACCGCACCTTCTCCAAGAACAAGAAGTCTTCCACCGCGTCCTCGCCGCGCTGACGACATCAACCTCTCCGACACGGAGACATGGAGCGACGAGGCGAGGATGATCCTCAAGAGAAGAAGGGCGGCGATGACTTCTCCCATGTGCTTCATGGCCGACACCAACGACATCGACGACTCGAGCTCTACAAATGACTTCGGATGAGGTACCCTCCTTGACCAAATTTCAACGAAGCTTTCGCAAATTAGGAAAATTTCATGCTAGAGCTAGAGCTAGGTGTACTGAGCTTGAGAAGGAAGTAGGTACCTTGACTCGGAGTTAGCTTCACTTAGATCTTCTCCTCTCGAGTCACCGATGATTGCTCTTTGTGTGATGCTATTCTTGTGGAGTTGGAGAACCTAAGGACCATACATGATAGTGTGCTTGTTTAACTTGATGGTCTTAGGTTGAAGAATGCTAGCACTAGTTCTATTGATGCTATTCCCGTTGAGGCTAGTTTTCTTCATGCTCACTCCACTCCATCATGTGCTAATTGCCCTAAATTGCTTGTCGAAATTGATGCCATGAGCGAACACCTTAGAAAGCTTTCGCTAGAAATGATGAACTTGAATTGCATGCTTCTAAGGACCCAATACCATGTGAGGGTCAGAAGCAACTAAAACTTGACAATGATACTTTGAATGTCAAGTGTGATCAACTTGCTAAGGATTTACTAGTTAAGTCACAAATTGGTTGCTTGTCGTGTGTTGGGGTTAAGGATGATGTGGATCAAATCCATGTCGAGCTTAAGAAGAAGTTAAAAGACCAAACCCTTAGGATTAGAGATGCTCCTTGCGCTTGTGAGGCCCTCAAGATTGAGGCACCGTGCTAAGGGAACAAAAAGCACGTCCGAGAGATCTTCTCTTCCGGTTCTTCTTCTTCCTCTCCTTCCCCTGCTCTTCTTGTGCTTCTTTCATCCGAGATTGCCAGATCTTATGAGCACTCTCGAGAAGTTTGTTGGAGGCAAGAAGAAGCTCAATCTTATTCTAGACCAATCCAAGATTAGTAGATTCAATCAAGGTCTAGGATTTGATCCCTTGAGCACGCCGCGCATCCTCCCACCATTGTGCGTGGCTCCAAGAGTGGTGAGATTGTGGTAGCTCCCGAGTGAGCACCACCAAGTTTAGGTCTGCTAGGGTTGTCCATAGGACTTCCACTGTAAGGGTGTTACTCCTATTGCTTCGCCTAGCAAGGCGGCATACATGCACCTTCCGTAAGAAGGATGGTCACCTAGTAGATTTTTGCTTCAGCGCGCCAAGATCACTCGGCGTGAGCGTGTTGTCGCTCTTAGGGTATTCAGGTCATCCCGCACCTTGAGTGCTCCTAAGACACACACCGCTTCTAGACAAAGTTAGAGAGTCGCCTGTGTTTGGGCAAAGGCCCGTGACTCGGTTTTCATGCTAGTTCTTTGAGTTTTAGCCCGGATCTGCTCGTAGTCGGCCTTTTCCGCTGCCTTCTTGATATTCCTCGCTTTTCCCATCGAGGTAGATATCGCGGCGTGAGGTGTTTTCCCAGGAGATCCAGCACCTTTTATCGGGATGGTCCGCTTTTGCACCACGGCGTACAACCCGCTTTGACTCCTAGATTATCTACCGAGTTGCTCCCGATCGTGTGAGAGTTGAGCGTCAAAAAGACACTCGAGTCCGCCTTCTTCCGTGGTCGGTACTGAGGTGTCGATGGTTCAAGATTGGGTTCCTAAGTCTTCACTCTATCCCAAGACTCATCTTTCTCTCTTGTGTCTTGATCAGTTCGCTTGATGGGAAGGGCGATGTTTGGATTGTTGACTCGGTTGTTCTCATCATATGACCGAGATTCTCGTTGGTTCTCTTCCTAGTCCGAGCCCCTGATGAGTTAATCACTTTGGGGATGCATCTTCAAGTAGAGTCATTGCTAAAGGTACCATCTGCATTAACAAAAATTTCATTCTTAAAGATGTTGCCTTAGTAAGTAAGTCGCAATACAATCGCCTTGAGGCCGACATACATTTTGGCTTTGTGTATGCGCCGATTTCAAGCTTCTCTCTCGCGCCTCACCGCCAAAGTGATCAAGCGCATCTTCGTACCTTCGTATACCACCGATTATGGTATTTGGTACTCTTCGCCTTCTTGTCTATCTCTTAGAGTCTTTTCGATGCCGACTTTGTCGGGTCAGAGGATAGATAGGAAGAGCAATTCGCACTTGCCAATTCATTGACACTTCTCTTGTTTCTTGGTCATCTAGGAAGCGATGCAGGGTTGCATACCAATCACGAGGCCGAGTATGTTGTCGCATGCCGATTGTCAGAGCTGTGTGCTCGATGAGATCGACCTTACGGACTATGGGTTAGAGATAGAGAGTGTGCCACTTTTCTCGTGACAACACTTCAGCTATTTGCATTGCTAAAAACCCAAGGCAACATTCCCGGACCAAGCATATTGATATTAGATATCACTTCCTTAGAGACCATGTGGAGAAGGGAGATATCGCGCTCAGCCCTAGAGAGTGACCTTCGCTAGCCGATATCTTCACCAAGCCTTTGGATAGCTCCGCATTTGTTGCCTTGAGGAGTGAGCTTGGAGTCGTGAGCCCTTACGGCCTTTCGTGAGGGGAGCCGGTTTGTATATTATGTATTATATGTTTTCTTCCACTTAGCTTTTCTTTTCTTTGTGTTTCTTTTGGGTGACTTTGGGCTTGTTTTCTTGAGTTGAGTTCACTCACTTAGACTTCTCGCATGCCTTCCATGGACCTCTTATCTTGTGCTTTAGGTTGCTATCATGCGTGATTAGTCGTTCTCTCTCTCTCTAGGTTGAGTTCCCTCACGCCTTATAAGTCTAGCGTGTATTGGGCCTCCTGGGTAGACAGGTCCAGTGTGCACTCCTTAGTTGGGATCTAGAGTCGCCTTCCTATGTCACCATCGGGAAGATAAGAGCGAGTCCGAGCCGAGTGAGTCTCTTCTATCTTTCTATGCTCTATAGCCATCCGCTTTTGCGCTTCTCGACTTCTTCTCCTCATTTGGTTTTTCTGGTTGTTATTGAGTTCTTTCGGGTTTTCTTTATGCCTAATCTTGATAATAACTCAACTTTAACCAGATTTGAGCTTAAAATTGACTCATTTGTTGAGGGGGAGTTTGGGAATCTGTTTATGCATTGCATATAGACTGCATTTTCTATCTAATGAGCTTTGTCTATTATGCAATAGATTTTTTCTTGATGCTATACACCATGCTACATCATATGGAGGAAATCACTAGCTTAGATATGTCCAAGTTCATTTAACTTGCTAAGCTTAAAAATGAAATATGCCTTAAATGAAAAACTTGATGAAACTTGTTGCTTTTACTTGCTAGGTTTCTTCTCTAGAGGTTGTGCCATAATTTGAGAAATTTAGGAGTTCTCTAGAGTCCCTATAGCAACTTGGGTGAAACTAGTTTGATCCATGCTAGATTTCTTCAATTGCTCATGAATCATTGTGCTAAAAATGAAAATTAAACAAAATTGACTCTTCTTGTGCACATACGACTCAACACTTTGCATTCACAAGACCGCTTCCCATTGCACTTGGGATGAGCTTGGAATACATCGTGTTTGACCTAGACCATCCTCTTAAGAGTTCATCTTGAGATGGTCGCTTACGGCTTGAGTCAATTGGTTGTCAAAAGAAAATGCAAATAAATTAAAAACAAAGACATATGTGGGTAAAGAATGCAAATAATGTCAAACATTTGCACCCCGCTATGTCTTGTATGATGATAAATCAAAATTTACATTAAGTGATAAATGAGCCCAAGGACCTTGTATGCTCTTCTAGATTCCCAAAGTGTTGAGTAGGTTGAACTCTAGGTTTTCCTTTGATCCTTAGAGTGGCTATTCTTCTATTTTTGAAACTAAAGCTAAGTGTTGCACTTGTCAAATCTTGCTAAAATGAAATATTCAAAACTAAGCTCAGATTTGCACTTGGACATGTCTTAGTTTAGTCATCTTCTGAAATTGACAAGCTTGGTGTAATATCCTTCCATTTTGATCAATTGGATAATCTTCAAAGCTCTTTCGATTGCATTTCATGCATACATAAAAAAAAATTGATGCCTATATTGCCAAAAGGGGGAGAAAACGTAGAAAAAGCATCACTAGAATGATAAAAATGTGAATGCTTATTTGGTTATTATGACCTTTGTAAAACTATGCTACTACTTCTGTTGGATCATAATCTCATAATCACATTTGACATGTTTAGTTGGATTTTAGAGTTTTTGTTGAAAACTTGCTCTTTCTTAAATTTAACTTTAAAATCTGAATTCCTCTTCGTCAACTTGGTCATGGTTCTAATTTCTATCTTTGGACCAAGTTTGACTTTGCAACTAAAATTTGCTTTCTTCTTCATTTTCTTCAAACTCAAATTTATGCCTTTTGTGTGGTTTGTCAATATACTCATCAAGGGGGAGATTGAAGGACCATGTGGAGGTCCATCCATGTTTGTGATGAGTATTTGACTTTATTTGAGCAAAGTGTGCTCAAGTTTGAGTTTGATTTGGATTGATTTTCAAAATGAAGCAATTTGAGTTGTCTCGCCAGAGAGGCAAGATCTGGCCGCTTGGACGCGTAGTGATGAGTTGGATGGTTTATTGCACATCTTTGTGGGCATTGCTATGTGAGGAGTTTCCTTGTCTTTGATGGTTGCAGGCGACGGTGCTAGGTCATGGTGAGGCGAAGGATGACCGGACTAGGCGAGGAGCGCCGAGGTCCGCATTTTGGGAGATCGCCAAAGATGATCGGAGACGGAGCCCGGCAAGTCAAGAAGACAAGGAAAGGAGTTGATGCTAGCTAGATGCCGCGTGGATCAATGAGGGCCGCTTGATTGAGGTCTAGTTGATAGGTTAGCGGGTCTAGGTAGTATGCTTTGAAAACTGCAAGAAAACCCGGTATGTGTGTGGGTTTTGGGTTAGCCTTGCATGGCTGTGTGTGTGGGTTATTCCTAGCCCTTAGATGAGTGCTCTAGGTTGAGGGACTCATCCAAGGGTGGTAGGTGGCCCAAGAGTAGTATAAATAGGGTGGAGGGTAGCCTCCTTCCCTTGAAGGTGTTGAGGTTTTTGATGCTCATTTGAGCTTTGCCCACGTGAATGTGAGGCTTTGTAACCTCCCTTCCGAAATGAAAGTTTTATCCATCCACCTCTGAATTTATTTTATGCATTTACATTATGTCTTTACTTTACGCAATTTAAATTCAAAGATTTACTTTCTCACAATTACATTCCCGCAATTTACTTTCAAGTAATTTGGATTTGCCTCCTCCTTCTAAATGCTGCTGATCTTGGATGTTTTGAGTGTGTTCATATGGTTTTACATCTCTTTGCACTCTTGGATTGAGTAGAGAACATCTTTTCTTTCAAGTTCCAACTTTGTTCGAACTTGTTCTTCAAGCATAGTCAGTGTTTGATTTTTAAAAATATAGAAAAATCCTTTTGAGCGATTCTTATTGGAGGAGGTGCGGACTCTGATATACACCTGTAAAAAAGTTTGGAGTTCACTTGTTGCACCGTTTGGACGCCATGAGGTGAAAACTGAACCCCAAACTTTCTGCTCAAGTTCTTGAGCATACTGTGTTCTTAGATATTTCCTGTTTTTTCTGTAAGGCTTTTGAGGAGAAATTTGGTGGAGTTGTTCACGACTCGATGCTCATAGGAGAAAAATTCTCAGAATTTTGTGAGCTGCAGAAACCCACCAACCTCCTGTGCAAATTGAGGACAAGTTCGAAATTCGCTTTTGCTTTTCTCAAAGTGACTTTTGTGATTTGAATTGATGTCCTTTCTAAAAGCAAGAGTTTGAATTGATTCCTATTTATCTTGGACACTAGACAACCAGGATTGTGACTCAAAAATCCCCACATATTTTATAGTACTTATCCATGCAAGCTTGGGGTACACATAGTTGTCTAGTTTTTCGGGTTTTTCACAATTTCCTTTGAGCGATCTTGTCGAGGTTTTTGTTGGAGTATTTTGGGGGAATTTTTATTTGCGACCATTCACCCCCCCCTCTGTTCGCCATCTCGGTCCTTCAATCTTCATCTTCCTCATCCGAGTTATCGTCGTCTTCCACTTCTACTTGTTCATATTCAAGATCTTCCTCTTCCATCTGTGCTATTACTTCCTCAATTTCCTCACTTTCGTCTACTTGCCCCCGCACATCTTGCCCAATGTTTCCATCATCCTCCCCAATCTCAACTTGCTCACCACTCTAGTAGACGATATCCTCATTGCAACCCTGAACATGCGGCTCCCGGCTAGACTCTTCAATTTCAGTGTCACCATAAGTGAACTCATTTTGAGGCTCACTACACTCACCATCGTCCAGCTGCTGCTGCGGGGCAACAACACTTTCATACGTTTGCACCAAAAGCACCCGATACCATCCACGTTGCCCCGCCCCCCTCACATATGACCTTCAAGATGCGCCTCCTTCACCAACTAACTCCCAATAAATGGATCATCTCGCATGGTGCAAAGGCAAGATAACTTCACCGATACTTCTCTTGTTCCATCCAAACGTATAATACAACCAATTCAACATGTATAAATGTACGCTCTTCGACCCTACTTAAACTTCTATCCACATACTGAAAGTTACTCAGATCCGCACCCTCCGAACCATACATGACAACCCCTTCTCCATAAAAGATTCTAAATGAAACTCGTTCTGACATATCTGCAAACCTATTCATTAACACACGAATTAATTACTCTTCGTAAAAAGTACTATAAACTATACCTATGTATATCTACACTTGCGAAAAATATCTACATTACTAAAAATATTCATCTCTGCACTTGTATTCCTAAAAAACATCTACTGACTGTATGTACAACGCAGATAATCGTATGTTTTAGGTAGATAATTACTCATATTTTGGACCGGTGTTTGTTAATGGGTCATTCCTACCCTAAACACTAAATTACTAAAAATATAAACATTACATTTAACTACATCTAACCCTAAACACTAAACAAAATAAACCGCGAATATATTTACATGTAACCCTAACCCTAACCCTAAACACTAAAGAAAATAAACCGTGAAACTAATTAGATCTAACCCTAACCCTAAACACTAAACAAAATAAACCGCGAATATATTTACATGTAACCCTAACCCTAAGCCTAAACACTAAAGAAAATAAACAGCGAAACTAATTAGATCTAGCCATAACCCTAAACACTAAACAAAATAAACCGCAAATATATTTACATGTAACCCTAACCCTAAACACTAAACAAAATAAACCGCGAAACTAATTAGATCTAACCCTAACCCTAAACACTAAACAAATTAAACCGCGAAAATATTTATATCTAACCCTAAACCCTAAACAAAAAAATCGCGAAAGTAATGATCTAAACCTAACCCTAAACACTAAACAAATTAAACCGCGAAAAGATTTACATCTAACCCTAACCCTTCCTAAACACTAAACAAAAAGAACCGCGAAACTAATTAGTTCTAACCCTAACCCTAAACTACATAAAATGAAGTTTGAAAATTACTCAAGCAATTACCGCTTCTTCTTCCCTTATTTTCTTCTCTTCCTCCTTTCTCTTTTCTCTCTTCTCCCGCTTCTCTTCTCCCTGCCGTTCTTCTTCTCTCGGCCGAGCCAGTGGTTTTTAAAGCCCCTCAAGTCGCCCTCTGGTTGGGCGACAGGAGGCCGCCCGTGCACCTGTCGCCCAACCATTCATCGATTTTCTCCATGTCGCCATTTCGGAGGGCAATTTTCTCCATGTCGTCCGTTGGGAGGGCGACAGCAGCAACGGCCAGCTGACGTGGCACTTGTCGCCACCTGGCTGGGCGACACCTTGCCAAGTCGCCAAACCATAGGGCGATTAGCCCCTGTCGCCCAACCAATGGGCGACAGGGGTATATTTTTGCAATTTGAATTAAAAAATGTATTATTTTTAAAAAAAATTCCTAGTTCTCTACTGTCCTTGCCTCTCCCATTGCTTGTTTTGGTACAGTGGCATTGCCCAGAAACGAGAAGCTATTTTTTTATTATATCGAATAAAAAAGGTTTGATTGGTATATGGTAGATCTAGTGCTCTATTTACCTGATTCCATGTCATGTAAACTAGAAAATCGAGCACAGCGTGACACGCCGCTACCACCGCTCCCTACGTGAACAAATTTGAGAAAACGTGTGACTGTCGCTCTCTACATGAGCAAATCGAGAAAACAAGCGAAACGATTGAAAGAATATAATCTGAAATTTCGCTGGAACAGAAGACTCGCGTCGGGAAAAACAGAAAACAAAAAGCGCCGGGAAAAACGGAAAATAGAAAAAAAAACATATTTTTTTTCGAGAAGGACCTAAACAAAATTTTGTTTTTTCGAAAAAGGGCTTAAACGTAATGCTAAAAAAACGGAAAAAGGACCTAAATGAAATGTATTTTCTTTTTCGGGGAAAAGGATCTGAATGTATTTTTTTCCCGAAAAAGGACCTAAACGTAATTTTGATTTTATTGAAAAGGACCCGAGCGCAAGCCCTAAAAACGCATAAAGGACCTAAGCGTAATATATATTCTTTTTGGGAAAAAGGACCTAACCGTAATTTTTTCCACGAAAAAGGACCCGAACGTAATTTTTTTCCTGAAAAAGGACCTAAACATAAGTATTTTTCCGGCTCGACTCGTGGCCGCGAGCCGAACCGGCTTGAAGGGACACATAGGCTAGCTCCCCATCTAGGAACTCTTCCAAGATTAGTAAAAGGTATTATTCCAGTGCTGAAAATTTGTAAAGGAACACATTATTGGTTAGTGCACGCACTGAGGTCTACGAATTTTTTTATTTAATATTTATTTTTATTCTTTTTTTCAAAAATAGGCAGCGGGGTGAAAAAATCGCGTTTTTGGGCGCAGGTCCACGCCCCCAACGGCTCTTAACGGCCACAAACAACCATACCAATCGCATTCATCCACCGTCGCCAAAGGTCAGCGACAGGGACATTTAAAACAGGTTTGCTTCTACCGAGGCAAGCAAATGAGACAGAAGAAGATGAGAAGAAGAGAAAGAAGAATAGGAAGAAGAAGAGAAGAAGAGAAAGAAGAAGAAGAAGAAAGAAGAAGAAAAAAAGAAGAGAAAGAAGAGGGGGGAAAGTCGATTCGTCGTTTCTGCGAAGGTATATTTACAAATTTTTTATGATTGTTTAGTTATGTAGAAGTTAAATGTACCATTTATTATTTAGAAATTTTAGGATTTTGTAGTGTTTAGAAAATTTTGTAGGACTGTGTGGTATTTAGAATTTTAATGTAGCATTTAATATCTAGAAATTTATTGTAGTGTTTAGAAAATTTAGGATTGTGTAGCGTTTAGAATTTTTCGGATAGTGTTGTTTCGAAATTTAATGTCGCAGTTCATATTTAGAATTTTAATGTAGTATTTAGTTTTTAGAAATTTTAGGATTGTATAGTATTTAGTACGTTACAAATTTAATGTAGTATTAGAAATTTATTGTAGTGTTTAGAAAATTTAGGATTGTGTAGCGTTTAAAATTTTTCGGATAGTGTTGTTTAGAAATTTAATGTCGCAGTTCATACTTAGAACTTTAGTGTAGTATTTAGTTTTTAGAAATTTCAGGATTGTATAGTATTTAGTACGCTACAAATTTAATGTAGTATTAGAAATCTATTATATTGTTTAGAAAATTTAGGATTGTGTAGCGTTTAGAATTTCTTGGATAGTGTTGTTTAGAAATTTAATGTCGCAGTTCATATTTAGAACTTCAGTGTAATATTTAGTTTTTAGAAATTTCAGAATTGTATAGTATTTAGTCCGCTACAAATTTAATGTAGTATTCAATATATAGAAATTGAATACAGTGAAAATAGTAGGCAATATTTACAAATTTAATTTGGTAGGGTTAATGTAATGTGGCATAAATATAATGTTAGGCCATATGGTAGGCAAGTCGAATTACTTATTTCTAGTCGAATCACTTATTTATAGTCGTATTTTGTAGTACGATCAATGTACGTTTCGTATATTATATTTTAGAGTAATATTTTTCCCTCAGACGTTGCAGCATGTCGGAGAAATTGTATTTCCAAATATTTTATGGAGATGGGGAGATAGCACAGGAGGCGGATGGGGTGGATTTATCATTATTTTCAAGAGTCGTACGGGACATATGTAGACCGAGCGATAGGACATACAGGAGTTTGTTGGAGTGGATGTCTCGGATGTTCAGTTTGGATGCCTAGATTGTTCGGTTGCGGGTCAGAGCAGTAGTGAGCCGTGCGCAAGACTGTTTTTACGGAGAGTTGATTCCTATTAACTCGACATCAACATGGAGGAGTTATGTTGGTTTTGCCGTAGAGCGGGGTTGGCCGCTCATGTTGTTGGTACAGTGCTACCCGGTAGCTCCATCGGTGTCGCAAGTTCGTGATGTCGGGGTGGACATTACAGGGGAGGGAACGTCAAATGTAGAAGGATGCGAAGAGGAAGGATACGCCTTCGATCCGCCGGAGAAGAGCCTGAAGGATTACCGCATGGTAACAATCGTACAGGTTACGAAATATTTGTGAATGAAACTTTGCTAATTTACGTTTCATGCAGTCACCTCCGCCACTGTGTGAATTTGAGCAGTGGTTTGATACGGAGATCAACCCCGACGACCAACGGCTTGACCAAGCCAACCGGCAGAGGAGTTCACGCGCGCCTTCAAGAGCAGCGCGATGCCGCACGCGAGGAGGCACGTAGGAAGGAAGCGGAGGAGAAGGAGGCCGACAGAGAGAGGAAACAAGAGAGGGCGCGGCGTGCCAGAGATGCCCCACCGGAGGCATGGGCGAATGGGAAGTGGTCTCGAAGCACTCAGTAGACGTCTAGTTTTAACTTTCAAATTCCTTGCTCGTAATACTCCTTCCGATTTTAAGTCGTAATAAAGAGTGTGGCCAACCTTATTTTCCGCAGTAACCTACGATTCGACCTTCGTTATGATATTTCGCATGCTGCCGAAAAGGCTTAAGCGTTTCATTGTTGTCTTGACCATAATACTTTGGGTTATTGCATTGGCAGGATTAATATACAAAGCAAGGTGTAAATAAAATATTTTCCCGCCATATGGTACTGCATATATCGAAGAGCAAACCTGGGCTGTTCTCCCTACAAATTACATTTGAACATGATATTTCGCGGGCTGCTGGAAAGGCTTTAGTGTATCATGCAAGTGAGGCTACTTACAATCATTTGGTTTATTCAACTGAGCTCATTCCTAATTTTTTTTTCAAAAATGGGACACCTAACACCCTACGAACAAGACAGATTTATTTCAAGATTTTTCGAGCCATGGTTCGTATAGTTTGTTCACAATACACTAAGTGGCATTTAAGTAAAATTGATTTATACAATTTAAATTTGCACGACACATCGTACTTTTCACAACGTAATGCAAATGCTTATATATTAATTAATATTTTAAAATTTAACTTGTTCTAGTTGGGCCTTCCTAGTAATGCGACGACATTTAATGGTAGTTCTCGAGATTTTAATAGCCTTAATATACCATGCGCGTGGGACCATTACGCAACGCACGTAGTCAAGGCCAAGGTATGTGCAAGGCGATCGACGAGATAAAGGCTCGCTTCCGACTTCCTGCGAAAGATACGACTTCGAGTTACTTAAATATAACATATGTCAGTAAATCGATACTAAGAAAATAATACTTATGGTATATTTTGCCCAATAATTTAAAGATTAGTGCTTTCAACTTATGATATATTTTGCCCAATACATACAAAAAATTACAGTAAATAATACTAACAGGTATCACGTACTTAAAGATCGGTATTTTCGTTAAAATTTATTTCTAATCAATACTAAGAGGTATTAACTGTTTAAAGATATAAAATATTAAAGTATATCACAACTATGACCATTTTCGTTATTTTTCTCCTATTGATTATTCTCGGAAACGAATTTAGGAATTAAAATTAAAAAAAAATCAGTCCTGTCGCCCAAGTATGGGGTGACAGGTTTGTCCCCGTTAGGTGCGGTTGAACTGAGTCTGTCGCCTGTCAGCGACATAGGCTAAAGGCGAATTTTTCACCCTGCACCTAGTTTTGAAAAAAAGATTAAAAAAAATATTAAAGAAAAAAAATTCGAGGTCTACCGTTCTTTCCACCTCCATCTTTGGCTACTAAATACTAATGAGTCAGCCTGACAATCCATGGGCCTCATGGTCTTCATTTTGACAAAGACAAAACCAACAAGAAATTATGTGTTGGTCAATAGTAAATGAGCATTAACAAATACCCACTCCCTTCAGAAATATAAAGTATATTTTGACTTTATACAAAGATTAATGTTAGGTAATTGAGAGAGTTATAGAAGAAAATAACTTAGATGACCCACAACTTAATTGTCTTGAAAGTTGAGAGAATACTTTGTATGGGTGATAATAAATAAATACATATAGTTGAGAGAATAAATAATAGTATAGTAGAAAAAGTTGAGAGACAATACTTTGTATAGGTGATAATAAATAAATACATATAGTTGAGAGAATAAATAATGGTATAGTAGAAAAAACCTCATTAAATCTACATTCAAGCTTTATATTTCCGAACAAGACCATTCAGCCTTGTATTTTTGAATAGATGGGAGTAAATTGCTTGCCACCGGATACCAAGAAAAGGAAACGACAAAATGTGGATATATAAAACCGTTTTTTGCATTTTGACACAAGCTTTCCTTCATTTTCTGGTACTGATGAAACCCAAAGGGGAGAGATGGGAAAAAACGTAGCTCAGACAGCATTATTGCATAATTACATAATGCCAGAACTGAATTAGAAACGGCCCAATTATGAGAGCACATTTTAACTTATCGGTAATATGGAGGCGGCTGGCCGGTTCCAGGTGCACCTGCTGGTCTCGGCTGATTTCCATGGTACGGAGGCGGCATCTGCTGCGAAGCATGCAACTCATGAGGAGCAGGACGGGCAGAGAATGCACCTGATGCTGCATGCTGCACTGGAGATGAGTACATCTGGCCTGGATATGCTCCTGGAGCTGGAGGGTACCCTGAGTTGCCCTGATTCCAATTTGGCACTTGTCCGTTGGTGCTGTGGTTTTGGGCAGTGACACCAGGTGGTGCATATGCTCCAGCTGCTTGCGGATTACCTTGCCACCCAGCAGATGTAGCAGGTATACCAGGTGTTTGCGGTACTGCTTGGATTGCTCCTTCTGGGATTGTGTAATCCCTGCTTCTGTCACTATGTGCCTGAAGGACACAGAGATACATACGTTTTCATATGGCAGGCACATGAAAATAGGTGTTTGTGTAACAAAACAGAGGGTTTTTATATAGGCAGTAAATCATATTGTCAAATGGTTTTCATGACCAAAACACAATAAAGAAAATGAATCTATTGTACCTTTACATTCAGATCAGTATGACGAGAGTATGACAGGTGAAGCTTACAGTAGCCACCATCATAGATGCAATGCCCTTCCAATGCTTCCTTTGCAACTGTAGCTGTAGTTACATCTGAATGGCAATGTGATGAAAGAATCAGATAATGAAGAACTACTTCTACATAAAAGCACATGGAATCATAAACAGAATCAGTAACATGTTTAGCCAACAGAGAATAACGGTAGCATAACCAGATTAATTAATTTCAGTGCAAGATGCATATGCAAAGCCTCTTATTTAAGGCTACAGTACAAGAAAAGTGTGTTTGCATTGATTAGTTTGCATAGTTTAATCTAAAATATGTTTTGAGATCTAAGGATTGCCCCTTCAAAACTTTGGTGATAAAAATTGGTAAATCATTACTCTGAAGGGAATAAGAATTTCAAGTTTCCAAGGGTGGTCTGCTAGCTCACAAGACAAGGAAACAAAAACACTAGTTCAACACCAGAACTGATGGAGTGCTTGGTAATTTAACACCTAAGATGGTCTATTCTTAGGTTTGTACCAGGGTACTGAATCAAAGCTTGTGTTCCACCATTCTTCTCAAAAATAGCAATTTTCTGGACTGTACCAAATGCGGAGAACACCTGGAATTTAATTAATCGTAGTCAGCACAAATTAAGTGCACGGCAACTGTGTCATGGATCATCTTTCAATAAATGTTTTCCAATTTTTTACTTACGGTATGGAGAACATCCACTGTAACAGCATATTGCATATTCTCAATTGACGCAAGAAGAACATTCCCCTCAGCCTCCACTTTCCTTCCATCCGCACCAACAGCAGGCTGCCAAGGCACATCATAGGGCAGTTCGTGCAAAAACATCAGGGTCATATAAAATGGCAAAACAGACGGAATTAAAAGATTAGAATGTTTGTAATCCTTGCAGAGTAATACCTGCAGCGTGCTATCTATAGCAGAAGAATTAACTGGAAGGTAAGGGTTGGTGTAATCTCTGCAAAATAAAAACAAAGGAGCCTTTAACAACAGCGGACTGAAAACAAAAGCATTTTTTTAATAAGATCCCATCTAAGTAATTTGATCTACACTAACAAAAACCTAATAAGATAAGAAGGAACAAAGATGAAAAAGTTCAGTCCAGTGACAAGTACAGACTTGTAGCTTTATTGTCGAACAATAGGTCCAACCATCCAAGAGAAGTTTCAGACAAATAGCCCCAGAGGTTACAAAAATTAAAAGTCCCAAGTGTTATTATGATGTATGCCACCGAAACTAGATGCTCATGGAACGAGAACCTCACCAATTGTGGTAGAAACTTGTAGAATAGTCAAGCCAAATTTTGAGCTTTTATGATAATTAAAAGCATTGGTTGTCAACTACTTTTTCCACAGGCAAATAAAGCTCTCCAAGGCTTGTGATTTCTATACAAGCGTTTGTAACTAATATGATCTTCTTAAGAAAGCAGGGCTTGATGCCATTAGCCTAAAAACACTTGGTGGTGGTGGTGTCGGTGGGTGTGGTGGGTATTTATTATATGCCACTAATGTCTCCCCACATGTCAGCCTCACAACGAGTGGCATATTGTGTGTGAATTATGTAGTTAACTAGTTATTCAGTGGCATATTGTGAATATTCTCTAAATTGTTTTACAATGTTTCTAAATATACAAAGAGAGGCATATTATCCACCCATTCAATTTGATCCCACAAAACCGCTTGTTTTGAAAATTAGTTTGTTCCAACAAGAGACGATACGGCGTTAACATTAGGAGTCTGCTCATTTGGCAACACCACAAACCAGTGAATGATCAAATGACTTCGAGGAAATGACATTTAGGGATAAATCGTTTATCAGAAATAGCAATGACCAATTAACTCAGGGCAAATAAATAAATTACAAATGATACCTGCTGCGGTGTGATTGGAACTTGATATTCAAATCCTTATGTGCAGAAAAAGAAATTCGCAAGTAGCAGGATGTTACATGCTCTGGAAGCAAGTACCTACATTACATTCAAGTCTCAAAGAAGTTAAGTTTATAAGAGGCACAAGAAAGTACAAACATTATTCCACGATGGATTATACAAGGGAAGACTAAGAGATGCCACCTTGGAATGCTTCTTCCATCTAGCGCTTCCCTTGCTGCTGAAGCAGTGGGTGCATCAGTGTACTGGATCAATGCCTGTGGGAAAAATTAAGATGGAGACTTTGCCTTTTGTAACGAATCAAGTATGTGAAACAAAATGAAATTTTAACTGACCTGAAAACCTGCAGCCTTCTCAAAAGTGGCTATTTTGTGAACAAATCCAAAAGCCGAGAAAACCTGAAATACAACAAGAGAAAAGGGTCATATATAGGAGTGAAAGAAGAAAAGCAGCGGCCCAGGAACTAGAGACCAATCTACTGTAAACAAATGGCAAATATAAAAAAACCTACAGTACAGGCACTCAATCATTGAATCTTCCATTTGACATGATGGAATGATGCATGAACCACATTTTGAAACAAAGGAAATTTACACTTGAAGCCTATCCCTTTTCGACCAGAACACAAAGGGGAAATGTCTAAGAGAAAGAAACACATCAGCCAATGAATGAGAATTAAACTGTAATGTTAACAACTGGCTGGAAATAAACCACCACAAAATGATCTCAAAAGAAGCACCAAAGAGAAACTAATTTTCTAAAGGTTGGGAATTTAACCTTTCATCAATAACTTGGATAAAAATGGAGGTGCCCTACACCGGAGATAAGCGTGATGATGAAGGATAATTAGAAAATGGCATCCTCAGGATGTGTTCATAAAAACTTCAAATGTAATAGTTAGAAGATAAGCGGCAGCAAAACAAACATGGTATCTCTCCAATTGCAGGTGTTGATAATGACATTTTCTCCGTGTTAACATGGGCCTGCTGATTCATGCAGAATACATTACTACGAGATGAACAGCTATGTAAAATCTTTGATTTACAAGGATAAGGTCAGGTAGACTCCCTTGGATCTCTTCGGTCAATGACAATCCATATAGCAACAGGCACACTTCAATTTGTTATTATCTTACTAACTCAACCAACAAAGTATTTTTAAGACAGGAAAAAAAAAACTAAAATTTAGAACTCACCAAATGGATCACATCAATACTGACATCATTAGCTTGAACACCCTCTATGGTAACAAGCAATACATTTCCAGCAGTCTCTCCAGGGCTCTTGTTGTTGATTATTTCTTGTCTATTTGAATACTGAATGTAAACAGTTTTGCCTCGGATTTGAGCCGGTTCCGAAGATGATGCAAAGTAAGAAACCATTGAAATAGCTTGATTGATGTCGGTCTGCAAAGAATAGATGGCTTTGCATAAGTAATCCTTGCATCATCTATTTCAACATAAAAAAAACATTTAGTGCTAAAGCAATCAAACAAAAAATGATTAAATGTACACAGTGATTTGATTTCTAGCAAGAGAAACTTTCCAAATTATGCCTGCCTTAGAAGTTAGAAGATACACCTACTTTTACAAGCTAACTAGTCATACAAAAATATCACACTTGAAAGCCATTAATACCACAAAATAACACTTTATTCCAATAATTATACAATCCCCAGTATTACATAACCAAATTCCACAAAAGAAAAATACTTTCTACCACACATAGATATCACTAAATCCTGCAAGCGTTCTATCATAAAACAAAACGAATAGTGGCACATAAAAGAACCTAGCTGCATACGCTTGGTGATATGCTAGTAGGCTACACATGAATTCCCTGCAGATTGATATAAGATAACATTCCACCTACTATAGAACTAACTTCCATTAACTCCAATCAGAACACCCAATCATCCACTTCAAAATTCAAGATTCAGTCTCAGACAAATTCCACAGCCCCAACCTATCGATCCATTCGAATATGTAGCAAACCAGACTAAATCAAGTAGATGCGTGAATGGCATGTAAGCCACTAAATCCTCTCACCACGCCCGATCCACAAAATTCAACAAACCGCCCCCATACAATCTCATTTATTGACCAATCTCACACCAGGTTAAATCTAGTGATGCTGGATGCGCAGGCCTGACCAAATAGACCAATCAGTTGTGGTCTATCTACCATCTAGGCTACACGCACGCCGCGGGCTGGCGCGGGGTTGGGATTGAGAGGAGGAGGGGCGCGGGGAGGAGCGCTTACGAACTCGACGAAGGCCTGGTTGCGGTTGGCCCCGACGCCGCACTTGGTGTTGACGATGCGGCCGAAGGGCTTGCAGAGCTCGACGAGCTCCTCCTCGGCGCACTCCCACGGCAGGTTCCGCAGGTGCAGCACCTTGGAAGGCGTCTGCGTGTAGCGGAACTGCTGCCCGCCACCCACCGACGACGACATCTCGCAAGGTCTCGCGCGAGCCGAGGGTACGAGGTCGGAGAGGCGAGGCTAGGGTTTGGCCGTTTCCCTTCGGCCGGGGGTGGTTGGAGAGGAGAGGACTCTGTTAGGTTCGGAGTAGCTCGAGGCCCGTGGGAGTAGGGAATTACCGGTGAAAGTTCTCTTCCTACTTGGGAACTGGGAACTTGGGAAGGAAGGAGAAGAATTGGGGACCCGGAATTAGATCACCCTGTTTTCGTCGCGATTTTTTATATTTAATAATTATTTTTAATCATTTTTTCGAAAATAATTGGTTGAGTGGAAAAATTGCAGATTTGGGTACCCGTTGCCCGTATATGGGGCGATCTGTGCCAGCCTCTAACGGCCTAATTGACGGCACCAACCTGTCGCCCCATGTACGGGCGATCGCTCTATATACGAGCGATGGGTGGGCTTTTTAAGGCCTGCGCTGCTCGAGCGACTCATTTGGCAGTCGAGAGTAGTAGAGTAGAGGGGAAGAGAGGAGGAGAAGAAGAGGGGAAGAAAAGGTGAAGCCAAAAAAATCGAGGTAAATTTCAGAATTTTTTGTAGAGGTTACTTTAGGAATTTTTTGTAGAGGTAAATTTAGGAAAATTATTAGAGGTTGTGTAGTATTTAGAAATTTAATGTAGCATTTAATATTTAGAAATTTATTGTACTATTTACAAATTTTAGGATTGTGTAGTGTTTAGAAATTTTAGAATTTGTGTAGTGTTTAGAAATTTTAGGACTGTATAGTGTTTAGAAATTTAATGTAGCAGTTAATATTTAGAAATTTAATGTAGTATTTAGTATCTAGAAATTTAATACAGTAGAAATATTAGGTAGTATTTAGAAATTTAATTTAGTAGGGTTCTGTAGTAGTAATTTTATTATGCAAATAATGTATTAGGCAATATATACAAAAGTAATGTGGTAGAAATTTAGGGGGTGTTTGGGATAGCTCCAGCTCCACCAAAATCCGTGGAGTTGGTGGAGCAGGGTATTCCTAGCTCCAGAAATTTATGGAGCTGGAGCTGTGAGTACATTAAGAGTGTTTAGGTGGGTCATCTTGTTTACATTTTAGACTAAAAATATAAACTTAATTCACTTTATTTTAACCTACAAGCTCCAGCTCTGAGGTGGAGCTGGAATCTAGAGCTATACCAAACAGGGCCTTAATATTATGCCATATGGTAGGCAAGTCGAATTACTTATTTATAGTCGAATGACTTATTTATAGTCGAATTTTTTAGCACGATTAATATACGTTTTGTCTATTGTATTTTAGAGTAATATATTTCCGTCCAACGCAGCATGTCGGAGAAATTGTATTTTCAAATATTTTATGGAGATGGGGAGATAGCACAGGGGCGGATGGGGTTGGCCGCTCATGTTGTTGGTACAGTGCTACCCGGTGTCGCAAGTTCATGATATCGGGGTAGATATCACGGGGGAGGGGAAGTCAAATATGGAAGGATGCGAAGATGAAGGTGGCGAGGAGCCTGGAGATGAGGAGCACGAGACTGGCGGTGGCAAGGGGATCGGGGGGGCGAGGAGACAGTGGTGGAGGCGCGAGGGGTGGCCGACGAGGGGGAGGAGGTGGAGGACATAGTTCACCTAATGGAGAAAGAGGACCGTGCGGATGAGGAAGTCCCTGATGACGAACACTCCGCCGAGGAGGACAATGCTCTGAGGTGCCAATCCCTGGTGCGTGGACTAATTACAATTTCGAAGACCTAACAATGAATGAAGGGAACATTGATGCATGTGATTATCATGAGAACGAGGTCACGCAGGGGGCCATATATAAAGACAAGGAGGCTGTGATGGATGCGGTGAAGTACTAGGCGATGTCTCTTCGGTGGCAATTCAGGATAGTGAAGTCCAGCAAAAAGGAGTACGACGTGAAGTGCGTAGTTGATTCGTGCCCATGGCGGGTGCATGCATACAAGGGGAAGTGGAAGGACTATTGGAAATGTTCCATAGTGATGGAGCATAACTGTGAACTGGAAGAAGCGGAGCAGGGACACCGCAATCTGTCGTCCACTTGGGTGGCAAATGTGTTTTATGGTCAGATCGTGGACAATTCGCACCTGCAGCCTCGATCTATTATCACAGCTGTGGATGAGAGGTTTCAGTACAAGATTAGCTACTGAAAAGCATGGAGAGCGAAAAGGACAGCTCTGCAAATACGGTTCAGGACGTACGAGGCTTCCTATGAGAATATTGCCCACATGCTCAGGGCAATAGCACGTAGGAATCCTGGTACATCCATCGACCTTATGGAGTTTCCTGCGGGTGGTTTGTGCGCGGGTAAGTGGATCTTGCAGCGTGCCTTCTTCTCCCTCGGTGCATGCATAAATGCATTTCGGCACTGTCGCCCGGTCATTTGCATGAACGGCACATTCCTCACAGGGAAGTACAAGGGCCAGATTTTAACTGCGATTGCGGTGGACGCCAACAACCAGGTTCTACCGGTTGCATTGGCCTTCGTGGAGGGAGAAAACACGGACAACTGGTACTGGTTCTTTGAAAGAGTCAAGCTGGCAGTTGTTCAGGACAAGCCTGATGTTTGTGTCATCCATGACCGACATGCAGGGCTGCTAAGGGCGATCGTGGATATACAACAAGGGTCCGACATCGTGGGAGCAGCAAAGTGGCCAGACCTGAAGAGCAGGTGGTGCATGAGGCACATGGGTGCCAATTTTTTTCGTCGGTTCAGGAACAGGGAGCATATGAACATGTTCAAACGGCTATGCAAACAGAACCAACAGAGGAAGTTCGACGCGCTTTGGAGGACGTTGGATGAACTAACGAAGAAGCAATCAATGAATCCAAGAGATACCGCTAGTTCATCAAGGAACCCGATGGTCTACCACGAGCAAGGAGAGGACCCCACAACCTTATGTGCGCTCCCGACCGACGCCCCAAACATTCGGTGTAGGCCAGGAACCAGCATAAAGAGTTTCACCGACTAGATACGACACGAGCCTTTAGAGAAATGGTCCCTTCTACATAACGAGAGCGGTTCGTGTTATGGAATCATGACAACGAACCTGGCGGAGATTTACAACTGGGTAATGAAAGGCACCAGATGCCTTCCATTGGTGGGTATAGTTGAAGGTGTGTTACTAGGAACACAAAGATATTTCATTGAGCGATATAAGAACTCCGCAGCATGTATGTCGGACAATCGACTGTTGTACTCAACGGTTGTATCTACGTACATGTCCAAGAAAACAAGAAAGGCACAGACACATCGGGTGACACCGGAGAGTGGCGTGGAACGGAGGTACTACGTGCACTGCGGTGACCGAGGTCGCAGAGGTGCCCACCGGGAGGGGACTTCCCATCAGTGCATACTTCGAGCAGCTGACTGCGAGTGCTCCTGCCAGAAACCACGCCTGCTGCACTTGTTGTGCTCACACGTCATTGCCGCAGCCGCCGAGACGCATCAATCATGTCATCCGTACATCTCCCCCTATTACTACAAGCAAAGTGTTCTCAACACGTGGCATCACGAGGTATATGGATACCGTGTGGATGGATCGTTCACAACAGCCCCCCCTCCAGAGCATCGATGTGTACCGAACATCCGAATGTTGAAGCAGAAGGTCAGGCGTCGAAGGACACGGTGTATTCGCAACGATATGGACAAGTTCGAAGCGCATCGCAATTGCGGATAATGTAATTTTCGATGTTGCTCCCACATTTAATTTACGATGTACCAGTTCATTGTTGTTCCCATCATGTAATTTTCGATATACCAGTTAATTGTTGTTTGCATCATGTAATTTATGATGTACTAGTTAATTGTTATGCGGATAATGTAATTTTCGATGTACCAGTTAATTGTTGCTCCCATCATGTAATTTCCGATGTACCAGTTAATTGTTGCTCCCATCATGTCATTTTCGACGTAGTGTGCTTCATCGAACATATCTTCATCTTTAGTATGTTTGTAACATGAGATTTTTTTAGCTTTCTGGACTTTCGTTGTATTGTTTGTTAAATATGCTATATTTCGTTATTTTGCATTTCATTTTGTGTACACATTTAATTACTGACAAATTTGTTGTATTTGATTTGGAACAGGTGACGATGGCACGACCTTGCCCTGAGCTGCTAGCACGACCGTGGATGCGACCCACCGGTCTAGGTACTCCTCATAGGAGAACCGACAGCTAGGGACACTGCGGCCTCGGGTGCCCAACGAGCTGCTTCGCATTGACCCACGCTAGCTTCCACGGTATGCTGCCGACGCTTGCACTCTTTTATGTACATGTACTTACCTGTGAATGCAATTTTAACGACGCAATACACTACATGCAGGTTGCGAGCGGCTGGCTTACTTCCTCTCTGTAGGATGGTAGAGCAGGTCATTGCCCCGTTAGAGGGCAGGTAGGTCGTACGGTTCGGGTACGACCAGTCCCTGCTGGCCGCACTCGTCGATCGGTGGAGACTAGAGACGCACACGTTCCACCTTCCCTGCGGAGAGATGGCTCCGACGCTGCAGGACGTGTCCTACCTCCTAGGACTCCCCTGTGCGGGTCCTGTAGTTGTGCCGCATGACGTCTCCGTGACGTGGCATGCGGAGTTGTTCGCGCGGTTCGCCGAGGTGCAGCGGCACCCCCAGGTAGCCCCCTCCCAGCCCCTCAGGCCGGGTGAGCGGCACAGACCGACGAAGGCATGTCTGCTTCAGTTCACGGTTAGTACCTCTTTCATTGCAAGTTAACAGAGAAACTAAGTTGCTGATAATATTTGTACCAAATGCTGCAGGCTGAGCTGATCCACCCGCACGCCTAGGAGGAGGATGTGGCCCGCCATCTGGAGGCATACCTCCTGTTGCTGTTCGGTTGGTTGATGTTCCCGTCCTTCCATAGGAACACGGTGGACCGGCACCTGATCGAGTACGCCCAGTACATCGCCGACACCCCAGAAGATGAGGTAACACATTCCGTTGAAATCTCTTCTATGCATGACACGTCTAACTTTCTCATTATAAATAGATGGTGCAATGGTCGTGGGCTCTGCGGCTTGCGCGACGCATGCAGGTCCGCGTAACGCCGCCTCTCGAGCGCACCAGACGCGACGATGTCGGGTTGCGCCCTACCCTTCGCTTGTGGTCCCGGAGTGCTTCTCCGTCGGCAGCCTCATCGTTGACACCGCGCCGCACTCGTGACTGTATGGAGAGGACCCGATTGACTGGCCCACCATGGGCCACTACTGGGTCCGACGACAGGTATGCTCACAACACCGAGTGCTGCGGCAGTTCGGCCTATTCCAGTCTTTTCCCTTGCCGCCTCGTCACGTTGTCGCACGTGGCGCTCACAGGTACGTCTCCTGAGCTAAGTACTTAGCATTTCTACAGAATGGATGTTAAATGTATTCCCTGTTTTTGCATTGCAGGATGACCCGGATAGGTGCTACAGTGGGCACTCAGTTTGCGCATCGCATGCAGCCATGGGTGGTGTAGTGGGACGCCGCACTCGACGACAGGGTCACTGAGACCCAGCCGTACGACCATGACATGTACAATGAGTACATGGAGTGGTTCGCGTCGCGGACTCGCCTCAGGGTGGGGTACACACCGGCACCTTATGTCGCACGGCAGGAATCGGTGACGGACATGTACCCTTCACATATGTCCCAGAGGAACAGCTCCGCGGTAAGTGTCACAATCGAAGCTACATGGGTACATCCTTTTTCATGTAGATTACTTAATATCAATCTGGCTTTACATGCAGGCACATCTTGCAGGGGAGGTGGAGGCTACGTCCATGTTGGCGCGCCTCCGGGCGGGCATACAGATGACCACCGCTGAGGTTGAGGCAGCTTGGGAGCGGATCCTCGATAGGGCGAGGCGGTTGGGTCGCCTGGCCACCTGCCGGGGGCATGGAGACATTGCTGGACCTAGCGCACCACGTCCCCGTGGGTCAGCACCTCGCCCTACCCCGACGGTTTCTCGTTACGCTCCCACGCAGCAGCAGTGGGGACAGTGGGCTGGCGAGGGGCCTTCGTCATCTCGCACCCCACCAGGACCACAGGGTGGTTTCGACGACCCTGCGTATGATGAGTTCGACCTGGAGGAGTACCTGTCGACCGACTACCTCACCGTATCTCAGGTCTCGGTAGCACCGCTCCAGGACACGGCCGGGTCACCGCCACACCACTCTACCCCTGCGCCGCAGAGCCGACCTAGGAGGGACGTCCGTCTGCCATCGCCACTCACGTACCCCACGGGCCAGATCAGGAAGTGTGGCCGTCATTGACTTGTTGTACAGATGTATTTTTGTAATGCCTTTACGTTCAGCACCATATTGTATAACTGTCTGAATTAGTAACATGAGTGCCTTATCACTTTAAATTGTGAACATCCATGTATGTTTTATTAATTGTGCTGTCATCGCTTTTACTTTCTCACACGACGTGAGAACACACCACCAGCCATAACGGCTGGAGAGGTCGGCATTAACGGCCATTAACGACTGGGTGCACCTATCGCCCTACATAGGGGCGATCGCCTCTAATTGGGGCGATCGTCCTAATATGGGGCACACTACCATTAAATATCAGGAACTACTGTTAAATATTGTCAGGGGCACAGTACCCGAGGTAAATATCAACAGTATCTTGGGCGATCGTCCAAAGATGGGGCGATCGCTCCATACCCTGGTGATACCTACCCTTTATAACATTCGTTCTCGCTCGCGGTCTCGCAAAGGCAGCAGCGAAAGAGGAAGAAAGAAAATAATAAGTAGAGGATCAATCGAAAATGCCGAGGCGTGCAAGTGGAAAGGGAAAGGGGAAAGCAAAGAAAGAAGGAGGTGCATGCCCGCGCAATTTAGCATAACAAGATCTCTTCTTACCTCGTGGAGCTGTAGCACCGATGTGTATGTGCGGAGATCCTTGCAGGCTTGTCTACTCTTAGGAAATTCCAACTTGGAAGAGGATGTATTGGAAGTGCCGCAACTACGCCTTCGACCCGCCAGAGAAGAGCCTAAAGGATCGCCAGATGGTAACAATCTTACGTGTTACATAAGATTTGTACATGAAACTTTGCTAATTTATGTTTCATGCAGTCACCTCCGCCACTGTGTGAATTTGAGCAGTGGTTTGATATGGAGATCAACCTCGAAGACCAAAGGCTCCTTGATCAAGCCAACCGGCAGGAGGAGTTCGCGCGACAGCTTTAAGAGCAGCGTCATGCCGCACGCGAGGAGGCACGTAGAAAGGAAGCGGAGGAGAAGGAGGCCGAGAGAGAGAGGAAATGAGAGAGGGCGTGTCGTGCCAGAGAAGCCCCACCGGAGGCATGGGCGAAGGGGAAGTGGCCTCGAAGCACTCAGTAGACGTCTAGTTTTAACTATTATTTTCCTTGTTCGTGGTACTCCTTTCAGTTTTAAGCCGTAATAAAGAGTGTGGCCTACCTTATTTTCCGTAGTAACTTCTGATTTGTGAATCGACCGCTCTCTAATCTCCCTCTCACCCTCGTTTTGCAATTCTTAGGGTTATTGCACTAATACAATTTAGATGCAAAGCATGGTGTAAATAAAATATTTTTCCACCATATGGTAGTGCATATATCAAAGAGCAAATCTGGCCCGTTCTCCCTACAAATTACATTTAAACATGATATTTCACAGGCTGCCGAAAAGGCTTAAGCGTTTCATTGTTGCCTCGACCATAATACTTAGGGTTATTGCACTAGTAGAATTAATATGCAAAGCAAGGTGTAAATAAAATATTTTTCCACCATATGGTAGTGCATATATCAAAGAGCAAATCTGGCCCGTTCTCCCTAAAAATTACATTTAAACATGATATTTCACGGGCTGTCGAAAAGGCTTAAGCGTTTCATTGTTGCCTCGACCATAATACTTAGGGTTATTGCACTAGTAGAATTAATATGCAAAGCAAGGTGTAAATAAAATATTTTTTCACCATATGGTAGTGCATATATCAAAGAGCAAATATGGCCCGTTCTCCCTAAAAATTACATTTCAACATGATATTTCACGGGCTATCGAAAAGGCTTAAGTGTTTCATGCAAGTGAGGCTACTTATAGTCATTTGGTTTATTCAAGTGAGTTTATTCCTAAATGTTTTCAAAAAAAAAAGGGACACCTAACACCCTACGAACAAGTGATATTTATTTCAGGATTTCTCGAGCCATGGTTTGGATAGTTTCTTCATAATACACTAAATGGTATTTAAGTAAAATTGATTTATACAATTTAAATTTGCATGGAACATAGTACTTTTCATAACATAATCTAAATCCTTATATATTAATAAATTTTTTAAAATTTATCTTGTTCTAATTGGACCTTCCTAGTAATGCGGCTGCCCCTAATCGCTTGTTGGTCGGTATCGACATTTAACGGTAGTTCCCGATATTTTAATAGCACTAACATACCATGCGCGTGGGATTAGTGTGCGGCGCACGTCGGATGTAGTCGGTCGCGGCGGTAGCGTGTGTGTGACCGAGGACATTTAACTTATGGTATATTTTGTCCAATACATATAAAATATTACAGTAAATCAATACTAAGAGGTATAAAAAATTTAAAGATTAGTGCTTTTAACTTATGGTATAGGGTATCGACTGCCCTTTGGCCATTTTCGCTAATTTTTTCCTATTGATTATTCTCGGAAAAAAATTTGAAATTAACATTACAAAAAAAAGTTTGAGCCAAAAGGGCACCTGTCGCCTCTGTATTGGGCGATTTTTGCCCCTGCCGTTATCCGCCGTTAGTCCTGGCGACGGGAGCCCATTTTCGCAATTTTTTTATCTAACGACTATTTTCGAAATAATGAATAAAAATAAATATTAAAGAAAAAAAAATCTTTTTGTCGCCCCATCTCACAAGTTTCTCTTAACTTATAAAGAGCATGTCAAAAGGTTTTATATGGGCTCAGTCCAAATTAACGGTCCACGTAACTGATCGTTTGGCTTCACACATATTATGCTAGCTAGGCTGTGACATTCCTCCCTCCCTTAACAGCGGTTGGACCCCGAGTCGGCCTCGAGGGAAAACAACGACAAAGATCATCTGTTGATTCCCACGTGGTCACACACTCGAAGAGGCCGTCCCATTTGATTAATTCGCCGGCAGACGTAGCACCACCACGAAGCAACAGAGCACAATCCAGAACAGTTGCTGGAAGTAAGGAAACTAAAGAATTAGAATCAATGGAGGCAATGTCAATGATAACGTGGGTATCAGAAGTAATGTGACATTTTAGTTGTGAAACGTGCACCGCTGGATGGATCTTGCTACCTGGAGGGAGCTCTAATTTGTATGCCATTGTCCCAATACGCGAAAGGATTTTGTATGGCCCATAGAACTTGAAAGCTAGTTTCTGATTGTTTCATGTGACACTAAAGTTTGGATGTATGGTTGGAGTTTTAAGTAGATCAAATCTTTGCTTCGAAGGAGCGTTTGGTACGATGTTTATCCGCTTGAAATTTCATCCTTTGTTGAGCTCGCAGCAATTGTTGCTTGAGGAGTTTAGTTAGCTGCTCTCATTCTTTCAGCCAATTCTCCAGATCTAGCACTGAGCAGGCATTAAGATCAGATATGCCGAAGTGGTGAGGTGGATGACCATACAATACTTCAAAGGGAGCTGAATGATAATTCGTGTTGTACCAATACTCAACAAGAGGTAACCACTTGGCCCATTGAGTAGGTCTGGAATGAACCGAGCAATGGAGATAACCATCCAAACATTGATTTAGGCAATCAGTCTGGCCGTCCGATTGGGGATGTGTTTGCACTAAATTTTAGCGAGGCATGATGAAATTGTCTAGCTAAGGATCAGGAGAAGTTTCGGCCGATATCGGATAAGGAAAGGATTATTTGAATATGGATTGTAACCGATACCGATTTAAATATGGATCTATCCGGATAGAAGCTGATACAAATTATGACAAAGTTGGAGGTAAACATGATCAGTTGATGTGCTATAAAAGACGATCAAAGGGCAAGCAGAACATACACAATCCAATCAACCAACTCGCATTACTTATATCTATTTTTTCTGTCGACTACGAGTAGCCTTTGTAATTTAGAATCTTTGTAATTCGATCTTGATCAACAAAGTTGCACATCGCCGATTGTTGATCTTCATCAATTATGCCATCAGGTTTGATTCTTCTCCGATTTTGTTGCGCATCACCTTCTTCGAAAAAGATCTGCCTTTACCATCTGGTTAGCCCTAATCGGCTAATTAGATTTATTGTTACTCTTGATTTGATCGGCTCTTCAGCTGTTTAGATCTAAGCTAATTCTTTCGCAAAATCGGCTTTGAGCATATCGTATATTCATCTTACCGATTATAGGATCAAATCAGTTGACACGCCTCGATCAAGTGAACCTGGCGTTCATCCAGTGTGTTGCGACCGATAAACCCTACTTCACATTTTTGCATCAACATACTCTTGGCACGCCCGGTGGGACCGAAAAGATGTCTTCATCTGGCAAGTCGATTCCGCCGTCCAACCTCAACATCGAAGCTATAATCATCCCTACAATGGACAATTTAACGTCGAAACAGTGCAAAGAAATTGAAGATCGAAAAGCTGCTCTGGTTTCGATGATGCTAGGATGTTATCAGAAGACCCGACGCGGCGTCACTCAAAAGGCTGCATTGCCAACGGTTAATGCCCTTGGCGACGCGGGAATTACTAACACCACGGTAAGCCGAAACATACCTGCGCAAGCTGAATTATCTGATATGATTAATCAGTTTATACATCATACTTTGGTTAATCAGTCATCGGCTCTAGTCACAACACTTAAGCCGATGATAACTAATAGCGTAAAGAGTATAGCTCAGGAGTTGGCATTAACTGGGAGCATACTCGATCCAATGCAAGCGTTATCGAATTATCTTGTTTACTCGATGCCGCAGAGTACCCAAGGAATAGTAGCCGATCCTAAACCGTCGACTGTAAGCTTGCCCTTAAATATAATGCCAACCCAACCCACTGTCATACTAACGAGAGATCCTCGCCCGAGTGGACTTGCACATTATTAAGCGTATACCGATGCAGCTAAGTTAGATGCATCTGTAAGTTCAAGCTCCATTAGTTTTGATGATTGGTTTAATATTAATGTTTAATCATTGTTTAATGACAAATCTAATCATTATGAGACTAACATGTTCTATTGCGCCTTATTCTTATTAGTCTCATATTTGGATGGAAAATAGAAAACCTAAAGTATGCACTTGTATTCATTCTATTATCTTAATGCATACTTAGAATTCAAGTTAAAGTATAAACTCTTCTATTGCTATAGTCCAAATATGTGCATTATGTTCCTAATTCATATATACATGAATGCACACATCTAGGGGGAGTTGATAATTTAACTTGATATTTCAATTGTATTGATCCATGTCCTCCTGTCATATAATATAAAGGATCAAGACCTTGAAACAACCTTTTGAGTATATATAACTTGTGTAGTTGTAATATACTCATGCAAATATAGAATAAAATCATATGCAATCTAAGATTGATTATGTGCATATTGATTCTATGTTCAATTAGTTATATGCACATACTTAATGGAGTTTATTCTATAGTTGATGGTCTAAATGTATTGATCCCTTTCCATCACTCAAACATATATGGATCATTAATAACCATCATATTGAGTATATGAAATTTGTGTAGTTATATATACTCATGTCAATTTAAATGAAATTTAAATTTAGTTTGGTTGCCTTTTAATCAAATCAAAGAATACTTCATCATGTGTTGATGGTTTTTCTTGTTGATTAAAGACAAGCAAAAAGTTTTTGAGTATAATGAAGCATTAGTTGCATCAAAGTACTCAAGACACCTTTAAATCATTCAACTTGATTTGGGTTGTGCTTAATCGATCTTAGAGGCATCCATTCTGTGTTAATGGAGTGCAAGTGATGATTGAGACAACCGTGTTTGTTGGACTAACATCTTCAATGAGTTATGAAGTAGGTTGAGTCCAAAAAGATAAAGAATTGGGAACGAGAAGTCATCATGTGTTAATGAGCTTCAAGAGGTGATCCCGAAGTGAAGAGAAGAGTTAGAAAAGGTTCATCATGTGTTGATGAACAAGAAGAAGATGTGATCCTAGAGAGAAGATGATTGGGAATCATAAAAGGTCTAAGTGGATCGCTAGAGGTAAAAGGTATAACTAGCTAGGGCTAAGGATGTGTTCCTAGTTTTTTACTAGTCTCGGTGCTTAGATAGGAGACCGGGTTGCTAGTTAGGTGCCGTACTATTAAGAGGGGTTGAGTTATTTAGCTTGAGCTTCATCATGTGTTGATAAACTTAATCCGGTTTACTCTAGCTCACTCTCTTGTTTGGTGTTTGCATGGAGCTAACCATTTGGCATGTGTTGCGAATGGGTGAAGCTCGTGCATTGTTTTTTTTTGCATGAGCTAAGTTTTACATGTGTTGCAAATAAGGGAGCTCATGCTTGCTTCTTATTGAATCTTAATTGATTTGGTTTTTGCATGAAGCTATGGATTTGCATGTGTTGCAAAAGGGTGATAGCTTATGCAAATGTTGTTTATGTGGTTATTGCTTGGAGCTAAGTTTTGCATGTGTTGCAAAACGAGAGAGCTCAAGCAATTTGATTGGAATAGTGGTTGTTTTGCATGGTGCTAGAGATTTGCATGTGTTGCAAATAGAGAGCTCATGCTTTGGTGTTTTAGCTTGTGATTGGATCATGTATTGATCATCACAAGGCTAAGCTTGATTTGTGCTTTAAGTTTGCAAAATATTGAATGGATTTGTTATTTGCAAATATGTTTTGCAAATGAGCTGGAAGTTATGGGTTTCGATCCTAGAGCATGTGTTGGCATTTACAAATATGTTTTGCAAAGTGTCGGGATCATGTGTTGATCCTTACATGGCTAAGAGGATTGATCTCATATGTTCGTGGTTTATTTGCAAATGTGTTTTGCAAATAAGTTGGAGTTGTTATTTGCAAATGTGTTTTGCAAATGGACTTGAGGTTATGGGTTTCGATCTCAGAGCATGTGAATAGGGTTTGCAAATGTGTTTTGCAAATTGACTTGATCATGTGTTGATTATCGCATGGCTAAGAGGATTGATCTTATAGATTCTCGGTTTATTTGCAAATGTGTTTTGCAAATAAGTTGTGCTTAATGCGATTCTTTGGAGTATGTGATTAACATGTGCAAATGTATTTTGCATAGTGTTGTGATCATGTGTTGATCCTCACATAGCTCAAAAAAATATATCTTTAAAGGTTTGGAGAAATTTTTTTGTAAAAAACTGGGTTTTCTCCCTGAGGCCGGTACTACCGACGTGCTAAGGCCGAGTACCACGGGCGGTGAGTACCGCTTATGGAGTCAGATCGCGCCGCTCGGTCGTACTACCGCCTCGTGAGGCCGTGAGTACCGAGGTCCGTGCTACCACATGGATGGTCGGTACGTTTTTTCCAAAGAGGGTGATTTTGGCGTTCGGTTGAAGGCTGGAGTTACCGCGGTAAATGGGCGGTACTACTGGGCTTTTGCCTGCAGTAGTACTGGGGTTCCTGCGCAACGGCTAGTTTTTCTAGCCGTTGGCTGGAGGCCGGTACTACCGGCCCTATAAGGGCGGTAGTACCAGGATTTGCTCTTTTCACCCATTTTACCCCCCAACGGCTAGTTTGGCTTATGGAGGCTATAAAAGGACCCCATGGGGGACAAGGGCTGGACGTTGGTTCATTTGGGTGTTTGTGGGTGTGAAGTGCATGTATTGCCTTCTCCAAATTGGATTTTGAGCAAAGAGTGAGTCCTAATTGCATGTGTTGCAACTAGCAAGTGGATTGAGAGCCTCTTGTGCATGTGTTGCACTTGAGGAGGATCCTAGTGCATGTGTTGCACTTAGGAGGTCACAGGAGTGCATGTGTTGAACTAGGTGAAGTTCAAGCGGAAGGGCTTGGCTTGTTACTCTTGGTGTTTGTCGACACCTAGACGGCGTAGCGACGTCGTGAGCGGTAAGCTTCTCGACGAAGGTTGTGAGAAGCCCGGCAAGTTGTGAAGGTTGGTGCTCGCCTACCTGGAGGGGGAAGGAGCAACCACTAGTGGATTCGAGGTGGGTGCTCAATTCATGGAGCCGGTCCAATTCGTTTGGGCTAACCTCAACGTGGACTAGGGGAGACCGGCAAGTCTCCGAACACTACTGTAAAAAGTATCGTGTCTCTTGTGCTTGCATTGTGTTCGTTATTTATATTGAAGCAATTTATATTCATAAAATTAAATTGATTGATTGCTTGTCTTTAGAATTGCATATTCTTGTTAGAGACATAATTAGTTAGCGCACATAGTGAGCCAAGTTGTTTTAGGCTTTAATTGTCAAAATCTTAGTTTATCGCTTCCGCATTAATAATTGTTAAGGTTTTGGCATTAGGATAATTAGGCGTGAATTGTTTTGTAGAAATTAGTCGAGTAATTTTAAAATCCGCCTATTCACCCCCCTCTAGTCGGCATGCTCGACCTTACAAGTGGTATCAGAGCTTGGTCTCTCATTTTATTAGACTTAACCGTCTAGAGAGTAAAGGATGGCGACTAATGGATTAGTGCACTACCGATTCACATATTTTTTATGGCTCAAATTATGCTTCATGGAAATTATTTATGATATCTCATTTTAAATCCATGAGCTTCAAAATATGGTGGATCGTAGATGTGGGCTTTTCCCTTCGGTTGAACGAAGTTGCTACAACTAAAGGAGAAGAGAAATACCTACATCTAGACGCTCAAGCTACTAATGCTTTATTTAGTTTTGTGAGCGTACATGTCTTTAATTGTCGGGACCCAGATTTGCAAATCAGAAACCGTCTATGTATACTACACGAGTCCAGGATCACGCTAGTGCACACAGTGGAAACATAGATAAAATATCATTCCATACAATGAATTAACTAAGAAAGAGGAAAATTATTATTAAATAAAGCATCAGACCTTATGGTCAAAGTTTACACCACTAAGCCTTAAAGCTTAAGAAAACAAATAAACTATTGCAGCGGAAAAGATAACTTGGGCCATTCGACATGCCACAGGCAATCGTCTGGGGAACGCCTTCCTAATCCACGTAGTCCTCATAAAATTCCTCCACATAGAACTCAGTATTTCCTGGTTCTTCAGCAACTGATCAACAAAGGTGTAAAGCCGTGAGTAAAAAAAGTACTCAACAAGCCACAGGGGAATGATGCAATACATTCAAACAGGCTTGACAAAGGATAGACATATGGTTCTTTTGCAGAAAGCAATAACTTGAATTGAAGTACAGTAAATAGATTGAAAGCATATTTATGAAAAGATAATAAATAACTTGTAAGTCAATGATAGATAACATGAACAGAATGGCGAGGCACCACCCTACATCATCTAAAACAAGTATCAACTAATAAACTCAACAGTATTAACTTTAGACAACAAAACAACAGTGAACTCCACGTTCACATTCCAACAATTCCACATTTCCATACTTTATGAAACACTCTATACCTCGTGTGAAATTCCCGGGCTTATCCATGACCGCAGACACGGCTATTCGAATAGTTTTACACTCTGCAGAGGTTGTACTACTTTACCCACAAGACATGATCATCTCTTTGTGCAATCGATATTAACACACTTCCTTTGGTGTGTCGCAGAGATATCATGACAAGGCCCCTATAAAGCTCCATCTATGTAGTCATGCCCACTAAGGTTCCACCGCTGGTAGGGTTAAACCGCCCAGTCCAGAAACCCCTCTTGCGCCGAGTGGCAACCTTTACACTCGCTACCACTTTCCACTTAATGGCATGACTGTCCATGGTATATCGCAATTCGGATAGCCAGGTCTGTCCCATATCAGACTTATGGTAGTACGCTTAGGCCCAGTTCAATGGCGCACAAGATTAAGACCTTAAGTTGTCTCAAGCAAGACATCTACATCCTAATGTGCTAGAAAGCACCCCCTTTACTGCACGATCACTTGCCCGAGGGAAAACAACTTTGTTCAACCAAGACAAATGGCAAACCCGCCATGGTACAACAATTTTTACAACAGCGGCTATCAGTCACAATTCAATATCTCATTAAGTCAAGATTAACATTATTCAACATGTGATATAGGTCCCATCGTACAACTAAGCATGTTTAAGCATAGCTACGATAACCCAATGTTGGTAGTATTCTTATGTCCAACTATTAATGTCCCAACCTAGGTTTAACAATGGATACATGGCATTCCAATAATCAAGGTGGCATAATGTCAACTAGGTAAATAGCTATTCCCAGAAGATAAGCATTTATACACAAATAGCATGCAGTTGTATAAAACAAATTACTTTGCAAACATAGGATCAATATGATCAAAGGTTATGACTTGCCTTGCTGATCTAGTGCGGAGTCTTGGTCTTCAAAGTCTCCGTTCGCTCTTTCGGGATTAGCGTCTACCGGAAAAGAAAGCAATGAATACAAATAAATACCAAACAGAGACTTAAACAAGATCAAAACTGAAAATTAAAGGCTCTGGAAGGTAGAGCTTGATTTTATAAAAATTTAGAAACTGAAATCGCCTAAATCGGAGCTCGAACGAAGGAGAATGGACATTTTGAATCCAAAATTTGACCTTTCGCCCGGTTTGAAGAAGAAAAGGATGCTGACAGAACAGTAACGGGCTCGCCGGAGTAAATGAGTGAAACGGGTGGGAATTAAATGCGGGTCGGGTCCATCGGTTACTATAGCGCACGGGTGCACTGTAGCTGACGGGGAAGGAGAAGCGGATCGGGTTATAATGAACGGTAACCGAAATTATTAATTCCGAAAACAATTAATTTTTCGCTGATAATTCATATTAAATCTGAAAATTAGCAAATAAATTTTATTAAATACAAGAATTTGAAGAGATACCAGTTTCAGCAATAAAAGCATGACTAAATATTTTTAAATAATATAAAATTACTATTTTTAGCACAATAATTAAGTTTTAAATGCTAAAAATTAAATAGGCTTGGGAAAAATAGTAAAATGGTTCTAAAAATTCCGGAAAATTTCTCAAAAATACTTTAGAATATTTGTAACTTGATAAAATTATTTTCGGAATTGTTAATCTTTTAAATTTTCTGTAGAAATTCATTTTGTAAACCTGAGAGTTGCGAAAAGAGTTTTCATAAAATCCGTAAAATTCGAAATAAATTCCAAATTGAATAAAATAAAACAAATCAAAATGAAATGAAAATTTTAGGATGTTACAAACCTATCCCCTTAAAAGGAATCTCGACCCCGAGATTTGGAAGGACTTGGGAAATAGGTGGGGAAACTCGGACTTCAGATCCTCTTCTCGCTCCCAAGTTGCTTCTTCTTCTGAATGATGGCTCCACTGGACCTTGCAAAAACGGATGGTCTTGCTTCTTGTAATACGCTCCGCTTCATCCAAAATTTTCACTGGTTGCTCCTTATAGGTAAGATCCTCTTGCAAATCAATGACTTACAATGGCATTCGTTCTTCTGGCACACGTAGGCATTTCTTCAACTGCGATACATGGAACACATTATGGATTCCAGCAAAAGACTGAGGCAATTCTAACTTGTAGGCAACCTCTCCTCTTCATTCCAAGACTTTGAACGGTCCAACATATCTAGGGGAAAGCTTCCCTTTTACTTGAAATCTCTTAACTCCTTTGAAAGGGGTGACTATGAGATAAACATAATCATTGGGTTTGAAACTCAAATTTCTGCGACGATTATCTGCATAACTCTTCTGTCTACTTTGAGCTATCTTTAGCTTGTCTCGAATTAGCTGAACTTGCTCTACGGCTTCTTGTAGTATGGCAGGGCCAAACAATTGTCTTTCTCTAGTCTCTTTCCAATTGAAAGGGGTTCTACACTTTCTTCCATATAGAGCTTCAAAAGGAGACATTTGCAGACTGGCCTGATAACTGTTGTTGTAGGAAAACTCTGCATAGGGCAAACACTTGTCCCACTTGGTACCATAGGTTAAAGCACAAGCTCTTAGCATATCCTCAAGAATCTGATTCACACACTCAGTCTGTCCATCGGTTTGAGGATGATAGGCAGTATTGAATCTAAGATGAGTTCCCATGGCTTCATGCAAGCTTTGCTAGAAAGGAGAGGTAAATTGGGTTCCTCTATCAGATACTATCTTCTTAGGTACTCCGTGAAGACTGACAATTCTTAACATATACAATTCTGCCAATTTATCTCCAGTATAGGTAGTCTTAACTGGAATGAAGTGAGCTACCTTAGTCAATCGATCCACTATTACCCAAATCGAATCATAACCAGCTTGGGTCTTAGGAAGTTCAGTAATAAAATCCATACCAATTTCTTCCCACTTCATTCTGGAATCCTTAATGGCTGTAGCAATCCTGCTGCCCTCTGATGTTCTGCTTTGACCTTCTGACAGTCATCACAAAGAGCAACATACTCTGCAATTTCACGCTTCATGCTAGGCCACCAATACCTTTCCTTGAGATCTTGATACATCTTGGTACTTTCAGGATGAATAGAGTATAAAGTCTCATGCGCTTCTTTAAGTAATAACTCCTTAAGCTCTTTCTGATCTGGTACACCGATACGATTCTCATACCAAATGGTACCTTGTTCATCTTCAGTGAAACCTAGGGCTTTTCCTTTCTTCATATTGATCTTAATCTCCTTGATATCAGTATCATCAACTTGTGCTTCTCGAATTTGATCTTCCAATGTTGGGCGTACTTCCAAAGTAGCCAAGTAACCTTTTGGTATCACTTCCAGATTAAGTTTCTGAAATTCCTCATAGAGTACTGGCTAACTTTCCTTAATCATCAAAGTATTGCAGTAGCTCTTTCTACTCAAAGCATCAGCTACGACATTGGCTTTGCCTGGATGGTAATGAATTCCAATGTCATAGTCCTTGATCAATTCTAACCATCTTCTTTGTCTCATATTGAGATCAGCTTGGGTAAAAATATATTTCAAACTCTTATGATCAGTATAAACCTCACAACGATTTTCGATGAGGTAATGACGCCAAATCTTCAAAGCATGCACTACGGCTGCCAATTCTAAATCATGGGTAGGGTAGTTGACTTCATATGGCCTTAGTTGTCGCGAAGCATACGCTACAACTTTCTTATCTTGCATTAGCACACAACCGAGTCCTTGTCGGGATGCATCACAAAATATTTCAAAATTCTTTCTGATATCCGGCAGGATAAGCACTGGGGCAGTGGTCAAACACTTCTTCAACTCTTGGAAACTCTGTTCACACTCTGGTGTCCAAACGAATTTCTTCTGCTTCTTTAAGAGCTGAGTGAGCGGCCTAGCTTTTCTGGAATATCCTTCTATGAAACGGCGATAATATCCCGCCATTCCAAGAAACTTCGGATTTGGGGTACCGTCTTGGGTGACTCCCAACTGAGCACAACTCGCACCTTACCAGGGTCAACAACAACTCCTTGCGCTGATATGACATGTCCTAGGAAAGCAACTTCTTTCATCCAGAACTCACATTTACTAAAGTTAGCATAGAGTTGGTTTTCTCTTAGCTTTGTCAAAACTTGGCGCAAGTGATCCTCATGTTCTTCCTCACTTTTGGAGTATACCAGAATGTCATCGATGAAGATAACGACAAACTTGTGTAGATACTCCATAAATACTTTGTTCATCAGGGTCATGAAGTAGGCAGGAGCATTGGTCAATCCAAAGGACATCACGGTATACTCATATTGTCCATATCGAGTCACAAAAGCTGCCTTGGGAATATCCTCTTGACGAATCTTCAACTGATGGTACCCTGATCTCAAGTCAATCTTCGAGAGCCCGAACTAATGCACAACAACCTGCTCGTTTCACTCCTCCGACAACATTCAGAACACCTGCACCAGCACCTTGCCCAGCTCCTTCAGGAAATCGCAACTTCAGCATCAACAGCAATCCACCTCAGAGGACCAGCAATCCAGCTGCAGGAGTCACTTGTTACAACTGCCATGAATTGGGGCACTATGCCAATAATTGCCCAAGGAAGCAAGCTATGACGCCAGTCCGTTTCAACTTGGAAGCTACACCAGCCAAGACCCCAGCACCAGGAGCAGGACGTGGATTGCCCCAGACTCCTAATCAAGCCACCAGGACTCCACCGCCTGTTGGAAGAGACCTTATAGGATGCCTACTAATGAGTTAGCTAAGTGAAGAGACAAATTAAAGAGCTGCAAGATCAAGGTTTTGTGCGACCAAGTTCTTCGCCATGGGGAGCCCCAGTTCTCCTGGTTGGAAAGAAGGAATGAATTAACTAAGAAAGATTCAAATTATTATTAAATAAAGAATCAGACCTTATGTTCAAAGTTTACACCACTAAGCCTTAAGGCTTAAGAAAACAAATAAACTATTGCAGCGGAAAAGATAACTTGGGCCATTCGACATGCCATAGGCAATCATCTGGGGAACGCCTTCCTAATCCACGTAGTCTTCATAAAATTCCTCCACATAGGACTCAGTATTTCCTGGTCCTTCAGCAACTGATCAACAAAGGTGTAAAGCCGTGAGTACAAAAAGTACTCAACAAGCCGCAGGGGAATCATGCAATATATTCATGCAGGCTTGACAAAGGATAGACATATGGTTCTTTTGCAGAAAGCAATAACTTGAATTGAAGTACAGTAAATAGATTGAAAGCATATTTATGAAAAGATAATAAATAACTGGTAAGTCAATGATAGATAACATGAAAAGAATGGCAAGGCATCACCCTACACCATCTAAAACAAGTATCAACCAATAAACTGAACAGTATTAACTTTAGACAACAAAACAACATTGAACTCCACGTTGATATTTCATCTATGTTTCCACTGTTTGCACTAGTGTGATCCTGGACTAGTGCAGTATACATAGAGGGTTTCGGATTTGCAAATCTGAGTCCCGACAGAGATGGTATCAGAGCCATGTTGACTGTAGGTTGCTATCCTAATTAGCATGGTCTTCAAGATTATTTTCTAAAGCAAACCAACAAATTGGTACTTAATAGTTTTCGTCTCCTCTCATATTATTTTTAGGTTCTTATTCCTTTTCTTTGCTGAAATATTCTTTTGAATTATTAAATTGATCTTATCTCATGAAACTTCTCAAAGCCCCGGGTTATCCGCAAGAAATCAATCAAGGAATATGATGATCAAGCCGTCGAGAGTATGCCAAGATGATTACCATATAAGATAGGTTTTTGATGCTCAACGGTGTTTGAGCATGTTCCCCTTTTCTAGTTTAGTTACGTATAGTTCTCGTATACTAGGATTTTTATTGCTTGTGTGCCAGGTATGTTGTACACTTGCCCCAAGCATGGTGTTGCAACCATACTTTCAGTTGAAAGTTTTATTATCTCTAATTTGCAGCCTTTTCGACTGTGTCCTTTTGTCCTTGGGTATTACCTTCTCCTCTAGATGTCCTTACCACTTGTCTACTGCTTTTCCCTCTTACCTATCAAACCCTTATGCTAGATCAGCAAGATAGTTGACACTCGTTCTGGAGCTGGTCGCAGTTCGCCGGTGGATGCCAATGCCAGCGCCAACCCCAATCCCAATGCACCACCACCACCTGCAGTAACAGATCAGAACATGGGACACTTTTTGGCAGCTCAGACTCAGCTTATGAACTCTATGATGTAGAATATGAATAACATGATGAATCAACAGAATCAGACTGCAGTTGCCCTGGCTAATCTTTTGAACCAGCAGAATCAAGCTGCTGTTGCACCACCTCAAACTCGTTCGCAATCCAAGCTAGCAGAATTTATGAGGACTCATCCGCCAACTTTTTCCAACTCTTCAGAACCATTGGACGCAGATGATTGGATTTGCTCCATTGAGAAGAAGCTAGCCATTGCTCAGTGCACAGATCGTGAGAAGGTTCTCTATGCCGCCATCGCTAGAGGGCACCACCGCCAATGGTGGGAGAACTACGATCTCGCCCATGATGACCCCCAGACTATCAATTGGGCAGAGTTTTTCACCGCTTTCCGCCACTCCCATATTCCAGATGGAAAAGTGGAGATGAAGAAGAATAAGTTCTGAGAGCTCAAGAAGGGATGTCAGTGAGTGAATACCTTAATAAGTTCACTCAACTTGCTCGCTATGCTCCAGAGGATGTAGCCACAGATGACGCTCGCCAGAAGAAGTTCAAGCGTGAGCTCAATCCAGGTTTAAAGGTGCAAGTCATTGGCAATGACTATGCAGATTTCTAGCATCTGGTAGATAAAGCTATGCTTATTGAGGAATCTTGTCGTGAATTGGAAGAATCTCGCAAGAGAAAGATGATGCAGCATGGAGCCAATCAGAATCCCACATTCCCATACTTTATGAAACACTCTATACCTCATGTGAAATTCCCGAACTTATCCATGACCATGGACACGGCTATTCGAATAGTTTTACACTCTTCAGAGGTTGTACTACTTTACCCACAAGACATGATCATCTCTTTGTGCAATCGATATTAACACACTTCCTTTGGTGTATCGCAGAGATATCATGACAAGGCCCCTATAAAGCTCCATCCATGTAGTCATGCCCACTAAGGTTCCACCGCTGGTAGGGTTAAACTGCCTAGTCCAGAAGCCCCCTCTTGCACCGAGTGGCAACCTTTACACTCGCTACCACTTTCCACTTAATGGCACGACTGTCCATGGTATGTCGCAATACGGATAGCCAGGTCTGTCCCATATTAAACATATGGTAGTACGGTTAGGCCCAGTTCAATAGCGCACAAGATTAAGTCCTTAAGTTGTCTCAGGCAAGACATCCACATCCCAATGTGCTAGAAAGCACCCCCTTTACTGCACGATCACTTGTCCGTGGGAAAACAACTTTGTTCAACCAAGACCAACGGCAAACCCCGCCATGGTACTACAATTTTTACAACAGCGGCTATCAGTCACAATTCAATATCTCATTAAATTAAGATTAACATTATTCAACATGTGATATAGATCCCATCGTACAACTAAGCATGTCTAAGTGTAGCTACGATAACCCAATGTTGGTAGTATTCTTATGTCCAACTAGTAATGTCCCAGCCTAGGTTTAACAATGGATACATGGCATTCCAATAATCAAGGTGGCATAATGTCAACTAGGTAAATAGCTATTCCCAGAAGATAATCATTTATACACAAATACCATGCAGTTGTATAAAACAAATTACTTTGCAAACATAGTATCAATATGATCAAAGGTTACGACTTGCCTTGCTGATCTAGTGCGGAGTCTTGGTCTTTAAAGTCTCTGTTCGCTCTTTCGGGATTAGCGTCTACCGAAAAAGAAAGCAACGAATACAAATAAATACCAAGTAGAGACTTAAACAAGATCAAAACTGAAAATAAATGGCTCTGGAAGATAGAGCTTGATTTTATAAAAATTTAGAAACTGGAATCGGCTAAATCGGAGCTCGAACGAAGGAGAACGGACATTTTGAAACCAAATTCGTCCTTTCGCCGGGTTTGAAGAAGAAAAGGTTGCTGATAGAGTTCCGTTGAGAGTTTTGAAAATCTAATTTTACCCAATATTGATGACACTGAGAGGAAGCTCCTGTAAAAATTTGAGGCCGAATGGAGGTCGGGAGCAGCCGGGAGAGCTCGCCGAAATTTTACCGGAGTGCGGAAAGAACGGCTTGCGTAGGGAGATCCAGTGGATGGATTGGAACAACTCATAGCTGAGAATGCAAAGGATGAGGGGGGAAAGCTAGTGTTCAATTTATAGTGCAATCGGACCAGCGGATCATCAGAAAACGCCACCGGGTTATGGCTTAACAAGAATGCTGCTCGTAGTAAATGTGTGAAACGGGTGGGAATTAAATGCGGGACGGGTTCGTCGGTTTCTGTAGCGCATGGGTGCACTGTAGCTGACGGGGAAGGTGAAGTGGATCGGGTTATAATGAATAGTAACCGAAATTATTAATTCCGAAAACAATTAATTTTCCACTGATAATTCATATTAAATCCGAAAATTAGCAAATAAATTTTATTAAATAAGAGAATTTGAAGAGATACCAGTTTCAGCAATAAAAGCATGAATAAATATTTTTAAATAATATAAAGTACTATTTTTAGCACAATAATTAATTTTTAAGTGCTAAAAATTAAATAGGCTTGGGAAAATAGTAAAAAGGTTCTGAAAATTCTGGAAAATTTGCCAAAAATACATTAGAATATTTGTAACATAATAAAGTTATTTTTGGAATTGTTAAGCTTTTAAATTTGCTGCAGAAATTCATTTTGTAAAACTGAGAGTTGCGAAAAGAGTTTTAATAAAATCCGTAAAATTCCAAATAAATTCCAAATTGAATAAAATAAAACAAATCAAAATGAAATGAAATTTTTAGGATGTTACATTAATTCAATTTACAATCTCAAGAGCCCCCGTGAAATGTGAATCAAGTTTCAAGAATTATTTGAATCATCCACATCAACAAACGATAATTGCATTGAGGATTGGACATCGGTAGAAGAAACCTCCACTTCTGCTTCAATGATTTATGTCATCTGCTTCATAAAGTGTCGGCTCAGGAAAGCCGATTTACTGATAACATAGGATTCAGGGATAAGTTTAGGATTAATAATAACAAGGATAAAGCTAAACCTAAGATTAACTTTGTCGAATACTGTTCGAGTGAGTCCTCTGAAGACGAGGAGGTAGAAATAAACATAGCCGAATGGGTTAAGGGGTCTAAAAAGTTCTTGGTCTGTTCATGGTTTAAGACGACTATTGGGACCTGAATTCACCAATTCAGACCCACTGTGTTTACTGCACTAGTCCCAGGATCAACGCTAGTGCACACAGCTTAACGTTGGTAAATATCACATCATACACAAGGATAATAATAATAGGACTCCATTTATTGATATAACTAAGTGTATGATCTTATGACCAACTTACATTATTAAGCCACGCAGGGCTAGACTTGGAATAAAACTAAGACATATGCAATGGAAAATAGAAGATGAAGATGACTCATCAGTACACTACAGGCAACTGACAAGGCTCAGACCCTAGTGATTCGTGTCCTCCTGGAACTCCTCCAACAAAGGCAACGACTCTTCAACTGTTGATTGTGGTTGTTGGCAAGGGTGAGTACTTGAAAGCACTCAACAAGTTGTGCACAGAATGCAGTTCTAACATATCTATATGCAAGGCTTATTTCAAAGGAAAAGTCTAACATGGCTATTTTGCAATAAGCATCATTTATGAACAAGTATGATAAATAGATTGTAAAGACAGTAAAACAATAACAGCAAATGATAATTTCAGCATTTGTTGAGTAAACCAAGTTTCCAATCCTAAGTCAAGTTTCAACCTTTCATATGGCAACCTGCCATCCCAACCAAGTTTCCATTTAATTAAACTAACCCTTAACTGTAATTCTCGAGCTATGCTCAATACCGCGAGTACGGCTATCCAAATAGATTTACACTTTGCAGAGTTTATACACTTTATCCACATAATACAACCAAACACCACAAAGGCGAGTGATTATAACAAAGCCTTTACAATACCCTGCCTTAGCCCAGTACTACCCGCTGAGGTTTCAACACATAAGGGACTGGTTACCACTGAAGGGATATGGGTAGGCTACGCTAGCACACAATTAAAATTTCTACCTCATAAACCAGAAAGCCACGCAAGTAAATGATTATGGATCGTTACCACTAGAGACGCAGTGCAGCGAAAGAAAGTTGATGCAGCCCGAATCAACGAAGTGCGCGTCCTGTTGCAGTAGTCGATCTTCCTCGTGCACTGGCCGATCCTCCTCGCATGGTGTTCGATCATCCCGATCAGTGTCGCAGTAGCAGCAACATCTCTACTGGCGTCCACACATTCGGGAAAAGAACGCCGTGCGTCGGTGTGCCAGCACCAGCACGCACGGGAAGGCTCAAGTAGAGACGGCTAGGGTTTCGGTGGCTACGCCCTCTCACATATCAATTGCAACCACGAACTCTCTTTTTATAGCCGTCCCCTCCCCTGCGGTGGAACCCTACATTAGGGCCCAACTGAAGGACAAAGCCCACTTGGCCCATTAGTGACGGATCCAATCCATACCACTATATTCAACCCCTTAAGTGTGTGATCCTGTAGGTTCATGTATATTTGGACACGACTTGGAAACACCTTTTCGATCGATAATCGACAGCGGTACCTAGCAGTACATATCGATTCCCAAATATCCATAAAGCATCGGACGAACCTACTATAATGTGATAATGTCATGTTCCCTTTGCTTTATGATATCAGATCAAGCTCAAGGCGAGAGTCGTGTCATCCTATGACAGCTCGATCTCTTCACTCATACCGTAGTGGAATAATTTATCTGGATTGACTCTCAATCCCATCCGGCATGGCCACGCACTTACTTAATCCATCTACCTCGAGGGGCCTAGAGATATCTGTCCGTTATATAGGAGGAGCAAATTCCATCTTGATCATTCATGTACCTCAGCATGTTTCATAGTAAACCCGAAAGCTTCCTTTATAACTACCTGGTTAAAGAGTACCATTTGGTAGCTCCTAAGTAAACTATTACACATCTAGAAAACCAATGACGATCTCAGGTCTAAGGAACATACATGCACTATGCATGAGACCAACTGATGACACATAAGAATATATATAACAATTCTCGCAGTGTCTCATATGGGTCTATCCAACACATGTTCTCTAACATGTGTCCACATTATTGATTAGATATCTCCATATCTCTATGACCCGTGAAACATGGTCATCAATCAATACATGTGCTGATCTATGAAACATAATCGTCCTATATTATGATAACTGATCAGGGATAACTTGAATAATATCAATATATGGAAAAAATTGCACAAACAAGTCACTTACTTGTTGATTAATCCAATCGATATTTATTCAAAGGACAAACAATTATATTATTCCATAAACATAAGGCGTGATACAATCATCTCTATGATCGCCTCAAGGGCATATCACCAACAACCACAACAGGGCCCCCCTCTTGCGCCATGTGAGTTTTATCCGTGAATCTGGACCCACACCACCACAAGTAGTACCTAAGCTAAGACATTGCAAATTAATCAGCTAGGCTGTCCCATACCAGACATGTGGTTGCATGATTGACTCAGGTCAAAGGCTTGCAAGGTTAAGTCCTTAAGATGATCGAAGCAAAACTTCCACATACCCTCTGCCCATCGAGCCCACCTTGGCACACTGCCCCTTGCCACTTGCCCAATCTAAGTTACCACCCTAGTTGATTATCAAGCACCACGTGCAATCAACAATTCAACATCGTTGCGTGACATCCATCGCCACTACAACTCAATCTCATTGTATGACCACACATGACACACAAGTTCATAATATTGTTCCATATTCCATTAGTCAAGATTAAACATTGATGATCAAGGTACATGTGATGACGTGGCATGGCTAAGCAACTAACACGGTCTAACCATCCCATGTTGATTTTAGTATTAACCAACAATAATGAACCAATTTAGGGTGACAATAGATCATGGCATACAAATGACAAGGTAGGGTATATATCAAATTGGTAGATTAGCTAGATCCCAATTTAATTTGAAACAATTGTATATGTGAAATAATATGCAATAGAGTAAAACAATATAGCGATTTTATAAACATGGGTTCAAAATAATCAAAGCACAACTTGCCTTGGCAAAGGTCCTGTTCTTGGTCTCAAACTTGCTCTTGGGTTGACGGACCCTCCTCCGATGCGTTGCACAACTCAACATCTACGTGAATCGAAAGAAAAAAGAAAATAAATACTAAAATAAAGAGCAAATGAACTTAAAAAATCAAATAAAATTCACTGTTAAATAAATCTCAATTTTACAAATTTTTATAAATTTGAATCACCTCAAACGGAGTTCGTATGAGAAAGAATGAGCTTGGAGAAGATTCTAAAATTCTAAAAATCAGAAAATTTAAAATCAAATAATAAACCGAATTATTTTTAAACTAAAAATCGCATTTATGACATCAGCGTGATGTCAGCACCGAGACGAACCAATCGCATCGGGACACATGGCCTCGGTCCATGCACCCGGTCCACAGAACCTCGGTCTACCGTGAACCCAGTGCACGACGCTTTGGCAACTGAGCTGCCACGCGTCGGTGCGGCATTGGCCCTCCCGCACGGCACAATCCGAACCACACAGTGCTAAACCATTGGTCACCAATCTAAGCCTACATGGAAAAATCCCGATCGCTTACTCTTGATTTGACGGCTGATGTTACCGATGGCGTTTATTGTTGATACTACGATGTGGCACGATCTCGATGGTCCGCTGAAGATTCGACGACTCCCGAGCTCCCCGACGTGGATGGCGGCACGGCGGCGCAACTCCCATCGGACTTGAAGACGACAACCTCAGCAACGATGCTGATGCGACGGAACGGTGATGAGTCTTCACGAATCTGATGCGGCGCAACGCGAAGATCTCAAATCTGGAACCAGCGCGATGGAAGGTGGCTTGACGGCAGCTCAACGGCGAGGAAATGAGCGGCGACGCTACAGAACTTCGACGAGCTCTAGCACACGAATGGCAATGGCACAACGACGACGGCTAGGGCTACGGATGTGCAACGAGATGGTGAACTTTCGGGCGGCTACACCCTCCTTAAATACCATCGACGAATGCACGCAAATCGAAAACCTAACCCTACACGGTGGCGGTGTATCGACGGTGGATTTCGAGTCCTGCGCGGAGACGACAACAAACAGCCATCTGATTGACGATCAATGGATGTGATTGCTCCCGACGCGGCACGATCAGATCCACCCTTTCCAAAACAAACGGATACGATCTAATCTATCCTAATCTAACGCAATACAATCTCCACCGCTAGATCTTGATCCGACGGTTCGCAGGCACTAGGATTTTCATCGAGACCTTCCGATCATAGTCGCTCCTTCGCGATCCAACGGCTGATCTAGCGGTCGACGACAAAGACACTTGAACACAGGCCTAGCAGGCCCACTTGTCCGACTATTGCTAAGCAGTTTTGGGATACCAAACAGACCTCCCCAGATGGTAATCTTAAAGTGGCCGATTTACCCTCTTTTGAGCCGAATAGCGATGGGTCTCGCACGCACAGTGGTGGGCTCCGGCCCAGCACTGTTCGTTCATTCAATTTTCCATAATTTTCTTTTTAAAATAATTACAAAAATTAGTTTAATTAGTTTTAGGCAAAAAAAATATTAGGAAAAATCCAAGAAATTCTCATAAACATTTTTAGACAGTAGATACAATCGGCTATAGAAGATGGTCGGCTTAAATTTGCAGAGCCGACTATGCAGGTGGATGTCAATCCCTTTTCAATCAATATGGTACAGTGCTCAGGAAAGGGAAAAGAGCCGATGCTAGATGAGCAACCAAAAAAGACTCGACATGTTGATATTTAGTCAACTTCCAGTGGTAAGGAGACCCTAAAGATTACGGTCGGGTCATTACAAATAGAAACCGATCGTGGGTGTAAAAATTCCAAGACTGTTAAGCCCAAGGGAGATCTAGAAATCGGTAAGTGGTACAAGGAGGAGAAATCGTCACCACGACGGCCGATAAACAAGCTCAAGCCAACTTTTTTTCAGTTACTTGAGAAATATGAAAGGAGAAACAACAGGCCACACTATCATGCGCATCAGCCAGGTAACCTGTATTGGCCCAAAATATTTGGAGAGGGCTCATCAACGATGTCCCTTCTAGCAGTTTTGCTGGGAGAGGGGAATAGCGTTGCCATCACCCTATACTTGCCCGATGGAACATTACCCTCAGGACGATTGGCCAAGGCAATCGACTAAAGACAGATTATCTGGGCTAGTGTGAGATTACCACAATAGAAGTTATAAAAGGCCGATGCATGAAAGAATCTCTGTGCCAAATCAGGCCAAGGCAGAAACAGAAGGGTCAAGTTCTGCGACCCAGGAAAATCTGGCTGGTAAAATACGAAAGCCGATTGAGCCCAAACCAAGGTGGTGCCCTCCTGGCCTTAGTTGATCACAGCGCAAACGGTTGCAGAGGCTAAGAACTCAGGAGATCAGAGATGCTGAGCAAGAAAAACAGAGGGATCAAGCTTTCGATGAACATCGGCTGGTTAGAACTGTTAAAAAAGAATGGAGAAAGAAAGAGCCGGTTGAGGAAGAGTTCGATTCAGCTGATGACATAGACTCTCCAATGATCCGGGACAACACTCATCCGATGGACATCAATATGGTGTTCACCCTACCAGCCGAGTTTAAAATAAAGACTAAATCGGCTAAGGAGACCTTCACTCAGTTATGTTTAGGGGCTCAAGATGCAATCTTTGAAAAACCCCAAGACCCTCATCGACATATTAAGCCGTTATACTTGAAATGGCATATTAACGGTAAGCCGATTTCTAGGATGCTTGTTGATGGCGGGGCAACGATCAACTTGATGTCATACACCACCTGTAAAAAATTGAGTAAGTCCGATGAGGATCTCATTAAGATTAACATGGTTCTGAATGATTTCACATGCGATCCTATAGAGGCCAGGGGTGTCATGGTGACGGAATTAACTGTCGGCAGCAAAACATTCCTGATTGCCTTCTTTGTAGTTGACACAAAAGGCAATTACAATGTCTTGCTTGGGCAAGACTGGACTCATGCCAATTGTTTCATTCCGTCGACTATGCATCAGTTACTCGTTCAATGGAACAGGGATGATGTTGAGGTCATCCAAGCCGATACATCGGCTCACATTGCTATGGCCAGTTTGGATGTAAATTGGCAGCATGAAGAGGCCGAGTGCATATCTGGAAAAGCTTTGGATGATTGCAATTTCATCTGTATCAGTAAGACATGACTTATGTGATCAATGTGAGGCCTAGCACCTTTGATCAGACGAGTGAAGTTTTACACCGATGGAGTCCAAGCGAGCAATAAAGGATTTACAAGACAAAATGCAAAGCTTTCGGAAGAAAACGGATAGCTATGATGCCATTAAAGATTTTCAAGAAATAAAGAAACTAGGCCAAGGGTTTACATCAACTGACTTGCTCGAAGAAGTTGACATAGGAGATGGTGATAGGAAGAGACCAACTTTTATTAGTGCAAAATTAAATGTAGATTATAAAGATAAGTTGGTCAAAATTCTTAGAAATTATAAAGATTGTTTTGCTTAGGAATACCATGAAATGCATGGATTAAGCCGACAGCTTGTAGAACATCGGCTGCCCACGAAACCAGACTATCGGCCGTTCAAACAGTCTCCTAGAAGATTTAATCCAGCCATGTATAATGTTATAAAAGAAGAAATCGAACGATTGCTGGAGGCCAAGTTTATCAGGCCTTGCCGATATGTGGAATGGGTCTCTAATATCGTTCTTGTAATGAAGAAAAATGGCAAATTGAGGGTATGTGTCGACTTTAGGGATTTAAACAAGGCCACGCCAAAAGATGAATACCCGATGCCAATAGCATATGCTCATCGATGCTGCATCAGGGAATAAGATTATTAGCTTTCTTGATGGTAATACCGGATATAATAAAATATTCATGGCAGAAGCCGATATACCTAAAATAGCTTTCAAATGCCCTGGTGCCTTAGGGTTATTTGAATGGACTGTAATGACTTCGGCCTAAAAAAATACTGGTGCTACATATCAGAGAGCCATGAATTTAATTTTTCATGATTTAATCGGCTATGTTGTGGAGATTTACATCGATGATGTCGTGGTGAAGTCTACAGGAGATTTGTAGCATTTGGCCGATTTAGAAACAATCTTTAAAAATACAAGAGCGCATGGTTTGAAGATGAATCCTTACAAGTGTGCTTTTAGCGTGTCGGCTGGACAATTTTTAGGCTTCATGGTTCATGAGAGATGAATTGAAGTCAATCAAGAAAGGGTAATAGCCATAGCTAAAACAAAGCCGCCAACGTGCAAAAATGAGTTGCAAAAGTTGATTGGCAAAATAAATTATTTGCGACAGTTTATTTCAAATCTTTTTGGCCGTATTTGTGCATTTATCCCATTGTTAAAATTAAAGGACAATCAAGAGTTTATGTGGGGAGCCGATCAACAAAAAGCTTTTGATAATATCAATGAGTACTTGACTAATCCTCCGGTTCTGGCTGTGCCACAAAAAGGTATACCTTTTAAATTATATCTATCAGCTGAGGAGAAAACTATTGGAGCTGTTTTGGCATAAGAATTTGATGGCAAAGAAAGGCTAATTTTCTACTTAAGCCGACGCTTACTTGATGTTGAAACCAGGTATCCCTTTGTAGAGAAGTTTTGTCTGTCTTTATATTTTGCTTGTACAATATTCAGGCATTATATTTGAACATCGACTTGTAAAGTTATCTGTAAAACCAATGTTAAAAAATAATGCTGTCAGCCCCAATTTTGCGTGGTCGACTGAATTGGTAAATGGGCTTATGCTCTCATCGAGTTCAACCTAACATATGAATCGACTAAAGCAGTTAAAGGATAGGTGATAGCCGATTTTATTACAGGTCATGAGACTACTACCGATTTGACATTTTTGGCTGACAATGTTGGAGGACTGCTTCCAGTATTATAAAGGATGCCAGACTTGTCAGAAATTTGGCAACTTATAATTAGCTTCAGCATCGGCTTTGTATCCTATTATTAAGCCTTGGCCATTTAGAGGATGTGGTATAGATGTAATTGTATAAATCTTTCCTGCTTCAAGCAAAGGCCACAAGTTTATTTTGGTTGCAACCGATTACTTTTCTAAATGGGTTGAAGCTATACCACTCAAAAAGGTTACAAGTGTTGAGGCTATTGGATTTGTTAATGAGCATATTATCCATCGGTTTGGAATCCCACAAACCATAACGACCGATCAAGAAACTGTGTTTATGTCCGATAACTTTCAGGATTTTGCCAAAAGCTTGGGTATTAAGTTATAGAATTCATCACCTTATTATGCTTAAGCCAACGGTCAAGCTGAATCGTCTAACATCACTTTGATTTAGCTAATTAAGAGGAAAATTGATGAAAAACCAAGGAATTGACACTCAACGTTGTCGGAGTCGTTATGGGTTTATCGGCTTGCAATCATAGAGCAACGAAGCTTTCACCCTATAAGTTAGTCTATGGTCAAGAAGCTGTTTTGCCTGTGGAAATTAAAATCGACTCTACACGGGTAGCCAGACAAAATGGTTTGTCGGTTCAAGATTACAGAGATTTAATGATTGACAACCTAGACGATTTGGCAAAATTGCTTTTATGTACACTGGATCGACTTAAGAAGAATAAGATGAGAGTTGCAAAGACTTATAACAAAAAGGTGATGCCTAAGTCTTTTTGTGAAGCCGATTTGGTCTGGAAAACTATACTACCTATTGGCTCTATAGATAACTGGTTTCGTAAATGGTCCCCTACATGAGAAGGACCATATAAAGTAAATCAGCTTGTTGATGGAAATTTCTACATTTTGGAGATGTTAGAAGGTGTGGTATTTCCTAAGGCGATCAACGGGAAATACTTCAAGAAATACTACCCTAGCATTTGGATTGGTTCTTAGTCGGCTATAAACGTTTGTTGCCTGAGAGGGCAAATTAACTCGGTGCGATTAATTTTGGCTAAGTTTGAAAAATAAAGCAAATTATACATTGCAGAATCAATGGAAATTTCTACATTTTGGAGATGTTAGAAGGTGTGGTATTTCCTAAGGCGATCAACGGGAAATACTTCAAGAAATACTACCCTAGCATTTGGATTGGTTCTTAGTCGGCTATAAACGTTTGTTGCCTGAGAGGCCAAATTAACTCGGTGTGATTAATTTTGGCTAAGTTTGAAAAATAAAGCAAATTATACATTGCAGAATCAAGACTTACATAAAAATCGGTTAAACAGCCGATTAATGTTACTTCAGCATCAAAAGATTGTTTTCAGACAAATAGCATTACAGGGATTCATGAAGCATTACAAAAGTATTAGCCGATTACAGTCCAGAGCTAGGGAGTGTCGCACCCAAAGCCGATAAAGCTGCTGCAGCCTTGGCTATCGTCTCCTGCACCTCATCTAGGATCCTTTCATCGTCCTTGGCACTTCTGGGTACAGGAGCGATTTTGGCTGATTGCTTCTTAACGTCGGTTATGCCCAAAGCTATTGCAAGTTTTTGCTCCTTGATAGCCGATGCAGACTTCTCAATGAGTTGATGGCCGTTGGAAATTTGCTGTCACCTTGGCCAACTCCTCTTCGAGAAGCTTTTTAGTCGACTCAAGTTTCTGCACTGCTGCTTTGTTGGCCTTAAGTGATTGGTGTCAGCATCGAACTTATGTTTCTTCACTTTGGTATCGGCCACCAGTTTATCTATTATGTTCTGATCGGCTCCTTGGGCCTCTCGTAGAGCGATTCTAGCTTGGGTTGCCTCAATTGTTGCCTTCTTGTCGTCAAGGTGACAGACCTCAAGCAACATGGTCATTGCCTCTAGGGGCAAATCGACTTCAACGGCAGCCATGGGACTCCTAATCGGTTAGTTGTCATTGAGGATTTCTACCTGCCACATCATCACTAGGCCGAAGAGCTTATTGTGACGCTCTTGCATCCCTGGAGCCGACATCACAGCAACCGATGCCTCCATTGAAACATCAATGATTTTTTGAATATCTGCTGGTAGTCATCTGTGGCCATTATTTCAGGATCATCGAGATCAGCTAAGCAGAAACCCAGCAGGTTGATCGGATCAGATGACTCTGGGGCAACAGCAAAGGGAGGGGCCAGCGGTGTTGGCTGTGATGATGGTGGCGGAGGCCCGACAGAGGCGGCAGGCAAATCGGCTAGAATGGTAGCTGCTTGCACTAATGGAGTTGGATGGAAACGAAAAATCAAAGTAAGATAAAGCCGATACAATGACATAAAGAAATTTTAATGGAAGTAACTCACCCCTCCCGTAGTCGATGGATGAGGAGAATGCGGGAGACTTTCGCCGCTCTGCTCTTGAGGCTTGGCGCCTCTTTTGGTAGAAGCCTTGGGTGCTTTTTCTCTGAAAGTAATCAGCTATAATTATTAATTGATGAAAAGGCGCTTGGAGTAAAAGTAAAGATAGTAGATTGAAATACTTACTGGGCTGTTGCTGCTTCTCGATATCTGATAAAGAGGGACTTTGGATTCCCAATGTGCCGGACATATACCCAGTCAGGCCGGTCGATTGGTGAGGCCACTTGCTAGGTTGGCTGTTGCCCGATGGACAGGTCGTGACCTTCTTCCCCGCGGTTTTAGTCTGAAAGAAGGAGGAAAGTCGATTAGTAAACACTCTAGATAAAAGAAAGAATATGATCAAGAAGAATCTACTTAAGCCGATACCTCTCTGATAATATCTACCAAACTTGTGTTTGTATATCCGAAAGAATTGGTTTTGTCACTGGAGTCTCTGTCAGTTACTATCGTCGGCTCGGGGAGATTTGGATAAAACTCCACAATTGCTTGAAGCATCGACGAGCTATCGGCTTCTAGCTGCAGAAAAGATGGCCATACAAAATCGGCTGTGCTACTATTACTGAAGAAATCCTGCTGTTTGAAGTCTTCACTGTCGAGCTGTTAGAAGAATGACAAATACTTCCTTGAGCCGACAAATGTGACTCTCGTCTCATTCCCAGAGCATTATGAACCTTTCGCCATATGATCGGCTGGCCCTAAATTGAGGCACTGCATCCTCTGGGGTATCCTCCCGCGGAAACGCTGTGTTTTCCACTGGGTACAAAGCAAAAGATCGGCTGAACAAACAATATAGCCAGATCTGGATAACAAAAGGGTCCACCTACGTTGCCAACGGTGAAACTAGTGAAGCCTGTGAATAGCTGACTCCTTATAATATACGTCATCTGATACACTGCTCTTAGCAGTATTTTTCCTAGGGCTAGCCGACGGCCCTCTACTAGCTGCTCTGCTATGATCTGATAAATTTGAGTCAGCCCAAGAGAAGCCCCGCAGAAAAGAAATCTGTCCAGCCAGAGGTTGAGGAAGGCGATATGCTCCTCGTTTGATGCCGGCCTGCTGACTTGGTTATTATTGTTTATGTACTTGTTCCATCCTTCTCCTTTGGATCTGATAAACTTGAGTCTTGGTTTGGCATTGTAAGCCAATATCTGCTCCCCGTCAGGCCTCAGACAGCACAATTGGACCACATCCAAAAGAGTTGGGCCGACGAGTCCGGTCCGAAACATAAAGGCATTAAAAGTTTCTGACCAGGAATAACAAGTTGTGGCCACTAAGAGCTTATTGGCCTCTAGATCGGCTAAAGAAAAAGAGAGACACTCGGCTATCCCTATTCTCTCCCACACTTCTCTCTTCTGAGCCGCTGTCAGCCAAGCCCTAATAACTGATGCTCCACTCCTCTATGTTATATCCGGCAGCCGATAAGGGGAGACATGGAATATCCTCATTTATGACCGTGTGTAAGATCGAGGATGCCGACTAGAGGGGCGTTAATAGGTGGCTTTAAAAAATTTCTTCTACAATTAATTAAAATCTTGCCTAAGAACCCTTATGTCAAAACCTAAATGATAATAAATGCGGAAGCGATAAACTAAAGTTTTGACAATTAAAGCCTAAGTCAACTAGGCACACTAAGTGCACTAACTATTTATGTCTCTAACAAAAAATTACAATCCTAAACACAAGCAAGCAATTTAATTCTAGGAATGTAAATTGCAAAAATGTAAATAAGGAATTGCAAGCATACACAAGGAGACACAATACTTTTTACCGTGGTGTTCGGAGACTTATCGGTCTCCCCTAATCCACATTGAGGCAAGCCCAAACCACTTTGGGCCAGCTCCACGAATTGAGCATCCGCCTCGATTCCACTAGTGGTAGCTCTTTCCCCCTCTGGGTAGATGAGCTCCAACCTTCACAACTTTGCCGGGCTTTCTCACAATCTCCTTGAGAAGGTCACCACGCACGACGCTTCCACACGCCATCTAGGTGTCGACAAACACCAAGAGTAACAAGTCAAGCCCTCTAGTTTGAGCTCCACCTAGTACAACACATGTACAATGGTGATCACCGAGTGCAACACATGTATAAGACTCCCCTCAAGTGCAACACATGCACAAGAGGCTCTCAATACTCTCCTAATTGCAACACATGCAATTAGAGCTCACTCTTAGCTCAAAAATCAAATGGAAGAGAGCAACACATGCACACAACTCCTACAAACCTTCTCCTAAGTCAGCAACACCCAAATGCCGCTCCAAGGCTCCTTTTATAGCCTCCCCAAAGAAAACTAGCTGTTGGGGGCAAAACAGGCAAAGAGTGCAGCAAACCTGGTGCTACTGACGTACTAGGGCCGGTAGCACCGGCCTCCTAGCCAACGGCTAGAAAAACTAGCCATTACTCAAAAAATCCGGTGCTGCTGGGCTTCGGGCGGTAGCACCAGGCCTTTTTCTTTTTTCTCGGACTAAAAACACGCGTTCTAAAATTTTACACCGCTTTTGGAGCAGTAGTACCACCCCGGGCGATGCTACTGCCCATCTAGGGTCGGTACTATCACTATTTCAGCCACTAAAACGGTCATAACTTTTTACTCCGAACTCCGATTTAGGTGATCTTGGACTCTATGCGAAGCTTATCAAGAGGGATGCTATTTCCACCCTTTTTTAAGATTTAAGCAACCATAGATATTTTTAAATAACATAAAAACAAAGACTCCAATGTAGTCACTCAAGTCTAAAATCTGATTTTCTCGAAATCCCTCACATAGACTTGATCAAGAGCGTGACTACAAGCTAGCGAGTGTCAATGATATCAAATCTTGAGCCATATGATGATCAACTCATGATCAAAACAATTTTGCAAAACACATTTGCAAATTCTAATCACATGCTCCAAAATCAAATGCATGAACACCAATATTTTGTAAAACACATTTGCAAATATAAATCTTGTAAACAAGAGCAATCAAGATCATATCTTTGAGCCATTTAATGATCAACACATGATCAAACCAATTTGCAAGACACATTTGCAAACTCTAGTCACATGCTCCAAAGAATTGCACAAATATCAACTTGTTTGCAAAATACATTTGCAAAGCAACATCAAACATGAGCTTATCCTATTTGCAAATCAAAGCTCCATGCAAAGAACACATCAATAAAATTGCAAGCATGTGCTACAACTATTTGCAAAACACATTCACAAATATTTGCTCCATGCAAAAATCAAATCAAGAGAGTGAGTTAGAGTGAACCGGATTGAGTTCATCAACATATGATGAAGCTCAAGCTATAAGACTCGACCCCTCTTAATAGTACGACAACCTATACTAGCAACCCGGTCTCCCATCCAAACACCGAGACCGGTAAAAGACTAGGAACACATCCTTAGCCCTAGCTAGTTATACCTTTGCCTCTCGCAACCACTTTGAGCTTTCACAATGACCGATCATCTTCTCTCCAAGCTGGGTCCTCTCTTCTCATTCATCAACACATGATGAATTTCCTCTTCTCTTCTCTTTACTTCAGGATCACTTCTTGAAGCCCATCAACACATGATGACTTCTTCTTCCCGATTCTATATCATCGTTGGACTCAACCTACTTCACAACTCATGGAAGATTGTTAGTCTAACAAACACGGTTGTCTCAATCATCAATTGGCACTCCATTAGCACATAATGGATGCCCCAAGATCGATTGAGCACAAACCAACTCAATTTGAATGATTAATTGTGTCTTGAGTACTTTGATGCAACTGATGCTTCATTATACTCAAGAACTTTTCGTTTGCCCTTAATTAACAAATAATACCATCAACACATGATGAAGCGTTCTTTGATTAATTGAAAGACAACTGAACTCAATTTAAATTTTATTTAAATTGATATGAGTATATATAACTACACAAGTTTCATATACTCATTTTGATGGAATCTCAAAGTAATGATTCAATATATTGGAGTGATGGAAAGGGATCAATACTCTTGAGACCATCAACTATAGAATAAACTCCATTGCATATGTGCATACAAATAATTGAACTTTGAATCAATATGCACATAATCAATCTTAGATGGCATTTGAGTTTATCCTATATTGACATGAGTATACAACAATTACATAAGTTATATATATACTCAAGAGTTTGTTTCAAAGTAATGATCCTTTGTAGATGGAAGGAGGTAAAGGGATCAATATTATTGAAACTTCACGATTAAACATGAACTCCCCCTAAATGTGTGCATTCATGTATATATGGAATTGGAAACAAAATGCACAACTTAAGATTGAGACTACGGTGAAGTTCATCATTTATCTTGAATCCAAGGATTGCATCTAGAAATAGTAGAGTTGTATTGGAAGCATACATTTCAGATTTTCATTTTTCAATGAGATGAGACTAATTAGCAATATACTCAATAAAAAAGTTAGTCTCATATTTGGATTTATCAATATGACCATGAATATTACATCTAAGGAATGCAACAAGATATGATAATATGAACTCGAATGCATACCTTTGATATTTCCATCTTTTCATCCAAAAGAGACTAATGAGAGTTAAGCTCAACAAAAGAGTTAGTCTCATAAAATATTTGTCATTAATTAACAATTGAGACTAATCAATATTAGGATTATCAAAAGAGTTAGTCTCCATATTAGATTTGTCATTAACACCAAAACCAACTTAATAGAGCTTGAACTTTCAATGTCCCCCTTTTTAGTGATTGATGACAAATCCAAGCTTATCTAACACCAAAACCAACTTAATAGAGCTTGAACTTTTAATGTCCACCTTTTTGGTGATTGATGACAAATCCAAGCTTATCCACATTTAGATGAAAATCATCATATTGAGATAATTTAATCTATTTGAACATGTAAGCATACCTTTGATCAATTTAAGCATTAACAATTGAGAATTCATATGAGTGATTTTTAGAGTAAACAAAATATCCAAATAAAATTCTCTTTAAGACATGCACAAAACATCCAAATAAAATTTGCTTTGCAACCAAATACCCCAAACAACCAATAAATTCTCTCCCTTAACTAAATGAAGTATTAAGCTTCTACAAATTCTCCCCCTTTTGGCATTAAATACCAAAAATGGAAAACGAATCCAAAAAGGACATCTTTTAGAGTATAGAGCTTGGCTAGGAAATACCACTTTGAAAAATATAGAACTTGGCAAGAATTTCTCCGAAATAAGGTCATAATGAGATTAAAATGAATACATATGACCTATTGAAGTTCACAAGAATTCTTAAAAAATACCACTTGTAAATATTAAGAATTTTTAATAAGATTCAAGAATTCCGCAAACTTCTTTATATGGCACAAAAGAGCAAACCAACTTGAAAAGAGGCCATGTTTTGAGTTAAGCACAAAAAAAATATTTGAACCACATTCAACTTAACTCCTCATTTTATTAGGCTTTTCAATTTGCAAACAAACTCACAAAGGAGTTTTTTAGAGCCTAATAGCGCTTAAACGAGGAAAACATTCAAATGAGCTTCCAAATTTTCATGAAACCACTTGTACAAAAGTTTTAAAGAAGCATCACTTATAATACCACTTGAAGAAAACATAAATCTTGTAAATATCAATTTTTTAAAGAGATACCACTTATAATGCTTATTTTTCAATTGATACCACAAGTAAAGATTGTTTTTCAAATGATGCTATTTGTAAGAGATACCACTTGTAAAGATCATTTTGCATCAGGATACCACCTTGAGAAAAAAAAGATAATTGTTTTAAAACAAGCTCATTTTCTAAAAGATCAACTTGATATCATGACATAGCCAAAAGGAGAGCCTCTTTCAAACATACAAAACTTGATTAAACAAGCTCCAAAAGGATTCTAAGATAAATCATGGAGCTAATACATTTAAACATACTCAAATTTTGTTTTGTGAGGTTCGACCAACTTGAAGCCAATTTGAAAATATGAAAACCACAAAGATTTCAAAAAACTAGATTTTCATATTTTCATATTTTGACATTTTATTTAGGCTTGAAAAGATGGCTGAAAAACTGCACAAATGAGGTCTAAAAATATGATAAAATTTGGAACTAAAGACCAGCTACTGAGGATAAATTTTCATTATAACAATATCCTCAAATTATGACCTGATTTGGAGATACAAAAATCACAAATCAGCTCAAAAACTTGCAAAAGTCTGAATTTTCCGCATTTGATCAAAGAGAGAAAAGCCCATAACTTTTCCAAATGAAGTTTAAATTATTTGAAAAAATTCATAAATATACTTTGGACTCCTAAGAAACTTTTCCAAAAATAGTTTTCGAAAAAAGATTCTCGATTCAAAAGATATCTCAAATTTTGAATTGAAGGCATGAATTTTACTCAAAGAGAAGAAAAGTCAAAACTTTTTCGAATAAAGTCCAAATGGTTTGAAAATTTCTAGAAATGAACTTTGTACTATTTATAAGGTTTATCAAAAATAATTTCCTCAAAAGGAATTTTCTTTCAAAAGATATGGTAAAATGCGCTTTTTAGGCATAAAGAGAAGTTGAATTTCTATCAAAAATCAAAATGCGATTTAATTTGGATTTCATGGAGATTTAAACTTTTATGGCTTTGAATGAGTTAGAAATACTATTTAAAACTAATAAACACAAAGAAATCCAACTCAAATAGCGAAACCCACAAAATGCAATAATAGGTCATTTTGGGTCAAATGAATGATTTTGGTCAAATTCAAATGGCTATACCTTTTGAACGGTTGGTCGTATGGAAAAACATTGAACTAAAGAAATGCTTGAAATGACCAGCCATACGAGTTTTGTATTGACCACTTTTTCAAAAACTCAATAGATTTTTATTTATGAAAATATATCATTTAATTCAAAAACAAGATCATATAAAATCCATTTGAGGCCAAATTTTCTATTTAATATATCATTTAATTCAAAAACAAGATCATATAAGATCCATTTGAGGCCAAAATTTCTATTTTGTTTCTAAAATAGGGATTTTTAATCCAAAAGCATTGTAAAATATTTGAAATACATATTTGAGAACTTATACAAATATTTTCACAACTATGGGCCTTTTAAACAATATTTTTGACTTTTAACTAAAGAGACTCATATAAAGGATATGCATGCATATGATCTTCAACATCATTCCAAAAAGTATCAAACGAAGCAAATGAGAAGATATTTGATTGAAATTGGTATGTATGAGTTTGAAATACCATTTTGAACTAAGATATGTCCAAGAATCCGGTCCAAGAGGTGTTACTCACAAAGTGCTAGAATATGACAAATATAGGTCAATAGTAGTTTTTGGGTGAGCTTCAAAATCAAATAATTTTTGATAGGTTGATCTTTTTAAAATCTTTTGAATACGAGAATTGTTAAGAATGACCAACTCTATGTTTTTCGTTTTGGAGCTATTTTCAAAATCTTTTTACATTTAATTCTAGGAAAAATACAAGTTTAAAACCAAAACAAGATACTAGTAACTAGCTCGTGCGCGTGAGAATGACAATGTGGGGGCCTCATATTTATAAGAGGAGTGAAAAGTGAAATGGCGAAAAGAGTATTGAAGGGCGCAGCGTTAAAATGCACGATGTGCATATCGAGATTTTTACGGTGCCATAAATGGGACAGTTACTTGCGGCAAGCCGATGGAAAAAAGAAGCCGATATATGAGATTTTTGAAAAATAACAAGTTATCTCCCCAAAATGGGGGCATATCTTTGCACTAGATTTTGGCGAGGCATGATGAAATTGTCTGGCTAAGGATCAGGAGAAGTTTCGGCCGATATCGGATAAGGAAAGGATTATTTGAATATGGATTGTAACCGATACCGATTTAAAATGGATCTATCCGGATAGAAGCCGATACAGATTATGGCAGAGTTGGAGGTAAACACGATCGGCTGATGTGCTATAAAAGACGATCAAAGGGCAAGTAGAACATACACAATCCAATCAACCAACTCTCATTACTTACATCTATTTTTCTGTCGACTAGGAGTAGCCTTTGTAATTCAATCTTGATCAATAAAGTTACGCATCGCCGATTGTTGATCTTCCTCAATTATGCCATTAGGTTTGATTCTTCTCCGATTTTGTTGCGTATCGCCTTCTTCAAAAAAGATCTGCCTTTACCATCTGGTTAGCCCTAATCGGCTAATTGGATTTATCATTACCCTTGATTTGATCGGCTCTTCAGCTGTTTAGATCTAAGCTAATTCTTTCACAAAATCGGCTTTGAGCATATCGTATATTCACCCTCTCTATCCCCCTCAAAACCTTGGCTTTTACCGATTAAAGGATCAAATTAGTTGGCACGCCTTGATCAAGTGAACCCGGTGTTCATCCAGTGTGTTGCGACCGATAAACCCTACTTCACGTTTTTGGTGTCAACAGGATGATAGGCCAAAGTCATATGCAGCTAAGTATCTGCTAGCTTAAAGAGCTTCTACCACTCACTACTAGTGAATATCTTGTCGCAATCATAAATAAGAACCTGAGGCATTCCATACAGATATACACATGATTGAGGTATTCTTGAGCCACTTGCAAAGCTATAAATGGGTGTGCCAATGGTATGAAATATCCATACTTAGTAAACTATTCAATGACAAGTAGGACGGTATTATATTTGTTGGAAGAGGGAAGGCCTTCAATGAAGTATAAACTGACAACTGTCCATGCTTGTGATGGAACCGGCAATGGTTGCAGCAGTCTAGGAAGCTTAACATGTTCAACCTTGGCTTCTTGACAAATACCACCGCTTTGGATAAAAGGACTAACATATCTTTTCATCTTTGGCCAAGCAAATGACCTTTGATGCGTGATAAGTGCCATAGAATGTGGAGTGGCCTCAATTCCACTATGATGCAATGCTTGCATAATATGATTTTAAGCCAAAGTGTAATTACAGTCCAAACTCGCCCTTATAACGAATGATGCATTGTGTAATTGAAAATTTCGTGCTCTAATCCAGTTAGAATAAGTTCATTAAGTAACTCTTTAGTTTCAGCGTCATCATTGTAACTCGCTATTAGATTCTCAAGCCGTGAAGGTGTACTATAGGAAATGGCAGCAAGCACTGTTCTCCTTGCCGCCTTGACAACACATCTGCGACGGCATTACAAGCACCCTTCTTGTAATGTATTGCATAATTAAGACCCCATCAATTTCACAAATACCTTATGTTGTATTCCAAAGACTCAAGCTGATCGGTAAGGTGCATAAGGCTCTTCTAATCTGGCAAATGATGAACTAAGTATGTTGCAGATATGAGCACCACTTCTCCACGGCCATTAAGATTGCCAAGCACTCTTTTTTCATATGTGGATAAGGCTTGATTTCTTGCACTCAACCCTTTACTAGGAAATACAACTGGATGATTATCTTGCATTAGGACTGCTCCTACTCCTTGTTTCCAAGCATCAACCTCAATTACAAATTGTTTAGAGAAATTTGGAAGAGCTAAGACTGGAGCTTGAACCATTACTGTCGGGACCCGGATTTACGATTCAAACCCTCGTATACCTTGCACTAGTCCGTAATCACGCTAGTGCACACAGTGGAAACATAGATGAAATACTATATCATTTAACGAATTAACTAAGAAAGAAGCAAACTATTATTAAATAAAGCATCAGACCTTATGGTTAAAGTTTACACCACTATGCCTTAAGGGCTTAAGAAACAAATAAACTATTGCAGCGGAAACAAAATAACTTAGGCCATTCAACATGCCACAGTCAATCATCTGGGGAACGCCTTCCTAATCCATGTAGTCTTCATAATATCCCTCCTCATAGAACTTAGTATTTCCCGGTCCTTCTTCAGCAACTGATCAACAAAGGCGTATAGCTGTGAGTACAAAAAGTACTCAGCAAGTCGCAGGGAAATGATGCAATATATTCATGTAGGCTTGACAAAGGATAGACATATGGCTCTTTTGCATAAAGGAATAACTTGAATTGAAGTACATTAAATAGATTGAAAGCATATTTATGAAAAGATAATAAATAATTGGTAAATCAGTAATAGATAACAGGAACAGAATGGTGAGGCATCACCCTATACCATCTAAAATAATTATCAAACCACTAAATTCAACAGTATAAATTTAGACAACTAAACAACAGTGAACTCCCTGTTCACATCCCAACAATTCTACCATCCAACATTTCATGAAATACTCTATACCTCATGTGAAATTCCCAGGCAAGTCCATGACCGCGGACACGGCTATTCGAATAGTTTTACACTCTGCAGAGGTTGTACTACTTTACCTACAAGACATGATCGTCTCTTGTTGCCAAGCTATTAACACACTTCCTTTGGTGTGTCGGCAGAGAGATCATGACAAAGCCTTTACAATGCTCTGTCTAAACTCGGTACTGCCCGCTAAGGTTTCACCCCTTAGGGCCCCCTCTTGAGCCATGTGAATCAACTCATCCATCCCGAAACTCACACCACTAATTGGCAGTACTTAAGGCTAGACATTGCAAATTTTTCATCTAGTTCTATCCCATACCAAACTTGTGGTAGTACGATTAGGCCCAATTCAATGACGCACAAGATTAAGTCCTTAAGTTGTCTCAAGTAAGACATCCACATCCCAAATATGCCAATGGCACCCTTTTCTCGCACGATCACTTGCCCGAGGGAAAACAATTTCGTTCAACCAGACCAATGGCTAACCCTATCATGGTACAACAAATTTTAGAACAAAGGCTATCGGACACAATTCAATATCTCATTAAGTCAAGATTAATATTATTCAACATGTGATATGAATCCTATCGTATAACTAAGCGGTCTAAGCATAGCTACGATAACCCAATGTTGGCAATATCATCACGTCCAACTAATAATGTCCCAACCTAGGTTTAACAATGGATACATGTCATTCCAATAATCAAGGTGGCGTAATGTCAACTAGGTATTTAGCTATTTCCATGAAATAAGCATTGATACCCAAATAGCATGCAATTGTATAAAATAAATTACTTTGCAAACATAGGTTCAACATGATCAAAGGTTATGACTTGCCTTGTTGATTTATTGCTGAGTCTTGATCTTGAAACTCTCCGTTTGCTAATTCGAGATTCGTGTCTACCGAAAAAGAAAGCAATGAATACAAATAAATACCAAACAGAGACTCAAACAAGCTCAAAATTAAAAATAAATGGCTATAGAATGTAGATCTTGATTTTAGAAAAAAATAGAAATTTGAATCGGCTCAATCGGAGTTAGCATGAGAGAGAACGGGCCTTTGAAAGATTAAATTCAAAGAAAAAGACTAAAAAGGAGAAAGACTGAATTTTCGGATTTATTTTTCTAAAAGAAACTCATATTATTGCACAATGTTGATGTCACGACTGATGCACAGGACCCTCGGTCCATGAACCGAGTCCACGGTCTCGCCTGGTCCACGGTGGACCGGGCTCCCGAGATCTAGGGCTGACGCGTGCGACTAACACAGGCGGCCAAGCGTCACGCATCGGCGGCACGGCCGGATCGGATGGTAGAGGATTGCGGCTGTGATCGGTGGGGACATGGAGAAATCCTGAGCCTTTGCTGCCGATCAGATGACATGGGCTTCGCGAAGAAGAACGACGGCTAGCGGTGGCGCTATCTCGCCGGATACGGGAAGATGACACGGTTACTAGCGGAGCAAGATCGAATCTGGCGCATTAGCATGGGAATATGGAAGAGCTTGACGCCACAAACCCAAAGAGGCAAATGGCGTCAGCGGAGATGCACCGGAGCGGCGGATCCATAGAGAAGAAGCGCTCGGCCACGACAGAGCTACTCCTTTGAGCTCGTGTGGAGAACGACGGGCTCTTGGGTGACGGCAATGACACCAGGAGGTGCGGCGCAACGAGGGGAACGCGTGAAGGATCGATATGGCCTAGAGGGGGGTTGAATAGGCAATTTTACAAATTCTGGCAATTTTAATTTACTAACTTATTTTAACGAGAGTAACTTATAGCAAGAGTAAAGCAGAATTCAAGCAACAAACAAATACAATAAAGCAATAAAAGAAATGATACAGGAAAGACAAAGATTTATCCCGTGGTTCAGAGCTGCACTCCTAATCCACGTTGAAGCACTTCTCTTGAAGTTCAGCTTCTCCAAAGCTAGTCGCAGTAGCTCTGGTGTTCACTTCAGGTAACTCTTTCACTTCTCCAGTGAGGTGAGTTCCAAACCTCTCACAAAACACAGTTGCCTTCCACAAACACCTTTGGACAGGTCACACTGTTTTACTTCCTCCAAGCTATCTAGGATCACCAAGATCCAAGAGTAATAAACCTCGCACAAGTTCTGTCTCTTGGTTCACTATGCAAATCACAAAACTAGACACTGACTTGGAGCTTACACACTTAGGGATGTATGAAGATTTTTGTGTGAAAATGAAGCACAGACTCCTTTTGAGAATGAGAGCTATGTGACAATGCCAAGGTGTAAGGAGTTCATCTATATCATTGGTAGATGGCTCAGGAAAAGCTTATATAGCCATTTTGAGTGAAAATAGCCGTTACACTGCTCACGATGGCCGTTGAACGTGTCGGATGTCGAAACAACATAAATACACACGCATAAATGGGCTATGTATCGCTGCTTAGCGATCTCGGGTATGTGTATGACGGACCAAATTTGAGTTCACAACGGACCAAATATTTTGGTCCGTAGTACATGGACGATCAAGAAAATGGTCGGCATACAACTAAGAGAGATATATGAGTATCCGACTAAGAAATTTTGTCCGTTACACATGACTTTCAAAAGATTTTGCTTAGACATAGAGACCTATGTACGCCGGACCAAAAGTTTTGGTCCGTCATATATGGACAAAGCCACAGATTTTCCAGGAATATAGACACATGTACTTCGGACCAAATTTTTGGTCCGTTATGCATGGACTTCAGAGAAGATAGGTTCTGGCGAGAAGACACATGTATTTCGAACCAAATTTTTTGGTCCGTTATGCATGGACTTTAGAGAAGATATGTGCCAAGAACCTTTTTCAAACATAGATAAGATTTATCCTGGCTTTTCAATCTAGCAACGGATTTAAACACAAATATTTTGTCCATTTCCTGAGTAAAAACTTCTTTTGAAGATAGAGAATACTTATTTTAGGTTTCGATCCAAAAGGAACATAAGAGATTTAGTCCGGCCAACACTTATACAGAAAAGAATGCCGAACCAAATCTTTTGGTCTCACGAGAATAGAAAACCTAGGACATCTTTGGTCCGATCAGAGGAGAGAAATTGCATGTATGCTGGACCAAAATATTTGGTCCGTCATACATAAGCGCACTTCGACTAAGATGATTTTCGTGGAATGTTTGTCCAAGAATATGTGGATATGAAAGTGAGTATATTTTAATCAAAAACAGATGTACAAAGGAAGTTTTGACAAAGAATAGATTCAAGGTTTGCAACGGACTGAAGAATATAGATAGGTAAAGATTTGTCCGTTCTACTGGAAGGTATAGTTTAAGAAGGGTAAAGATTGAGTGTCTTTTGCTCCAAGTGGTCCAGTTTTGCCTTTGCCTAACAAACTATTTCTTTGTGCAAAGTCCTCTTTTGGACAACTAAACAAAGATAAAACACCTAGGCTATTTGACTTAAAACATCTCCCAAGATGTAAAAATATAAACTAAAAGCCTTAATCTTGTTGTACCAGCTTATTTCATCAAAGATTCCAGCTCAGTTATCTTCAAGCTTTGAATATTACTAACTTAGTCATCAATACCAAAACCATGATAATATAAAAATAAATTGAGGGGTGCCTAGATGCTATCAATCTCCCCATTTTGGTAATTGATGACAACATACCTTTTAGTTAGTAATATCTTATTTATTCTCGCAAAACAGAGTTAGCGTAATATCTTGACAATGAAATAGAGAGTGAATTTGCTCCCCTTAATGAAAGCATTCATATCAAAGTAGAGAATCCGAGCATATAGTATCTAAAATGTAAATAAGAAATCACACCATAAACATAGCACAGAACAAAAACATAATTAATATCCATATAGATAAGCCAGCCTATAGAGGAGAACTAAGGTTTTTTCTCTCCCCCTTTGGCATCAATAGCCAAAAAGGGGCCCTATTTGCGCTTTGAAAAGAATCTTTTGAGCTGGCCCCGAGCTTTGTTTTTCTTTGGAGAAGAGGCGGGTTGTTCATCGGTAGCTTCTTGGCTTGGATTATCGCGCCTTGAGACATAGCTCGATCATGCCAACTTGGATAGTCAGGTCTCTGGTGGATAACCAACACCAAGATCCGATCAATCGATCCAAGGATTCATTCATATTGCGAGTTTCAAGAAGGACATCGCCCACATCATATGTGACATCATGTGCTAGGCGGGTATAGTCGAGCAAGGCATCTTCATAAATTCGCTTAGATGATCTAATTGGTGCCTCATCCATAATCGATTGCTTGTATGTGATGTTCTTGCAGCTTCCACTTGATTTCTCGCTTTCTTGCGGTGGTCATCCATCTTCGGTTCATGTCATACAATCTGCCCTTTATCGATTTTGAGTAGTGTCGAGTCGTTGGACCTCTTTGTCTAAGGTTTTCCGATTTTTGCTTAGGTGGTCAAATCTTGACATGGCTTCATTATAGAACTTCATTTCTCCTCATATCTTTGATCTCAGATTCGATCTTCAATATATCTAGCTTGGAGTCCTCTTTGATCGGCATAGTATTGTTGCTCAAAGTGTGAAAACCAGGAAGGCTGAGAATCAAAGATGTTTTCTTGAGCCTGAAATGTGTTATCTTGTCTTTGCTCATCATACTTAGGAGAGGATGATTTGGGGTACTGATAGTCAAACAAGCTTTCCCAACCAGAAATGTATCCTTTGATCATGCTCGGGATGAGTGATGATGAAGGATAGAAGGGTTCATATTGTTTGGGTATTTCAGATGGCATCCTAGACCCTCCAGCTTCATTTTCATTTGCTCATGGTCTAAAAGTCTGCGCTTCTATGAACCTTGCTGCTGCATGCAAATGCTTCTTGAAGTTGATAAATTTGATGTTCTTCATCCAAGGTTCTATCAACTGAGCTTGAAAGCCTTTGAGTCGCAGCATCATCTATTCTCCATGATTCAATTTCATGAAATACTTCAGTTGCTTCTTGAGAGGGGTGTCTTAGAGTCTTCCCTTTTTCCTCCTGAACACTAGGTTCTCTGATATTTCTGCTCTGATCAGACATGGGATGACTTTCATACTCTTGATGATAGCTTCCATAGGACTGATGCCAAAAGTCCCTTTGTTGTGCTTGGGAAAGGTGTAACATCCCAAAAATTTGCTTAAATATTGTTTTATTGCTTATTTGTGCACTTATGATTTTCTGGAATTTATTTGGATTTTTCTGGATTTATTTGAATTAATTTCAAATCAAGTTTATTGCCTTTTATTCAAATCTATTTAAATCTGTGCAAAGTTAAAATAAAGTTTTGCCAAAAATATTTTATTTAAGTCCAGAATGTCTCAAAGTATTTTTGAGATTTTTCTGGGATTTTTCCTGATATTTATTCTGCTTAAAACTGAGTAATCGAATTACCAGAATTATTTTATTAACTAAAATATGGGAAAATCGTGTAATAGTGCTGGGCCGTAGCCCATCTCTGTTGCAAGCCGGCCCATGCGCGCAGCCGTTAGGCCCAGCTTCTAGAAGCCTCGCGTCGGCCATTCTGGACCGTGTGATCGAGCGGGCGGTCCGGATTAGATCGAGCCAGAGCGGATCGCAGCCGAGCATCGCGCCACGTGTAGGGCGGAGCGTCATCGTGCTCGCGTGACCGGCGTGGACTCCGCTCCGTGTCCGTCTCGGCACCGCCTTGAACTCTTCTCCGTTTGTGCGTGATCTGGACTCCTAAGTGCTATAAAGGGGTGCGCATCAAGGGCACCGGATCATATCTAGCAGAAGCCCTAAGCTCTCGTCGTGAAAGTGGCTTTTAAATGCGCCGCAATCGAGTTTTCTCAAAGAGCGCCGCCGCTATCGGTTTCGTCGATTCCGCCGTCGTTCGTGGAGTTTGAGGCACGCAACCAGGGCCATTAGATTCGTCTCGACGAGGGGAAGCCCGTGCGCGCGCTAGTCTTGTCGGAGCATCGTCGAAGGAGGAGATCGCCGTGGAGACCGCCGCCGCCAATGAAGAAGTCCTCGCCGCCGTCGTTCCGATGATCCAGAGAAACGTTCGACCGCGTCATCAGTTTCGCCACGTTGAGACGTGCCCGAAGGTACTTTCCAACCTCGCCGCCGACGACCCTAGGTGTCCGCGCGTCGACGTCGACGTGGTTAGCTAGCTCGTCGCCGTGTGTCGCCTGCGTGGCAGCCAGCTCGGATCGGGCGCTGATGTGGCGCTGGCGTGGCATGCCGGGTAAGCAGCGCGTGACGATCCAGTCAGCCGAGGCACGGGCCCGCTTGTCAGGGAGCCTGACCCGTGTGGACCAGATCCACCGTGAACCCGAGGAAGATCATGGACGCAGTCCATGGACCGAGGGGGGCACGTGTCAGCACCGGAGCGCTTCGGACCAGGGCTGACGTCATAAACCGCTTTTTCAGTTTAAAAAAAATAATAAATCTGTTAATTCTTATTTTTGCTATTTTCAGTATTTATTCCAAACTTCAAAAGGCTATATCTTTTGTATCGTAACTCGGATTTGAGTGTTTCAAATTTCTAAAAATTTGTAAAATTGAGATCTATTTAGTGGTGAATTTTATTTGATTTTTGGAGTTCATTTTCTCTCTGTTTTGTTATTTATTTTCTTTTCTTCTTCGGTACGCGTAGACGTTGAATTGTGCGACGCTTCGGAGGAAGATCCAGCAACTCAAGAGCAAGTTCCAGAACCAGATCAGGACCTATTCCAAGGCAAGTTGTGCTTTGTTCATGTTGAACCCATGTTTATAAAATTGCTATATTTGTTTTATCCTATTGCATATATTTCAAATATACAATTGTTTCAAATTAGATTGGGCTTAGCTAATATACCAGATTGATCTATACCCTACCTTGTCATTGTATGCCATGATCCATTGTCACCCTAAATTGGTTCAATATAGTTGGTTGGTAATTATAATCAACATTGGAGGGTTAGTCCGTACTAGTTGCTTAGCCATGCCACGTCATCACATGTGTCAGAATCATTGATAATTAATCTTGATTAATGGAATATGGAACAAGGTTATGAACTTGTGTGTCATGTGGGATCACACGATGAGATTGAGTTGTGGTGACGAGTCATGTCACGCAACGATGTTGAATTGTTGATAGCACGTGGTGCTTGGTAATCAACTGGGTGATAATCATTTAGATTGAGGCAAGTGACAAGGGGCGAGTATGCCAAGGTGGGCCCAATGGGCGAGAGGTATGTGGATGTCTTACCTTGATCACACTAAGGACTTAACCTTGCAAGCCTTTGACCTGAGTCAATCATGCAACCACTTGTCTGGTATGGGCCAGCCTAGCTGGTTAATTTGCAATGTCTTAACTTTGGTACTATCTTGGTTGGTGTGAGTTCCCGAGTTATGGAGTAATTCACATGGCGCAAGAGGGGGGCCCTGGTTGTGGTTTTCAGACCCACCAGTGTTGAAACCTTAGCGGGTAGTACTGGGTTAAGCCAGAGCATTGTAAAGGCTTTGTCATGATTTCTCTGCCGGCACACCAAAGGAAGTGTGCTAATGGCCAGGCGCAAAGAGAATATCATGCCGTGTGGGTAAAGTGCATAACCTCTGCAGAGTGTGAAACTATTCGGATAGCCGTGCTCGCGGTATTGAGCAATGCTCGGGAATTACAGTTAAGGGTTAGTTTAATTAATTGGACAACTTGGTTGGGATGGCAGAAGGCCATATGGAAGACGGAAATTGATTTAGGATTGAAAACTTGGTTTACTTGAGAAATGCTGAATCTAGCTATTATTGTTATTTGTTTTACAGTCTTTACAATCTATTTATTGTATTTGTTCATAAATGCTGCTTTGTTGCAAAATAGCCATGATAGCCTATCCTTTGGAATAAGCCTTGCATATAGTTATGTTAGAATTGCATTCTGTGCACAACTTGTTGAGTGCTTTAAGTACTCACCCTTGCCAACAATAACATCACCAGTTGAAGAGTTTACATCAATGCTGGAGGAAAGATTTCAGGAGGAGACGAATGTTTAGGGCGCAAGCCTTGTCAGTTGTCTGTGGTATACTGAGGGGTTATCTACGTTTTCATTCCGCTGCAGTTTAATGTGTTATTCAGCCTTGCGAGGCATAGTCATGTAAGTTGACCATAAGGTCATTCAACTAGTAGTATACTATATATGATGTATTTCATATTATTTCCGCTATGTATGATTGTGATATTCACTGATGTTGAGCCTGTGTGCACTAGCGTGATCCTGGACTAGTGTGGTATACATAGAGGGTCCGAATTTGCATATTCAGGTCCCGACAGAAGTGGTATCAGAGCCATACTGACTGTAGGCCTTGACCCTAGATGGTCTGGTCGTCTCTATAGGAACTTCAAAATTATTTTGTAGAGAAAAGAATTAACTCGGAAGAATAATATGTTCTTGACTTATCTTATTCTTCTATTCCTTTCCTCGTCAGAATTTCTCTCTTCCCCTTGCTGAATTTCTTTCTCTCTCCCTTGCTGGATCGAGTTGAAAACCTTATCGGAGTTGACTTGGTAGTTGTCGATATACCACACCTTAGGAGAAAGCATCAAGTGCCTGCTGTCAACCCTGGAAATCATGAAGGAGGGAATCATCGAGCTCAAGGAAGGAGTAGATCTATGAAGTGTTCCAAAAGCTAGAAGATCTATGCTTCGAGTAGTCAGTTGGGACTCATGTGTGGGAGTCGCGTCCGCTTAAGATAGAAGTGTTACCCCTGTAGGCGGTAGTTTTGTGTGTATAGGTTGAATTGGTTCTTCCTTGATTGCTGAGTGTGCAGTATGTGTTGCAGAGCTTTTAGGCTTATATAAGCAACCATACCAAGTTATTAATACTGTTTGCTTAAGTTATTGGGTTAAACCTATCTCCCCTGCTTTATGATTCCTGCTTCTTACCTATGCTATTTCCCTCTTCCCTAACCCAGTGAAGCAATCAAACAGATGGTTCAGACTTGAGGAAACTACAGAATCAGCAGAAGTGAAAATCAATCCAGTAAGAATCTCAATAATGGATTAGTTCTTCAACCGTCAAGATGAGATGGATATGCAGAGTTTCGAGAGTTCTTGATCGCTCGGACTCGGTTGATGCATGCAATGATGAAGCAGATGCAGAATATGACTGACCAAGCCAATGTCGACCAAGTGTCCCAAGCTGCTACCAATGATTTCCGTTCCTACTTAAGGTTATCAGAATTCATAAGGACTCATCCACCGACGTTTTCAGGAAATGAGTTACCCTCGAAGTGGATGATTGGCTCAAGACCATTGAGAGGAAGCTGCTCCTTGTTCAGTGTGAAGGCGATGAGAAAGTCCTGTATGCTTCTTATCGCTTGCAAGGAATTGCTGCCGAATGGTGGAAGAAATATTGTGCTGTTCATGAAGCCCCGCGGAATATCACTTGGAATGAATTTGTTATTGCTTTTCGTAATCTCTTTGCCTCACCTGGAAACAGTATGGTCACGGTAAATACAGAGCAGGATACTATCCTCGCACCTTGTGCGACATCTAAGCGTTGTTCTCTAAAGTCTCACAACCAAACAAATCGAAGATCGTGCGTGCATTATTTGTGGAGAGATAGGACATACCGCTGACGAGCATGCGATTAATTGCTCCAGCTGTGAAGGAAGTCATTCTCTTGGAGAATGTCCTATGAGTGACATCACATGTTACCTTTGTGAAGGCCGAGATCATGGTCCAGCTCAATGTCCCTTGGATCCAATAGTTACTGCTGTAATTCAGCATCAGCAAAGGAATCTTCGAGCCGTAGTTGCTCAAGAGTCGTCAAGAAGAGGCGGAACGACATCCATATGCAAAAGCTCAAGTGGTCTAGTGGTGGACATGATACTTTTAATTGGATAAGAATTAGCTACTTGTTTGCCTACTTGACAAGCACTACATAGCTTATTCTTTTCAAATTTGACATCTTTCAAACCCACCACAAGCTCATTTTTGAAAAGCTTCTTTAGATTAGACATACCTACATGCCCCAGACGCCTATGCCAAAGCCATCCGAGGGAGACTTTAGCTAGCAGGCAGGTTGAGATACATGAGGAGTTAGATTTGAAATCTACTAAATAGAGATTTTGAAATCTGAATCCTTTGAATATAAGCTTTTCATTTTTATCAAATACAGTTACCCATCAGAAGTGAAGTTACAATGAAATCCAAGATCACATAATTGAGCAACAGACAGTAAATTGAAGTTTAAGGAATCAACGAGAAGAACATTGTCAATAGAGTGATCGTTTGATATGGCAATCTTACCAAGACCTTTTACCTTTCTTTTGCTGTTGTCTCCAAAGGTGATTTTGTGACTTGGATCACTTTCTCCTTCAATTGAAGTGAACATTCTTGAGGTACCGGTCATGTGTTGAGTGCAGCCACTATCTATGACCCAATGTCTGCCTCCACTCTTATAATTTACCTACAAGTTCATTTCTTCATTTTAGGTACCCAAATACTTTTGGGTCCTTTGATGTTAGTTACAGCCATCTTAGGTTTGAAAGGATTTATTAGCATGGCCTTAGGTACCTGACGACTTTAAGTTTCTTATTTAAATTTGAGGGACCTACATATTTCACATTTGCTTTGCCCCGAAAATCTTTGAATAACATATAATGGGCATCAACCATGCAATCCCTTTTGGCATGAGAAACATTTGCAAGATAGCAGTTTTTAGATGCATGATTAGATTCATGACAATAATAACATTGAGTGCCTTTCTTGACAAAAATTTGTTTAACATGACCTGATGCATTTTTATTTGGCAAATTGTTGGGTTTATATCCCAAGCCCTTTTGCCCAAGTTTGGTCTCTGTCCAACAAGAATTTTGTCAAGGATAGCACTTCCCAGAAAACATTTTTCTAAGCCTTTATCAAATGTGGCTATTTGAACTTTTAGTTCTTTATTTTTGGTTTCAAGCTCCTTGACACAGGAAGCATATTTGCAATTTCCTTTGCAAGCATCAGGAGAACCAAGTGTCAAGATCTCTTTTGTTGAAGAGTCACACGAGACAGATGTATTACTTAAAGAGGCATGACTGATCTTGTTAAACATCATCTCATTTTCAATTTCTAGTTCACAGAAGTTAATTTGCAAGTCTTCATAATTTTTAGCAAGCAAAGCATTACTTACGACTAGATCATCATGAATTTGTACAGACTTTTCATGTTCATGCATAAGTTTTTCATGCTTGTCTGTTAGCATCCTTTGATCATTAAGCAGGCTAGAGATAGTCTTCTTAAGAGTTTTAGTTGAATTTGTCTTATCATGCAAGGCATTATTTAGTTCCTCAACTAGTTCTACTAGCTCATCATAAGTAGGAGAATCACTCACTTTTTCCTCATATGATCTTGCCATAAGACAGAGAGGGAATAATGGTGGCGGTGGAGTTGACTCATCTAGCGCGAGTCCAGCTAGCCCCTTTGATTCTGGACTTTTTTCTTCTGAGGATGAGTCTTCACTTTCACTTTCATCGTCGGTGACCCATTCTCCTATGTGAGCCTCTCCCTTTCCTTGCTTCATAAATCTCTTAGAGTAGCTCTTCTTGAAAAACATCTTCTTTGATTTTTCACGAGTCTTTTCTTCATCTTCGTCGTCCTTATTCTTGTACTTGCTCTTCTTCTTGATTTTGTTGGGACACCGAGCAGGTATGTGTCCTTTTTCATTGCAATCAAAATATACAACATTAGAAAAAGGATTTTTCTTTGAGTAAGAGTTTGATCTTTCTCTGTCTTTAAAATTGACCCTTCTCATGAGTTTGTTTGCTCTTCTCATGAGTAGAGCTAATTTCTTCACGTCTTCATCTTCATCTTCACTTGACTCATCATCATCTTCTTGGATGAGTCTTCAACAATTTCTTTGGCCTTTAATGCGATGGATTTCTTTCTTGGTGCATCTTCATCAGCCAGAGTGAGCTCATGAGCAGATATTTTGCCCAGTAGTTCAGTTGGAGTGAGCCTTTTGAGATCACCACTGTTGGACAGATAAGTGATCAAGCTGTGATATGATCGTGGAAGCACTCTAATCATCTTCCTGCATACTTCAACATCTGAATTTTTAGTTCCTAGGCCCTTTAGTTCATTTACAATAGGATTTAGCCTAGAGAACATATCATTTGCATTTTCTTGAGGAAGCATTTTGAATTGATCAAATTTTTCTCTAACAACATAGTATTTTTCTTCTTTTACATCGGAGGTACCTTCATGAATTTCTTGTAATGTTGTCCATATATCATATGCAGAAGTAAGATTACTTACTCTATCAAAGACTTCTAAGCTAAGACAAGAAAATATGGCATTTCTAGCTTGGGCATCATATTGCATATTTTGAATTTCACGCGGAGTGGGTTCTCCATATGCAGATTGCCCTTCAGGTATGACACGAGGAGGCATAGGCTTCTCTGTAACCCTCCACACATCATACCCAACAGCTTCTAAATAGCATCTCATTCTAATTTTCCAATAAGCATAGTTTGTGCCATCAAAAACAGGTACTCTACCAATGCTAACAGTTGCAGAACTATTTCCCTCAACCATTTACCAAAGCTAGTTAAGCTAAACAAGGTAAACCTATGCTCTGATACCACTTGAAGGATCGATATGGCCTAGAGGGGGTGAATAGGCAATTTTACAAATTCTGGCAATTTTAATTTACTAACTTATTTTAACGAGAGTAACTTATAGCAAGAGTAAAGCAGAATTCAAGCAACAAACAAATACAGCGAAAGCAATAAAAGAAATGATACAGGAAAGACAAAGATTTATCCGTGGTTCAGAGTGCACTCTAATCCACGTTGAAGCACTTCTCTTGAAGTTCACTTCTCCAAAGCTAGTCGCAGAGCTCGTGTTCACTTGAGTAACTCTTTCACTTCTCCAAGTGAGGTGAGTTCCAAACCTCTCACAAAACACAGCTTGCCTTCCACAAACACCTTTGGACAGTCACACTGCTTTACTTCCTCCAAGCTATCTAGGATCACCAAGATCCAAGAGTAATAAACCTCGCACAAGTTCTATCTCTTGGTTCACTATGCAAATCACAAAACTAGACACTGACTTGGAGCTTACACACTTAGGGATGTATGAAGATTTTTGTGTGAAAATGAAGCACAGACTCCTTTTTGAGAATGAGAGCTATGTGACAATGCCAAAGTGTAAGGAGTTCATCTATATCATTGGTAGATGGCTCAGGAAAAGCTTATATAGCCATTTTGAGTGAAAATAGCCGTTACACTGCTTTCTGATGGCCGTTGGACGTGTCGGATGTCGAAACAACGAAATACACACGCATAAACGGACTATGTATCGGTGCTTAGCGATCTCGGTATGTGTATGACGGACCAAATTTGAGTTCACGACGGACCAAATATTTTGGTCCGTAGTACATGGGACGATCAAGAAAAATGGTCTGGCATACAACTAAGAGAGATATATGAGTATCCGACTAAGAAACTTTGTCCGTTACACATGACTTTCAAAAGATTTTGCTTAGACATAGAGACCTATGTACGGCGGACCAAAAGTTTTGGTCCGTCATATATGGACAAAGCCACAGATTTTCCAGGAATATAGACACATGTACTTCGGACCAAATTTTTGGTCCGTTATGCATGGACTTCAGAGAAGATAGGTTCTGGCGAGAAGACACATGTATTTCGGACCAAATTTTTTGGTCCGTTATGCATGGACTTTAGAGAAGATATGTGCCAAGAACCTTTTTCGAACATAGATAAGATTTATCCTGGCTTTTCAATCTAGCAACAGATTTAAACACAAATATTTTGTCCATTTCCTGAGTAAAAACTTCTTTTGAAGATAGAGAATACTTATTTTAGGTTTCGATCCAAAAGGAACATAAGAGATTTAGTCCGGCCAACACTTATACAGGAAAAAGAATGCCGGACCAAATCTTTTGGTCTGCTGAGAATAGAAAACTTAGGACATCTTTGGTCCGATACAGAGGAGAGAAAAATTGCATGTATGCCGGACCAAAATATTTGGTCCGTCATACATAGGCGGAGTTCTGACTAACATGATTTTCAGGGAATGTTTGTCCAAGAATATGTGGATATGAAAATGAGTATATTTTAATCTGAAAAACAGATGTACAAAGGAAGTTTTGACAAAGAATAGATTCAAGGTTTGCAACGGACTGAAGAATATAGATAGGTAAAGATTTGTCCGTTGTACTGGAAGGTATAGTTTAAGAAGGGTAAAGATTGAGTGTCTTTTGCTCTAAGTGGTCTGATTTTGCCTTTGCCTAACAAACTATTTCTTTGTGCAAAGTCCCTCTTTTTGGACAACTAAACAAAGATAAAACACCTAGGCTATTTGACTTAAAACATCTCCCAAGATGTAAAAATATAAACTAAAAGCCTTAATCTTGTTGTACCAGCTTGTTTCATCAAAGATTCCAGCTCACTTATCTTCAAGCTTTGAATATTACTAACTTAGTCATCAATACCAAAACCATGATAATATAAAAATAAATTGAGGGGTGCCTAGATGCTATCAATCTCCCCCTTTTTGGTAATTGATGACAACATACCTTTTAGTTAGTAATATCTTATTTATTCTGCAAAACAGAGTTAGCGTAATATCTTGACAATGAAAATAGAGAGTGAATTTGCTCCCCCTTAATGAAAGCATTCATATCAAAGTAGAGAATCCGAGCATATATTATCTAAAATGTAAATAAGAAATCACACCATAAACATAGCACAGAACAAAAACATAATTAATATCCATATAGATAAGCCAGCCTATAGAGGAGAACTAAGGTTTTTTTTCTCCCCCTTTGGCATCAATAGCCAAAAAGGGGCCCTATTTGCGCCTTGAAAAGAATCTTTTGAGCTAGCCCTGAGCTCTGTTTTTCTTTGGAGAAGAGGCAGGTTGTTCATCAGTAGCTTCTTGGCTTGGATTATCTGCCCCTTGAGACATAGCTCGATCATGCCGACTTGGATAGTCAGGTCTCTGGTGGATAACCAACACCAAGATCCGATGAATCGATCCAAGGATTCATTCATATTGCGAGTTTCAAGAAGGACATCGCCACATCATATGTGACATCATGTGCTAGGCGGGTATAGTCGAGCAAGGCATCTTGATAAATTCAGTTAGATGATCTAATTGGTGCCTCATCCATAATCGATTGCTTGTATGTGATGTTCTTGCGACTTCCACTTGATTTCTCGGTTTCTTGCAGTGGTCATCCATCTTCTGGTTCATGTCATACAATCTGTCCTTTATCAGATTTTGAGTAGTGTCGAGCTGTTGGACCTGCTGTCTAAGGTTTTCCTGATTTTTGCTTAGGTGGTCAAATCTTGACATGGCTTCATTATAGAACTTCATTTCTCCTCATATCTTTGAGTCACTTTGATTCGATCTTCAATATATCTAGCTTGGAGTCCTCTTTGATCGGCATAGTATTGTTGCTCAAAGTGTGAAAACCAGAAGGCCGAGAATCAAAGATGTTTTCTTGAGCACGAAATGTGTTATCTTGTCTTTGCTCATCATACTTAGGAGAGGATGATTTGGGGTACTGATAGTCAAACAAGCTTTCCCAACCAGGAAATGTATCCCTTTGATCATGCTCAGGATGAGCTGATGATGAAGGATAGAAGGGTTCATATTGCTGGGGTATTTCAGATGGCATCCTAGACCCTCCAGCTTCATTTTCATTTGCTCATGGTCTAAAAGTCTGCGCTTCTATGAACCTTGCTGCTGCAGCTGCTTCTTGAAGTTGATAAATTTGATGTTCTTCATCCAAGGTTCTATCAATGAGCTTGAAAGCCTTTGAGTCGCAAAGATCATCTATTCTCCATGATTCACTTTCATGAAATACTTCAGTTGCTTCTTGAGAGGGGTGGCTTAGAGTCTTCCCTTTTTCCTCCTGAACACTAGGTTCTCTGATATTTCTGCTCTGATCAGACATGGGATGACTTTCATACTCTTGATGATAGCTTCCATAGGACTGATGCCAAAAGTCCCTTTGTTGTGCTTGGGAAAGGTGTAACATCCCAAAAATTTGCTTAAATATTGTTTTATTGCTTATTTGTGCACTTATGATTTTCTGGAATTTATTTGGATTTTTCTGGATTTATTTGAATTAATTTCAAATCAAGTTTATTGCCTTTTATTCAAATCTATTTAAATCTGTGCAAAGTTAAAATAAAGTTTTGCCAAAAATATTTTATTTAAGTCCAGAATGTCTCAAAGTATTTTTGAGATTTTTCTGGGATTTTTCCTGATATTTATTCTGCTTAAAACTGAGTAATCAATTACGTAATTATTTTATTAACTAAAATATGGGAAAATCGTGTAATAGTGCTGGGCCGTAGCCCATCTCTGTTGCAAGCCGGCCCATGCGCGCAGCCGTTAGGCCCAGCTTCTAGAAGCCTCGCGTCGGCCATTCTGGATCGTGTGATCGAGCGGGCGGTCCGGATTAGATCGAGCCAGTGCGGATCGCAGCCGAGCATCGCGCCACGTGTAGGGCGGAGCGTCATCGTGCTCGCGTGACCGGCGTGGACTCCGCTCCGTGTCCGTCTCGGCACCGCCTTGAACTCTTCTCCGTTTGTGCGTGATCTGGACTCCTAAGTGCTATAAAGGGGTGCGCATCAAGGGCACCGGATCATATCTAGCAGAAGCCCTAAGCTCTCGTCGTGAAAGTGGCTTTTCGTGCGCCGCAATCAGAGTTTTCTCAAAGAGCGCCGCCGCTATCGGTTTCGTCGATTCCGCCGTCGTTCGTGGAGTTTGAGGCACGCAACCAGGGCCATTAGATTCGTCTCGACGAGGGGAAGCCCGTGCGCGCGCTAGTCTTGTCGGAGCATCGTCGAAGGAGGAGATCGCCGTGGAGACCGCCGCCGCCAATGAAGAAGTCCTCGCCGCCGTCGTTCCGATGATCCAGAGAAACGTTCGACCGCGTCATCAGTTTCGCCGCGTCCTCATTTTATTAGGCTTTTCAATTTGCAAACAAACTCACAAAGGAGTTTTTTAGAGCCTAATAGCGCTTAAACGAGGAAAACATTCAAATGAGCTTCCAAATTTTCATGAAACCACTTGTACAAAAGTTTTAAAGAAGCATCACTTATAATACCACTTGAAGAAAACATAAATCTTGTAAATATCAATTTTTTAAAGAGATACCACTTATAATGCTTATTTTTCAATTGATACCACAAGTAAAGATTGTTTTTCAAATGATGCTATTTGTAAGAGATACCACTTGTAAAGATCATTTTGCATCAGGATACCACCTTGAGAAAAAAAAAGATAATTGTTTTAAAACAAGCTCATTTTCTAAAAGATCAACAATATATGTCAATTTAAGATCAACTTGATATCATGACATAGCCAAAAGGAGAGCCTCTTTCAAACATACAAAACTTGATTAAACAAGCTCCAAAAGGATTCTAAGATAAATCATGGAGCTAATACATTTAAACATACTCAAATTTTGTTTTGTGAGGTTCGACCAACTTGAAGCCAATTTGAAAATATGAAAACCACAAAGATTTCAAAAAACTAGATTTTCATATTTTCATATTTTGACATTTTATTTAGGCTTGAAAAGATGGCTGAAAAACTGCACAAATGAGGTCTAAAAATATGATAAAATTTGGAACTAAAGACCAGCTACTGAGGATAAATTTTCATTATAACAATATCCTCAAATTATGACCTGATTTGGAGATACAAAAATCACAAATCAGCTCAAAAACTTGCAAAAGTCTGAATTTTCCGCATTTGATCAAAGAGAAAAAGCCCATAACTTTTCCAAATGAAGTTTAAATTATTTGAAAAAATTCATAAATATACTTTGGACTCCTAAGAAACTTTTCCAAAAATAGTTTTCGAAAAAAGATTCTCGATTCAAAAGATATCTCAAATTTTGAATTGAAGGCATGAATTTTACTCAAAGAGAAGAAAAGTCAAAACTTTTTCGAATAAAGTCCAAATGGTTTGAAAATTTCTAGAAATGAACTTTGTACTATTTATAAGGTTTATCAAAAATAATCTCCTCAAAAGGAATTTTCTTTCAAAAGATATGGTAAAATGCGCCTTTTAGGCATAAAGAGAAGTTGAATTTCTATCAAAAAATCAAAATGCGATTTAATTTGGATTTCATGGAGATTTAAACTTTTATGGCTTTGAATGAGTTAGAAATACTATTTAAAACTAATAAACACAAAGAAATCCAACTCAAATAGCGAAACCCACAAAATGTAATAATAGGTCATTTTGGGTCAAATGAATGATTTTGGTCAAATTCAAATGGCTATACCTTTTGAACGGTTGGTCGTATGGAAAAACATTGAACTAAAGAAATGCTTGAAATGACCAGCCATACGAGTTTTGTATTGACCACTTTTTCAAAAACTCAATAGATTTTTATTTATGAAAATATATCATTTAATTCAAAAACAAGATCATATAAAATCCATTTGAGGTCAAATTTTCTATTTAATATATCATTTAATTCAAAAACAAGATCATATAAGATCCATTTGAGGCCAAATTTTCTATTTTGTTTCTAAAATAGGGATTTTTAATCCAAAAGCATTGTAAAATATTTGAAATACGTATTTGAGAACTTATACAAATATTTTCACAACTATGGGCCTTTTAAACAATATTTTTGACTTTTAACTAAAGAGACTCATATAAAGGATATGCATGCATATGATCTTCAACATCATTCCAAAAAGTATCAAACGAAGCAAATGAGAAGATATTTGATTGAAATTGGTATGTATGAGTTTGAAATACCATTTTGAACTAAGATATGTCCAAGAATCCGGTCCAAGAGGTGTAACTCACAAAGTGCTAGAATATGACAAATATAGGTCAATAGTAGTTTTTGGGTGAGCTTCAAAATCAAATAATTTTTGATAGGTTGATCTTTTTAAAATCTTTTGAATACGAGAATTGTTAAGAATGACCAACTCTATGTTTTTCGTTTTGGAGCTATTTTCAAAATCTTTTTACATTTAATTCTAGGAAAAATACAAGTTTAAAACCAAAACAAGATACTAGTAACTAGCTCGTGCGCGTGAGAATGACAATGTGGGGGCCTCATATTTATAAGAGGAGTGAAAAAGTGAAATGGCGAAAAGAGTATTGAAGGGGCGCGTGTAGTTAAAATGCACGATGTGCATATCGAGATTTTTACGGTGCCATAAATGGGACAGTTACTTGCGGCAAGCCGATGGAAAAAAGAAGCCGATATATGAGATTTTTGAAAAATAACAAGTTATCTCCCCAAAATGGGGGCATATCTTTGCACTAGATTTTGGCGAGGCATGATGAAATTGTCTGGCTAAGGATCAGGAGAAGTTTCGGCCGATATCGGATAAGGAAAGGATTATTTGAATATGGATTGTAACCGATACCGATTTAAAATGGATCTATCCGGATAGAAGCCGTCTGATTATGGCAGAGTTGGAGGTAAACACGATCGGCTGATGTGCTATAAAAGACGATCAAAGGGCAAGTAGAACATACACAATCCAATCAACCAACTCTCATTACTTACATCTATTTTTCAGTCGACTAGGAGTAGCCTTTGTAATTCAATCTTGATCAATAAAGTTACGCATCGCCGATTGTTGATCTTCCTCAATTATGCCATTAGGTTTGATTCTTCTCCGATTTTGTTGCGTATCGCCTTCTTCAAAAAGATCTGCCTTTACCATCTGGTTAGCCCTAATCGGCTAATTGGATTTATCATTACCCTTGATTTGATCGGCTCTTCAGCTGTTTAGATCTAAGCTAATTCTTTCACAAAATCGGCTTTGAGCATATCGTATATTCACCCTCTCTATCCCCCTCAAAACCTTGGCTTTTACCGATTAAAGGATCAAATTAGTTGGCACGCCTTGATCAAGTGAACCCGGTGTTCATCCAGTGTGTTGCGACCGATAAACCCTACTTCACGTTTTTGGTGTCAACAGGATGATAGGCCAAAGTCATATGCAGCTAAGTATCTGCTAGCTTAAAGAGCTTCTACCACTCACTACTAGTGAATATCTTGTCGCAATCAGAAATAAGAACCTGAGGCATTCCATACAGCATATACACATGATTGAGGTATTCTTGAGCCACTTGCAAAGCTATAAATGGGTGTGCCAATGGTATGAAATATCCATACTTAGTAAACTATTCAATGACAAGTAGGACGGTATTATATTTGTTGGAAGAGGGAAGGCCTTCAATGAAGTATAAACTGACAACTGTCCATGCTTGTGATGGAACCGGCAATGGTTGCAGCAGTCTAGGAAGCTTAACATGTTCAACCTTGGCTTCTTGACAAATACCACTGCTTTGGATAAAAAGGACTAACATATCTTTCCATCTTTGGCCAAGCAAACAGACCTTTGATGCGGTGATAAGTGCCATAGAATGCTGGAGTGGCCTCCAATTCCACTATGATGCAATGCTTGCATAATATGATTTTAAGCCAAAGTGTAATTACGGTCCAAACTCGCCCTTATAACGAATGATGCCTCTGTGTAATTGAAAATTTCTGTGCTCTAATCCAGTTAGAATAAGTTCATTAAGTAACTCTTTAGTTTCAGCGTCATCATTGTAACTCGCTATTAGATTCTCAAGCCAGGAAGGTGTACTATAGGAAATGGCAGCAAGCACCTGTTCTCCTTGCCGTCTTGACAACACATCTGCGACGGCATTACAAGCACCCTTCTTGTAATGTATTGCATAATTAAGACCCCATCAATTTCACAAATACCTTATGTTGTATTGCAGTACTCAAGCGCTGATCGGTAAGGTGCATAAGGCTCTTCTAATCTGTGCAAATGATGAACTAAGTATGTTGCAGATATGAGCACCACTTCTCCACGGCCATTAAGATTGCCAAGCACTCTTTTTTCATATGTGGATAAGGCTTGATTTCTTGCACTCAACCCTTTACTAGGAAATACAACTGGATGATTATCTTGCATTAGGACTGCTCCTACTCCTTGTTTCCAAGCATCAACCTCAATTACAAATTGTTTAGAGAAATTTGGAAGAGCTAAGACTGGAGCTTGAACCATTACTGTCGGGACCCAGATTTACGATTCTGAAACCCTCTGTGTATACTGCACTAGTCCAGAATCACGCTAGTGCACACAGTGGAAACATAGATGAAATACTATATCATTTAACGAATTAACTAAGAAAGAAGCAAACTATTATTAAATAAAGCATCAGACCTTATGGTTAAAGTTTACACCACTATGCCTTAAGGGCTTAAGAAACAAATAAACTATTGCAAATGAAACAAAATAACTTAGGCCATTCAACATGCCACACCAATCATCCGGGAACGCCTTCCTAATCCACGTAGTCTTCATAATATCCTCCTCATAGAACTTAGTATTTCCGGTCCTTCTTGAAAGAATCGATCAACAAAGGCGTATAGCTGTGAGTACAAAAAGTACTCAGCAAGTCGCAGGGAAATGATGCAATATATTCATGTAGGCTTGACAAAGGATAGACATATGGCTCTTTTGCATAAAGGAATAACTTGAATTGAAGTACATTAAATAGATTGAAAGCATATTTATGAAAAGATAATAAATAATTGGTAAATCAAGAATAGATAACAGAATGAATGGTGAGGCATCACCTATACCATCTAAAATAATTATCAAACCACTAAATTCAACAGTATAAATTTAGACAACTAAACAACAGTGAACTCCCTGTTCACATCCCAACAATTCTACCATCCAACATTTCATGAAATACTCTATACCTCATGTGAAATTCCCAGGCAAGTCCATGACCGCGGACACGGCTATTCGAATAGTTTTACACTCTGCAGAGGTTGTACTACTTTACCTACAAGACATGATCGTCTCTTGTTGCCAAGCTATTAACACACTTCCTTTGGTGTGTCGGCAGAGAGATCATGACAAAGCCTTTACAATGCTCTGTCTAAACTCGGTACTGCCCACTAAGGTTTCACCCCTTAGGGCCCCCTCTTGAGCCATGTGAATCAACTCATCCATCCCGAAACTCACACCACTAATTGGCAGTACTTAAGGCTAGACATTGCAAATTTTTCATCTAGTTCTATCCCATACCAAACTTGTGGTAGTACGATTAGGCCCAATTCAATGACGCACAAGATTAAGTCCTTAAGTTGTCTCAAGTAAGACATCCACATCCCAAATATGCCAATGGCACCCCTTTTACTGCACGATCACTTGCCCGAGGGAAAACAATTTCGTTCAACCAGACCAATGGCTAACCCTATCATGGTACAACAAATTTTAGAACAATGGCTATCGGACACAATTCAATATCTCATTAAGTCAAGATTAATATTATTCAACATGTGATATGAATCCTATCGTACAACTAAGCGTGTCTAAGCATAGCTACGATAACCCAATGTTGGCAATATCATCACGTCCAACTAATAATGTCCCAACCTAGGTTTAACAATGGATACATGTCATTCCAATAATCAAGGTGGCGTAATGTCAACTAGGTATTTAGCTATTTCCATGAAATAAGCATTGATACCCAAATAGCATGCAATTGTATAAAATAAATTACTTTGCAAACATAGGTTCAACATGATCAAAGGTTATGACTTGCCTTGTTGATTTATTCTGAGTCTTGATCTTGAAACTCTCCGTTTGCTCCTTCGAGATTCGTGTCTCTAGAAAAGAAAGCAATGAATACAAATAAACACCAAACAGAGACTCAAACAAGCTCAAAATTAAAAATAAATGGCTATAGAATGTAGATCTTGATTTTAGAAAAAATAGAAATTTGAATCGGCTCAATCGGAGTTAGCATGAGAGAGAACGGGCCTTTGAAAGATTAAATTCAAAGAAAAAGACTAAAAGGAGAAAGACTGAATTTTGGTTTATTTTTCTAAAAGAAACTCATATTATTGCACAATGTTGATGTCACGGTCGATGCACGGACCCTCGGTCCATGAACCGAGTCCACGGTCTCGCTTTGGTCCACGGTGGACCGGGCTCCGAGATCTAGGGCCGACGCGTCGACTAACACAGCGACCACGCGTCACGCATCGGCGCACGGCGGATCGGATGGTAGAGGATTGCGGCTGTGATCGGTGGGGACATGGAGAAATCCTGACCCTTTGCTGCCGATCAGATGACATGGGCTTCGCGAAGAAGAACGACGGCTAGCGGTGGCGCTATCTCGCCGGATACGGGGAAGATGACACGGTTACTAGCGGAGCAAGATCGAATCTGGCGCATTAGCATGGGAATATGGAAGAGCTTGACGCCACAAACCCAAAGAGGCAAATGGCGTCAGCGGAGATGCACCGGAGCGGCGGATCCATAGAGAAGAAGCGATCGGCCACGACAGAGCTACTCCTTTGAGCTCGTGTGGAGAACGACGGGCTCTTGGGTGACGGCAATGACACCAGGAGGTGCGGCGCAACGAGGGGAACGCGTGAAGGATCGATATGGCCTAGAGGGGGGGTGAATAGGCAATTTTACAAATTCTGGCAATTTTAATTTACTAACTTATTTTAACGAGAGTAACTTATAGCAAGAGTAAAGCAGAATTCAAGCAACAAACAAATACAGCGAAAGCAATAAAAGAAATGATACAGGAAAGACAAAGATTTATCCCGTGGTTGGAGCTGCACTCTAATCCACGTTGAAGCACTTCTCTTGAAGTTCACTTCTCCAAAGCTAGTCGCATAGCTCGTGTTCACTTGAGTAACTCTTTCACTTCTCCAAGAGGTGAGTTCCAAACCTCTCACAAAACACAGTTGCCTTCCACAAACACCTTTGGACAGGTCACACTGTTTTACTTCCTCCAAGCTATCTAGGATCACCAAGATCCAAGAGTAATAAACCTCGCACAAGTTCTATCTCTTGGTTCACTATGCAAATCACAAAACTAGACACTGACTTGGAGCTTACACACTTAGGGATGTATGAAGATTTTTGTGTGAAAATGAAGCACAGACTCCTTTTTGAGAATGAGAGCTATGTGACAATGCCAAAGTGTAAGGAGTTCATCTATATCATTGGTAGATGGCTCAGGGAAAAGCTTATATAGCCATTTTGAGTGAAAATAGCCGTTACACCTGCTTTCAGAGCCGTTGAGCGTGTCGGATGTCGAAACAACATAAATACACACGTCTGTGGGCTATGTATCGATGCTTAGCGATCTTGGGTATGTGTATGACGGACCAAATTTGAGTTCTAGCGGACCAAATATTTTGGTCCGTAGTACATGGGACGATCAAGAAAAATGGTCTGGCATACAACTAAGAGAGATATATGAGTATCCGACTAAGAAATTTTGTCCGTTACACATGACTTTCAAAAGATTTTGCTTAGACATAGAGACCTATGTACGCCGGACCAAAAGTTTTGGTCCGTCATATATGGACAAAGCCACGATTTTCCAGAATATAGACACATGTACTTGGACCAAATTTTTGGTCCGTTATGCATGGACTTGAGAGAAGATAGGTTACGGCGAGAAGACACATGTATTTGAACCAAATTTTTTGGTCCGTTATGCATGGACTTTAGAGAAGATATGTGCCAAGAACCTTTTTCAAACATAGATAAGATTTATCCTGGCTTTTCAATCTAGCAACGGATTTAAACACAAATATTTTGTCCATTTCCTGAGTAAAAACTTCTTTTGAAGATAGAGAATACTTATTTTAGGTTTCGATCCAAAAGGAACATAAGAGATTTAGTCCGCCAACACTTATACAGAAAAGAATGCCGGACCAAATCTTTTGGTCTGTGAGAATAGAAAACCTAGGACATCTTTGGTCCGATCTGAGAGGAGAGAAAATTGCATGTATCTTGGACCAAAATATTTGGTCCGTCATACATAAGGCGATTTCGACTAAGATGATTTTCGGGAATGTTTGTCCAAGAATATGTGGATATGAAAGTGAGTATATTTTAATCAAAAACAGATGTACAAAGGAAGTTTTGACAAAGAATAGATTCAAGGTTTGCAACGGAGTGAAGAATATAGATAGGTAAAGATTTGTCCGTTGTACTGGAAGGTATAGTTTAAGAAGGGTAAAGATTGAGTGTCTTTTGCTCCAAGTGGTCCAGGTTTTGCCTTTGCCTAACAAACTATTTCTTTGTGCAAAGTCCTCTTTTGGACAACTAAACAAAGATAAAACACCTAGGCTATTTGACTTAAAACATCTCCCAAGATGTAAAAATATAAACTAAAAGCCTTAATCTTGTTGTACCAGCTTATTTCATCAAAGATTCCAGCTCACTTATCTTCAAGCTTTGAATATTACTAACTTAGTCATCAATACCAAAACCATGATAATATAAAAATAAATTGAGGGGTGCCTAGATGCTATCAATCTCCCCCTTTTTGGTAATTGATGACAACATACCTTTTAGTTAGTAATATCTTATTTATTCTGCAAAACAGAGTTAGCGTAATATCTTGACAATGAGAAATAGAGAGTGAATTTGCTCCCCCTTAATGAAAGCATTCATATCAAAGTAGAGAATCCGAGCATATAGTATCTAAAATGTAAATAAGAAATCACACCATAAACATAGCACAGAACAAAAACATAATTAATATCCATATAGATAAGCCAGCCTATAGAGGAGAACTAAGGTTTTTTTTCTCCCCCTTTGGCATCAATAGCCAAAAAGGGCCCTATTTGCATTTGAAAAGAATCTTTTGAGCTAGCCCTGAGCTCTGTTTTTCTTTGGAGAAGAGGCAGGTTGTTCATCAGTAGCTTCTTGGCTTGGATTATCTGCCCCTTGAGACATAGCTCGATCATGCCAACTTGGATAGTCTGGGTCTCCTGGCTGGATAACCAACAGCTGAAGATCTGACTGAATCTGATCCAAGGATTCATTCATATTGCGAGTTTCAGCAAGGACATCGCCCACATCATATGTGACATCATGTGCTAGGCGGGTATAGTCGAGCAAGGCATCTTCAGTAAATTCAGTTAGATGATCTAATTGGTGCCTCATCCATAACTGATTGCTTGTATGTGATGTTCTTGCAGCTTCCACTTGATTTCTCAGTTTCTTGCAGTGGTCATCCATCTTCTGGTTCATGTCATACAATCTGTCCTTTATCAGATTTTGAGTAGTGTCGAGCTGTTGGACCTGCTGTCTAAGGTTTTCCTGATTTTTGCTTAGGTGGTCAAATCTTGACATGGCTTCATTATAGAACTTCATTTCTCCCTCATATCTTTGAGCTGCTGCATTCTGATCTTCAATATATCTAGCTTGGAGTCCTCTTTGATCGGCATAGTATTGTTGCTCAAAGTGTGAAAACCAGGAAGGCTGAGAATCAAAGATGTTTTCTTGAGCCTGAAATGTGTTATCTTGTCTTTGCTCATCATACTTAGGAGAGGATGATTTGGGGTACTGATAGTCAAACAAGCTTTCCCAACCAGGAAATGTATCCCTTTGATCATGCTCAGGAAGAGCTGATGATGAAGGATAGAAGGGTTCATATTGCTGGGGTATTTCAGATGGCATCCTAGACCCTCCAGCTTCATTTTCATTTGCTCATGGTCTAAAAGTCTGCGCTTCTATGAACCTTGCTGCTGCAGCTGCTTCTTGAAGTTGATAAATTTGATGTTCTTCATCCAAGGTTCTATCAACTGAGCTTGAAAGCCTTTGAGTCGCAGCATCATCTATTCTCCATGATTCACTTTCATGAAATACTTCAGTTGCTTCTTGAGAGGGGTGGCTTAGAGTCTTCCCTTTTTTCTCCTGAACACTAGGTTCTCTGATATTTCTGCTCTGATCAGACATGGGATGACTTTCATACTCTTGATGATAGCTTCCATAGGACTGATGCCAAAAGTCCCTTTGTTGTGCTTGGGAAAGGTGTAACATCCCAAAAATTTGGTTAAATATTGTTTTATTGCTTATTTGTGCACTTATGATTTTCTGGAATTTATTTAGATTTTTCTGGATTTATTTGAATTAATTTCAAATCAAGTTTATTGCCTTTTATTCAAATCTATTTAAATCTGTGCAAAGTTAAAATAAAGTTTTGCCAAAAATATTTTATTTAAGTCCAGAATGTCTCAAAGTATTTTTGAGATTTTTCTGGGATTTTTCCTGATATTTATTCTGCTTAAAACTGAGTAATCGAATTACCAGAATTATTTTATTAACTAAAATATGGGAAAATCGTGTAATAGTGCTGGGCTGTAGCCCATCTATGTTGCAAGCCGGCCCATGCGCGCAGCCGTTAGGCCCAGCTTCTAGAAGCCTCGCGTCGGCCATTCGGACCGTGTGATCCAGTAGGCGGTCCGGATTAGATCGAGCAGGCGGATCGCGGTAGAGCATCGCGCCACGTGTAGGGCGGAGCGTCATCGTGCTCGCGTGACCGGCGTGGACTCCGCTCCGTGTCCGTCTCGGCACCGCCTTGAACTCTTCTCCGTTTGTGCGTGATCTGGACTCCTAAGTGCTATAAAGGGGTGCGCATCAAGGGCACCGGATCATATCTAGCAGAAGCCCTAAGCTCTCGTCGTGAAAGTGGCTTTTCGTGCGCCGCAATCAGAGTTTTCTCAAAGAGCGCCGCCGCTATCGGTTTCGTCGATTCCGCCGTCGTTCGTGGAGTTTGAGGCATGCAACCAGGGCCATTAGATTCGTCTCGACGAGGGGAAGCCCGTGCGCGCGCTAGTCTTGTCGGAGCATCGTCGAAGGAGGAGATCGCCGTGGAGACCGCCGCCGCCAATGAAGAAGTCCTCGCCGCCGTCGTTCCGATGATCCAGAGAAACGTTCGACCGCGTCATCAGTTTCGCCACGTTGAGACGTGCCCGAAGGTACTTTCCAACCTCGCCGCCGACGACCCTAGGTGTCCGCGCCGTCGACGTCGACGTGGTTAGCTAGCTCGTCGCCGTGTGTCGCCTGCGTGGCAGCCAGCTCGGATCGGGCGCTGATGTGGCGCTGGCGTGGCATGCCGGGTAAGCAGCGCGTGACGATCCAGTCAGCCGAGGCGCGGGCCCGCGTGTCAGGGAGCCTGACCCGTGTGGACCAGATCCACCGTGAACCCGAGGAAGATCATGGACGCAGTCCATGGACCGAGGGGCGCGTCGACCCGGCGCTTCGGACCAGGGCTGACGTCATAAACCGCTTTTCAGTTTAAAAAATAATAAATCTGTTAATTCTTATTTTTCTATTTTCAGATTTATTCCAAACTTCAAAAGGCTATATCTTTTGTATCGTAACTCGGATTTGAGTGTTTCAAATTTCTAAAAATTTGTAAAATTGAGATCTATTTAGTGGTGAATTTTATTTGATTTTTGGAGTTCATTTTCTCTCTGTTTTGTTATTTATTTTCTTTTCTTCTTGGGTACGCGTAGACGTTGAATTGTGCGACGCTTCGGAGGAAGATCCAGCAACTCAAGAGCAAGTTCCAGAACCAGATCAGGACCTATTCCAAGGCAAGTTGTGCTTTGTTCATGTTGAACCCATGTTTATAAAATTGCTATATTTGTTTTATCCTATTGCATATATTTCAAATATACAATTGTTTCAAATTAGATTGGGCTTAGCTAATATACAGATTGATCTATACCCTACCTTGTCATTGTATGCCATGATCCATTGTCACCCTAAATTGGTTCAATATAGTTGGTTGGTAATTATAATCAACATTGGAGGGTTAGTCCGTACTAGTTGCTTAGCCATGCCACGTCATCACATGTGTCAGAATCATTGATAATTAATCTTGATTAATGGAATATGGAACAAGGTTATGAACTTGTGTGTCATGTGGGATCACACGATGAGATTGAGTTGTGGTGACGAGTCATGTCACGCAACGATGTTGAATTGTTGATAGCACGTGGTGCTTGGTAATCAACTAGGTGATAATCATTTAGATTGGGGCAAGTGACAAGGGGCGAGTATGCCAAGGTGGGCCCAATGGGCAGAGGGTATGTGGATGTCTTACCTTGATCACACTAAGGACTTAACCTTGCAAGCCTTTGACCTGAGTCAATCATGCAACCACTTGTCTGGTATGGGCCAGCCTAGCTGGTTAATTTGCAATGTCTTAACTTTGGTACTATCTTGGTTGGTGTGAGTTCCCGAGTTATGGAGTAATTCACATGGCGCAAGAGGGGGGCCCTGGTTGTGGTTTTCAGACCCACCAGTGTTGAAACCTTAGCGGGTAGTACTGGGTTAAGCCAGAGCATTGTAAAGGCTTTGTCATGATTTCTCTGCCGGCACACCAAAGGAAGTGTGCTAATGGCCAGGCGCAAAGAGAATATCATGCCGTGTGGGTAAAGTGCATAACCTCTGCAGAGTGTGAAACTATTCGGATAGCCGTGCTCGCGGTATTGAGCAATGCTCGGGAATTACAGTTAAGGGTTAGTTTAATTAATTGGACAACTTGGTTGGGATGGCGTAAGGCCATATGGAAGACGAAAATTGATTTAGGATTGAAAACTTGGTTTACTTGAGAAATCTTGAATCTAGCTATTATTGTTATTTGTTTTATCTTTACAATCTATTTATTGTATTTGTTCATAAATCTTTGCTTTGTTGCAAAATAGCCATGATAGCCTATCCTTTGGAATAAGCCTTGCATATAGTTATGTTAGAATTGCATTACATGCACAACTTGTTGAGTGCTTTAAGTACTCACCCTTGCCAACAATAACATCACCAGTTGAAGAGTTTACATCAATCTTTGGAGGAAAGATTTCGTGAGGAGACGAATGTTTAGGCGCAAGCCTTGTCGGTTGTCCGTGGTATCTTGAGGGTTATCTACGTTTTCATTCCGCTGCAGTTTAATGTGTTATTCAGCCTTGCGAGGCATAGTCATGTAAGTTGACCATAAGGTCATTCAACTAGTAGTATACTATATATGATGTATTTCATATTATTTCCGCTATGTATGATTGTGATATTCACTGATGTTGAGCCTGTGTGCACTAGCGTGATCCTGGACTAGTGTGGTATACATAGAGGGTCCGAATTTGCATATTCGGTCCCGACAGAAGTGGTATCAGAGCCATACTGACTGTAGGCCTTGACCCTAGATGGTCTGGTCGTCTCTATAGGAACTTCAAAATTATTTTGTAGAGAAAAGAATTAACTCGGAAGAATAATATGTTCTTGACTTATCTTATTCTTCTATTCCTTTCCTCGTCAGAATTTCTCTCTTCCCCTTGCTGAATTTCTTTCTCTCTCCCTTGCTGGATCGAGTTGAAAACCTTATCGGAGTTGACTTGGTAGTTGTCGATATACCACACCTTAGGAGAAAGCATCAAGTGCCTGCTGTCAACCTTGGAAATCATGAAGGAGGGAATCATCGAGCTCAAGGAAGGAGTAGATCTATGAAGTGTTCCAGAAGCTAGAAGATCTATGCTTGAGTAGTCGGTTGGGACTCATGTGTGGAGTCGCGTCCGCTTAAGATAGAAGTGTTACCCACAGAGGCGGTAGTTTTGTGTGTATAGGTTGAATTGGTTCTTCCTTGATTCTTTGAGTGTGCGTATGTGTTGCGAGCTTTTAGGCTTATATAAGCAACCATACCAAGTTATTAATATTGTTTGCTTAAGTTATTGGGTTAAACCTATCTCCCCTGCTTTAGGATTCCTGCTTCTTACCTATGCTATTTCCCTCTTCCCTAACCCAGTGAAGCAATCAAGCAGATGGTTCAGACTTGAGGAAACTACAGAATCAGCAGAAGTGAAAATCAATCCAGTAAGAATCTCAATAATGGATTAGTTCTTCAACCGTCAGTACAGATGGATATGCAGAGTTTCAGAGAGTTCTTGACTGCTCAGACTCAGTTGATGCATGCAATGATGAAGCAGATGCAGAATATGACTGACCAAGCCAATGTCAACCAAGTGTCCCAAGCTGCTACCAATGATTTCCGTTCCTACTTAAGGTTATCAGAATTCATAAGGACTCATCCACCGACGTTTTCAGGAAATGAGTTACCCTCAGAAGTGGATGATTGGCTCAAGACCATTGAGAGGAAGCTGCTCCTTGTTCAGTGTGAAGGCGATGAGAAAGTCCTGTATGCTTCTTATCAGTTGCAAGGAATTGCTGCCGAATGGTGGAAGAAATATTGTGCTGTTCATGAAGCCCCGCGGAATATCACTTGGAATGAATTTGTTATTGCTTTTCGTAATCTCTTTGCCTCACCTGGAGACAGTATGGTCACGGTAAATACAGAGCAGGATACTATCCCTGTACCTTGTGCGACATCTAAGCGTTGCTCTCTAAAGTGCTGTCAACCAAACAAATCAGAAGATCGTGCGTGCATTCGCTGTGGAGAGATAGGACATACCGCTGACGAGCATGCGATTAATTGCTCCAGCTGTGAAGGAAGTCATTCTCTTGGAGAATGTCCTATGAGTGACATCACATGTTACCTTTGTGAAGGCCGAGATCATGGTCCAGCTCAATGTCCCTTGGATCCAATAGTTACTGCTGTAATTCAGCATCAGCAAAGGAATCTTCGAGCCGTAGTTGCTCAAGAGTCGTCAAGAAGAGGCGGAACGACATCCATATGCAAAAGCTCAAGTGGTCTAGTGGTGGACATGATACTTTTAATTGGATAAGAATTAGCTACTTGTTTGCCTACTTGACAAGCACTACATAGCTTATTCTTTTCAAATTTGACATCTTTCAAACCCACCACAAGCTCATTTTGAAAAGCTTCTTTAGATTAGACATACCTACATGCCCCAGACGCCTATGCCAAAGCCATCCGAGGGAGACTTTAGCTAGCAGGCAGGTTGAGATACATGAGGAGTTAGATTTGAAATCTACTAAATAGAGATTTTGAAATCTGAATCCTTTGAATATAAGCTTTTCATTTTTATCAAATCTGATTACCCCATCGAAGTGAAGTTACAATGAAATCCAAGATCACATAATTGAGCAATGACGATAAATTGAAGTTTAAGGAATCAACGAGAAGAACATTGTCAATAGAGTGATCGTTTGATATGGCAATCTTACCAAGACCTTTTACCTTTCTTTTCTTTGTTGTCTCCAAAGGTGATTTTGTGACTTGGATCACTTTCTCCTTCAATTGAAGTGAACATTCTTGAGGTACCGGTCATGTGTTGAGTGCAGCCACTATCTATGACCCAATGTCTGCCTCCACTCTTATAATTTACCTACAAGTTCATTTCTTCATTTTAGGTACCCAAATACTTTTGGGTCCTTTGATGTTAGTTACAGCCATCTTAGGTTTGAAAGGATTTATTAGCATGGCCTTAGGTACCCAGACAGCTTTAAGTTTCTTATTTAAATTTGAGGGACCTACATATTTCACATTTGCTTTGCCCCGAAAATCTTTGAATAACATATAATGGGCATCAACCATGCAATCCCTTTTGGCATGAGAAACATTTGCAAGATAGCAGTTTTTAGATGCATGATTAGATTCATGACAATAATAACATTGAGCGCCTTTCTTGACAAAAATTTGTTTAACATGACCTGATGCATTTTTATTTGGCAAATTGTTGGGTTTATATCCCAAGCCCTTTTTGCCCAAGTTTGGTCTCTGTCCAACAAGAATTTTGTCAAGGATAGCACTTCCCAGAAAACATTTTTCTAAGCCTTTATCAAATGTGGCTATTTGAACTTTTAGTTCTTTATTTTTGGTTTCAAGCTCCTTGACACAGGAAGCATATTTGCAATTTCCTTTGCAAGCATCAGGAGAACCAAGTGTCAAGATCTCTTTTGTTGAAGAGTCACACGAGACAGATGTATTACTTAAAGAGGCATGACTGATCTTGTTAAACATCATCTCATTTTCAATTTCTAGTTCACAGAAGTTAATTTGCAAGTCTTCATAATTTTTAGCAAGCAAAGCATTACTTACGACTAGATCATCATGAATTTGTACAGACTTTTCATGTTCATGCATAAGTTTTTCATGCTTGTCTGTTAGCATCCTTTGATCATTAAGCAGGCTAGAGATAGTCTTCTTAAGAGTTTTAGTTGAATTTGTCTTATCATGCAAGGCATTATTTAGTTCCTCAACTAGTTCTACTAGCTCATCATAAGTAGGAGAATCACTCACTTTTTCCTCATATGATCTTGCCATAAGACAGAGAGGGAATAATGGTGGCGGTGGAGTTGACTCATCTAGCGCGAGTCCAGCTAGCCCCTTTGACTCTGGACTTTTTTCTTCTAAGGATGAGTCTTCACTTTCACTTTCATCGTCGGTGACCCATTCTCCTATGTGAGCCTCTCCCTTTCCTTGCTTCATAAATCTCTTAGAGTAGCTCTTCTTGAAAAACATCTTCTTTGATTTTTCACGAGTCTTTTCTTCATCTTCGTCGTCCTTATTCTTGTACTTGCTCTTCTTCTTGATTTTGTTGGGACACCGAGCAGGTATGTGTCCTTTTTTATTGCAATCAAAATATACAACATTAGAAAAAGGATTTTTCTTTGAGTAAGAGTTTGATCTTTCTCTGTCTTTAAAATTGACCCTTCTCATGAGTTTGTTTGCTCTTCTCATGAGTAGAGCTAATTTCTTCACGTCTTCATCTTCATCTTCACTTGACTCATCATCATCTTCTTCAGATGAGTCTTCAACAATTTCTTTGGCCTTTAATGCGATGGATTTCTTTCTTGGTGCATCTTCATCAGCCAGAGTGAGCTCATGAGCAGATATTTTGCCCAGTAGTTCAGTTGGAGTGAGCCTTTTGAGATCACCACTGTTGGACAGATAAGTGATCAAGCTGTGATATGATCGTGGAAGCACTCTAATCATCTTCCTGCATACTTCAACATCTGAAATTTTAGTTCCTAGGCCCTTTAGTTCATTTACAATAGGATTTAGCCTAGAGAACATATCATTTGCATTTTCTTGAGGAAGCATTTTGAATTGATCAAATTTTTCTCTAACAACATAGTATTTTTCTTCTTTTACATCGGAGGTACCTTCATGAATTTCTTGTAATGTTGTCCATATATCATATGCAGAAGTAAGATTACTTACTCTATCAAAGACTTCTAAGCTAAGACAAGAAAATATGGCATTTCTAGCTTGGGCATCATATTGCATATTTTGAATTTCACGCGGAGTGGGTTCTCCATATGCAGATTGCCCTTCAGGTATGACACGAGGAGGCATAGGCTTCTCTGTAACCCTCCACACATCATACCCAACAGCTTCTAAATAGCATCTCATTCTAATTTTCCAATAAGCATAGTTTGTGCCATCAAAAACAGGTACTCTACCAATGCTAACAGTTGCAGAACTATTTCCCTCAACCATTTACCAAAGCTAGTTAAGCTAAACAAGGTAAACCTATGCTCTGATACCACTTGAAGGATCGATATGGCCTAGAGGGGGGGTGAATAGGCAATTTTACAAATTCTGGCAATTTTAATTTACTAACTTATTTTAACGAGAGTAACTTATAGCAAGAGTAAAGCAGAATTCAAGCAACAAACAAATACAAATGAAAGCAATAAAAGAAATGATACAGGAAAGACAAAGATTTATCCCGTGGTTCAGAGTGCACTCTAATCCACGTTGAAGCACTTCTCTTGAAGTTCAGCTTCTCCAAAGCTAGTCGCAGTAGCTCTGGTGTTCACTTCAGGTAACTCTTTCACTTCTCCAGTGAGGTGAGTTCCAAACCTCTCACAAAACACAGTTGCCTTCCACAAACACCTTTGGACAGGTCACACTGTTTTACTTCCTCCAAGCTATCTAGGATCACCAAGATCCAAGAGTAATAAACCTCGCACAAGTTCTGTCTCTTGGTTCACTATGCAAATCACAAAACTAGACACTGACTTGGAGCTTACACACTTAGGGATGTATGAAGATTTTTGTGTGAAAATGAAGCACAGACTCCTTTTTGAGAATGAGAGCTATGTGACAATGCCAAAGTGTAAGGAGTTCATCTATATCATTGGTAGATGGCTCAGGAAAAGCTTATATAGCCATTTTGAGTGAAAATAGCCGTTACACCTGCTACAGTAGCCGTTGGACGTGTCAGATGTCAGAAACAACAGAAATACACACGTACAACGGACTATGTATCAGTGCTTAGCGATACTGGGTATGTGTATGACGGACCAAATTTCAGAGTTCACGACGGACCAAATATTTTGGTCCGTAGTACATGGGACGATCAAGAAAAATGGTCTGGCATACAACTAAGAGAGATATATGAGTATCCGACTAAGAAACTTTGTCCGTTACACATGACTTTCAAAAGATTTTGCTTAGACATAGAGACCTATGTACGGCGGACCAAAAGTTTTGGTCCGTCATATATGGACAAAGCCACGATTTTCCAGAATATAGACACATGTACTTGGACCAAATTTTTGGTCCGTTATGCATGGACTTCAGAGAAGATAGGTTCGCGAGAAGACACATGTATTTGGACCAAATTTTTTGGTCCGTTATGCATGGACTTTAGAGAAGATATGTGCCAAGAACCTTTTTCGAACATAGATAAGATTTATCCTGGCTTTTCAATCTAGCAACAGATTTAAACACAAATATTTTGTCCATTTCCTGAGTAAAAACTTCTTTTGAAGATAGAGAATACTTATTTTAGGTTTCGATCCAAAAGGAACATAAGAGATTTAGTCCGGCCAACACTTATACAGGAAAAAGAATGCCGGACCAAATCTTTTGGTCTGCTGAGAATAGAAAACTTAGGACATCTTTGGTCCGATCTGAGAGGAGAGAAAAAGCATGTATGCTTGGACCAAAATATTTGGTCCAGTCATACATAAGCGAGTTCGACTAACATGATTTTCGGGGAATGTTTGTCCAAGAATATGTGGATATGAAAATGAGTATATTTTAATCAAAACAGATGTACAAAGGAAGTTTTGACAAAGAATAGATTCAAGGTTTGCAACGGACTGAAGAATATAGATAGGTAAAGATTTGTCCGTTGTACTGGAAGGTATAGTTTAAGAAGGGTAAAGATTGAGTGTCTTTTGCTCTAAGTGGTCTGATTTTGCCTTTGCCTAACAAACTATTTCTTTGTGCAAAGTCCTCTTTTGGACAACTAAACAAAGATAAAACACCTAGGCTATTTGACTTAAAACATCTCCCAAGATGTAAAAATATAAACTAAAAGCCTTAATCTTGTTGTACCAAACTTATTTCATCAAAGATTCCACTCACTTATCTTCAAGCTTTGAATATTACTAACTTAGTCATCAATACCAAAACCATGATAATATAAAAATAAATTGAGGGTGCCTAGATGCTATCAATCTCCCCTTTTTGGTAATTGATGACAACATACCTTTAGTTAGTAATATCTTATTTATTCTGCAAAAGCGAGTTAGCGTAATATCTTGACAAAGAAATAGAGAGTGAATTTGCTCCCCTTAATGAAAGCATTCATATCAAAGTAGAGAATCCGAGCATATAGTATCTAAAATGTAAATAAGAAATCACACCATAAACATAGCACAGAACAAAAACATAATTAATATCCATATAGATAAGCCAGCCTATAGAGGAGAACTAAGGTTTTTTTTCTCCCCCTTTGGCATCAATAGCCAAAAAGGGGCCCTATTTGCGCCTTGAAAAGAATCTTTTGAGCTAGCCCTGAGCTCTGTTTTTCTTTGGAGAAGAGGCAGGTTGTTCATCAGTAGCTTCTTGGCTTGGATTATCTGCCCCTTGAGACATAGCTCGATCATGCCAACTTGGATAGTCTGGGTCTCCTGGCTGGATAACCAACAGCTGAAGATCTGACTGAATCTGATCCAAGGATTCATTCATATTGCGAGTTTCAGCAAGGACATCGCCCACATCATATGTGACATCATGTGCTAGGCGGGTATAGTCGAGCAAGGCATCTTCAGTAAATTCAGTTAGATGATCTAATTGGTGCCTCATCCATAATCGATTGCTTGTATGTGATGTTCTTGCGCTTCCACTTGATTTCTCGATTTCTTGCGGTGGTCATCCATCTTACGGTTCATGTCATACAATCTGTCCTTTATCGATTTTGAGTAGTGTCGAGTGTTGGACCTCTTTGTCTAAGGTTTTCCTGATTTTTGCTTAGGTGGTCAAATCTTGACATGGCTTCATTATAGAACTTCATTTCTCCCTCATATCTTTGAGCTGCTGCATTCTGATCTTCAATATATCTAGCTTGGAGTCCTCTTTGATCGGCATAGTATTGTTGCTCAAAGTGTGAAAACCAGGAAGGCTGAGAATCAAAGATGTTTTCTTGAGCCTGAAATGTGTTATCTTGTCTTTGCTCATCATACTTAGGAGAGGATGATTTGGGGTACTGATAGTCAAACAAGCTTTCCCAACCAGGAAATGTATCCCTTTGATCATGCTCAGGATGAGCTGATGATGAAGGATAGAAGGGTTCATATTGCTGGGGTATTTCAGATGGCATCCTAGACCCTCCAGCTTCATTTTCATTTGCTCATGGTCTAAAAGTCTGCGCTTCTATGAACCTTGCTGCTGCAGCTGCTTCTTGAAGTTGATAAATTTGATGTTCTTCATCCAAGGTTCTATCAACTGAGCTTGAAAGCCTTTGAGTCGCAGCATCATCTATTCTCCATGATTCACTTTCATGAAATACTTCAGTTGCTTCTTGAGAGGGGTGGCTTAGAGTCTTCCCTTTTTCCTCCTGAACACTAGGTTCTCTGATATTTCTGCTCTGATCAGACATGGGATGACTTTCATACTCTTGATGATAGCTTCCATAGGACTGATGCCAAAAGTCCCTTTGTTGTGCTTGGGAAAGGTGTAACATCCCAAAAATTTGCTTAAATATTGTTTTATTGCTTATTTGTGCACTTATGATTTTCTGGAATTTATTTGGATTTTTCTGGATTTATTTGAATTAATTTCAAATCAAGTTTATTGCCTTTTATTCAAATCTATTTAAATCTGTGCAAAGTTAAAATAAAGTTTTGCCAAAAATATTTTATTTAAGTCCAGAATGTCTCAAAGTATTTTTGAGATTTTTCTGGGATTTTTCCTGATATTTATTCTGCTTAAAACTGAGTAATCGAATTACCAGAATTATTTTATTAACTAAAATATGAGAAAATCGTGTAATAGTGCTGGGCCGTAGCCCATCTCTGTTGCAAGCCGGCCCATGCGCGCAGCCGTTAGGCCCAGCTTCTAGAAGCCTCGCGTCGGCCATTCTGGACCGTGTGATCGAGCGGGCGGTCCGGATTAGATCGAGCAGGCGGATCGCGGTAGAGCATCGCGCCACGTGTAGGCGGGCGTCATCGTGCTCGCGTGACGGCGTGGACTCCGCTCCGTGTCCGCCTCGGCACCGCCTTGAACTCTTCTCCGCTTGTGCGTGATCCGGACTCCTAAGTGCTATAAAGGGTGCGCATCAAGGGCACCGGATCATATCTAGCGAAGCCCTAAGCTCTCGTCGTGAAAGTGGCTTTTCGCGCGCCGCAATCGAGTTTTCTCAAAGAGCGCCGCCATATCGGTTTCGTCGATTCCGCCGTCGTTCGTGGAGTTTGAGGCACGCAACCAGGGCCATTAGATTCGTCTCGACGAGGGGAAGCCCGTGCGCGCGCTAGTCTTGTCGGAGCATCGTCGAAGGAGGAGATCGCCGTGGAGACCGCCGCCGCCAATGAAGAAGTCCTCGCCGCCGTCGTTCCGATGATCCAGAGAAATGTTCGACCGCGTCATCAGTTTCGCCGCGTCCTCATTTTATTAGGCTTTTCAATTTGCAAACAAACTCACAAAGGAGTTTTTTAGAGCCTAATAGCGCTTAAACGAGGAAAACATTCAAATGAGCTTCCGAATTTTCATGAAACCACTTGTACAAAAGTTTTAAAGAAGCATCACTTATAATACCACTTGAAGAAAACATAAATCTTGTAAATATCAATTTTTTAAAGAGATACCACTTATAATGCTTATTTTTCAATTGATACCACAAGTAAAGATTGTTTTTCAAATGATGCTATTTGTAAGAGATACCACTTGTAAAGATCATTTTGCATCAGGATACCACCTTGAGAAAAAAAAAGATAATTGTTTTAAAACAAGCTCATTTTCTAAAAGATCAACAATATATGTCAATTTAAGATCAACTTGATATCATGACATAGCCAAAAGGAGAGCCTCTTTCAAACATACAAAACTTGATTAAACAAGCTCCAAAAGGATTCTAAGATAAATCATGGAGCTAATACATTTAAACATACTCAAATTTTGTTTTGTGAGGTTCGACCAACTTGAAGCCAATTTGAAAATATGAAAACCACAAAGATTTCAAAAAACTAGATTTTCATATTTTCATATTTTGACATTTTATTTAGGCTTGAAAAGATGGCTGAAAAACTGCACAATTGTGGTCTAAAAATATGATAAAATTTGGAACTAAAGACCAGCTACTGAGGATAAATTTTCATTATAACAATATCCTCAAATTATGACCTGATTTGGAGATACAAAAATCACAAATCAGCTCAAAAACTTGCAAAAGTCTGAATTTTCCGCATTTGATCAAAGAGAGAAAAGCCCATAACTTGTCCAAATGAAGTTTAAATTATTTGAAAAAATTCATAAATATACTTTGGACTCCTAAGAAACTTTTCCAAAAATAGTTTTCGAAAAAAGATTCTCGATTCAAAAGATATCTCAAATTTTGAATTGAAGGCATGAATTTTACTCAAAGAGAAGAAAAGTCAAAACTTTTTCGAATAAAGTCCAAATGGTTTGAAAATTTCTAGAAATGAACTTTGTACTATTTATAAGGTTTATCAAAAATAATTTCCTCAAAAGGAATTTTCTTTCAAAAGATATGGTAAAATGCGCTTTTTAGGCATAAAGAGAAGTTGAATTTCTATCAAAAAATCAAAATGCGATTTAATTTGGATTTCATGGAGATTTAAACTTTTATGGCTTTGAATGAGTTAGAAATACTATTTAAAACTAATAAACACAAAGAAATCCAACTCAAATAGCGAAACCCACAAAATGCAATAATAGGTCATTTTGGGTCAAATGAATGATTTTGGTCAAATTCAAATGGCTATACCTTTTGAACGGTTGGTCGTATGGAAAAACATTGAACTAAAGAAATGCTTGAAATGACCAGCCATACGAGTTTTGTATTGACCACATTTTCAAAAACTCAATAGATTTTTATTTATGAAAATATATCATTTAATTCAAAAACAAGATCATATAAAATCCATTTGAGGTCAAATTTTCTATTTAATATATCATTTAATTCAAAAACAAGATCATATAAGATCCATTTGAGGCCAAAATTTCTATTTTGTTTCTAAAATAGGGATTTTTAATCCAAAAGCATTGTAAAATATTTGAAATACATATTTGAGAACTTATACAAATATTTTCACAACTATGGGCCTTTTAAACAATATTTTTGACTTTTAACTAAAGAGACTCATATAAAGGATATGCATGCATATGATCTTCAACATCATTCCAAAAAGTATCAAACGAAGCAAATGAGAAGATATTTGATTGAAATTGGTATGTATGAGTTTGAAATACCATTTTGAACTAAGATATGTCCAAGAATCTGGTCCAAGAGGTGTAACTCACAAAGTGCTAGAATATGACAAATATAGGTCAATAGTAGTTTTTGGGTGAGCTTCAAAATCAAATAATTTTTGATAGGTTGATCTTTTTAAAATATTTTGAATACGAGAATTGTTAAGAATGACCAACTCTATGTTTTTCGTTTTGGAGCTATTTTCAAAATCTTTTTACATTTAATTCTAGGAAAAATACAAGTTTAAAACCAAAACAAGATACTAGTAACTAGCTCGTGCGCGTGAGAATGACAATGTGGGGGCCTCATATTTATAAGAGGAGTGAAAAAGTGAAATGGCGAAAAGAGTATTGAAGGGGCGCGTGCAGTTAAAATGCACGATGTGCATATCGAGATTTTTACGGTGCCATAAATGGGACAGTTACTTGCGGCAAGCCGATGGAAAAAAGAAGCCGATATATGAGATTTTTGAAAAATAACAAGTTATCTCCCCAAAATGGGGGCATATCTTTGCACTAGATTTTGGCGAGGCATGATGAAATTGTCTGGCTAAGGATCAGGAGAAGTTTCGGCCGATATCGGATAAGGAAAGGATTATTTGAATATGGATTGTAACCGATACCGATTTAAAATGGATCTATCCGGATAGAAGCCGATACAGATTATGGCAGAGTTGGAGGTAAACACGATCGGCTGATGTGCTATAAAAGACGATCAAAGGGCAAGTAGAACATACACAATCCAATCAACCAACTCTCATTACTTACATCTATTTTTCTGTCGACTAGGAGTAGCCTTTGTAATTCAATCTTGATCAATAAAGTTACGCATCGCCGATTGTTGATCTTCCTCAATTATGCCATTAGGTTTGATTCTTCTCCGATTTTGTTGCGTATCGCCTTCTTCAAAAAAGATCTGCCTTTACCATCTGGTTAGCCCTAATCGGCTAATTGGATTTATCATTACCCTTGATTTGATCGGCTCTTCAGCTGTTTAGATCTAAGCTGATTCTTTCACAAAATCGGCTTTGAGCATATCGTATATTCACCCTCTCTATCCCCCTCAAAACCTTGGCTTTTACCGATTAAAGGATCAAATTAGTTGGCACGCCTTGATCAAGTGAACCCGGTGTTCATCCAGTGTGTTGCGACCGATAAACCCTACTTCACGTTTTTGGTGTCAACAGGATGATAGGCCAAAGTCATATGCAGCTAAGTATCTGCTAGCTTAAAGAGCTTCTACCACTCACTACTAGTGAATATCTTGTCGCAATCAGAAATAAGAACACGAGGCATTCCATACAAAGATATACACATGATTGAGGTATTCTTGAGCCACTTGCAAAGCTATAAATGGGTGTGCCAATGGTATGAAATATCCATACTTAGTAAACTATTCAATGACAAGTAGGACGGTATTATATTTGTTGGAAGAGGGAAGGCCTTCAATGAAGTATAAACTGACAACTGTCCATGCTTGTGATGGAACCGGCAATGGTTGCAGCAGTCTAGGAAGCTTAACATGTTCAACCTTGGCTTCTTGACAAATACCACTGCTTTGGATAAAAAGGACTAACATATCTTTTCATCTTTGGCCAAGCAAACAGACCTTTGATGCGGTGATAAGTGCCATAGAATGCTGGAGTGGCCTCCAATTCCACTATGATGCAATGCTTGCATAATATGATTTTAAGCCAAAGTGTAATTACAGTCCAAACTCTGCCCTTATAACGAATGATGCCGCTGTGTAATTGAAAATTTCTGTGCTCTAATCCAGTTAGAATAAGTTCATTAAGTAACTCTTTAGTTTCAGCGTCATCATTGTAACTCGCTATTAGATTCTCAAGCCAGGAAGGTGTACTATAGGAAATGGCAGCAAGCACCTGTTCTCCTTGCCGTCTTGACAACACATCTGCGACGGCATTACAAGCACCCTTCTTGTAATGTATTGCATAATTAAGACCCCATCAATTTCACAAATACCTTATGTTGTATTCCAGTACTCAAGCGCTGATCGGTAAGGTGCATAAGGCTCTTCTAATCTGTGCAAATGATGAACTAAGTATGTTGCAGATATGAGCACCACTTCTCCCAGCCATTAAGATTGCCAAGCACTCTTTTTTCATATGTGGATAAGGCTTGATTTTTTGCACTCAACCCTTTACTAGGAAATACAACTGGATGATTATCTTGCATTAGGACTGCTCCTACTCCTTGTTTCCAAGCATCAACCTCAATTACAAATTGTTTAGAGAAATTTGGAAGAGCTAAGACTGGAGCTTGAACCATTACTGTCGGGACCCGGATTTACGATTCTGAAACCCTCTGTGTATACTGCACTAGTCCAGAATCACGCTAGTGCACACAGTGGAAACATAGATGAAATACTATATCATTTAACGAATTAACTAAGAAAGAAGCAAACTATTATTAAATAAAGCATCAGACCTTATGGTTAAAGTTTACACCACTATGCCTTAAGGGCTTAAGAAACAAATAAACTATTGCAGCGGAAACAAAATAACTTAGGCCATTCAACATGCCACAGTCAATCATCTGGGGAACGCCTTCCTAATCCACGTAGTCTTCATAATATCCCTCCTCATAGAACTTAGTATTTCCCGGTCCTTCTTCAGCAACTGATCAACAAAGGCGTATAGCTGTGAGTACAAAAAGTACTCAGCAAGTCGCAGGGAAATGATGCAATATATTCATGTAGGCTTGACAAAGGATAGACATATGGCTCTTTTGCATAAAGGAATAACTTGAATTGAAGTACATTAAATAGATTGAAAGCATATTTATGAAAAGATAATAAATAATTGGTAAATCAAGAATAGATAACAGAATGTAATGGTGAGGCATCACCCTATACCATCTAAAATAATTATCAAACCACTAAATTCAACAAAGATAAATTTAGACAACTAAACAACGTGAACTCCTGTTCACATCCCAACAATTCTACCATCCAACATTTCATAAAATACTCTATACCTCATGTGAAATTCCCAGGCAAGTCCATGACCGCGGACACGGCTATTCGAATAGTTTTACACTCTGCAGAGGTTGTACTACTTTACCTACAAGACATGATCGTCTCTTGTTGCCAAGCTATTAACACACTTCCTTTGGTGTGTCGGCAGAGAGATCATGACAAAGCCTTTACAATGCTCTGTCTAAACTCGGTACTGCCCGCTAAGGTTTCACCCCTTAGGGCCCCCTCTTGAGCCATGTGAATCAACTCATCCATCCCGAAACTCACACCACTAATTGGCAGTACTTAAGGCTAGACATTGCAAATTTTTCATCTAGTTCTATCCCATACCAAACTTGTGGTAGTACGATTAGGCCCAATTCAATGACGCACAAGATTAAGTCCTTAAGTTGTCTCAAGTAAGACATCCACATCCCAAATATGCCAATGGCACCCCTTTTACTGCACGATCACTTGCCCGAGGGAAAACAATTTCGTTCAACCAGGACCAATGGCTAACCCTATCATGGTACAACAAATTTTAGAACAGTGGCTATCGGACACAATTCAATATCTCATTAAGTCAAGATTAATATTATTCAACATGTGATATGAATCCTATCGTACAACTAAGCAGGTCTAAGCATAGCTACGATAACCCAATGTTGGCAATATCATCACGTCCAACTAATAATGTCCCAACCTAGGTTTAACAATGGATACATGTCATTCCAATAATCAAGGTGGCGTAATGTCAACTAGGTATTTAGCTATTTCCATGAAATAAGCATTGATACCCAAATAGCATGCAATTGTATAAAATAAATTACTTTGCAAACATAGGTTCAACATGATCAAAGGTTATGACTTGCCTTGCTGATTTATTGCTGAGTCTTGATCTTGAAACTCTCCGTTTGCTCCTTCGAGATTCGTGTCTACCGAAAAAGAAAGCAATGAATACAAATAAATACCAAACAGAGACTCAAACAAGCTCAAAATTAAAAATAAATGGCTATAGAATGTAGATCTTGATTTTAGAAAAAAATAGAAATTTGAATCGGCTCAATCGGAGTTAGCATGAGAGAGAACGGGCCTTTGAAAGATTAAATTCAAAGAAAAAGACTAAAAAGGAGAAAGACTGAATTTTCAGATTTATTTTTCTAAAAGAAACTCATATTATTGCACAATGTTGATGTCACGACTGATGCACAGGACCCTCGGTCCATGAACCGAGTCCACGGTCTCGCCTGGTCCACGGTGGACCGGGCTCCCGAGATCTAGGGCTGACGCGTGCGACTAACACAGGCGGCCACGCGTCACGCATCGGCGGCACGGCCGGATCGGATGGTAGAGGATTGCGGCTGTGATCGGTGGGGACATGGAGAAATCCTGAGCCTTTGCTGCCGATCAGATGACATGGGCTTCGCGAAGAAGAACGACGGCTAGCGGTGGCGCTATCTCGCGGATCTGAGGAAGATGACACTACTTAGCGAGCAAGATCGAATCGGCGATTAGCATGGGAATATGGAAGAGCTTGACGCCACAAACCCAAAGAGGCAAATGGCGTCGTGCGAGATGCACCGAGCGGCGGATCCATAGAGAAGAAGCGCCGCCACGACAGAGCTACTCCTTTGAGCTCGTGTGGAGAACGACGGCTCTTGGGTGACGCAATGACACCGGGAGGTGCGGCGCAACGAGGGGCACGCGTGAAGGATCGATATGGCCTAGAGGGGGGTTGAATAGGCAATTTTACAAATTCGCAATTTTAATTTACTAACTTATTTTAACGAGAGTAACTTATAGCAAGAGTAAAGCGAAATTCAAGCAACAAACAAATACAAATAAAGCAATAAAAGAAATGATACAGAAAGACAAAGATTTATCCGTGGTTGAGTGCACTCTAATCCACGTTGAAGCACTTCTCTTGAAGTTCAACTTCTCCAAAGCTAGTCGCAGAGCTCGTGTTCACTTCTGTAACTCTTTCACTTCTCCAAAGAGGTGAGTTCCAAACCTCTCACAAAACACAGTTGCCTTCCACAAACACCTTTGGACAGTCACACTGCTTTACTTCCTCCAAGCTATCTAGGATCACCAAGATCCAAGAGTAATAAACCTCGCACAAGTTCTATCTCTTGGTTCACTATGCAAATCACAAAACTAGACAACGACTTGGAGCTTACACACTTAGGGATGTATGAAGATTTTGTGTGAAAATGAAGCACAGACTCCTTTTGAGAATGAGAGCTATGTGACAATGCCAAAGTGTAAGGAGTTCATCTATATCATTGGTAGATGGCTCAGAAAAGCTTATATAGCCATTTTGAGTGAAAATAGCCGTTACACTGCCACAAAGAGCCGTTGAATGTGTCGATGTCGAAACAACGAAATACACACGTCAAATGGGCTATGTATCGGTGCTTAGCGATCTTGGGTATGTGTATGACGGACCAAATTTGAGTTCTAGCGGACCAAATATTTTGGTCCGTAGTACATGGGACGATCAAGAAAAATGGTCCGCATACAACTAAGAGAGATATATGAGTATCCGACTAAGAAATTTTGTCCGTTACACATGACTTTCAAAAGATTTTGCTTAGACATAGAGACCTATGTACGCCGGACCAAAAGTTTTGGTCCGTCATATATGGACAAAGCCACAGATTTTCCAGAATATAGACACATGTACTTGGACCAAATTTTTGGTCCGTTATGCATGGACTTCAGAGAAGATAGGTTACAAGAGAAGACACATGTATTTGAACCAAATTTTTGGTCCGTTATGCATGGACTTTAGAGAAGATATGTGCCAAGAACCTTTTTCAAACATAGATAAGATTTATCCTGGCTTTTCAATCTAGCAACGGATTTAAACACAAATATTTTGTCCATTTCCTGAGTAAAAACTTCTTTTGAAGATAGAGAATACTTATTTTAGGTTTCGATCCAAAAGGAACATAAGAGATTTAGTCCGCCAACACTTATACAGAAAAGAATGCCGACCAAATCTTTTGGTCTGAGAATAGAAAACCTAGGACATCTTTGGTCCGATCTGAGGAGAGAAAAATTGCATGTATGCTTGGGACCAAAATATTTGGTCCGTCATACATAGGCGCATTTCGACTAAGATGATTTTCGTGGAATGTTTGTCCAAGAATATGTGGATATGAAAGTGAGTATATTTTAATCTGAAAAACAGATGTACAAAGGAAGTTTTGACAAAGAATAGATTCAAGGTTTGCAACGGACTGAAGAATATAGATAGGTAAAGATTTGTCCGTTGTACTGGAAGGTATAGTTTAAGAAGGGTAAAGATTGAGTGTCTTTTGCTCCAAGTGGTTTGGTTTTGCCTTTGCCTAACAAACTATTTCTTTGTGCAAAGTCTCTCTTTTTGGACAACTAAACAAAGATAAAACACCTAGGCTATTTGACTTAAAACATCTCCCAAGATGTAAAAATATAAACTAAAAGCTTTAATCTTGTTGTACCAGCTTATTTCATGAAAGGTTCCAGCTCACTTATCTTCAAGCTTTGAATATTACTAACTTAGTCATCAATACCAAAACCATGATAATATAAAAATAAATTGAGGGGTGCCTAGATGCTATCAACGCGACACGAGGCTTGGTGGTGCTTTAAATAGGCCTAGGAAGGCGTGTCCAACACAGATGCCAAGGCAACGGTGGACGCACCTCGGACGTGGCTAGGGTTAGGGCTTCGCTGGCGACAGCGCAACACGCGGGCGGCTGGGCTGCAGGTAGGCGGAGCTGGGCCAAGCAACGTGGAGTGGAGCGGGCCGAAAGAGGTGGGCTGCAAAGAAAAAAGGGATGGGCCGGCGAAAAGAATTCGGCCCGAGGCGAATTTTGGAAAAATAAAAGTATTTCCAAATTAAGAAAAATCCAAAAATTCAAGTAAAAGCAAATAAATTCAAATAAATAGAAAATAAATTCCGAAAAATCTCCAAAATACAGAAAAATCTTTTGTTTGATGTATAGTTTAGTCAAATTAAATCTTTCACATAAAGAAAAATTCCAAGTAAGCTTTATTTAATCTAGGAAAAATGCAAATGGTTAATTTTCAAATTCGAACATTCCAAAACTCAAATTTTGGGATGTTACATTTGCTTGTTTTAATGTGGTAAAAGCCTCGTGAGCCCCAGGGTGCCAGGAGAAGGACACACCTTTCTTCAGAAATTTGGTGAGTGATCGACTAATGAGCCCATAATGTTTAATGAACTTGCGGTAATAGCCAGTGAGATCTAGAAATCCACGAAATTCTTTTAGATTTTGTGGAACTGGCCAATCAACTACAGCTTGAATTTTTTACTTGTCAGTAGAAACCCCCTGAGGTCCAATTACATGACCCATGTATTCGAGCTGTTTTTGTGGAAAGGAACATTTGGATAAATCCACAAAGAGCTGGTGTTGTTGAAGTAATTGAAATACTTCTTGCAGTAAACTGACATGTTCTTCCAAGGTAGCATTGTATAAGAGAATGTCATCCATGAAAACAAGAACCCCTTTTCATAGGTATGGCTCAAATATTTGATTCATTATACTCTGAAAAGTTGCTGGAGCGTTGGTTAGCCCAAAAGACATAACCAAGAATTCATAAAATCCTTGATGCGTTTTGAACGCAGTCTTATGCTCGTCGCTGATGGCTACTCTGATTTGATGGTACCTTGAGCGAAGATTTAGCTTGGTAAAACAACTCACTCCAGTTAACTTGTCAAGGAGTTCATCAACTATATGCAGAGGTTATTTGTTTTTTATTGTAACTGTGTTTCGCTGGTGATAATCAATGCATAGCTGCCATGTCCCATCCTTTTTGTTCACTAAAAGCACTAGAGACGCAAATGGGCTGTTGCTGCGCCGAATAATGCCTGATTGGAGCATCTCGCACAATTGGAGCTCAATCTCATCTTTCTGCTGTGGAGAATAGCGATACGATCTCACATTGATTGGCTGCTCCTGGCACCAAAGGAATAGTGTGATCATTTGGATGTAGAGGTGGTAAACCATGAGGCTCTCGAAACAAGGGAGCAAATTCATGTACTAATTGTTGAACCTGTTCTGGAGTGTCATCAATTTTTGGGACATCGACATTATGAGCTTCCTTATGGGAAGGGATGTGGCGCACCATGACACAGTGAGATACGACACGACACTTGATTAGACCCTTCTGTTTGCAGACTCCAATTTGTTGGCAACGTACTGTCGCATCTCTAACACCTTGCAATTTGATTCTTCTCCCTTTGTACCTAAACTGCATGAGTTTTCAAAGCCAATCAACCCCCATGGGACTATGGTCTTCAAGCCAATCTGCTCCCAATATGATATCATAGTTGCTAGGGCACTACTTTGGCTTCATGAGCAAATGTGTGTCCTTGAATGAACCATTCCAGTTTTTGCACCGCTTGAGTACAACTAAGAGATCCACCATCCGCCACCACATAACGTACCTCCTCGATGGGCTGAGAAGGCAGTTTCAGCTGCTGCACCAATTGTTCATTGATGAACGAGTTCACTGCTCTAGGGTCAACCAAGATGAGTACTTTTTTGCCGATCATTCCTAACATATGCAAAGTGCTCCTCCTGCGGGGTTTAGAGCAAGAAGTTGCTGATACCACCATCAATGTCCCGTTCGGCTCCTCACCCGAATTGCTGTTATAATCATTAGGGCCCGAGTCAATTTGCAAAGCTTCAAGTAATTCTTCGATGACGTGCACAGACACTCATTCAGGTCAGTTATGGCCTGTTTTACTCCACTTCTCCCCACAAGTGAAACACAACCATTAGCTTTGTGGTAAGCTTTCAGAGCTGCTAACTTGACTTTTGATTTGCACCCCTCTAGTTTCTTTTGATCTTCCACCTTCTTCACGTCTTCCATGTTACCTCCTAGGTTCAGTTTATCATCAGTAGGATTGAACTTGGAGTGACCACGCTGAAATTTGTGTGCTTCAGTCTTCCTAGAGTTGCATTTCTGGCCGAATTCCTATTCCTATTCCTGCAATAAAGCTGAAGCGCTCGCAGTATCAACATCGGAGGGCGGTGGAGACAAATAGCAGAACGAATATTACTTTGCAATCCTTCTAAATACTCATGAATAAAGAAAGTTTCAAAAATTTTACTGTAGTAGTCCCACCCACACTTTTTTCGAAAAATAGCCCCATGCGAACTGTGTTGCAAAAATGGCCCCCTCTCTGAGCATGCAATGGCGGAACCAGGATCTGGGTAAGTCTCGGGCAAAAAATAAGCAAATATTACTAATGTCAAAGACTACAGATATTGAGGTATAACAAAAGTATAGTACAAATACACAATTACAAATAAATTTGAATACTTGGGATCATGAGCCTCTTCCAAAATCAACTGCTTAAGCTCCTTCTTGTTCGGTACACGAATTCAACCTTTAAACCGCGTAGTACTCTGACTATCGAAGGTAAATCCTCAGCTAAGCCTTTATCTTTCTTGAACTTTGATTCAGTTGATCTTCTCATCCTCCTTCTGACCTTCCCTGATATGATCTTCAAGTATTGGCTTCACTTCCAAAGCAGCTACAATCCTTGTGGAACAACTTCCAACTTCGGCTTTCGAAAATCTTTACACAACTCTGGTTGATCACTTTATATCAGCATATTCGCACTATGGTTCTTTCAATTTAAGGCATCGCCTACCACATTAGTCTTTTCAAGATGACATTGGATTCGAACATAATATTCCTCGATCAGCTCCAGCCATCTCTTCTGTCTCACGTTGAGATCTGATTGCGTGATTATATACTTCAGATTCTTTGTGGTCTATATATTCTCATCATGCGGCCTCAACTACCTTGACACTTAAGCAGTAACCTTATCATTCTGCATCAGTACGCACCCGAGTCCTTGTCTCGAGGCATCACACTATATATCAAAACTGTTCTGAACATCTGACAACACTAATACATGCATTGTGGTCAGACACTTCTTTAATTCCAGAAAACTCCTTTCGCACTGCGGCGTCCATGCAAACTCCTTCTCTTATTTAACAACTGCTGAAAGCGGTCTAGCAATCGTCAAAAATCCTTTGATAAAATGATGGTAATATCCTATTATTCCCAGAAAACTTTGAATCCAAGTAACAAACTTCGGTTGCTTACAATGCAATATTGTTTCCACTTTCGTTGGATCAATGGCAATTCATTTTTCAGACATCACTTGGCCAAGAAATTTCATTCTCTCCTTTCAAAAGTCATACTTGAAAATCTTAGCATACAACGGTTGCTCTCGCAGCCTTTCCAAAACCAATCTCAAACGTTCGGCATGCTATTCCCTCAACTTGGAGTAAACAAGAATATCATCTCTGCACATAACAACAGCTTGTTCAACTATTCCATGAAACTTCATTCATCATGTTCATGGATTATGTAATGGCACTGATCATTCTAGCAGACACAACTGTAAACTCATATTGTCCATTTCGCGAAGAAAATTCTGACATAAGAACACTCTCTGCACGAATCTTTAACCGATGATAACTCAATAACAAACTTGATTTCTGATCTGGCGACATACTAGACAATTCCTCAGAAAACATATCCGAATATATTCCAACAACTGGCACATCTTTTAGGCTGGCAACTTCCACACTGTTTACCATCAGTTGACCATCATGATCTACGGTCGCTTGTAATTCCCTTTTTCTGCCTTCGGGGCTTTTAACTGACGCAACTCTTTGACCAAACTCCAAGACAGCCTTATGTCTGGATGACCAGTCCATCTCAAGCGTAGCATCTAAGGTCTGATATCCAATATGGTTCACTAAGAACTTTCCTCCAACAATAAACTTTACTTAGTAACATTCTGGGTTAGATCAAGCAATACTGTACTTTCTGACAACGGCAATTCTTCTGGGCTGACAAGCTTCACAAACACCATTGAACTGACCAACATTGCACACGCAACACCTTCAGGGTAACCATCAACACAGGTGAAAACCCAGGGAAACATCTGACCATTCATTTTCCATCAATACTTTTACTTGAACACTTCACAAACCAGCACATCAACCATCTTTACTTTATTTCTTTAGACAAGGAAATCTTTACATGGAATTCATCACTAATCACTCTCCTTTACAACTGAAGATATGACACTTGAACATGATAAAATCATTGATCTAAACTTCCTTGATTAGCGTTGGCACCAAAGTCTTGAATGGGACGGAGTTCTGATTGATTTGAACCGGCATGGTCGCTTCCTTCTGAGGGCAATTTTCGGCATAATGCCCAGGCTTGTTGCAGGTATAGCGAATTTTAAGGGGCAAGCTTCCTCCTTTAACATTGTGGATTGGGGGTAGTGTCCTTGTTCAAACGCCTCTTCTTTGACTGATTCTTTTGGCACACTTTTCTTGAAACTTTACTGCTCACTCTTGGCGTTATGAACTTGACTAAGGTGACTTCTAGAATAACCATAGCTGCATAAAAGGATTGTCTTCTCTGTGGACATCGGTTAGCATAATGGCCTTTCCTGCGGTAGTTGTATCACTCAATGTTGCTTTTCTTGTTGGGTGCAGCTACATTTACATTGTTGTCTTCTTGTTGCGTCAGGGCCGGATGCTTCATAGGACATTCCCTAGCCCAGTGACCTTCTCCATCACACAGAAAACATGCTGTTGGTGATTGCCAATTACTGCTTTCTTGATGAGGGCTGGCAAGATCAAAGTACGGCGTTACTTGAGCAACTGACGATTCACCTCTTTTGACAACTCTTGAGCAAGCTGCGACTGAGTATTCTTTTCCGACACTGGTTACAGTGAAACTATCGGATCCAAGGGACATTGATCTGGGCAATGATCTCGACCTTCACATAGGTAGTACGTGATGTTGCTCATAGGACACTCTCTAAGGGGGTGACTTCCTTCACAGCTGGAGCAATTGATCGCATGCTCATCAGCGGTATGTCCTATTTCTCCACAAATAATGCATGCACGATCTTCTCGCCTTGTTTGGTTGACAAGACTTCAAGGAACATCTTTTAGATATCGAACAAGGTGCGGGGTAGCATTCTTCTCTCAATCCGTCATGATCACACTGTCTTTCGGTGGAGTGAAGAGATAACGAAAAACAGCAACAAACTCACTCCAAGTGATATTCTGCGGGGCTTCATGGATAGCACAGTATTCCTTCCACCATTAAGCAGCAATTCCTTGTAACTGATAAGAAGTATACAAGACCTTCTCATTATCTTTACACTGAGCAATGAGCAGCTTCCTCTCAATAGTATTGATCCAATCATCAGCTTTCGATGGTGAAACATTTCCAGAAAAAGTCGGCGGACGAGTCCTTATGAATTTTGATAACCTTGAGCAGGAACAAGGATCATTGATGATAGCCTGAGATGTATTGCTGGTGTTGGCTTGATTAGTCATGTTCTGCATTTGCTTCATCATTGAATGCATCAACTGAGTCTGAACAGCCAAAAACTCTCTGAAACTCTGGATATCCATCTGCGCTAACAGTTGAAAAACTGGTCCATCATTGGGGTTATCACTGAGTTGATTACCACTTTCACTGACTCCATTGCTTCCACCAGTCTGAACCATCTGCTTGATTGCTTCACAGGGGTTAGGGAAGAGAGAAATAGCATAGATAAGAAGCAGGAATCCTATGACAGGGGAATAGGTTTAACCCAACAACTTAAGCAAACAAATATTAATAACTTGGTATGGTTGCTTATATAAGCCTAAAAAGCTCTGCAACACATACTGCACACTCAGCAATTCAGGAAGAACCAATCAACCTAAGCACACAAAACTACCGTCTATATGGGTGACACTTCTATCTTAAGAAGATGCGACTCCCACACCTGAGTCTCAACTAGCTACTCAAAACACTGGGTCTTCTAGCTTCGGAAACACTTCGTCGATTCACTCCTTCCTTGAGCGTGACGATTTCTTCCTTCATTATCTTCAGGGTTGACAGCAAGCACTCGACGCTTTCTCCTAAAGTGTGGTACATCGTTTTCTATTCAGGATTGCTCAGATAAGATTTTTAACTCGACCCAGCAAGGAAAAGAGAAAGATATTCAGCAGGGGAAAAGAAAGAAATTTTGGCAAGGAAAGGAATAGAAGAATGAGATAAGTCAAGAACATATTATCCTTCCAAGTTAATTCTTTCCTTTAGAAAATAATTTTGAAAGTCCTATAGAGACGACCAGACTATCTAGGGTCAAGGCCTACAGTCAGTATGGCTCTGATACCACCTCTGTCGGGACTCGAATATGCAAATCCGGACCATCTGTGTATACTGCACTAGTCCAGGATCACGCTAGTGCACACAGGCTCAACATCAGTAAATATCACAATCATACACAACGGAAATACAATAAAAGACTTCATATAATAAATAACACTTGTTGAATGACCTTATGGTCAACTTACATGACTATGCATCGCAAGGCTGAACAATAAATTAAACTGCAGCGGAATGAAAACGTAGACAACCCTCGATACCATAGGCAATCGACAAGGCTTGCGCCCTAAACCTTCGCCTCTCCTCGGTACTTCTCCTCTAGCATTGGTGTAGACTCTCAACCGATGATTTTGTTGATGGCAAGGGTGAGTACATAAAGCACTCAACAAGTTGTGCACAGAATGCAATTCTAATATAACTATATGCAAAGCTTATTCCAAGGAATGGCTTATCATGGTTATTTTGCAGTAAAGCAGCATTTGAGAACTGAAGGTCCGAGATGGCGAATAGAGGGGGGGTGAATGGTCGCAAATAAATTTTCCCCCAAAATACTCCAACAAAAATCTCGACAAGATCGCTCAAAGGAAATCGTGAAAAACCCGAAAAACTAGACAACTATGTGTACCCCAAGCTTGCATGGATAAGTACCATAAAATATGTGGGATTTTGAGTCACAATCTCGTTGTCTAGTGTCCAAGATAAAGAGCAATCAATCCAACTCTTGCTTTTAGAAAGAACATCAATTCAAATCACAAAAGTCACTTTCAGAAAAGCAAAAGCAGAATTTCCAGAACTTGTCCTCAATTTGAACAGGAGGTTGGTGGGTTTCTGCAGCTCAAAAATTTTTTAGACTTTTTCTCCCTATGAGAATCAGAGTCGTGAAGAATTCCACCAAATTTCTCCTAAAAAAGCTGAAAGATCGAAAAAGGCGACTAGAGGGGGGTGAATAGGAGCCAAATAAAATTTTCGAATAAACTCTCCCCCTAAAATTCAAACCACCAAAAGACCAGAAAGAAACTGCACAGGTCGGGTATTTCTGGTCGGATGAACAGTACTCGGGATGAATAGTATTCGTGTGAACAGTACCCCCGACCAGCACCGTTCGGATGAACAGTGCTCCCGACCTGAAGTGGTCGGATGAACAGTACTCGGGTGAATAGTGTTCTGGTGAACAGTACCCCCGACCTCGGAGGTCGGATGAAAAGTACTCGGGTGAATAGAAAAATCAGCGCGATCTCAAAAACAGAAATCGATGGAACTTTTGATCGGCTGATCCAAAAACAGTGAAAATTGGTGTGCACCTCCCAAAGGATGTCAGGAACCTATTTCAATCAACAATCGAAGGAATTAATACCAAGGTTACGTCCTTTTCAGTTTAACAAATGCAACACCAAAAACAGAGTCACGAACACAGATTTCACCGTAACTTGTCGGTGGGAGTTGATAGTCGAATATCCTTGGATGACTCTCCACAAATCACAGCAAGTAAGTACACGAAGAAACAACCCTTCAAACAAATAGAAACACCATCCAAAACTAGGCACGTAAATTGGTTTCTTGCAAAGCAATAGAAGAGGTTGTAGATTGCCTAGATGATTGGGATATGATCTATAGGAGATTCATCCAGCAATCTTTCATCCTTGGCAACCAGAACCAGAAGCCAATCAAGACTAAATAACTGCAAGTCACACGTTTACGCACTTTAAGAACACACAGATTTACAACTTGCAACAAGAACGTAAGGATTTCCTAAAAGATTGAAAGCACCAAATCCAGAGAAGAGTTCTTCAATCATGAATTTCAACAAAGACTCAATAGCATGTAGAAGGAGATGAGGCAAATCCAAATTACGTAAAGTAAATCGCAAGAAGGTAAATGCGGAATTTATATAACAGAATTCAAGTGCGTAATGTAAATACGTAAGAGAAATGAAACAAGAATATAAATGAAGAACATTTCATTTCTGGAAGGGAGGTTTACAAAGCCTCACAACAAAGTGGGCAAAGCTCAAATGAGCAGCAAAAACCTCAGAACCTTTTCCAAGAGGGGAGGCTGCCCCTACCCCTCTATTTATAGTGACCTGGGATCAATTCCCACCTTTGGATGTCCTGCTTCAATCCTAAGCCAACATCCAAGAGCCAGGATTTGATCCTTACACTGTCACTCTCAACTACTCACGTACACTTTCCTCACCTGCTCACCCCCAAGGAGACACCCCTCTCTCTGTCTATTCATAGCAGGCTTGGAACACCTACCACCCTTGGATGAGCCTCTAAACCCTAGAGCACTCCATCAAGGGCTGAGATTTTACCCACTCACAAAGCTATGCATGGGCTCACCCGAAACCCAACAACACAACGGGTTTTGTATGCTTTTCAACTCACAATAACTTGACCCGCTACTCTATCTTCCTGACCACGATCCAACGGTCCTCCTAGATCAGAGCAGCTCCAAGTTAGCATCTCATCCATTCCTTTGTCTTCTTGGCTTGCGGCTACTCCACGCCTCACCATCTTTGACGACACCTTGATCATCTGGACCTCAGCTCTCCCAGCCTAGTCCTGATCCCCTTCGCCTCACCATGACCTAGCTCCAAAGTCCTGCAACCATCATAAACAAGGAAACCACATCACATAGCAAGGTCCAACAACACATATCCATCTCAACAGAAAGATATACACTACGCTGACCAGCATAACCCCGACCACACGTGGTCCGACCATCGGTCTCCATCCCGACCAACCATGGTCCGACCATCGGTCTCCATCCCGACCACTCAAGGTCTGGACGACCCAACCACTGGGGGTCGGACGACCGGTCTCCGACCACCACACCCGCACCTCTCAGTCGGACGACCCGACCACTGGGGTCGGACGACCGGTCTCCAACCACCAAAGCCCCGACCACTCGGTCGGACGACCCGACCACTCGGGTCGGACGACCGTCTCCAACCAAGAACTCAAATTGCTCTAGCTCGAAAAACAATACAAATCAAACTCAAACTTGAGCACACCTTGCTCAAATAAAGTCAAATACTCATCACAAACATGGATGGACCTCCACATGGTCCTTCAATCTCCCCTTGATGAGTATATTGACAAACCACACAAAAGGCATAAATTTGAGTTTGAATGAGAGAAGAAGAAAGCAATTTGATTGCAAAGCCAAACTTGGTCCAGAGAGAAAGATATAAAATTATGACCAAGTTGGCGTAAAGAATTTAGAGCAAGACCATGAAAAGAGCAAGTTTTCAACAAAAGCTCTAAAAACCAATCATAAGTGTCAAATGTGATTATGATTCATAAGAGATAGCAAAGATTTACAAAAATCATAAGAACCAACAAGCTTTCACATTTCTATCTCCTCCTTTTCTACATTTTAAATGATGCCTTTTCTACATTTTCTCCCCTTTGGCAATATAGGCATCAAAATAGAATTTTCTCCTCTTTTATGTATGCATGAAATGCAACCTAAGGGAGCTTTGAAGATTATCCAAATGATCATAATGACAAGATATGACACCAAGCTTATTAATCTCAGATTATGACCAAACTAAGACATGTCCAAGTGCAAATAACAAATTTTGCTCATAAGCTAAGTTTTGAAAATGTATCATTTTAGCAAGATTTGACAAGTGCACAACTTAGCAAAGTTTCAAAACTAGAAGCACAACCACTCGTGGATCAAATGGAAAACCTAGAGTTCAACCTACTCAACACTTTGGGAATTTTGAAGTGCATATTAGGTCCTTCGAGCCCATTTTTCAATTTATGCAAATTTTCTTTAAGACTTGAAAAACATAGCGGGTGCAAATGTTTGACATAATTTGCATTCTTTACCCACTTATGTGTTTGATATTTGCAAAAAAATTTGATTGACTCAAGCCATTTTCGATCATCTCAAGAGTAACTCTTAAGAGAATGATCTTGGTCATACACAATATATTCCAAGTTCATCCCAAATGCAATGGGAGGCGCCTCTAGAATATAAAGTGCTGAGATCAATTTTGCACAAAAGAGTCAATTTTTTTAATTTTCAAATTAGCACATATAAGCAATTCTGAAGGACTCAAATATGGATCAAGCAAGTTTCACCCAAGTTGCTATAGGGACTCTAGAGAATTCCAAAATTTCACAATTCATGGTAAAAGCTCTTAGAGAAGAAACTTAGTAAGTAAAAGCAACATGTTTCATCAAGTTTTCATTTAAAGCTTTTAAGTTTTTTAGATTTCAATGAACATTAGCTTGATAAATGAACTTGGACATATCTAAGCTAGTGATTTTCTTCGAAAGATATAGCATGATGTATTTCACGAAGATTGAGTCAAATGCATAATAGACAAAGCTCATAAAATGGAAAAAGCAGTCTAAATGCAATGCATGAACAGATTCCCGAACTCCCCCTCAACAATTGAATCAATTTTAAGCTCAAATCTGGTTAAAGTTGAGTTATTATCAAGATTAGGCATAAAGAAAACCCGAATGAACTCAATAATAACGGTAAAAATGAATGAGGAGAAGAAATCGAGAAACTGCAAAACTGGATGGCTATAGAGCATAGAAAAGATATAAGAAACTCACTACAGCTTAGACTCGCTCTTATCTTCCCAAAAGACTGACATAGGGAAGCTAACTCTAGATCCCAACTAAGGAGTGCACACAGACCCTGTCTACCCAGGAGGTCCAAAACCTGCTAGAATTAAAAGACTGTGAGGGAACTCAACCAAGAGAGAAGAGAGAACAGCTAATCACGCATGATAACAACCTAAAGCACAAGATAAGAGGTCCATGCAAGGCATGCCAGAAGTCTAAGTGAGTGAACTCAACTCAAGAAAACAAGCCCAAAGACACCCAGAAGAAACACAAAGAAAAGAAAAAGCTGGAAGAAAACATATAATACATAATATACAAACCAGCTCCCTCTCACGAAAGGCCATAAGGGCTCACGACTCCAAGCTCACTCCTCAAGGCAACAAATCTAGAGCTATCCAAGGGCTTGGTAAAGATATCGGCTAACTGGAGGTCACTCTCTACAAACTGAAGCGCGATATCTCCCTTCTCTACATGGTCTCTAAGGAAGTGATATCTAATATCAATGTGCTTAGTCCGGGAATGTTGCACTGGGTTTTTAGCAATGCAAATAGCTGAAGTGTTGTCACAGAAAAGTGGCACACTCTCTATCTCTAACCCATAGTCCCGCAAGGTCGATCTCATCCAGAGCACCTGGCTACAGCAACATACTCGGCCTCAGCGGTGGACTGTGCAACCCCAGACTGCTTCCTAGATGACCAAGAAACAAGAGAAGTGCCAATGAATTGGCAAGTGCCAGAAGTGCTCTTCCTATCTATCCTACAGCCAGCAAAGTCGGCATCGGAAAAGGCTCTAAGAGATAGAGAAGAAGAAGAAGAGTACCAAATACCATAATCAGTGGTAGCACGAAGGTACCTGAAGATGTGCTTGACCGCCTGGCGGTGAGAGGCGCGAGGAGAAGCTTGAAATCGAGCGCACAGACACACAGCGAAATGTATGTCCGGCCTCGAGGCAGTGAGGTACAAGAGGGAGCCGATCATGCTCCGAAACTCCTTTTGATCGGCAGACTCACCATCCTCATCGGGCTCGAGGACAGCAGTGGTGGCCATAGGAGTCATCACCGCTTCCCATCGACATGTCGAGCGCCTCGGGAGGTCACGGGTATATTTGCCTTAATGCAAGAAAGTACCCTCCCGAGTCTGCTTGATTTGGAAGCCAAGAAAGTAGCTCAACTCGCCCATCATACTCATGTCAAACTCTGTACTCATCACATCAGAAAACTGAGAGACAAGAGAATGAGACGAGCCACCAAAATGATATCGCCCACATAAATCGGACAAGAAGAAAATGAGACTCATGGTGTCGATGAATGAGTTTTGTCTACTATGCCCATTTTAAAGTCATGGTGAGAAGATAAGACTTGAGCCTCTCATACCATGCTCGGGGCTGCTTGAGTCCATACAGAGCTTTAGAAAGCTTGTATACATGACTCGAAACTTGGGGTTCTCGAACTCGGAGGTTGCTTGACATAAACCTCTTCCTCAATATAGCCATTGAGGAATGCACTCTTGACATCCATTTGATAAAGCTTGAAGCCTTTGGATGCGTAAAATGCAAGCGAGATTCGGATAGCCTCTAGCCTAGCTACAGGAGCAAAGGTCTCCTCAAAGTCAAGACCCTCAACTTGAGAAAAGCCCTGTGCAACTAGCCTAGCCTTGTTGCGAATGACAACCCCATCCTCACTCTGCTTGTTTTTAAACACCCACTTGGTCACAATGACATTATGACCAGATGGGGGCTCGACAAGTTGCCATACCTTGTTCCTCTCAAAGTTCTCAAGTTCCTCATGCATAGCATTAATCCACGACTCATCGGATAATGCATGAGAAACATCCTTCGGCTCAAAGGAGGCAACGAAGGCAGAGTGAAGACAGAAGGAGGACAGACCAGTTCTTGAGCGAGTGACACGCTCGAACAAATCGCCAATCATCTGATCAGAAGGATGACGTCTCTGAATATGACGGGGAGGTCCAGCAACAGAAGTGGCCTCTACCTCTTGAACAGAAGAGGTAGGAACAGAGCCACTCGCTGAAGGAGAGTCGGAAAGCAAGGGCTGGTCTCCCTGAGGTGCAGAAATGGAAACAGGAGGCACCTCAGGTGAAGAGGGGACTGGATCCGGTGGAACACCAACATCTCCATCATCCTTATCTTCTTCAAAGATGGTCTCAGAGGGATAAGAAGAGCTTGAAATATCAGGTCTAGCTCCTGAGCTAGCCTCATCAAAGGTCACATCACAGGTCTCTATGATCCTATGTGCATCAACACTCCAGACCCTATAGCTACGAGAAGAAGACGAGTAACCTAGAAAGATACCATCCAAGAGCGAGACTCAAACTTATCTAGGTTGCGGACTTCAAGATAAAACACTTGCAACCAAAACGCAAAATGAGACACACCGGGCTTTCGCCCATACCTCAACTCATAAGAAGTGCGATGCAAATGTGCTCTCAAAACACGCGATTAGAAACATGGCAAGCAAGAGCTATAGCCTCATTAAAACTTCCTAGGAGTATTGTACTCATCTAGCATCGTCCCGCCATCTCAACCAGGTCCTGTTCTTCCTTTCCACTATGCCATTCTCACGAGGGGTAGGGAGAAGAGAACCGATGCTCTAAACCGGACTCCACACAAAAACTCTCAAAGTAGGAATTCTTGAACTCCGTGCCATTATCACTGCGTATAGCTCGTAATGCACCGGGAGCTCAATAGACAACCCATCGACCAAACCCTGAAGTGAGAAAAGTCTCATCCTTCGAGGCCATGAAGAATACCCAAGAGAATCTAGAAAAATCATCAACGATGACAAGAACATACCACTTCCCTCCCGCCGATCGCACTCTAGCCGACCAACAAAGTCCATATGTAAAAGCTATCCCGGTGCATCACCATCACTACGGCCACAGGAGGATGAGAAGCGAACCATCTTGCCATGTCGGCAAGGAGAGCAAACTAAGTCTTTGACCATCTTGAGTTTGGGCAAACCCGAATGAGATCGTGGTCGCTAACTCGAGTCAAATAATCAAAACCAATGTGACCAAGTCTCCTATGCCGTAGGAGAGATCACGGACTCGAAGCAATCAAACATCAAGAGAGTCTCCGAAGAAGTAGAAAAGTCAGCACGAAAGACTCTCCCAAATCTAGAAATCCCAAGAACTAACCCTCCCGATGAATCAAGGATTCTACAGCATTACTCTTGAAGCTTACCTCGAAAGAGTCATCAATAAGTCGAGAAACAGAGAGCAGATTGAATTGCGACTACTTACTAAGGCAACATCTTTAAGAATGAAATTTTGGTTAATGTAGATGGTACCTTTAGCTATGACTCTACCTGAAGAAGCATCCCCGAAAGTGATCAACTCATCACCGGGGGCTCGGACTAGGGAAGAGAACCATCGAGAATCTCCGGTCATATGACGAGAACAACCGAGTCGATAATCCAAACATCTCCTTCCCCATCCGATTTAACCCGATCAAGACACAAGAAAGAGAGATGACTCAGTACTGGGATAGAGTGAAGACTTGGGAACCCAATACTGAACCACACGACGCCTCAGAGTACCAGCCACAGAAGAAGACTCGACTCGAGTGTCTCTCTAACGTTTAACTCTAACAAGATCAGTAGCAACTCTAGTAGATGATCTAGGAGCTGAAACTGGGTTGGCATGCCGTGGTGCAAAAGCCGAGCCACCCTAGTGAGGCTTCCTAAATCTCCTACCAGAAAACACCTCACGCCGCTGATATCTACCACGATGGGAAAAACGAGGAATATCAAAAGGACGGCGGAAAGACTGACTACGAACAGCTCCAAGACTAAAACTCGAAGAACCAGCATGAAAACCGAGTCCCGACGCCCAAAAACAGCGACTTTCTAACCATTCTAGAAGCGGTGTGTACCTTAGGAGCACTCAAAGTCCGGGATGACCACAATACCCCTAAGAGCAACAACACGCCACGCCGAGTGATCTTGGCGTGCACAGGCGTAAATCTACTAGGTGACCATCCTTCTTACGGAAGGTGCATGTGTGCCAGCCTTGCTAGAGACAGAAGCAACAAGAGTAACACCCTTCCGGTCAAGTCCTATGGACAACCCCAAGAGACCTAAACTTGGTGGTGCTCACTCGGGAGCTACCACAATCTCACCACTCTTGGAGCCGCGCACAATGGTGGGAGGATGCGCCGAGCGTGCTCAAGGGATCAAATCCTAGACCTTGATTGAATCTACTAATCTTGGATTGGTCTAGAATAAGATTAAGCTTCTTCTTGCCTCCAACAAACTTCTCGAGAGTGCTCATAGGATACTGGCAATCTCGAAAGAAAGAGGCACAAGAAGAGCAGGGGGAAGAAGAAGAAGAAGAACCGTAAAGATGAGCTCTCTCAACACGTGCATTTTTCTCCTCAAAGACGGCTGCCTCAATCTTGAGGGCCTCACAAGAAACACAAGACGCATTTCTAATTCTATGGGCTTGGTCTTCTAATTTCTTCCTAAGCTCGACATGGATTTTATCCAAGTCCCCCTCAATCACAGAACATCGCAAGCAACTTTCTTGTGACTTATCTAGTAAGTCCTTACCAAGTTTAGCACACTTGACATTCAAGGGTTCATTGTCAAGTTTTAGTTGCCTACAGCCCTCACATGAGCTGACTGGTTCCTTGGAAGCATGCATTTCAAGTTCATCATTTCTAGAAGAAAGCTTCCTAAGGTGATCGCTTATGGCATCAATTTCGGCAAGCAATTTAGGGCAATTAGCACAAGAAAGAGTAGAGTGAGCATGAAGAAAACTAGCATCTACAGAATGAGTATCAACAGATTTATTGCTAGCATTCTTCAACCTAAGACTATCTAGTTCGCATAACACACTATCATGCATAGTCCTTAGGTTCTCTAACTCTACAAGCAAAGCATCACACAAAGTACACCATCGGTGACTCGGGAGGAGAAGATCTAAGTGAAGCTAATTCCGAGTCAAGGTACCTACTTCCTTTTCTAACTCGTAACACCTCGACCTAGCCTTAGCATGAAACTTGCCTAATTTACGTATAAGATTTAACTCGTCGTAGGTGGGTACCTCATCCGTGTCATTTGTCAGACAAATGAGTCGCTTACTTCAATGGCGCTGCCATGAAGCACATGCCGAGAAATCATCTTTGCCCTTCACCTTCTCTTGCGGATCGTCCTCGCTTGCATCACTCCAGTTCTCCGTGTCGAGAGCTCGATGTCGCCCAAAGGCGGCGAGGACCCGTGAAAGAGCTTCTTATTCTTGGCAAAGTTGCGGTACTTCTTCTTCGCCGGCTCACGAGCCGGGCCTTCTTGTTGCGGTTCATGTCGGTGTGGTCGTTCTTGCCCGAACCGCCTTGTTCGTTTTGCCCTTCTCCGGCTTGGGATAGGTTTGCTCGAATGTGGTTGGGGCCACCACACTCAAACAGTGATCATCCCACCTCTCTTCCTCTCTCTCACTCTCTTGTATGCATATGAAAATTTACGAGCAAGAAGAGCAAGCTCATTTTCTGGAAATTTTTTCAGTTGGTCATCGCTTAGCTCGCAAAGGACGGAGAGAGAGAAACCAACAGAAGAATCAGAAAGAGAGGATCCAATGGGATCGGTGACCAAAGCCATCGACTGAGATTTTGTCTTCCGCGAGACGACGTCGATCTCATGAGTCTTGAGGCGAGAATAAAGCCCGTCAAGAGTCAAGGTCGACAGGTCGGTGGTGTCCTTGATGGTGGTCACCTTCATCTCCCAAACACGAAGATCGAGCGCGGTCAAGAAATATCGAGCATTATCCGAGTCAGGGTATATGCAACCGACTGCTCGGAGGTTGCTCAAAATCTTCGTAAACCGACCAAAGCACTCGTCAAGACTCTCACCAGCGTGTTGTTCAAACTTGTTGAACTCACGCTTGAATTGGTCCTGTCGAACCGTCTTGATTTGGGTAGTGCCCTCATGGTAAGCATCGAGGGTCACCCAAATCTCATGAGCAGAACGAAGGTGAGAAATCCTATCGTACTCACTGCGACTAAGGCCCTGTATGAGGATGTTCCTTGCCTTAGCATTTGCCTCAACATCAGCCATATTGCCGGCCGTGACGTTCTCATCGGCAGGAACCTCAAACGGGAGCTTCACCTTCTGCCATATCAGAAACCCTGGGCAGTGATGTACGACTCCATCCGAGATTTCCAAAAAGGAAAATAAACTCCAGAGAAAATAGGAGGCTTGGTGGAATACTTGTCCATCGCCATGGCTCTTGAGACCGGTCAAGATCTAGAAAGAGCAGAACCTTGCTCTGATACCAATTGAAAGATCGAAAAAGGCGACTAGAGGGGGGGTGAATAGGAGCCAAATAAAATTTTCGAATAAACTCTCCCCCTAAAATTCAAACCACCAAAAGACCAGAAAGAAACTGCACTGGTCGGGTATTTCTGTCGGATGAACAGTACCCCGACCTCTGAGAGGTCGGATGAACGATCTCGAATGAATAGTGTTCGGTGAATAAGACTTCACCAAAGACCGTCCGGATGAACAATGCTCCCGACCTGAAGTGGTCGGATGAACAGTACTCGGGTGAATAGTGTTCGGTTGAACAGTACCCCCGACCTCGGAGGTCGGATGAAAAGTACTCGGGTGAATAGAAAAATCAACACGATCTCAAAAACAGAAATCGATGTAACTTTTGATCGGCTCATCCAAAAACAGTGAAAATTGGTGTGCACCTCCCAAAGGATGTCAGGAACCTATTTCAATCAACAATCGAAGGAATTAATACCAAGGTTCCGTCCTTTTCAATTCAACAAATGCAACACCAAAAACAGAGTCACGAACACAGACTTCACCCGTAACTTGCTGGTGGGAGTTGATAGTCAGAATATCCTTGGATGACTCTCCACAAATCACAGCAAGTAAGTACACGAAGAAACAACCCTTCAAACAAATAGAAACACCATCTGAAAACTAGGCATAGAAATTGGTTTCTTGCAAAACTGAATAGAAGAGGTTGTAGATTGCCTAGATGATTGGGATATGATCTATAGGAGATTCATCCAAAGAATCTTTCATCCTTGGCAACCGAACGAAGCCAATCAAGACTAAATAATCGCAAGTCACACGCTTACGCACTTTAAGAACACATGATTTACAACTTGCAACAAGACCGTAAGGATTGCCTAAAAGATTGAAAGCACCGAATCCAGAGAAGAGTTCATCAATCATGAATTTCAACAAAGACTCAATAGCATGTAGAAGGAGATGAGGCAAATCCAAATTACGTAAAGTAAATCGCAAGAAGGTAAATGCGGAATTTATATAACAGAATTCAAGTGCGTAATGTAAATACGTAAGAGAAATGAAACAAGAATATAAATGAAGAACATTTCATTTCTGGAAGGGAGGTTTACAAAGCCTCACAACAAAGTGGGCAAAGCTCAAATGAGCAGCAAAAACCTCAGAACCTTTTCCAAGAGGGGAGGCTGCCCCTACCCCTCTATTTATAGTGACCTGGGATCAATTCCCACCTTTGGATGTCCTACTTCAATCCTAAGCCAACATCCAAGAGCCAGGATTTGATCCTTACACTGTCACTCTCAACAACTCTCAACTACTCACGTACACTTTCCTCACCTGCCAAGAGAGAGAGAAAGATATAAAATCATGACCAAGTTGGCAGAAAGAATTTAGAGCAAGACCATGAAAAGAGCAAGTTTTCCACAAAAGCTCTAAAAACCAATCGTAAGTGCCAAATGTGATTATGATCCATAAAAGAAAAGAGCAAGTTTTCCACAAAAGCTCTAAAAACCAATCGTAAGTCCCAAATGTGATTATGATCCATAAAAAATAGCAAAGATTTACAAAGATCATAAGAACCAACAAGCTTTCACATTTTTATCTCTCTCTCTCTCTTTTAATGATGCATTTTCTACATTTTCTCCCCCTTTTGGCAATATAGGCATCAAAATGGAATTTTTTCCCTCTTTTTATGTATGCTAGAAATGCAATCGAAAGAGCTTTGAAGATTATCCAATTGATCAAAATGGAAGGATATTACACCAAGCTTGTCAATTTTAGAAGATGACTAAACTAAGACATGTCCAAGTGCAAATACGAGCTTAGTTTTGAATATATCATTTTTAGCAAGATTTGACAAGTGCAATACTTAGCTTTAGTTTCAAAAATAGAAGAATAGCCACTCTAAGGATCAAAAGGAAAACCTAGAGTTCAACCTACTCAACACTTTGGGAATCTAGAAGAGCATGCAAGGTCCTTCTGCTCATTTATCACTTAATGCAAATTTTGATTTATCATCATACAAGACATAGCGGGTGCAAATGTTTGACATTATTTGCATTCTTTACCCACATATGTCTTTGTTTTTAATTTATTTGCATTTTCTTTTGACAACCAATTGACTCAAGCCGTATGCGACCATCTCAAGATGAACTCTTAAGAGGATGGTCTAGGTCAAACACGATGTATTCCAAGTTCATCCCAAGTGCAATGGGAAGCGGTCTTGTGAATGCAAGGTGTTGAGTCGTATGTGCACAAGAAGAGTCAATTTTGTTTAATTTTCATTTTTAGCACAATGATTCATGAGCAATTGAAGGACTCTAGCATGGATCAAACTAGTTTCACCCAAGTTGCTATAGGGACTCTAGAGAACTCCAAAATTTCTCAAATTATGGCACAAACCTCTAGAGAAGAAACCTAGCAAGTAAAAGCAACAAGTTTCATCAAGTTTTTCATTTAAGGCTTATTTCATTTTTTGTAGCATGGTGTATAGCATGGAGAAGAAATCAGTTGCATAATAGACAAAGCTCATTAAACAGGAAATGCAGTCTATATGCAATGCACGAACAGATTACCAAACTCCCCCTCAACAAATGAATCAATTTTAAGCTCAAATCTGGTTAAAGTTGAGTTATTATCAAGATTAGGCATAAAGAAAACACGAATGAACTCAATAATAACCAGAAAAACAGAATGAGGAGAGGAAGTCGAGAAACTGCAAAACTGATGGCTATTGAGCATAGATAAGATAGAAGAGACTCACTACGGCTCAGACTCGCTCTTATCTTCCCCAGAGACTGACATAGGGAAGTGACTCTAGATCCCAACTAAGGAGTGCACAGACCTGTCTACCAGAGGCCCAATACCGCTAGACTTATAAAGCGTGAGGGAACTCAACCTAGAGAGAAGAGAGAACAACTAATCACGCATGATAGCAACCTAAAGCACAAGATAAGAGGTCCATGCAAGGTATGCCAGAAGTCTAAGTGAGTGAACTCAACTCAAGAAAACAAGCCCAAAGTCACCCAGAAGAAGCACAAAGAAAAGAAAAATCGGAAGAAAACATATAATACATAATATACAAACCAGCTCCCCCTCACGAAAGGCCGTAAGGGCTCACGACTCCAAGCTCACTCCTCAAGGCAACAAATCTGGAGCTATCCAAAGGCTTGGTGAAGATATCGGCTAACTGAAAGTCACTCTCTACGAACTGAAGTGCGATATCTCCCTTCTCCACATGGTCTCTAAGGAAGTGATATCTAATATCAATGTGCTTGGTCCGGGAATGTTGCACTGGGTTTTTAGCAATGCAAATAGCTGAAATGTTATCACAGAAGAGTGGCACACTCTCTATCTCTAACCCATAGTCCCGTAAGGTCGATCTCATTGTAAAGACCCGAATCCACCGATTCGAACCCACTGTGTTTACCGCACTAGTCCCAGGATCAACGCTAGTGCACACAGCTCAACATCGGTACATATCACATCATACTCAACGATAATAGAATATTACTCCATTTATTGATATAGCTAAGTGTATGATCTTATGACCGATTTACATTATTAAGCCACGCAGGGCAAAACTGGAAATATAAGCTAAGAATTAAGCAGCGGAAAGTAGAAAACGTAGATAGCTCATCACCACCACAGTAACCGACAAGGCTCGGACCCTAATGACTCGTGTCCTCCTGGAACTCCTCCTCTAACACAGGTGTAGATTCTTCGACTGTTGATTATTGTTGTTGGCAAGGGTGAGTACTTAAAGCACTCAACAAGTTGTGCACAGGATGCAATTCTATGTAACTATATGCAAGGCTTATTCCAATGGATAGGCTATCATGGCTATTTTGCAATAAGCAGCATTTATGAACAAATATAATAAATATATTGTAAACACTGTAAAACAAATAACAATAAATAGATTCAGCACTTCTGAAGTAAACCAAGTTTCCAATTCTAAGTCAAATTCCATCTTCCACATGGCATTCTGCCATCCCAACCAAATTGTCCATTTAATTAAGCTAACCCTTAATCAGTAATTCCGAGCATTGCTCAATACCATGAGCACGGCTATCCGAATAGTTTCAAACTCTGCAGAGGTTATGCACTTTACCCACGCAATACAACCAAACACCACCAAGGCGAGTGATTATAACAAAGCCTTTACAATGCTACCGCTTAACTCGGTACCACCCGCTAAGGTTTCAACATCGGTGGACTGGTTACCACATCCAGGCCCCCACTTGCGCCATGTGAATTTCTCCATAACTCGGGAACTCACACCGACCACGATAGTACCAAAATTAGGACATTGCAAATTAATCAGCTAGGCTGGCCCATACCAGACATGTGGTTGCATGATTGACTCAGGTCAAAGGCTCGCAAGGTTAAGTCCTTAGAGTGATCAAGGCAAGACATCCACATACCCTCTGCCCATCGGGCCCACCTTGGCATACTCGCCCCTTGTCACTTGCCCCAATCTAAGTGATTATCACCCAAGTTGATTACCAAGCACCATGTGCCCTCAACAATTCAACATCGTTGCGTGACATGACTCACCATAACAACTCAATCTCATCGTGTGATCCCACATGACACACAAGTTCATAACATCGTTCCATATTCCATTAGTCAAGATTAATTATCAATGATTCAATCACATGTGATGACGTGGCATGGCTAAGCAACTAATACGGTCTAACCATCCCATGTTGATTTTTATTACTAACCAACTATAATGAACCAATCTAGTGTGACAATAGATTATGGCATACAATGACAAGGTAGGGTGTAGATCAAATGGGTATAATAGCAAAGTCCCAATTTAATTTGAAACAATTGTATACTTGAAATAATATGCAATAGGGTAAAACAAATATAGCAATTTTATAAACATGGGTTCAACATGATCAAAGCACAACTTGCCTGGGAATAGGTCCTGATCTTGGTCTAGATCTTGCTCTTGAGTTGCTGGATCTTCCTCCGAAGCGTCGCACAATTCAACGTCTACGCGTACCGAAGGAGAAAAGCAAATAAATACCAAAATAGAGAGAAAATGAACTCCAAAAATCAATTAAAATTCACCATTAAGTAGGTCTCAATTTTACAAATTTTTAGAACTTTGAATCACTCAAATCCGAGTTAAAATGCAAAAGTTATAGCCTTTTGAAATTTGAACAAATACAGAAAATACAAAAATCAGAAAATCAGAACTAACAGAATTATTTTTAAATTGAAAACAGATTTATTGCGCAAGCGTGACGTCATGTCGACGCCACCGCCCGACCAACCGAGCTTGACACGTGGTCCCGATCCATGAGACTCGGTCCATGGCTTGATCCGTCCACCGTGAACCCACCCACGGCACCTCGGTGCGATGCGTTCGACGACGTCACAACCCGATTGGCCCGATGCCGCCCCGCCGATGCGCAACACGCGGCGTGCATCCACGGCTGATCCGATCGAACGGACGCGGCTGAACGACGACGCGGCACGATCTCGACTGAAGGATATAGATCGGACGGCCCGGAACTTCTGGACTAGGCGATGGAGGCGCGACGGCGGTGCTCTCACCGGACTTGAAGACGACGACTCCAACGACGGCGCAACGGTGCTCCCCGACGACCAAAAACAGCAGCGCGAACGTGTCTCGGAACGGGGTCTTCGGCTCTAGCTCTTGGAACGGCGGAGACGGCGGAACGGTGACGTTCTTGGGCAAAAACCGCAGCGCAACTCCGGCGAGCTTCTACGCGAGAACGGCGGCGACTCGGGGCTTCAGGTTTGCGGCAGATGCGCGGCGCGAGGTGAGGAGTTCGGTGTCCGCGTCGGCGCCTTAAATAGCCACACGGGGAGGCGTGCACAGCGCGGACTCCGAAGATGACTCCGTGGCGGTGGCGGACTCCGGCGGCGACACAGAGAGGTGACGCGGCTTCATCCCAGGCGTCCACACGGCGCCAATCCGATGGCTCACAAACGTCGGCGATGCGGCCAAATCTTGAGCGCACGATTGAGATCAACGGCCCAGATCAGGGGCGGCTAGGGTTAGGTGCAATGGGCTTATTGGGCTGCCCAGCAACGGGCCGGCCCAACACAGTTCACAACGATTTTAAAAGGGTTTTTGATTTAAAATAATCACAGAAATTCATTTTATTTGTTTTAGGCAATAAAACCATTAGGAAAAATCCAAGAAAATTCTCAAAAATACTTTGAGACATTCTGGACTCAAATAAAATATTTTTCGCAAAACTTTATTTTAACTTTGCATAAATTTAAATAGTTTTGGACAAGGGACCAATATACTAAATTTTCAATTAATTCCAATAAATCCAGAAAAATCCAAATAAATTCCAGAAAATCATAAAATGCACAAATGACAATAAAATAATATTTAGACAAATTTTTGGGATGTTACACTCATCCAGCAGCACAGCTACAAGAATCGGTCGCAAAGAATCGGCATGCGATAACATACTCGACCTCGGTGATGGATGTGCAACCCAATCGCTTCCTAGATAACCAAGAAACAAGAGAAGTGCCAATGAATTGGCAAGTGCCAGAAGTGCTCTTCCTATCTATCCTACAGCCAGCAAAGTCAACATCGGAAAAGGCTCTAAGAGATAGACAAGAAGAAGAAGAGTACCAAATACCATAATCGGTGGTAGCACGAAGGTACTCAAGATGCGCTTGACCGCTTTGGCGATGAGAGGCGCAAGGAGAAGCTTGAAATCGAGCGCACGGACACACAAATGAAATGTATGTCCGAGCCGATCATGCTCGAAACTCCTTTTGATCGCAGGCTCACCATCCTCATCGGGCTTGAGGACGGCGGCAGGTAGCCATAGGAGTCATCACCGCTTCCCATCGGACATATCGAGCGCCTCGGAGGTCACGAGTATACTTGCCTTGATGCAAGAAAGTACCTCCCGAGTCCGCTTGATCCGGAAGCCAAGAAAGTAGCTCAACTCGCCCATCATACTCATCTCAAACTCAGGCTCATCACCTCGTAAAACCGAGACACAAGCGAATGAGACGAGCCACCAAAATGATATCGCCCACATAAATGCGGGCGAGAAGAAAATGCGACTCATGGTGTCCGATGAATGAGTCTTGTCTACTACGCCCATTTTGAAGTCATGGCTGAGAAGATAAGACTTGAGCCTCTCATACCATGCTCTGGGGGCCTGCTTGAGTCCATACAGAGCTTTGGAAAGCTTGTATACATGACTCGGAAACTTGGCGTTCTCAAATCTTAGAGGTTGTTTGACATAAACCTCTTCCTCAATATAGCCATTGAGGAATGCACTCTTGACATCCATTTGATAGAGCTTAAAGCTCCGGGATGCAGAGAATGCAAGCAGGATCCTAATAGCCTCTAGTCTAGCTACGAGGGCAAATGTCTCCTAAAAGTCAAGACCCTCAACTTTGAGAAAAGCCCCAGGCAACTAGCCTAGCCTTGTTGCGAATGACAACCCCATCCTCACTGCTTGTTTTTGAACACCCACTTGGTCCCAATGACATTATGACCAGATGGACGTTCTACAAGCCGCGCACTTTGTTCCTCTCGAAGTTTTCAAGTTCCTCATGCATAGCATTAGTCCAAGACTCGTCGATAATGCATGAGTCACATCCTTCGGCTCAAACAAGGCAACAAAGGCGAGTGAAGGCAAAAATCTGGACAAACCTGATTTTGAGCGAGTGACTCGCTCAAATAGATCGCCGATGATCCGATCGTGGATGAGAACGCTGAATATGACGGGAGGTCCAGTAGCGTATGGCCTCTACCTCATGCACGTAAGAGGCAAGAGCAGAGCCACTAGCTGAATGAGAGTCAGAAGGCAAGGGCTGGCCTTCCTGAGGTGCAGAAATAGAAACAGGAGGCACCTCAGGTGTAGAGGGAACTGGATCAGGTGGAACACCATCATCTCCATCATCCTCATCCTCTACAAAGATGGTCTCGGAGGAAGAAGAAGAGCCTGAAATATCAGGTCTAGCTCCTGGGCTAGCCTCATCAAAGGTCACTTCACAGGTCTCTATAATTCTATGCGGATCGTGTCGTGACCCGAATTTGCAAATCCGGACCCTCTGTGTATACCGCACTAGTCCAGGATCACGCTAGTGCACACAGGCTCAACATAGATGCTTTCATAGTCATACACAGCGGAATATAGCATAACTTTAATAATTAATAGTAACTGATGTCTTACATGATTATTGCCACACAGGGCTAATAAAAGAAATAGCAAATAAGCGTGGGAAAAAATAAATAAGCGTAGCGACTCCCGATTCACCGCAGTAAACCGATGAGGCTCGGACCCTAAGCATTCGCATCCATATAATCCTCCTCCACGAAGGCGTAGATTCTTCCTCTTACGAAGTTGTTGTTGTTGAGGTGAGTACATAAAGCACTCAACAAGTTGTGCACAAGAATGCAAGTCTAATATTCTATATGCTTGGCTTAATCCAAAGGAATGGCTAATATGGCTATTTTGCAAGAAAGCGACATTTAACAAGAATACAATAAATAGATTGAAAAGCAAAAACAATAATATAATTAATAGATTCAAGATTTACTAAGTAAACCAAGTTTCCAATCCTAAATCAATTTTCCACTTCCCATGGCACCTGCCATCCCAACAAGTTTTTGTTTAACAAAAGTCTAACCCTTAATCTGTAATTCCGAGCATTGCCCAATACCGTGAGCACGGCTATTCGAATAGATTGTACACTCTGCAGAGGTTATGAACTTTACCCACACGATACAACCAAACACCACCAAGGCGAGTGATCGTAACAAAGCCTTTACAATGCTACACCTAGACCCAAGATCGCTCGCTAAGGTTTCAACATCAAGGGTTAAACCACCACAACAGGCCCCCTCTTGCGCCATGTGAGTTAAATCGTAACCGGGACTCACTATTCACCACGACAAGATCAAATCTAGGTTTCACAAATTATTCAAACTAGGTCTGTCCCATTCCGCACATGTGGTTGCAAGAGAGACTCGGTCAAAGGCTTGCAAGGTTAAGTCCTTAAAGTGATTAAGGCAAGACTTCCACATACCCCGCCAATCTGGCCCACCTTGGCATCGCCCTTGCCACTTGCCCCAATCTAAATCATTACCACCCTGGCTTGATTACCAAGCACCACGTGCCATCAGCAATTTAACCTCGTTGCGTGACATCCTCTCGCCACCGCAACTCAATCTCATCGTGTGACCACACATGACACACAAGTTCATAACATCGTTCCATATTCCATTAGTCAAGATTATTTATCAAAGACTAAAGTACATGTGATGGCGTGGCATGACTAAGCAACTAATACGGTCTAACCATCCCATGTTGATTATTATTACTAACCAACTATAATTCCACATCCTAGGGTGACAATTAGATCATGCCATAAAATTGACAAGGTGTGATTTAATTCAATTAGACATATCATCTAATTCCCAGATTAATTGAAATCATTTATAAACATAAAATATCATGCATAATTTAAAAGACAAAATAGCAATTGGGTGAAATTGGGTGCAACATGATCAAAGCACAACTTGCCTTGGAGTAGGTGCTGGTCTTGATCTGAGCTTGGGTCTTGGAGCAACGAATCTTCCTCCGGATCACCGAGCAGTTCAACGTCTACGCGAAACGATGCCAAAATAGCAAATAAACACCAAACCAGAGAGAAAACAAATTCCGAAAATAAAATAAAATTCACCAATAAATAGATCTTGATTTTACAATTTTTTAGAAATTTGAATCACTTAAATCCGAGTTAAAATGCAAAAGATATAGCCTTTTGAAGTTTGAATAAATACTGAAAATACAGAAATTAGAAAAACCGATTTTCCCGAATTATTTTTCTACTGGAAATTACCGATTAATGCGCAAGCGACACGTGGACCAATCAGAGACGAACACGTGGCCTCGGCGCATGGACTTAGTCCACGAAAACACGTTGGTCCACCGTGGACTCGAGATACTGTGCTGTGGACCGGCTGACATACTACGCACACGCGTCTCAATCCCGAACGTCTATTCGAATCTAACGGTTAGAAATATACCCGAGCAGAACACTGCTGAAGAAGCGACGTGGCTTGATCCGGACAGTTCGGCGAAGATCCAACGGCTGCGCGAAGCTCCGAGACACGGCGGCGGGTTTGCACCGGAGCGGAGGAAGACGACCACCCGAACGGCGTTTCGGCGCGACTCCGGCGAGAAGAAGTGGCGGCCTCGACGCGTCTTGGAACGACGACCCCGGATCTGGAACCGATTCGGCGGGAGGAGGCTCGACGGCGGCGGAACGGCGCAAAAACTCGCGGCGGCGCTGCAAAGAACTACGGCGAGCTCTACTGCACGGGTGACGGCGACTCGACGGCGAAAACTAGAGCGACTGGAAGCACAAGGCGATGAGGAACCTCGGGGTGTAGCCCACGCCTTTTATAGCCTCGGCATGCGCGCAGGGAAGGAAACCCTAAATCACGCGGCGGGGACGGCAAGCGGCGGCGGATTCGGAAACCGAATCGGAGACGACGACCGAGAGCCGTCCGATCTGCAACGAGCGGCCACGATTAGATCTCGGCCGATCCAATCCAATCCGCACCTTCCAAAATCAACGGATGTGATCAAAACTTACCAAAACAACGCGAAGCGATCCCGACCACTTGATCTAGATCCAACGGCTCGCAGCACTAGGGTTACGCGATGAAGCGGACTACCCGATCTTCATCCAACGGTCACGCACGGCGGCGCGGCGAAGGCCGACGGTCGCGACCGCGATGGGTCACGCCGCGCACAATCTTTGGGCTTGGCCCAAGATCGCTCCAAGATTTTTCAAAAGCTTTTTTGATTTAAAATAATTCCTGAAATTAGATTAATTCATTTAAGGCAATTAAAATATCAGGAAAATCCAAGAAAATTCTCATAAATACTTTGAAACATTCTGAACTCAAATAAAATATTTTTGCTAAAACTTTATATTAACTTTATCTATATATATTTAGTTTTCACCAAAGGTTCAATATACTTAATTAAAATAAATTCAAATAATTTCTGGAAAATCCAATAAATTCAGAATATCACAAAAATGCACGTGAGCGAAATTATAGGTCAAATTTTGGGATGTTACAAACCTCCCCCCCTTAACAGAATCTCGACCCCGAGATTCAAGGCTGACTAGGAAATAGGTTTGGAAATTCTATATTCGTGTCCTCTTCACGCTCCCAAAGTTGCCTCATTCTCGTAATGGTTGCTCCATCAACTCTGCAAAACGAATCGACTTGTTCCCAGTTCTCATGTCCATGACATCCAAAATTTTCATTGGATGTTCTTTGTAGGTCAAATCCTTCTGCAACTCAATCTCTTCCATAGGCGTCTGCTCTGCTGGCACCCGAAGACACTTCTTGAGTTGTGACACATGGAACACATCATGCACGCCGCCAAGAATCGCGCAATTCCAACTGATAAGCAACCTCCCCTCGACGGCTCAAAATTTTGAACGGTCCAACATATCTTGGGGCAAGCTTTCCTTTAGCGTGAAACCTCTTAACTCCTTTTAGAGGGGTAACCCTAAGATACACGAAATCATCGGGTTCGAAACTCAAATCACGGCGTCGATTATCTCAGTATAACTTTTTGTCTTGATCGCGCGATTTTCAACTCCGTCTCTTATCATGGCAACTTGCTCTTGACTTCCTTAAGAATATTAGGGCCAAATATCATACGCTCCCCTGTCTCATTCCAATTCAGTGGGGTACGACAGGCACGACCATATAAAGCCTCAAATGGCGACATCTGCAAACTAGCACAGTAATCGTTGTTATAGCCGAACTCGCATACTGTAAGCATTTGTCCCATGAAGTGGTGTAGGCTAAAGCGCAAGCTCTTAACATATCTTCCAAAATCTGATTTACTCTTTCTGTCTGACCATCGGTCTGCGGATGATATGATGTGCTAAAGTTCAAACGCGTTCCCATGGCTTCATGCAATTTGTCCCAAAATCTTGAGGTGAACTGAGTACCTCTGTCTGACACTATTTTCTTAGGCACACCATGCAAACACACGATTCGGGCTATGTATAATTCGCTAACCGGCCTCCGAGTAAGTTGTCTTAACCGGGATGAAGTGAGCAATTTTGGTCAATTGATCCACAATGACCCATATAGAATCATACCCATTTTGAGTTCTTGGCAATCTGGTGATGAAATCCATACCGATTTCTTCCCACTTCCATTCTGGGACTTTTAGCGGTTGTAGCGCACTGCTGGTCTCTCGATGTATTGCCTTAACTCTCGGCATACATCGCACAAGGCAACGTGCTCGCGACTTCACGCTTCATATTCGCCACCAAAACCTCTCCTTTAAGTCCTGGTACATCTTAGCGCTTCTGATGAATTGAATACTTGGAATCATGAGCCTCTTCCAAAATCAACTGCTTAAGTTCTGGTCTGTTTGGCACACAAATGCGACCCTTGAACCACATGGTGCCTTGGTCATCCACGGTAAAGTCCTTTGCTAACCCTTCATCCTTTTTAGCCTTGATTCGGTTGACTTTCTCATCATCTTTTTGTCTTTCCCGAATTTGATCTTCGAGCGTTGGCTTCACTTCCAAAGCAGCTAGGAATCTAATATTAAATTGGAGTTTATTTGAATTGCTTTTGAGTTTTGTTGTATTTGTGCTTCTTTGTCGTTAGACGTGTCGTTCAGAAGTTACCCGAAGTAGCTGAAGGACGAGGAAGTCGAAGCATTCGATTGAAGATCCAAAGGTTGATGAAGCCGAAGATCAATTAAAAAAAGTAAAGAGCAGTTTATAGCAAGTGCCAGGCAAGTTGTGCTTTGATCATGTTGAACCTACGATTACAAAAACTGCTATATTGTTTTACTTTATTGCATATTATTTGACATGTACAAATGTCTTCAAATAAATTTGGGACTTAGCTATTATACCCAATTGCTCTATACCCTACCTTGCCATTTGTATACCATGATATATTGTCACCCTAGATTGGTTCATTATAGTTGGTTAGTAATAATAATCAACATGGGATGGTTAGACCGTATTAGTTGCTTAGTCATGCCACGCCATCACATGTACTTTAGTCTTTGATAAATAATCTTGACTAATGGAATATGGAACGATGTTATGAACTTGTGTGTCATGTGTGGTCACACGATGAGATTGAGTTGCGGTGGCGAGAGGATGTCACGCAACGAGGTTAAATTGCTGATGGCACGTGGTGTTTGTAACATCCCAAAAATTGAAGTTTTGGAATGTTTGAATTCAAAAATGAACCATTTGCATTTCTTTGAATTAATTCCAACTTAATTTGAATTTTCCATAAATGAAAGGATTTAATTTGATCAAACTATTCATCAAAATCAAGAATTTCAGTTTTAGTTGGGTTCCTTGTGCTCCAAGGAATTTTTCTGTATTTTTGGGGATTTTTCTGAATTTATTTGATATTGATGTGAATTTATTTGGTTTTATTCGGATTTATGAAATTATGTAAAATCGGAAATGATTTTAATTTTCAAGAAGCCCTCCGGGCCGAATCCTTTGTGGCCCACTTCTTTTCCGCGCCGCCTCGGCCCAGCCACCTCGCCGCTTTGCTCGCTCGGCCTATTCGCCCGCCGCGCCGCGTGGCGTCCGTCGGCGCCTCGCGCGTGGAGGGTGGGATTGCGCCACGCCACCGCCGCAGCCAAACCCTAGCCGCCGTTCGCCGTCCGAAGTTCGTGTCGGCGCAGATCTTGGAGTCCGTGCCCGCACGCCTCCGAAACCCTATTTAAGCGCCGCAAAACCGCCTCCGAGGTTCTCCTCGCCCGCCGCTTCGTTTGCCTCTTTTCCGCTGCCCTAGCCGCCTTCGCTGCCGCTTGCGCTCGCGGAGTTCCTCCGTGCCCGAGCCTTCGCGCCTTCTTCTTCGTCGTCGGTGCATCTCCGCCGGCCGTTGGTCTTCGCATTCCTGCGTCATCCTCTTCCCGGTGCGTCTGGTCTCGCGCCCGATCCGTCGCGTATCCGCCGTCGGTCGTGGCGTCTTCTTCGTCTCCGGTGAGTTGCGCCGCCGCCCTCGCCGTCGCGTTGCATCGAAAATCTCAGCCGTCCGATCTTCTACGGACGCTCCCGGTCACGCCGCGTCACCTCCGCCGCAGCCCCGCTTCTCAGCCGACCGATCTGGCCGTGTCACCGATGAGCGACGCGTGGCTTGCCGCGTCAGCCGCTCACGTGTGCGCCGCGTCAGCGCCACCTCTGCCGCCGCGTCAGCCCTAAAACCGCGTCAGCGTTGACGTCACCATGCGTCGGGTGCACGGTGAATCGGCGCAGCGCCGTCGACCCAGTCCACCGTGAACCCGATGACGTCAGCGTTGCGCAATAAATCCTTTTTCCCGTACAAAAATAAATCCAAAAATTCTGATTTTCTGATTTTCTGTATTTTTTCTGAATTTAATCTTTCGGAGGCCCGTTCTCGCTCATACGAAATCCGATTGAGGCGATTCAAGTTTCTAAATTTTTCTAAAATCAAGATCTATCTTCCAGTGCCATTTATTTTCAGTTTTGAGCTTGTTTGAGTCTCTATTTTGTATTTATTTGGTTTCGTTGCTTTCTTTTCCGGTAGACGCTAATCCCGAGGGAGCAAACGAAGACTTCGAAGACCAAGATTCAGCACTAGATCAGCAAGGCAAGTCATAACCTTTGATCATATTGATCCTATGTTTGCAAAGTAATTTATTTTATACACTTGCATGCTATTTACGTATCAATGTTTATTTAATGGGAGTAGATGTATACCTAGTTGATATTATGCCACCTTGATTGGTTGTATGCCATGTATCCATTGTTAAACCTAGGTTGGGACATTACTAGTTGGACATAAATATTACACCAACATTGGGTTATCGTAGCTATGCTTAGACATGCTTAGATATACGTTGGGATTCATACCACATGTTGAATAATGTTAATCTTGACTTAATGAGATATTGAATCGTGGCGGTAGCCCACTGTTGTAAAATTTGTTGTACCATGGCGAGGTTTGCCATTGGTCTTGGTTGAACAATTGTTTTTCCTCGGGCAAGTGATCGTGAAGTAAAGGGGGTGCTTTCTAGCACATTGGGATGTGGATGTCTTGCCTGAGACAACTTAAGGACTTAATCTTGTGTGCCATTGAACTGGGCCTAACTGTACTACCACATGTCCGAATGGGACAGACTTAGTGATTAATTTGCAATGTCTAGTCTTGAGTATCTTGCCAGTTGGTGGTGTGGGTTCCGGGATGGACGGGTACATTCGCAAAGCGCAAGAGGGGCCCTAATGGGCGAAACCTTAGCGGCGATCGAGCTTAGACAATTGCATTGTAAAGGCTTTGTCATAATATCTCTCGCGACACACCAAAGGAAGTGTGTTAGTAACGTTTGCACAAAGAGATGTTCATGTCTTGTGGGTAAAGTTGTACAACCTCTGCAGAGTGTAAAACTATTGAATAGCGCGTCATGATCATGGACAAGCCCGGGAATTTCACACGGGGTATAGAGTGTTTCATAAAATGTGGAATGTGGAATTGTTGGGATGTGAACGGGGAGTTCACTGTCGTTTGTTGTCTATCATTGATCTACCAGTTATTTATTTATCTTTTCATAAATATGCTTTCAATCTATTTATTGTATTTCAATTCAAGCTGTTGCTTTCTGCAAATGAACTATATAGCCATCCTTATCAAGCCGTGCATAAATATATTGCATCAATTCCCTACGGCTTGCTGAGTACCTTTGTACTCACGGCTTTATGCCATTGTTGATCAGTTGTTGAAGGAGATAATGAATCTCATGAAGAGGAATTCTATGAAGACTACGTGGATTAGGAAGGCGTTTCCCCAAACGATTGCCTGTGGTATGTCGAAAGGTTCAAGTTATCTTTTCCGCTGCAATAATTATTTGTTTCTTAAGACCTTAAGGCATAATGGTGTAAACATTGACCATAAGGTTGTTTGCTTTATTTAATAATAAATTGCTTCTTCCTAGTTAATTCGTTGTATGGAATGGTATTTCATCTATGTTTCCACTGTGTGCACTAGCGTGATCCTGGACTAGTGCAGTATACACAGAGGGTTTCGGATTTGCAAATCCGGGTCCCGACAGCTTGGTAATAAACTGGGGTGGTTATGATTTAGATTGGGACAAGTGGCAAGGGGCGAGAATGCCAAGGTGGGCCCGATGGACAGGGGGTATGTGGAAGTCTTGCCTCGATCATCTTAAGGACTTAACCTTGCAAGCCTTTGACCTGAGTCAATCATGCGACCACATGTCTGATATGGGACAGACCTAGTTGATTAGGGTTCTGATATCTTTCCTCTGATACCTCGGGGCGACAATACACGGAAGTGTACCTGTGCGGGGGAGCGTACCTGTGCTGCGGCTTGGTACCCATCCAACGGTGTTGGCCTGTCCTATACTTCGGCTGGCACTGTGTGAGAGGAGTGATAGCGAAGGCAACACCGGAGAGGTTCTTTGGTTAAGGTAGAGGTTCCTGAAAGGCTTTGTCGTGAATTCTCTGCCGGTACACCAAAGGAAGTGTGCTGATGGCCAGGCACAAAGAGAATATCACGTCGTGTGGGTAAAGTGCATAACCTCTGTAGAGTGTAAACCTATTCGAATAGCCGTGCTCACGGTATTGAGCAAAGCTCGGGAATTACAGTTAAGGGTTAGACTTTTGAAATGAAAACTTGGAATGGGATGGCAGGATTGCCATGAAAGGTTGGAATTTGACATAGGATTGGAAACTTGGTTTACTTGAAATGTTTGAATCTATCTATTGCATTTATTTGTTTTACGCCTTTACAATCTATTTATTGTATTTGTTCATAAATGTCGCTTATTGCAAAATAGCCATAATAGCCTTTTCCTTTGGAATAAGCCCTACATATAGTTACATAGAATTGCATTACATGCACAACTTGTTGAGTGCTTTATGTACTCACCCTTGCAACACAAAATCATCAGTTGAGGAGAAGACTACAACTTCGGAGGAGAAGTTCCACGAGGAGGCGAATATCTAGGAGTTGAACCTTGTCGCTTGCTGTGGTATATTGATGGGATTAACGACGTTCTTCATTCATTGTTGTTTATTTATTTTAAGTTGAAGCCACCAAGGCCTCACAAGTGTAAGTTTGACCTTAAGGTCATTCAATAGTTCTATATTAATAGATGAAGTCTTTATTTATTATTCCGCTGTGTATGATTGTGATATTTCATCTATGTTGAGACTGTGTGCACTAGCGTGATCCTGGACTAGTGCTGAATACACAGAGGGTCCGGAATTGCATATTCGTGTCCCGACAGTCGGCCATGAAGCACATGCCGGAGAAGTCATCGCCGCCCTTCTTCTCTTGCGGTTCATCCTCGCCCTCGTCGCTCCATGTCTCCGTGTCGGAGAGGTTGATGTCGTCAAGCGCGGCGAGGACGCGGTGGAAGAGCTTCTTGTTCTTGGAGAAGTTGCGGTACTTCTTCTCACGCGTCGGCTCACGAACTGGAGGCTTCTTGTTACGGTTCTTGTCGATGTAGTCGTTCTTTGCCAAACCGCCGGCATCGTTCTTAGCCTTCTCCAGTTTGGGACAGTTTGCTCGAATGTGGTTGGGGCCACCACACTCGAAACAGGTGATCATCCCACCTCTCTCTCACTCTCTTGTATGCATATGAAAATTTGCGAGCAAGAAGAGCAAACTCATTTTCTGGAAATTTTTCCAGTTGGTCATCGCTTAGTTCGCAAAGGGCGGAGAGAGAGAGACCATCAGAAGAAACAGAAAGAGAGGATCCTATGGGATCAGTGACCAAAGCCATCGACTGAGATTTCGTCTTCCACGAGACGACGTCGATCTCATGAGTCTTGAGATGAGAATAAAGGCCGTCAAGAATCAAGGTCGACAGGTCGGTGGTGTCCTTGATGGTGGTCACCTTCATCTCCCAAACGCGCAAATCGAGTGCGATCAAGAATTGTCGAGCATTATCCGAGTCAGAGTATATACAACCAACTACTCGAAGATCGCTCAAGATCTTGGTAAAACGACCGAAACACTCATCAAGACTCTCACCAGCATGCTGTTCAAACTTGTTGAACTCACGCTTGAATTGGTCCTGTCGAACCGTCTTGATTTGGGTAGTGCCCTCATGGTAAGCATCGAGGGTCACCCAAATCTCATGAGCAGAACAAATGTGAGAAATCCTGTCATACTCACTGCGGCTAAGACCCTGTATGAGGATGTTCCTTGCCTTAGCATTCGCCTCAACGTCAGCCATATTGCCGGCCGTGACGTTTTCATCGGCAGGAACCTCATATGGGAGTTTAACCTTCTGCCATATCAGGAAGCCCTGGGCAATAATGTATGACTCCATGCGCGACTTCCAAAATGGAAAATCGACTCCAGAAAAAATGGGAGGCTTGGTGGAATACTTGTCCATCGCCATGGCTCTTGAGACCGGTCAAGATCTATGGAAGAGCAAAACCGGCTCTGATATCAATTGAAGGACCGAGATGGAAAACAGAGGGGGGATGAATGGTCGCAAATAAATTTTCCACCAAAATACTCCAACAAAAATCTCGACAAGATCACTCAAAGGAAATCGTGAAAAACCCGAAAAACTAGACAACTATGTGTACCCCAAGCTTGCATTGATAAGTACCATAAAATATGTGAGGATTTTTGAGTCACAATCCTGGTTGTCTAGTGTCCAAGATAAATAGGAATCAATCCAACTCTTGCTTTTAGAAAGAACATCAATTCAAATCACAAAAGACACTTTCAGAAAAGCAAAAGCAGAATTTCCAAAACTTGTCCTCAATTTGAACAGGAGGTTGGTGGGTTTTTGCAGCTCAAAAACTTTTGAGAATTTTTCTCCCTATGAGAATCAGAGTCATGAAGAACTCCACCAAATTTCTCCTCAAAAAGCCTTACATAAAAAACAGGAAAAATCGAAGAACACAGTTAGTCAAGAACTTCGAGCCGAAAGTTTAGGACTCGGTTTTCACCTCATGGCGCCCAAACGGTGCAACAAGTGAACTCCAAAAGTTTTCTGCAAGTGGATATCAGAGTCTCGCACCTCATCCAACAAGAATCACTTAAAAATGATTTTTCTATATTTTTATAAAAATCAAATACTAAATGCTGCGCAAAGAACAAGTTCTGAACAAAGTTGGAACTTGAAAGAAAAGATGTTCTCTACTCAATCCAAGAGTGCAAAAGAGATGTAAAACCATATGAACACACTCAAAACATCCAATATCAACAACATTTAGAAGGAGGGGAGGCAAATCCAAATTGCGTGAAAGTAAATTGCGAGAATGTAATTACGGGAAAGTAAATGCTGAATTTAAATTGCGTAAAGTAAAGACATAATGTAAATGCGCAAAATAAATTCAGAGATGGATGGATAAAACTTTCATTTCTGGAAGGAGAGGTTACAAAGCCTCACTTTCATGTGGGCAAAGCTCAAAGGAGCATTCACAAACCTCAAAACCTTCAATGGGAGGAGGCTACCCCTCCACCCCTATTTATACTACTCTTGGGCCACCTACCACCCTTGGATGAGTCCCTCAACCCTAGAGCACTCATCTAAGGGCTAGGATTAACCCACACACACAGCCATGCAAGGGCTAACCCAAAACCCACACACATACCGGGTTTTCTTGCACGGTTTTCAAAGCATACTACCTAGACCCGCTAACCTATCAACTAGACCTCAATCCGACGGCCCTCATTGATCCACGCGGCATCTAGCTAGCATCATCTCCTTTCCTTGTCTTCTTGACTTGCCCGAACTCCGTCTTCGATCATATTTCGGTGATGTCCGAACCGTCTAGACCTCCGGCGCTCGTCGCATAGTCCCAGTCATCCTCCGCCTCACCATGACCTAGCACCGTCGCTCTGCATCCATCAAAGACAAGGAAACACATCACATAGCAATGCCCACAATGATATGCAATAAACCCATCCAACTCATCACTACCGCACCCATACGGTCAGTATTGCCACTCCTGGCAGAGACAACTCAAATTGCTTCATTTTGAAAATCAATCCAAATCAAACTCAAACTTTAGCACACCTTGCTCAAATAAAGTCAAATACTCATCACAAACATGGATGGACCTCCACATGGTCCTTCAAGAACAATTACAGTAAATAGATTGTAAAGACAGTAAAACAAATAATTGCAATAAATAGATTCAGTATTTCTCAAGTAAACCAAGTTCCAATCCTTAATCAAGTTCCAACTTCCCATGGCAACCTGCCATCCATCCCAAGTTTTGTTTTGCAAAAGTCTAACCCTTAACTGTAATGCCCGAGCATTGCTCAATACCGTGAACACGGCTATTCGAATAGATTTTACACTCTGCAGAGGTTATGCACTTTACCCACACGATATGATCATCCCTTGTCGCCAAGCTATTAGCACACTTCCTTTGGTGTACCGGCAGGGTAATCATGACAAAGCCATTACAATGCTCCATCTAGACCCAGTACTGCTCGCTGAGGTTTCAACATGGAAGGGACTGGTTACCACACTCCGTGCCCCCCTCTTGCGCCATGTGAGTTAATCCGCGAATTCGGGACTCACTATTCACCACGACAGTACCGAAATTTAGACATCACAAATTAGTCAGCTAAGCTTTCCCATTCCAGACATGTGGTTGCAAGAGAGACACAGGTCAAAGGCTTCCAAGGTTAAGTCCTTAAGATGATCGAGGCAAGACTTCCACATACCCCTGCCCATCGGGCCCACCTTGGCATACTCGCCCCTTGCCACTTGCCCCAATCTAAATGAATATCACCCCAGTTGATTACCAAGCACCACGTGCTATCAACAATTCAACATCATTGCGTGACATGACTTGCCACTGCAACTCAATCTCATTGTGTGACCACACATGACACACAAGTTCACATCATTGTTCCATATTCCATTAGTCAACATTAATTATCGATGTTTCAAGTACATGTGATGACATGGCATAGCTAAGCAATCTACGACGGTCTAACCAGCCCATGTTGATTATCAATATTAACCAACTATTAGTTAACCATCCTAGGGTGACAATTAGATCATGGCATACAATGGCAAGGTAGGGTATAGATCAAATTGGTATAATAGCTAAGTCCCAATTTAATTTGAAACAATTATATACTTGAAATAATATGCAATAGGGTAAAACGATATATCAATTTCATAAACATAGGTTCCACATGATCAAAGCACAACTTGCCTTCAAGAGCTCTGAATCTTGCTCTGGACCTTGGTCTTGGGTTGGCTCCTTGCTCACGAATAACTCGTTACATCAACGTCTACGCGAAACAGGTGTACAAGCAATAAATAACAAAAAAAGAGAGCAACCTCAACTCCAAAAATTAAATAAAATTCACCATTAAATATAGCATGATTTTAAAAAATTTTAGAAACTGGAATCACCTCAATCGAAGGTCGAACGAAGGAGAACGGCCTCCTAGAAGTTCCTCGGATCAGAAAATCAGAGAAAATGGAAAAAGGCTAACACGTGGCAAGATCTGATTGGCTGGAATTTCGGATTTTCTGGAAAAAGAATAAATCCAAAATAAATGCCGACTGACACGTGGGGCCCACGCGTCAGTGGCTCGGTTCACGGTGAACCGAGTTCACCGAGGCGATCCAAGGGCGACGCAGAGGACTTGCTGAGGTGGCGCGATACATGGCGGCCACGCGGCGGGTGACGTGGTGCAGAGGTGGCACAGGCGCGGGCGACGTGTGGCGTACATCCAGCAGCACGGCCAGATCGGGCGGTGGAGAGGCAAGGCGGCAGTTGCGGCGACGTGGCGCGATCGGGAGCGTTGGAAGAATATCCGACGGTTGGGGCTCGCGGTGACGAGCGACGGCGAAGCGGCGGTGCTACTCCGCCGGAGATGTAGAAGATGACCCGGGACACGGCGAGAAAGCAACGGATCGAGCGCAAAACCTTGGGGGTCTCGAAGGAACGCGAAGAAGGCAACGGCAGCAGTGGAGGTGCACCGGAGCGGCCACACGACGGCGGGGAAAGCTTTGGGCACGGCGGCGAACTTCGGCGAGGGAAATCTCGGCGACGGCAGCGTCTCAGGCGACGGCGAGGGTGGCTACGGGTGCGGGGGACAACGGGGATTCTCAGAGGGGGTGCAGCGGCATTTATAGCCATCGAGAGGCATACCAAAAATTGGAAACCGAGATGGCGGCGGACGCGGCGCGCGGAGATGGCGACGGCTAGGGTTTCTTGGCGGCGGCGGCGACGCAGAGTCATCTCAGCCGTCCACGCGGCGCAAATCGGACCGAGGTGAGGCAAGCCTAAAGGGGAATAGGAACGGGCCGGACGAAAATTCGGCCCAAAGGTAAATTGGAATTAAAATCATTTTCCGAATTAAGGAAATTCCAAAAATTCGAATGGAAGCAAATAAATTCAAATAAATAGCAAATAAATTCAGAAAGATGACCAAAAATACAGAAAAATTCCTTGAAGCACAATAAACCCAACTAAAATTGGAAATCTTTTGTTTGACGAATAGTGTAGTCAAATTAAATCCTTTCATTAATTGAAAATTCAAATTAAGCTTTGATTAATTCCAGAAAAATGCAAAGGGTTCAATTTCAATTTCAAACATTCAAAAACTCCAATTTTGGGATGTTATAGAGACCCAACAGGAGATGCATGTCACCTGTCGTGGTCTCCTAGCATGTAAGGGGAGGGCCAATGCAGAGGCTGATCGGGCCCACTAAATTGTTGTGGCTGGGGTGCGCTGTAGGTTGGTTCCACAAACATCTAGCGCGGCAAGAAATTGGGTTGATTCCGCACACACCGGACACAGGAGTGACTCCATGCCACATACCAGGGCGTAGGAGGAGCTTTAGGTGCTGCTGACCCAAGGCACATGCAATGGCTCCTGCAAGTCTGCTAGTACACATACGCGTGGACGGTTGGCATCATGCCATCGGCTACTTGTCCTGCCTATTCTTGCAGACCATTTAATCATGCTTAGTTATGAGCTTGCAAGGGTTGGTCAGTTGTCAAAGAAGGGTACCTTAAGCATGAGTCAGCCTGATCATATAATCATGCATTGATCGATCAAAACACAGCTTTTTTAACTCTACAAAGACCTGCTAAAGAATTGGATCAATACTGATGCAGTAGCAAAAAAATGAAAAAAGTCCACGGTAGGGGCTAACAAGCTGCCACGCTACCCTATCGTGGCAGCTGTACATGCCATGCTTCCTTACCACAGCAGGAAACCTACCGCTCCCTACTACGGTAGGTCTCATCCTCCAGCACCAGCCCCCACATCCCGCGGTCTGGGCCCCACCTGCGATGGCAGCAAGCTGCCATGGTTGCATAGCGTGGCAGGGGACAGGTGCCCCTACAGCCTCAACCGTGCTCAATGAGGGGGCTATTTTTGCAATTTTGGTCACACGGGGGCTAGATTTGCAAAAAATTACATCTACAGGACCATTTCAGTGAACAGTTCGAAAGTTTCATCTAACATAGGATTGTACAACCAGAGATGATGTCTAAGCTACTCAAACTGATCGGTATACTCATATACCGATACAATATGGCTTAAAGTTCTCAATTGTCAATGATAGTACTAATATTTGTCTCGGGTGAATCTATCACTGTCCAGATGGCACAACTCACTTCAATCTTCTATTCTACCCTTAGCCTCAATTTTTTGGAGCCACAACATTGCCAATCTAGTGAAATTTAGCGCGGCAAAACGTGTTTCAGATATTCCTACACTTTGAACAGATCAAAGTGCATTTCAAATCTTTCTTGCCAAAGATTAGTATTCTCACCATTGAACTTTGGAAACTCCATTTTAGGTGTTGGGTTGTACCTAGTGCGATTGTATGTGTTAATTAGGTTTCAATTATCTAAACACCTTTCATCAAACACCTAGAGATTATGATTCTGGGGTTAGGGCGTACCTATGACCGGGGTAGACTGAGGAACCCTAAAGATTCCCTCAGCATTGCCCCAGAGATGCAGATACTCACGGCGGTTGCTAGGCCCAAGAGATTGGTCGCTCATTGTTGATGGCAATGGCGACACCGTGGTTGTCGATGTCGTGCATGTGAGTGGAATGTGCTGGATTGGCTCCATCAATGGAATATGCAGCCTTGACATAGCGGCCTTCGTCTCCAACGTCTCCATGCGATCCTAGATCCACCCTTGGTTCTCCTTGACTTCGCAAAGTGGTTCCTGGAAGGACTTGAAATGATCACAGAGCTGCTTTAGCATCACTGCAGTTGCGTCGCCTTGTGCCTCTACAGCTATCATCGTCTTCGTCATCCTTTTCGCAAAAGGATTCGGCTTCTTTTTCGGCACTAGAGTGACAGCAGGAGGCTCTGATACCAAATTTGTAACGATCCTATTGTTAGTTTGGGGTAACCTGGGGTAGTTGAGAAGGAAAATTGAGACTCAGAAGGAAGGAGAAGAATTAGGGATCAGGAATTAGATCACTCTATTTTCATCACCCATCTCACAAGTTTCTCTTAGCTTATAAAGAGCTAGGTTTGATTTCTTATGCAACCCGCCAAAAGGCTTACATGGGCTCAGCCCAAATTAACGATCCACATGGCCGGTCATGGACTTATTCGGCTTCACACCTGTTATGCTAGCTAGGCCATGACACCCACCACTTTCTCTCCTCCTCCCTCACCCTTGATCTCCATGTCTACGTTCTCACAAAATCAAACTCTGGCAGGAGCAGTTGCAGAAGTGAGGATTATCGGGGTGATTTGCGCACATGGAAGATAGCAACATTCAATCCCGTAGAGGTGCTGTTTTCACTACTATGTCACATGCTTTGTGGTGCCGCATTGACCCACTTCCTGTTCATAGTAGTAACATTGTGTTGCCGCCGATCTATGTATCATATAAATGGTGTGGTATGCTCCCAAGAAAGGTTTGCTTCTAATGGTTCTTGACCTCTTGTTTCTCACTTGTCATGCATGGATTCATATAAAGATTGAATCTTTTGGTTTTTTTCTTGTGACGTCCATGATTATAATTTAATCTTAAGAGTGTTCATCATGATCTTTTTTAGGATTTTTTTATACATGTTGAGCTGGGAACTTCCTTTTCTAGTTAACTTGTTCTCATCTATGGCGTGTTGCTTTCAAAATGATGTGTTGTGTTATTGCAATGTTTGTTTCTTTTTAGCAGGATGCAATTTATGTTTGGATTGACTATTGTAACCATATGCTCATACGTAACTAGTTTGCCTATTTAACTATTTTAGTTGAAGACATTGTAATGTTTGATAATTTAAGCATGCTACCTAACCTGATTTGTTCTTAAATCGTTTCTTCACATTTAAGAGTCCTAGAAAGCAACCGCTGATAATTATTGGGCCTTAATCTGATTCTCCTTTACCCATCTAAACACATAATTGGTCTGTATTATTTTTATGAAATTTAGAAACATCATTTGTGAGATGATAAATCGTGCATGTATTTTGATTTTCTCTGGCTTGTTGATTGACAATTGAATCCAAAATAGACAATAAGAAACGTTAGCATAAAAGTCCTCTTCACTTTGAAGAAAAGTGATAGACATCTATTCTCGACTACAGACTTAGGCTCAGTTTGTGGTTGATGTGTTGCGTTGTGCTTTGCTTATTTTTAAAGTTGTCGTGAAAAGTAAGTTATGAGAAACCTGTTAATCTATTTGGCAAATCAAAATTAAATTAGATAATTTATGTTATCAAATGATTATTCTCGTACAATTCATCTAATGTGTTTTGGAATGCAATAATACACCAACTTGATTATAAAAGAAACAATTAAACAAACACCCAAATATTTAAATACGATTCAATCAAATAAGATTATCATAATCTATCGTAATGCCAAACCAAACCTTAGGCCTTGTTTGATACGACTTCATATTCTCATTTTTCAGTTTCTGCTCCTGATTCTCTAAGAATCCAATTCTCTGAGAACCTGAAGCTACCTCAGAAAAGTGTTTGGCTAGCAAATTGACACTAAAATCCGTAAGAGACAGGATTGGAAGCAAATAGACTTTGGTATCCCTGTTTGTAACACTTCAATTGTATTTGCATATTACTCCTTTGCATTTGTACACAAATTTATGGAGTTTTTTAACAAATTTTTGTAAGACAATATGAACATATATAAAAATGATACGAGAGGATCATTTTCAAAGACAAGCTTTATAGGTAAAATAGTATACAAAACATAACAAAATCTCTCACCTCACAAATCTACTACAACACGACATCTCTCACCTCACACAGCACCGGGTAGCTAAATCAGCAAGCAAAGATAAAAAAACTAGCCCCAAGACCCAAGTAATATTGCAATAATTTTCAAGACTTCAACTACTTTTGCATTTCACAATGTTCTCGACATCTATGAAGGAAAGGTCAAAATCCAGTCCTCAAAGTATTGCTCCCCATTAACCATTGCAAATTATTAGTAAAAAGTACTCACAATCAATCAATTATATCATATCAAGAAATTACGAATGTACACAAGCAGTAGAATTAAGGTGATTTGTTCAGCAAGGCCAGAAGAGTTGCCCACAAGCTTTATCTAATTCTTCTTGAGAAGGTGTTGTTTCCAGGATTTTGTCACATTGTTAGTGTTGTTCTTAATTCAACTGGAGATTGATCATTCCAAGCCTTAAGTCACTGAAACTTTTCACCATCTTAGCTTAGCAGCTGTCAGGTACCTTTTGCAATTCCTCTTCCAATGGCCTGACTCTTTGCAGTAGAAGCATTCACTCCCTAGAGTAGGGCCAGACTTGGAATTAGGCTTAGGCTTGATGCTGTGGATCTTATCCAAAGCTTTAGCCTTGCCTTTTCCTTTAATCTTAGCTTTCTTCTTGAAGCTAGTACTTATCTGCACCATCATCATATGACTAGCTTTTCTTAATGCTGTCCTCTGCTATCTTAAGCATCATATGCAGTTCAGTGAGATTCTTGTCCATGCCATTCATATGAAAAGACATAATGAATTGCCCGAAGCTCGAAGGGAGCGATGCAAGAATCAAGTCAGTAGCCAACTCTTGACTAAGTGGGAAAACAAGTTTTTCCAAGCACTATGTGTAACCAACCATCTAGATTACATGAGAGCTCACCAGACTGCCCTCGGCTAGCTACATCCAAACAAGGACTTTGAGATCTCATATCTCTCAGTCCTGGCCTAGGTCTCAAACATACCCTTAAGCGCCACGATCATATCGTAGGCCTCTATGTTCTCAAGCTGCTTCTGAAGGTCTGAGTTCATAGCAGCAAGCATGAGACAGCTAACATCGATGGACTCATCAACCGCCTTTTTGAAAGCGGCTTTAACAGCATTGAAAGTATTCTCGTCAGGCACATCTGGGATTGGTTACTCTAGAACGTGTTCCTTTTTATCTTGCCTAAGAACAATTCTCAGGTTGCGGGACCAATCCGCAAAGTTCATTCCGTTAAGTTTTTCCTTTTCAATTGTCGAACGCAAAGCATAACTTGAAGTGGGTGCAGCAGCAGGTGGTGCCATGATCTAAAACAGAAAATACATGCGAAAACTGAGACAAACATCCATGAAGAGTAACTTATATTAAACAATTTAATAAAGATACTCCTACCAAATGCCATATCCCTCTTATGGTACTTAATTATTCAAGACCCACAATTAATTAGTCTACTAGTGAGCTTTAGCGCCACTGCTAGAAGGCTAATGAATTTGGTAAGCAACCCTTTACTAATCATATCACTATATGACTCTTGTTGTTGGGTGGCATCTCTATGCCCCGACCCTGACCCCAACCCTATGCCCCAAGATCCATAACTGTTATGATGACCTTGTCAAGTGTAACCAATGGTTATGCGTGTGAGTGTCCGACACAAACCCATCTAATCAAGGAAAGTTAATGGCACCCTACTTTAGCAGGCCTACCATTAATTTACATGATATTGGATGGTGCAACCAATTGGGAGGGCATCAATTTTGCTTAATATTACGTGAGGGATCTTTACTTCTACCATGTTAAAAGCATTCGGAACAACCATATAACATGCATAGAAATAAATAAACAGGAATGTAAAAGCAATCACAGATAATCACATTAACTGTGACATAGTATGACCCATCACATGGTAATCTCCATAGCCACGTTTCCTATTCGTCATGCCTCCAAGTGCTTGAGTCCTCCAAGTACTACCACTAAGCTATTACTCCTAATAGCACTAGTAATAAGTTACAAAGAGTGTAGAAACATCGCAAGTCGACATGCAGGTCATTTATACATACAAATATAGACAGCCTTGGGCTGCAATCAAGCATGACACGCAGGCTATGAAAATTACACACATGCATCATATACTGAAGGACCGAGATGGCGAACAGAGGGGGGGTGAATGGTCGCAAAATAAAAATTCCCCCAAAATACTCCAACAAAAACCTCGACAAGATCGTTTAAAAAGAATTGTGAAAAACCCGAAAAACTAGACAACTATGTGTACTCTAAGCTTGCATGGATAAGTGCCATAAAATATGTGGGGATTTTTGAGTCACAATCCTGGTTGTCTAGTGTCCAAAATAAAGAGGAATCAATTCAAACTCTTGCTTTTAGAAAGGACATCAATTCAAATCACAAAAGTCACTTTCAGAAAAGCAAAAGCAGGATTTCCAGAACTTGTCCTCAATTTGCACAGGAGGTTGGTGGGTTTCTGTAGCTCACAAAATTTTTAGACTTTTTCTCCCTGTGAGCATTAGAGTCGTGAAGAACTCCACCAAATTTCTCCTCAAAAAGCCTTACAGAAAAAACAGGAAAAATCGAAGAACACAGTCTGGTCAAGAACTTCGAGCAGAAAGTTTGGGGCTCGGTTTTCACCTCATGGCGCCCAAACGGTGCAACAAGTGAACTCCAAAATTTTTCTGAAAGCGGATATCAGAGTTCCGCACCTCCTCCAACATGAATCACTCAAAAAAGATTTTTCTAGATTTTTATAAAAATCAAACACTGACTGCTGCGCGAAGAACAAGTTCAGAACAAAGTTGGAACTTGAAAGAAAAGATGTTCTCTACTCAATCCAAGAGTGCAAAAGAGATGTAAAACCATATGAACACACTCAAAACATCCAAGAACAGCAGCATTTAGAAGGAGGGGAGGCAAATCCAAATTACTTGAAAGTAATTTATGGAATGTAATTATGGAAAGTAAATGCTGAATTTAAATTGCGTAAAGTAAAGACATAATGTAAATGCGCAAAATAAATTCAGAGGTGGATGAATAAAACTTTCATTTCTGGAAGGGGAGCTTACAAAGCCTCACATTCATGTGGGCAAAGTTCAAATGAGTATCAAAAACCTCAACACCTTCAAGGGAGGAGGCTACCCCTCCACCCCTATTTATACTACTCTTGGGCCACCTACCACCCTTGGATGAGTCCCTCAACCCTAGAGCACTCATCTAAGGGCTAGGATTAACCCATACACACAGCCATGCAAAGGCTAACCCAAAACCCACACACATACCGGGTTTTCTTGCACGGTTTTCAATGCATACTACCTAGACCCACTAACCTATCAACTAGACCTCAATCCGACGGCCCTCATTAATCCACGCGGCATCTAGCTAGCATCAACTCCTTTCCTTGTCTTCTTGACTTGCCCGAACTCCGTCTCCGATCATCTTCCGGCGATCTCCCAACCGTCTGGACCTCCGACGCTCCTCGCCTAGTCCCGGTCATCCTTCGCCTCACCATGACCTAGCACCGTCGTCCTGCAACCATCAAAGACAAGGAAACTCCTCACATAGCAATGCCCACAAAGATGTGCAATAAACTATCCAACTCATCACTACCGCGTCCATACGACCGCATCGCCACTCTGGCAGAGACAACTCAAATTGCTTCATTTTGAAAATCAATCCAAATCAAACTCAAACTTGAGCACACCTTGCTCAAATAAAGTCAAATACTCATCACAAACATGGATGGACCTCCACATGGTCCTTCAATCTCCCCTTGATGAGTATATTGACAAACCATACAAAAGGCATAAATTTGAGTTTGAAGAAAATGAAGAAGAAAGCAATTTTAGTTGCAAAGTCAAACTTGGTCCAAAGATAGAAATTAGAACCATGACCAAGTTGACGAAGAGGAATTCAGATTTTAGAGTTAAATTTAAGAAAGAGCAAGTTTTCAACAAAACTCTAAAATCCAACTAAACATGTCAAATGTGATTATGAGATTATGATCCAAATGTAAGTAGTAGCATAGTTTTACAAAGATCATAATAACCAAATAAGCATTCACATTTTTATCTTTTAGTGATGCCTTTTCTACGTTATCTCCCCTTTTGGCAATATAGTTATCAATTTTTTATGTATGCATGAAATGCAATCGAAAGAGCTTTGAGGATTATCCAATTGATCAAAATGGAAGGATATTACACCAAGCTTGTCAATTTCGAAGATGACTAAACTAAGACATGTCCAAGTGCAAATACGAGCTTAGTTTTGAATATTTCATTTTAGCAAGATTTGACAAGTGCAACACTTAGCTTTAGTTTCAAAAATAGAAGAATAGCCACTCTAAGGATCAAAAGGAAAACCTAGAGTTCAACCTACTCAACACGTTGGGGAATCTAGAAGAGCATACAAGGTCCTTGGGCTCATTTATCACTTAATGCAAATTTTGATTTATCATCATACAAGACATAGCGGGGTGCAAATGTTTGACATTATTTGCATTCTTTACCCACATATGTCTTTGTTTTTAATTTATTTGCATTTTCTTTTGACAACCAATTGACTCAAGCCGTGTCGACCATCTCAAGATGAGCTCTTAAGAGGATGGTCTAGGTCAAACACGATGTATTCCAAGTTCATCCCAAGTGCAATGGGAAGCGGTCTTGTGAATACAAGGTGTTGAGTCGTATGTGCACAAGAAGAGTCAATTTTGTTTAATTTTCATTTTTAGCACAACGATTCATGAGCAATTGAAGGACTCTGCATGGATCAAACTAGTTTCACCCAAGTTGCTATAGGGACTCTAGAGAACTCCTAAATTTCTCAAATTATGGCACAAACCTCTAGAGAAGAAACCTAGCAAGTAAAAGCAACAAGTTTCATCAAGTTTTTCATTTAAGGCTTATTTCATTTTTAAGCTTAGCAAGTTAAATGAACTTGGACATACCTAAGCTAGTGATTTTCTTCAAATGATGTAGCATGGTGTATAGCATGAAGAAGAAATCAATTGCATAATAGACAAAGCTCATAAAATGAAAATGCAGTCTAAATGCAATGCATGAACAGATTCCCAAACTCCCCTCAACAAATGAATCAATTTTAAGCTCAAATCTGTTAAAGTTGAGTTATTATCAAGATTAGGCATAAAGAAAACCGAATGAACTCAATAATAACCGGAAAAACAGAATGAGGAGAAGAAGTCGAGAAACCGCAAAACCGGATGGCTATAGAGCATAGAAAAGATAGAAGAGACTCACTACGGCTCGACACGCTCTTATCTTTCCCAAAGGATCGACATAGGAAGTCGACTCTAGATCCCAACTAAGGAGTGCACACAAACCTGTCTACCAGGAGGCCCAATACCTGCTAGACTTATAAGACTGTGAGGGAA